>OY776285.1:11196085-11796085 GCA_963675345.1 Trididemnum clinides | reverse complement strand
TTAAGTTAGCTAGTATAAGCCTAGCACAGTGGGCTAATTTTTTAAAAATGCTCCTAAGAGAAGTGCCATCTAACTACCATTTGCTCCTCACTTAAAAATAAACTACACCAATTAGATACCAGTCGGTACGTTAGCAAAAACAACCATTATTTGATCATTACTACCGGTACGGTAAGCTTGCCGGCAAGTTTACTTGTTGTGTCCATGAGCAAGGCATTTAACGGTATGCCTCCATCTTTATGTAGCAAACAGATTCTGGGGCCAAGCAGTCTACCTGTCGTGGTGACCCAATGTGACAAAAGACATGCAAACAGAGCATGAGCTCATACGCATAAATGAATAAATCGGTACCGTAATTTTTACATTACCCATGGTCCAGCAGCCCAGGTAATTGCCCAAACCATTGTTTAAGGAGTAGTTAAGGTCACACAATTACATCTGACATATTAATATGACTGGCCTGCAATTGCTATTGACAAAAAATTTCAAGAACTTACTGATTTTATCCAACAGTAACTAATCCAGCATATGACAAACGGTACAGAAGTCTTCCCTGTCATTTAAACTACAGTATAACTTAAGTTTTCAACTTTTCAGAATGCTTATGCCACTAAATATACTGTATAAGTTACACATTACAATTAACTTATGCTCACCTTTCCCAAACACGCTGATTAATCGGATATGAAACCCTCACAGAAGCTGGCTACAAATAAGCCTGCATGTTTAGCCCATAAAATTAGCCCAACTATTAGCAATAACAAGCAAACCTTAGCTCCTCTTATCTTACTTTGACCTTAGATTCATTCCTTAACATCAGTAAAACAACATATTTAACGTTCATTTAACAACTGTCACGTTTCTTCATTTGATTTGCAAAAAATGATATCACTCCTATTCAATTCAATGCAAAATCTCTGAATCTGGTCAGCCAGATTTTTCGAAAGCGCATTTTGATGACGTTTGAACACGTGCGTGCAACCTTCCTATTCTATCTATTTCCTTCACAAAAAAAGATATCACTTCTAATCAACTCAATGCAAAAATACTGAAAGTGGTCAGCCACTTTTTTCCGAAAGCAAATTTTCATGACTCTTGATCACGTAAGTAAAACCTTCCAATTTAACTTCGTGCTTGATATCATTCGGGTAGGGAGCGATTGCGACTACAGCTACATGCAAACCAAACATTATGTGATTCCTGTTGAAATCATGAAATTATTTGACTACGGGATTTTTTTTTAATAACGTCTGCGATGCCGTGAAGTTGTATGCTTGTAATGACTCCTAATTTCCTGAAGACTCCATAAAATAGATTAGTCATGGTGGAAGAGTTATGTCTTACGGCATGGGTCATGATCAAGGGTAGTTGACCACATAGCCTTGCACCTTGGCGGAAACCATAAAATTTGTGGCGTTTGTAAGTTGCAGAACGTCCTAAAGTTATCAATATTAGTGCAAAAGTGAGGCAATTCTGTTTTACTTTTCAAAAAATAGAGTAAACATCTCCAGGGACTAGACCTACCGTACTATATCTTAGTGATGGAATATTACAACATTAGGCCTACATTGTCTTAAATAAGTGATGTGCTAGGTAGTTTGCAAACAAAGATACCTAAAGTAGATTTAAAGCAAACACTGCATATTTTTTTGTTTTTTGCTAAACGTTATCAGATTTGGCTCATTTTGTTATTTATGGCTTGTACAATAGGCCTAGCCATTAGCTTGATCTGCCAGACCTGGGCAAAGTTAATGGTCTAGCCAATCAATGACGTGCAAAGGGGAATAATTGGTTGAACTAAGTTTATCTTCTCTATCTTGCTTGCAAAAGTTCATATTTTGCCATTGCAGTGGTGTAGTGTAATATAATTAAATAATTTTCAGTGGCAACTAAACTTGCTAACTGTAGGTCTTCACATAACGCAGCAACAGCATAATAATGAGAAATAAATGTGAGGCAAAGTTTACACTGCAGTGATTATGTGGGTTGCATGACATTAATAATGGAAAGAACATTGCATTAGTTATATGACAGTACCATGAGCACTAATAACAAAGCACAACTTATATTGAAGAAGATGCTTGAAAATAAACAAAAGGCAGTGGCTATTTTGCTGTCAATAGCATTTTACTCTTAGCGACTATTCTGCTATCAGACGTTTGTGAGTGGTCAATTTTAATGACCTATTAAACATGTAACTTTTGATTGTTTCTGTGATCATTTTTAATGGTGAATTTAGAAAAATTGCACCTTCAGTCTACTCTCCCCCATACATTCACATACTGGGCCCCCTCCGGTCTACACTGACTTTCTCTAAGTGCCCTGCAAGCCAAGATTCCAACCCATGATTATTATATTTCAAGGCAGCTGCATTATCCATGTGTCATAGCATCACTGTCAGAAGTGTAGTAATTTTGGCTACCGGTATATAAACACACATGAATGGTGACAGCAAAAGAACTTCCAAGGTTAAAATGCTGTTAATAGTAAAATAGCCACTTCCTAAACAAAAAAAAATTAGCAGCATCTATTTTGACATCAACAGCATTTTACCCTTGGAAACTATTTTGCGGTGAGTTATTTGTGGTTGGTCAATCTTAATACATATTGAACATGTAACTTTTGGTCAATTTTGATAAACAATTACAAAAATTTGCACCACCCCACACTGTCCACTACCTCATACATTCATATACCAGGCCTCCCTCTCTTGTCTACACTACCTTTTGCTAAGTGTCCTGCCAGCCAAGATTTTAACTTGTAGCCATTACATTTCAAAGCAGGTGCATTATCGATGTGCCACACCATCACCTGCAGAATTGTAGCAATTGAAGATCATTCTAAAATTAGGAATTGTGGAAAAATTATCAGCTAAAGAAGTATGGAAAAACATAAATATACAAAAGTTGATAAAAACTAAAATATAACCACCCAATTGGGCAAAATTAGATAATTGACTTGAATTAAACTAGGAAAATCTGAAAATTTTTGTAAGTTGATATTTTTTCCTACTTTCGTAAGAATTTTAAGTGAAGTATTTCCTTCCTTTCTGCCAATTGTTTTTTTACAATTAGTAACTTACGGAAATACAGAAAAATTACCAACTTCTAAATACAGAAATCTCAGAAGTACAGAAATAAAAGTATGGAAATCTCAGAAGTACAGAAATTTGCAAAAGTCAATAAAAATCACTCAATTTGGTAAAATTAGATACTTGAGTCCAAAACATGATGTAATTTCCACTCAGAGCAGCAACCTTTAACAGCATAAATACCAATGACTTAATGACAGGCAAATTGCACTGTCAAAAGTGCATGTTTTCAAAACGAGATCTTTGAATAAAGTAAGATGTGAGTTTTACTCACAAATATTTTAGGTAAATTTACAATTTTGAAAAACATAAAATCATGGAAATTCAAAACGACAATTGAAACCAAAATTTAAACAGCAGACAAAATAAAAGGGAGCAGATGGCAGAAATGATAAGCTGGTACTGTTACATTAAATCTTGCATAGACAAGTTTAAATCAGGCGATCATGGTTATTACAAATAATAAACCTCATCCAGAAGTTTGCTTTTTGGAACAGTTCCAACAACACTGGCAGCATTTTCTCTTTAAATTGCTATTCCAATGGACTGCAATTATGCCAATATAAACATACATAAATAATTACGGAAAAATAGTCTCCAAGGGTAAAATGCCATTGATGTCTAGATAGCCAATTCCAAACAAATTATACAAAAGGTAACTAGAGTAACTGGACTACCCTACTTGTTGGAAGGTTAAATAATTCGATCTGTTTCTTGTTTGTGTTTTTCTAAGGTTTCCAGTGATTGAACTTGTCTTCTGCACTGAACTATCAGTATAGCCTAGTTAGGTCAATCCATTTGAGCAGTAAAGTATGGTACACAGTGCATTAGCCTACTCAATGTACTTGAACTGATAGCTAATTCAGTTTTTGGTAACTGGTGTAAACTGGGCTCATTCAGGCAGTCTTTGTTGGTTACAAATTTGTTTGAGAAACTTGTCCAGTGCTTCTTTCACCCAACTGATAGAAGTATTTGTCTCTTAAAGTTTCTTAGGTAGGCATCAAATTATGTGTGTGGTATTGTTTCAAAAACTGTGTGGCCATGTACCAGTATTAGTAAATATCTGCTTTTTAATCATTCTGCCTTTTTGCGGGTAGCTATTTCATTACAGTCTTGGATTTGGGACTTGTGCATAAATGATTTTGTAAATACAGAAAATGGTATATTTTTCTCTCCTTTTAAGAGAGAATAATCTTTCCTAATAGTTTTAATGATACCATTTCACTGATTTTTGGTGTAAAACGTTGCTGCAGATTTTCTACTTCATTTACAAGAGATTGCTTACTTGGGTTCAAGAGGATGAAACCTTATTCAATCATAGGGATGACAAGGATCTTCATAAGCATTTGTTTCTCTTTCCTGTGAAAAAAGGTCAAAAGATGTATCCACATATTTGTTTACATTTGGCAACTTTTTCTTTTATCTGTGTTTTAAATCCACCATTACTGTCCATTTGATTCCTAGATCTTAGGAGAAATTAACTTTGTCTATGCTATGATCTCCAGGTAGTTTATCACTGAAGAGATATTAGAAACTTTGGATATTAAATCATTAACAACTTGTGTTAAACACTCCTAATTAATTAAATTGTTAATGGCTATTGGCATACAACATCAGCAGATTATTCAACTAGCTCTTTCAATTGCAACTTCATTAGCCTGCTAAAAAAATTGTAAGTATGAGGTTACCATTACATAGTATGTGTCTTTAGTGTCTATCTTGATGTATTGCAATGTCCACTAAATTTATCTTTAACACGAAACATGTAACTGGTGACTGAGAATTAACTTGTTTTGCCTCTTGTTGCTCCTTTTGTTATGTGCAGTAACTGTTCTTCTAGCTGAACAGGAGTATTTCACTTGTTATGTAATTGACGTTATATGGTTGCTGTAAAGAATGTCCCAGTATTAGTGATTCAATTATTTATTTTCACTGACAGCATAAGGATTGTTCAATATTTGGGTGAAGACTTTATTGTTTGTAGATAATGATATAAATGCAAGGTAGTTTAGTTGTATGTGTGAGTTCAGTGTTGGTAGACTTGAACATGAGCTGTGGGTCTAATGATTTAATATTTTTGTGATGTGCTATAGTGTCACTACCTTGCTAAGCCTACTTGACTGGTATAGCACTTCTGTTTCTAACTACCTGTTTTTTATGTGTTAGGTTAAGAACAAGTTGCCTATAGGGCTTACAGTTTTTGTTGTATAGTATAGAATTTGTGGCAGAGTTGTTTGGTGTGTTACCATCAAGAAACCAGCATTAAGGCAAAGATGTAGCAGTGATATTCAAATAGAAGCAAGCAGTAGCATACAGTCATACCTCACCTTTACGAACTAATTCGGTCATACCTCACCTTTACGAACTTTACGACAGTGAGACAAGACCGCAGAAAATATTGCACAACGATTGTAATTAATATAATACTTCAGTTGTTTGATAAATTACAAAATTTGTTGGTTCTTTGTTGAAGCTGTTACTTCTAAAAATCTATTTCGTAATTCCGAGGTTTCGTAAAGCGTGAGTTTGTAAAATGAGGTATGACTGTATATGTTTCTTTCTAAATGCCCAAGAGAGGTCTGGTTTGTGCTACACCTCTAATCTTGGGCATGCACGTATTAAACTACCAAGTAAATACAGTAGTTCTAATATGTGCATGTTTGTGATGATCCACAGTATCTACTTTACATGAGGTTCAGGTTAGGGTTAGAATCAGAGTTAGCTGACATCATCATAGACATCAAGCACAATGTGGACATTGCAGGCATGTAGTATGTAGTAGGACCCAAGTATAAATGACAGCAACTACCAGTAGCTTAGATTGAAATAGACCCCAAGAAAAAGGTGCAAAGTGAGGCAGGAGGCAAGCAGAGATCTAAAGCTAACATGCTGCAAAACACTAGATAAGTCAAGTTTCGAGTTAAAAACTTTGCTTACTTTCAAGAGTAAAAGTACTTCGATTTTTTATGTATAGAAAATCTTCAATTTTGGCTAAAAGTAGTTTTACTTTTCACTTTAAAGTAGTGATGTCATAGCAGTATTCACTACATCAAAGTGGCTAGGCTACTGGTATATTGTACTTTCTAGCTTATCTTCAAGAGCTAGTCTCATAATTTGTAGAGCCACTAACCATAATCTGTTGACCAATTAGGAGTGTTCAATTACAATATAACCTTCACAGTAAATTGCAGTTGATAGCAAAGTAATTACAACCTTTAAAATGTAGCAGATTTAGCTCTACCAAAAAATGACTATCATTTTTCCCAAAGTTCATAATTCAGTTTCAAGGTGTTGTAATTAGAGTGTTAAAGTGCATCTATCGTTACATCAAAATTTAAAATATTTGCCTTGACTTAAAACTAGTATGTTCCCTAATGATTCACATGTTTTCCAAAAGCTGAGCTAAGGAAATTATGATTACGCCTACTTACTGTTTTGAAGTGTACTTAAGTTGTTATGGCCTAATTGCAAAACTAACATTAATCCTAATTTTATCTCTTACCCTATCCTAAAAATGTAAATTCTAATTTTTATATTTCTGGAGTATCTAATTCAGCTGCCGTAGTGTAGTGGTAATGTTACAAACTTTGGCATAAAAGGTCTGGAGTTCAAAATTGTATAAAAACACCATTGGTATTTGTCAGGAAGGGCATCCAGAATTTAAAGTGTGACGTTGCTCCTGCAAAAAGTCTGATTCAAAAGTGAGTTTGTTGTGGTAGACATACACTGAATCAGCACCTCTGAACCTATGAATCATGGAAAAAAAAGACAAAATCAAATTTTTCTTGCCATATCCATTTTCGCATATCTGGCTATGCAGCCCATTTTTTAGTAGATCCCAGTTTTTGACTCAAGTTGGTGTAGGCCATCACTTTTGTATTATCATTGTTGCTAATTTTGATTGCCAGTAATTTTATCACAAACTGTGTCTACATTTTAACAGTATAAAAGCTGATGTAAATGTCAACTGACATTAGCACCAAGATGTGCATGTTAAGGTTAGGATTAAGGTTAGTTTTAGGGTTAAGATTGGCATTATCTTTAACATTAATGTAAGGGTTAGAATTAGCACTAGCAATGTAAAGGTGGGCATCAGCCATAGCATCAGGATTGAGTTAGAATTAGGATAAGGGTTAGAGTTGGAGTAGAAAAAAAACTTCAGCAGAACATTATCGTGTGCTAAAATTCACATTGGAAAGTTTGTTGTTGGTTTACCTGAGTCTGAAAACAATTTCTGATCTTGTTTGCGACAAAATTACTATGTGATGAAATTACTGAGACAAAATTGTTGACAACCTTACTTTTCAATTTTTTGGCCTCAAACCTTTGTCACAGTTCTTTACTGGTAAACATGCAATTCAGAAACATAAAGGTAACCTTCTGTCATTTAAAATAATGTGATCCAATTCGACTAATCAAACACAAAATAAGAAATTGGGGGGGGGCTGCAAAATAACTGTGAGTTATCTGGTCATGCTGGTATTGAAGTCTACAGCTGCTGCTGCAGCAAGGCATGTTGTGTTGGTTGGAACGAGCCACAGTTAAACAGCAGTGCTACCAAAACCTAACTACCATGCTATCTGTCCTGCAACGTTTTGTGCTGAATCTTACTAATAGTACAGTATTGTAGTTTGGTTAATCGGAAAAATTTTGTTATACCTTCCACCAGTCTTGTAATTTTTTCAATCTCAAGTAAACTTTTTAAATCAACATAATAAATATTGATGCAGTGTTGCTTTTCCCCACCTTGCAAGTGAATATAAATGTAGTTGACTGATTAAGTTGGAGTAGTGGTTAGGTATTCCCATGTTTTTGACAACTTGTTGTGTTCCCAAAAATCTTGGCTGTGAGCTGAAGCAGTGTACCAAAGTTTGCAATCTTGCTAATTTATCAAGAAAAAAGAATATCATTTTTGTCTAACAGCAAAATATTTTATCTTGGACAACTGGTACATGTCATATAAAAAACACTTAGTTTCTATACTGTGTCTAAAATTTAGGAGGCGTATTATGTCAGTTTGACTTCAAGCTACGTAAATCATGGTGTTTAGTACTCGTAGCAAATGATTAATGGGTGACTGTAGATAAACACCACTTTTTGCTGAAACAACAAGAAATATTTTCACAAGCAAACTTAAACTTCAGTTGCACTACATTCGACAATAAGTAGCAGTTCCACTTAGCTTTTATGGCTTTCAACAACAGCATTTGTATATGCTGCATAAACTGATGCAAATTTACTTTGGTGCAGTCTTATCTACTTCATTCACTAAAGTTAAAAAAGTTTTATCAAATGTACACCAAATGTAGAATGTTCTAGATATTTCTAGTGAGAGCAACAGCGCAGATTACAGTGATGTTGTGAATATAAATTTGATGATCTGATGACCAGTACATGTTATTTCTCCATCATAGGCGCCGAGTTTGTGATTTTACCGGGCATGCGCAAACTTTATGACGTCAAAATTAAAACATTACCGTTTGATTGTCTATGACAGGGGTGTCAAACATACGGCCCGTGTAAGGATTTCGTGCCACAGTGCGAGCGCCTGGTCTCCGAAGTTGGTCTGCGAAATTTACGTGAAAATGTTTGTAAAGTAATGGCCGACAATCTCCAGAAGTTGCGGCAGGCATGACGGGTTGCGGTGAGAGAGACGATGACCTTTTTTTTGGAGATCAGCATTTCGGGCTACATCCCATAACTTCCGGAGATCGTTTGATCAAAGTTTGGGGACCATTGATATACACTCTTGCCTGCTTATGTTGTTTTTCAACTGACTCTAGCTTGTATCTGACCTCCATGTGTTGAGTGTAGTCAAATGTGCGGGCATGCGTGGCATGACCGCATGCCCGTAGTCGGCGCCCCTGTTCTCCATTTTACAATAGATATGTGGTGAACAACTTGGGCTAAACATAGTTCAAATTATGTAATGATAAAATAAAAATTTGCCAAACAAATACAAATTATTATTTGTGTCAGTGCATCCAGAAAACACTGCAGCGTTGTTTAAAAATTACATCTGATGTTGTTCTGAAAATTTGTGCTTTGACACAAAGTTAGCATCTGTTAAAGCATCATTAATTTAAAAAAAAAACTATAAGGAACTATAAGTAGAGTGAAGGTTTGAGTTGTTGGAAGGGATAAGATTTAAATGTACTGTTCAAAGTTAAAACTTGTGTTTCCCTTTGCAAATATAACTGAATATTTATTTCGCCCTGTAACATACAAATGCTTTACTAACAACTATAGCTCCCTTTAGGCAAGGAGTTCTCAAACTGAGGCACTTGTACCTCCAGTGGTGTGGGAAAGAAAGTTTGGGGGTACATGAGCATGTTTCTTGCAGTGGAACATTGAAGATTTTTGACAAAAAAAAGGTGTCTGGTGGTTAGCTTTTGTTATTTGCTCTAAGGCATTAATCAGACCAGAAAAAGTTTTATTAAATCTTCATTATCACCCGAGAATAAATAGAATGGCACAAAGCACTCAAGTAACTATGGTGCCATTAAATCCAATTTTGATGCCCTGCAAAACTAGAGATGCTGAAACAGTGGCCCAAGCGTTATACATATCATAGGTTTAAAATATCTGCAGAAACGATTATGCAACAGTTAGGAGCCTCGTTCTTACACCAGGGTGCATGATGTGAGCGCACTGAAATAGTTGATCACCAAACACGCCTAATCTTTTGCTCAACTTCCAAGATTTTTGAGCCATGTAAAGACTTCAGAGAAAACAATGTGCACTGGCAGCCAAACTTCACAAGTGATGTATTGATATAATCAAAAAATTAAATATAGTGATTTGACTTACTGAGGCAAAATATTTCCAGCCGCTAAAGTTTTAAACATAGGAGAAGACCTGTTGAAATAGTTGAGCAGGGCAAAATTGAAACAAAGGCTCTAGTACGAATTGTTCAAATAGCAGCAGTAGTATGATAAGTGTGGGATATAAACGACTTCCTATTCATCAATTTTGCTTTTCCGCGCCATATGTAAAAAATTGTTGGGATTGTTAAATTTCCAGCTTTTTGACTACAAGCCTGATACCTAGTTCATTGTGCAGCGCTGCTGTCCTTTCATTTGCTCACTCATTTATTAAGATGTATAAGTTCATGTTCTGTTTTCGAGTGTATAGTCAGACTGGACTGCCATGGCCGGTAGACTGCTTAGCCTCACCAATGTCTGCCACATAGCAGTGGAGGAACCCTGCTAGGGACAACAAGCAAACTTGTTAGCTTTTTCTTCGCATTATCTTTCAATCTGAGCTCTAAGCACAGCAGCCATAAATTTTGTTTTTATAGTGTTAGGTATGACTCGACTAAGCAATTGTCCGAGCTCTGCCATCAATGTAGCAAACAGAAATAAATAATTTGTTGATTAAAGTTCATAATATATTTCCAGGTTACTCAAGAACAAAATATTCAATGGGGAAGCTTAAATTTTGTGCAAATATTTCGTGGTTGTATCAGGAAATACCATTTTTTGACAGGTATCAAGCAGCTGCAGATTCAGGATTTTCTGGAGTTGAAGCTGCATTTCCGTATGAATATTCTTTACCAGAATTAATAAAAGTAAAAGAAGCATCCGGTGTCGAACAAGTTTTGATTAATTCTGGTTCTGCAAAAACTCTTGGTAGCGCTAGCAGCTCTTCTAATCCTCAAGTATTTAGAGATGAACTTGATTTGGCAATTAAGTATGCAAATGGTCTGGGATGCAAAAAAATTCACATAATGTGTGGCAATGTTGCTGAAAATGCTACTAAACAGCAAGCTCAAGATACCCTTGTTGAAAATCTGATTTATTCTTCCAAGCAACTTCAAGGGTCTGGTATCACTGGTTTAATAGAACCGATTAGCACCTATGCCATGCCACAGTATCCACTCAACACAAGCAAAGAAGCATTTGAGATAATAAGAAGAGTAAACAAAGACAATATAATGTACCAGCTTGATTTTTTTCATCTGCAGCTGGTGGAAGGCGACTTGACAAATATGTTAAAGAAAAATTTATCTGCAATTGGTCATGTACAAATTAGTCAAGTTCCAAGTAGAGGCGAACCGTCTTGCCCAGGAGAAATAAATTATGATTACATTTTTCAGCTGTTAGAAGAATTGGGTTATAGTAGTTGGATTGGTTGCGAATATAAACCAACAGTGTCCACTAACGACTCTTTAAAATGGTTTCAAAAATATGTGAGCAAATAGAAATGTGTATGGGCTGGTTCGAACGCAATAATGATTATTAGTATTGCTGCATGTATAACTTTTTTTTTGCAGTCAATTACATGTGATGTCAAGCAATTACTATGTAAATTGGAATTTTAGCAGTCTATTTTAATTGCTGGTGTTTCTAGTACAGCTGAGCTATTAACGGATTTTGTGCTTTTGAGGGCGATTAAATGCAACAGCACTGATGAATTTCATGTTATTGCCAATTTGCTTAATTTTTTATTGCTACCTATTTAATTATGTTCCTTCTAAGTTGTTAAAAATTTGATGCGTGTGCTCAAACAGCCTTAGCAATGACCTAAAGATTTAATGTGCCCAAAATCACAATCTAGCGTACTTCCCTTGGAAAATATCACTTAAGCCAAGATACAACTTCAAGGGCCTTAGATCTCAAAAAACTTTAAAGTGCACCTATAGTTGTTTGGAAGCATATGCCCTGATACGTATTATTTGTCGAAAAAATGCTTTAGTTTTTTAAATCATTTATATGTAATAGCTACATTTTTTATAAAACTTGTCGCAAAACTCTGTTCAAGATGTTGTGATGCTGTTTTATAATAAGCATGCACAAAAGTTGCAATAGTTTTTCCGTTTTGCATCAAATTTATTAATTTAAGGTGTGGTATGCAACTTTTTGTGAATGCAGTTTATTAAAATATGATCACATCGCAGCTCAGTCAGATTTTCGAAACTCGCGCATGCTACCAACAACTTCATAGGAACAAGCTTTGATAATTCAATGATTTCTCGATTATTTGACTTGAATACTTGTTTGATCTGAAATGGAAGTATTTTTGAAATAGTTGTATGTGCATTTCTTAAATCTGATCACTGTCGTTTCACTGAGCTTTGATCTAAAATACATCACAAGATTCAGCCCCTGCGATTAGTTGTGGAGATTTTTTGTTGATTCAATGATTATATCGATTGATTCTGAATGCAGTGGATAGTATATTTAAGGACCAAAGTTTCAGCATAGTACTTTAAAATACTCTATCTTAACTGACTTTTTATCGATAAAAATACAGTAGAATTAACCTACGTCGTGATCTAGAGTTGCTTAAAAAAAGTATTGATGTTGGAACACTGACAATATCGGTAAACTTGTTAGTGAACCAACCCCCCTCTTATTTTTTCCGTGTAGTTATTTCAAACAGCAGAGGTTGTAAATCATTTTAGTTCGAAGAAACTACTACGTTGCTTTTTGTGTAATAATATACAAGTGGCATCACGAAAATTTTAAAGAAATGTTGCAATTGTCGTTACGAAACAACCGAAAGTGCTTGTAGGGGTCAAAAAATATGTGATATAGGCAAACTCTAATATGGATCGACAATACGGACAAATTCTGTTCGAGGTAACCTGTACTTGGTTCATCTTCCTTTAGCTTATAAATACTATTTCTCTTGCACTTTATTAAAACGCGTACTGTAACAATGCAAATTTCAAATGAAGCAGCTGATACTGTATTGCAATGAGTCCTTGTAATTCAGTTTTCCAATGGTAATTTAAAATCCTAGTCTAACAATAAACATATTTATTTACTGTGTAAATCCTAATTGTTGCTTATCATTTATCACAGTGGTAATTTTGATTGTTTGATTTGTTCAAGGTTCTTTTTGTTTATTGTTATCTTGAGCTATGTTATTTGATTGCATTCATGGATAATGCCAGACTGAAGGATAATTACGAAGTGGATGTTGCGAGTGACGAAAATGATGTGAGTGATGGGGAGGATTATCATGATCCAAGTTCAGACGGTAAGTGCAAAGGTTTTAAAAGTTCCTGCTTGATTTCGGTTAATTTACAAAGTAAGACTTTTTTTTCTTTAGTGTAGCTTAATCTTGCTTGTAATTATTCAGGCATTGTAAACTTAAGGAACCACTGCAGTTTACCGGCGCGATTGGTGTAGTGATTAGAGCTCCCACTATTCGTTTGGTAGACGTGGATTCAATTGTGGAGTCATACCAAATACTTTAAAACTGGTATTCACAGATCTTCGGCTTGATGCTCGCCAATGGGTATAATGCTGTGGATGAAGTTGAGTATACTCAGTAGTGCCTTGTGACTCACAGTACTTTAAGGTCAAAAAGTTACGTGTTTATTGTGTTTCATCAGGTGATATAAAGTTTAATGAATCGTGTTTGGTTGCAGACGACCAAAGTTGCCCGATTTGCCTAAATGATTTTGAAGAACAGCAAATTGGTTTGCCGAACAACTGCAGGCATGCCTTTTGCATCGATTGCATTCTCGAGTGGAGCAAGGTAATCAGTTGGTTGCTTTTATTTTGGGTGAGGTGAGAAAATTTTTGTGAGGAAGTTTAGCTGCGGTTATAGGATTATTGTAGATTATGTGACAAGTAATCAGTCCTCCTCGCTTGTGGTGATTTTGATCTCGTTGACTCTGTGGACAATAAATTTAGTTGTCCGAGTAGATAAATCATCATTAACGCTGAAGTCATTTTAAATGCTCAGACACAAGCTTTTTTATTTCACAGAATGTTAACTCTTGTCCTGTGGATCGTATAAAGTTTCAAAGTGTTCTAGTCTATCATCGATTTGGTGGCTTGTTTAGTCGGGAAGTTTCAGTTCGTGACACTGCTTATAGAAGTGATGATGAAAATGACATCGAAACTCTCTGTGAAATCTGTCATAGCGGGCATGATGAAGCTACACTTTTGCTGTGTGATGGTTGTGACCTGGCGTGAGTGTTAAAAGTAGCAACTGCCATAGCGTAGAAATAATTCTTAACTTTGAAGCAAACGGTCTGGAGCTCGAAACACCATGAAAACATCAGTATTTGTCAAGTAGGGCATACAGAATTTAGAAGGCTGCATAGACTCGATTGGACAGCGAATGTGTAGTAGACATGCACTGAGTCAACACGTCTTATTAGCCTGCAAAAAAAGAACGTCAAATCGAGCAAAAAAAGTAGTTTATTAAAATTAACGCTTTAGCCGTTGGTAAGCATAGTTATTTGTATTCTGCAAGAGGTGTTTTAAAATAGGTAAGTGATATTTTTAACTTAAATAGGTGAGTGTATTTTAAACTTGCTGCACATCTAGTTATTTGCTTTGAAAAGTAGAAATCTGTATACATTTTTAAAGTAAATATTTCCTATAAATATAAACTCTGATCTAAATACGTTACTGGGGCTACTATCAGCTGCTGTGCGTGATGTGGAACATGTTTTACAGTATATTATATGTGCATATATTGCAGGTTTCACTGCGCTTGTTTAAGACCTCCTCTTGCTGCTGTTCCAGCTGGCGAATGGTTCTGTGACAGATGTAAAGGTCAGCGAAGAAATGGTACGTGTATTTTAGTCTGGGATAGTAGTTGCAGTGTAGTAGTTTTTATCTCATAGCATTAAAAAACGCTTTTCACAATTTTGCAGTAGGCCTATGTTAAAATTTTGATGTAGCTTGTTTTTATTTCATTGTCCATTTGTGTTGCTGCAGTGTATTTATGTGACGCTGATAGCGATTTGCAACTGTTTGATTCATTATTTCTTGCCAGTGTCAACTGCGTGTGCAAGATGGTAACTTTTGGTTTGAAAAAGGTCAACATCCAGCAGTGTAATTAAACTGTGGAAATGCAAATTTACTTTTGTTAGACAATAGTAATTTAGGATAAAGAGCATGTGCAGCTGCTGCATTACTCTTTTAACGTTTGTTTCATGTTTACTGTTTACTTCTCGTGTTGTTGTTTCAAGTGCATTTCTTTTCAGTTTCTTCGAGCCCATCACAGTCTCGCTTGGTTGGACGGACAAATCTCTCTGAACGCGTGAGGGGCAGAATAACTCGCTCGCGACTTCGACGTGCTGAGAATTATTCAACGTTGGACGAGGTAGGTTTGTCGTGAGTGAGTGCGTGCAGTGTGTAAATATAAGCCTCATGTTTTCTTTTTACGAAGACCATGATGTCATCAGAAACAATTACCTCTTTTTATATTAGTTTTTGATTGTCAAAAAAAGCAAGGAAGCAAGATAATCAAATTGCAACTTCAGAAGGTTCATCAAGCCCAAATTTGTTTAGACGTTCTTTATTTTTGAACAAATTCTACCGCGCCTACTGCAGTCTACTCCCGTTAATCGAACCCATTTTATTCCAGTCAATAATGTCCCATTAGCGAGGTTGGAATAAAGGGTATGTAGTACATTGCAATGCAGGAATTCTCTTTCTTAATAATATGTGTCGGATGGCGAGGGTGTCCCATTAAAGGGGGTCCAATTAACGGAAGTTGACTGTATTCATTAGAGTATATTGGCTTTGCTGTGGTTCAGTTCTCTTAAAGCAATATTTTGTGTAGCTTTGCTTGCAGCGCTTTGTCATTAGGGTAGTTTAGTAGTTTTGGATTATCTTTCAGCAACTTGACGCTATTGTTGATGAAATTTTACGAAATGCGGGGCAACGATTTCGCGAAACTTCGTCTTCACTGGCAAATAGTCAACATCCAGGCAGAACTCGTACGAGAAGAAGACGATCACGTAAAAGAAGACGAGGTGCTGGAACAAGAAGTCGGTCAAGAAAGTCTGATGGCAAGGGACTTTTTAATAAAAAAGCTTACCAAATTTACTTATTCTCAGCATACTTTTATCACTCAGGGGCAGTAAGATTATAAGGCTTTTTTTATAGCTGATATTTTCACCTTTCTCTGTTAAATTACTGATTGTCATAAAGACATACTTAGTCATGGAAATTGTTTTAAATTGTTGAGTTTTTTAGTTTATGCGTCATTTATTTTTCGGTTTGCAGCAAGTTAAATGATTTCAGTCAGGCACGAGGTTAGCATCGAACCTCATCAGCTGTTGACAATGCAACGATTTACTTCGTAATATTTAAGCAATAATCATTTTGCCTTTGAATAATTTTTGCATTGGAAGTAAATATCTTAAACGCTTGTATTCAGTTTAAACCAGGGCTTGGAAATCAAACCTACATAGCTCGTAAGTTTTAAAGAAGCCTAGGCTATTCAAATTTTTCTGTCTACGGGTACAATTCATCTTACAATTTGATATCGGATGAAAGTGAATTTTTTTTGAACCTTTAATTAAAAAGGGTGAAGATAACACTCAGTAGCGTATTACACAGAGTATGCTACACTTCACAAGCGTTGAATTCTGCATGAAATGCTACAAAACATTATTGCTGGACCGGGATCCAAACCCACATTTTAAAAATTTACAGCTCCGCAGCTGAAACTGGAACCTATTCTTTTTAGTGGCCCTGCAGTCCTGGTTAAACCCAAGTTTAAATTACTGCTTTAATTATTTATACTAAATATTAGTTTTTTTTGTTTTTAATTGGGAGTGATTTTAATTAGGTCCAGACAAGAAATCGTCTTTTACGAGAAATGATGTTAGGAATTCGCAACAATTTTCTCTCACTGGAAAACGAAATGACCTAAATGAATTTAGCGGCAGGTAAAAATATCGAATTTGTTTTGTTCTTATTTTTTAACGCTTACGAGTAATAATGCGATAAGACTCGTTCCTTTTAACCGCTTAAGATTTAACCGCCTAAGAACCGGGGTAGGCTGTTTTAATAACAACATGTTCCATTGGGGCCTCGTCAAATCATCATTCTGCGACTGTGGACCTGAACCTCAAACTGTACAACATCTCATTTATCACTGCCCAATCCACCGACCCCGAGGTGGCGACGTGAATCTCACAGCACCTGATGAAACCACAGTCCAATGGCTGCAGCGCCTAGATATAACACCCTGAAGTTAGCTGTTTCATACGCAAGAAGAAGAAGGCACGTTGTTTATAGCTCTTGATAGTAAGCGTCTCATGCCGTCATTCATGTAAAGTTTGTTCTGCGCATGCGTTTTTGATGATGCATTGGAAAGGTTATATAATATCTATTATCGCTTTGCATTTCTTTTCTTTTTGATGTCGTATTATTTTCCTTGGAGTCACCTTGGCTTATTGGAGTTTGACTTCGGTTTTGTTTCGGTAGCGATTTTTAGTCTAACCTCAGTCCGTTAAGACAGATCTACAAATTGTGTCATGTCATTACATATCACACGTACATACAAAGAACAAAAGCGGTGCCAAATGATGGGCGAATGTAGACAAGGAAGCAGTAAAAAACAAAATAGTAAAGTGGTCAAAACTACAGCAAAGCGCACAACATTTTAGCTCTACTTAGCCTTGTATGAATATTTTCATTTTACTTGCCAACCCAGGACATAGCGAAGCACCTGTTGTGATGTTGTTATTGTAGTTGCCTCTTCTTTTCCTTGGGATGGAGGCACGACATGATAGATTTTTCCAGATTTATTCATTAATTTTTTCCAGATTCGCAAGCCTAATTAGTTTAGGCTACGAGAATTAGGCTATGCACATCGGTCAGTTTACTAACCAAACCAATAATATACCCAAACGCATCGTAAGTGAGCATTTGAGTAAACGTAGCACAAGTGTATTACACTTTTTAAATAGTAAAAAACGTCTAAACTGAGCGTGATATGGCATTATAAAATCTATTTTACGTCCTTTTTGCCGCTTTTCTTAGGCTCAGACGTGCTAATTCAATTTCTACCACTACACACTCCCTCCTTTCGAACCAGACTTTTTGTTAAAGCAGCGTAGCACTTCAAATTCCAATACCCTTCGTGGCGAATAGTCCTGGTCCTTGTATTTTATAGAATTTTGAATTTCATACCTTTCGTTGCAAAGCCAAAAACAGGTACCACTACAGAACGGCGGCTACAAAGAGTATGGCACCATATATTTTGCTTTTATTTAGTTCTATGCTCTGTGCAGTTTAGTCGTTTTCACAACTGTCGATTTGAAAGAGAGGACTTATTGCATGCCGCATGGAATAATCATCACTTCAAAGACACAATTAAATTGAAAAAGTCTTCTGTTTTTGAAGGAATGCGAATTCTGGTGAAGAACCTAGCTACATAATTGCGCAAAGGCATCGACTGCTGACACAAAATGCAATCCAGTACAACACCCCTCTTCCGTCATTATTCTCTCTTCATTCGGAGCAGAGGTAGATCAGTCGTGAATTATTCTTGCGTTATCATTGCGAATCGTTCTCCGTGCACTTTCAAGATTTTAGCAAGATAGAGAAGTAAAGTTGGCAACATTGTGACTCACACACCCTTTTTTGACAAGAATATTTGATTTATTCCGAGTTTTGTTCACAAGCTTACAATTTAATTTGAGTACCACCTCATGATTTGAGAACCAATCATAACACAGTAGTGTTGTTGGCCCTATCTTTAGAACACATAGATGAATTTTAATGTTTGTTATGAATTTAATGCGAAAGCAGACGGTTGGTTGCATACGCAGTGGCGTATCAGCAATGACTAATGCAATACAGGAAGTTGTAGTTAAATGCCATTGCCTGCCATTACGTAAAAGAATCACTTTATTTTTCCAGTTATTATCCTCCTATG
Organism: Trididemnum clinides; assembly: GCA_963675345.1. Taxonomy (NCBI): domain Eukaryota; kingdom Metazoa; phylum Chordata; class Ascidiacea; order Aplousobranchia; family Didemnidae; genus Trididemnum; species Trididemnum clinides. The sequence goes on along the minus strand of OY776285.1, from coordinate 11,777,346 downwards.
TCTCCTCCTCCTCCAATGCCTGACCTCCTGTCTTCGATCTTAGGAGGTCAGGAGATGTTGTTTACACCCTGCGATCAAGTGACCATTAAAAGAGGAGGAGACTTGGTGAAGAAAAAATCGCCTGAAAAATCGAAAACTTCTAAACAAAAAGAAAAGTATCTTCCAGTTCCACCTCCAGGTTTGTTCTATTGGATGTAAACCAGAATAGTTTTGTACATTTTTGTGTTTGGTTTATTGCTATCGTAATAGGACAAACATAGAACTGTAGCTCTTTTCTCGCGCGAAGTGTTAGTATAAAGTGCAGGGCTCGATGACGTGAGGGTTACGTTAAAACTTTAAATAGCTGAAAAAGTCTGTTTGACTTTTTGCTTGGTGTAGACTTTTGCATTGAGTGCTTTTTTGCTTATTTTCCACTGGAGCCGTTCCTGTTGAGTTCTACTATTCAATATTTGGCATTCCTCTCATTTTTTTTCGGTTAAAAACATTGAGAACGTTTCCTTACAAACATCTGCGCATAGAATAACCGAGGAATGAGGTGGAACCAGTGCCAAACCTGAGGTTGTTGCTTTCCACAAATTGACCATGGTTGTGCACGTGACTTCTTATTCTCTCTATGCTTTCTAATCAAACCGATCAAAATATTTCATTTAATTGTTCTACTGAATTTTTCACATCCTGACTTCTTTCACAAGTTAACTTGGTAAACGTTGCAAATAAATCACATTTTTGCCTTAGTGAAGCCGGAAAAAACGGAAGGCTAAAGATTTATCTTGCCCTCACATGGACTTCATCAGCGTAATACTTAATTGGTTATTATTACAGAAAAACTTACCTCCTTTTCATAACTCTTTATCACTGGTAGTAGTTATGCAAACAGAAGGGAAAAGCTTACTAGCTCAGTGCTCCGTAAAGATATTTACTACCTTAGTTAACAGAAAGTTTGTTTTTTTTTGCAGAAGAACCAAAACTTGAAGAAGTTCATGGCATTGACTCCGCCGATCAAAGTAATAAGAATAACCAATCTCATCTTGATAAAAAATCTGAGGAAATTGGATCTTCCTCTTCGAATTTGCTGACTCGAACTTCAAGCAATTCGGCTAAGATTAGCATCATGATAAAGCCTATTTTCTCATTGCCTCGACGAAAAAAGAGCATTTTTAATACAGAAGAAGATGAAGAAAAACCTAAAGTGGAAGATATTGTAGAAGAGCCCATTGACAAAAAAGAAGAGGTCTATGATCCATTTCGGCCAACTGAGTCAGATGAAGAAGTAGATGATGACAGAGATTCAAAGACAGAACAAGAGGCAAAAGAAAGAAGCAAAAATACAGAAAGTGAGGAAAAGGAATCAAACAAAACAATAGAAAAAGAGGAAAAGCAATCAAACAAAAAGACCGAAAAAAACTCTTCAGAAAAGGAATCAACAAAAAAGCTAGAAAAAGAAAATGTGGAAGAATTATTCAAAAGAGATAAAAAGCTGTCGCCAGTAGAAGTACCAATAGAAAAGACAGAAAAAATTGTGGAACCAACTTTAGAAAAGGAATTGGCAGAAAAGCAGGAAAAAGAGACCCCAAAAACTGAAAAAAATGCTCCAAAGGAGTCAATCGAATCTTTGGAAATAGAGGTATCGGAAAAGGAATTTACAAAGATTGTGGTGGAAGAAAAATTAACTAGAAAAACCGAAGAAGAATCAACAAAAACAACCATGGAAGAAGAAGAAGAATTAAGAAGAGTAGCAACCAAAATAGGTGCTCAAGAGAAGGAATCAACTTCTAAAGAAGAAGAAACAGCACATATAACAAAAAAGGAAGAAAATTTGAAAGAAACGGTTGAAAATGAAAGCAAAGACGAAAAAGTTGACATTACGAGCGAAGACAACTCCAAAACAAAAAAGGATTTTGAAAATGTAAACACTGATGAAACTATTCCTATAACTGAAAATGAAATTGAATCTCTTGACTCAACGCTAAAAACACCTGAACACTCCCACGAGGGCTTGCTTGATAACCTTCTCCAAGACAAAGAGGTTGATTCTAAAGCTGTCACTAGCAATTTTCCTGAATACAAAAAAGATAGTAAAGTCACTGATTCCAGTATTAATGACTCGAAAACTCATCCAGAATCCTTGTTAGTGGACGGTTTTGAAATCGATGATTTTGCAGAGCAAGAACTTGAAAAGGCGGAAGAAGAGGCTAACCGAAAAGCAGCTGAAAGTGCAATACCAGATCCTTTGCGAATGTGGAGGAACGAAATTCGGCAGTCTTCTATAAAAGAAGATACCGTAGTTACGCTACCAACACTGCAGATAAGCGATGAAAAGCAGTCACCGCTAAAGTTTAAGAAGAGAAGTCGTAAAGACAAACCTGATGATGAGGCAAACGGTACTTCTAAAACGCATTATCGAAGCCACAAGTCAGTTAAAGAACACAAAAAGCACAAGAAAAAGTCAAAAAAAGCTTCTAAAAAAGAAGCCTTGCACGTAAAGTCCCACAAAAAAAAAGTAGATGATTCTGGAGACCAAGAAAGTTCTTCTGATTCTCACAGTCCTATAAAGAAGAAGCGTTCATCACTTGATAATTCTGTTATGCCCGTGCAGAAACGCCACCCTTCTGAAAGTGATCCTCAAACATTGCTTGAAGATGAGTATGAGTCTTCTAGGCATAAAGCTTTGAAGACGCAGACATCAGAGGATTTTTCGAGTCGTAAAACCCGCGAAAGATACGTGTCGGAGACGGAACCTCAAAAGTCAAATGACTTGCACGAATCTGTCGATCAGCAAACCGACAAATCTATGATAGAAAACCGACAAAAGATGCCAGTTGACTCGTCTAAATCCATTCAGAAAGTAGAGAAAAAGCATATTATTGAACCTGAACCCAAGTTACTGTCCGTTATCCAAAAGCCTTCCGATCTGAAAGATCACCTAAGGCATCCATCTGAGACAGATCCTCAAATGTTATTAGAAACTTTGTACGATTCTTCCTTTAAATCTGTCGACGTAGAGCCGCCAGGTAAAAGGTCTAAACTGCATATCGATGAAAAGAAGCACTCAACCTCTAAACGACGTGAAGAGAAAAAAAGTGAAGAAAAAAGAAAAAGGCATGAACATTCGAAAGAAAAGGATCAGGTCAAATGTAAAGAAAAAAAAAGAGAAGACCAAAGAAAACGGCCTAATCGTTCAAAAGAAAAAGAAGTTATCGCGCATGATGAAAAAAGAAGAAAGAGTGGAAAAAACTGGCATAGTCATTTGAAAGAAAAGGAGGCGATCATGTCAGAAGCTAGGAGAAAAGATAGAAGAAAGAAACATGACTATTCGAGAGAAGTGGAGGTTCGATATGAAAGTGAACGAAGGAGCTATGATCGCTTTAAGGAAAATGTTGTTTCCACTCAACAGAAAGAAGCGAGCCGTCGAGGAAAAGAATATTTGAAAGATGAAGCTTTTGATGACTATGTGCTGGAGGAAGAAGAAATATTAAGTAGCGCCAGTGGTGATGAAAAAGAAACGCAATTGCCATTTGCTTCGCATGTTAAAAAACAACACAAGGAACCTCGTGGGGAAAAATTAAAAGCTACCACAGATAGGCGAAGGAGAATGCGTTCGTTATCTTCTGGCAAAAAGAAGAGGAAAAAGCCCCATCACTCTGAAGCAGATAGCGAAAATGACAAGAAAAAGCGAAAGAAGAAAAAGAAGCAATCCAGTGCACATCACAGCAGAAGCAGATCGGCAGATAGAAAACAGAAGAAAAAGAAAAAGAAGCGTTCTCGTTCGTCTGATATTCAGTCGCCTGTTAAGAAGCCTTCAAAGAAAAAATCTCGTCTTTCTTCGCCTAAAGTTGCAAAACAACTGACATTCGATCACATCTTTGCTGACTTTGATGATCACAAAAAGAATGAAAAGAAAAGCGATAAACAAAAAGATTCAAAACAGCAATACCTTGTCGATGATGAAGAAGTTATTTACGAATACGAAAGTCTCTCGGATGGTGAAATCATCAGTTCCGGCAACGAATCAGTAGAGCTGATGAATGTCAACAGTGGCTCTGACAAGGCTTCTTCAAGCATCGATCAACCGACAAAGGTGAAATCAGACGTTTCAAAACTGACGTTCACAGTATCAAACCAGACTCCAGTCATGCATCAAGTTGTTGTAGTCCCTAATGATCAAATGAAACAAGCTCAGCAAAGCAAAGTAGTACAGGACGAGGTACATGAACCTCACGCCAACTTGCCTGTTGAAAGTGACGAGAAAGCTTCACTTCTTGTTTCGAACGAAATCGAACTGGCCCAGCCTTCTTCCCCAATTGTTGAGCTAGAAACTCAAGACATGAGTATCTCATCTGAAATATCGGAGGAAGAATCTGCGCCTGTGGAAATAGAGCCTAAGGCTTCTATTTCTGTCCATGACGATGTGATCGACATGTTTGTAGATAACGAGTTTGCCACTGACGAGTGCTCTCAAGAACCCAGATCGTTTGAGTTTGAAAAAGAACCAGATCGTGACGAGATAATTTCTCTTGGTATTAAAAGTCCATCTCCTGCCAAATCTGTCTCCAACCGTTTTTCACCCAACAAAGAAATGCTTGAAACCTCAATTACTGAAACAGAGACACAGATCGCTCAAGACACTTCCGTTTGCACACCTAACGTTGTGGACGCTTTAGAAACTGACAAGACTCCATCTCAGTCATCTGCTATGTCTCTTGATGAAGATGTTGTAATGGAGGAAGGCGAAACAATTCCATTCGAACCGCCGGCAATTGTCACCCATAAAGAAAAAGAAAATGTTGATGCTGGACCTTCTGATCCCATTCCTGACAACTTTAACTGTTTAGTGGAATATTTAAAGTCACTCAAAAATACGAAAATAGATAGTCCTGGTATTACTGACTCAAGTGCTTTAAGTGAGAATCATTATTCTTTTGCCACACATGCTGGAGTTGAGGAACGTTATTCTGCTGGCTTAAAAGCTGAAGCTAGGAACCAATATTCCTCATATTACGATGCTGCAGACAAGACTGTGAAAGCACCATTCGATTCTGCCGCTAGTCTTTATGAAGATATCGAAGGCTTCCAATCTGAAAGTTTTAAAAAACCTATTAAACCTGTGGAAAGTGCAACCGACTACTCGACTATCTTATACGAAAATTTATTGCCATTTGAAGATCCAGTTCCAATATCAAGTGGCAACGTTGCAGAGCCAACAAGTTTTTCGACTCAAATTGAGTTACCGCCGCCGCCGCCTTTTCCTTCGTTGGAGCCGCTTTTTTCCGCCTCAATGGACCCAGGTGAGTATCATCGACTGGAACTGTACAAACGGATAGCATAGGTAAAGCGTTGCTTGTAAATGCATACTTTCGCTTTGCGCCTTTTATATATCAGGCTAATTGTGTTAATTTAATTAATTGATTGCTTGGTATCTGATTAATTGATTGCTGGGTAGTATCCAACTAATGAAATAATGCATTGTGAGCTATTTTTTCAAGAGTACAACAGGTAAACATTGTGAGATTTATATCAATGACCATTCGATCATTTTTACCGTAAAACAGCTCTGCGGCCCACTCGCTCATGTTGACGACTAAGCCCTGTTTCTTTCTACTGGCAGAATGCCAGAGTCCGTACTTTTGTTTTTCAACTATTGAGGTCCGGGCGCACCCTTATCGAAGAAATTGTTGAGTTTTTCATGCTTTTGACTGATTTATTTCTGAACTAACTCTAAGAAAGAGGATTTGTTGAAACTTTATAACAAGTAGCAGTATTGCTTCAAGTTTGTCGTGGAATCGAATTGGTTGACTAAAGAGCTTACGTTGAAGCTGCTTCAATGCTGAGTACAATCAATCAGCTTTTGTGACTTGGTGCACTTTTTAGGACCTTCGAAGCCCGCGTATAAAGAGAACATGCTCCCCACTGCCACTGTTAAACCTGTTCCTCCTGTGGTGGAAGTTTTCAGTCGTCCTGCGCCAGTTCCAAAGCCGCCTTCGCCGTCATTTGGACAATCCGGCTATACTGTGAAAAAGAAGCCGCAGGCGACTCCTGCAATTGCCAAACCAACAGGTAAATCTTCGCAGATTTGTTGCATTTTTGAAATTGAAATTTGTGATCTTGTAAAATCGCGACGTGATAGCACAGTAGGCAACGTAGTCGAATGGGCCAGAGCGCCTCGTTAAACCAATGCGTTCAATTCTCATGATGGGAGGTGTGCTTGGCGATGGAACAATTGCGTTTTTGAAAATGGTCTTTATAGAAATTTACTGCTTGTGGTAGAAGTGCACTGTGCCAGCACTACCGGTAACTCTGAGGCAAGTCTGAAGACAACTTTTATTATGAATACAGGTACTCGATGAAAGGGTTTCCTGCGGCGGCGATCGACAAAAACAAAAATCAACTTAAGTTACCTCAGTGTGGTCATTTATTTAATTGAAATTATTATTTTAGAAAAGCCGCCTTGTTTTGGTAGCAATTATACTGGCTCCTCAGACACGAGTTTAAAAATTCAAATACCGTTAGTATTGCTGGCCAGGACATCCAAATTAAAGTGCTTTTGGTACTTCAGTGAAAAGTCTGGTTTGAAAGCGAGAAGATAATGGACAGATACAGAATGAACTAGCACGTCTAAGGCCTAAAATGCGAGGATGAAACATGGGTGTAGAATCGAGTTTTTTTTTTGCTAGATTCCTGTGCTGAAGTTTATTCTCCATCATATCCATTGTCTCCAACTGAAGACGAAAAAACAAAGACTGCTTCTCTTGTTCCTTTGCTTGAAGCTGTATCTCAATTGGCGAAACTATCAAAAGCAAATCAAGAAACTCAAATTAAAACTGATCGTAAACAACAACCGTCGCTTTTGAAAAAGCTTTCCAAAGACAAACCCCCGGTTGTCAAGTCCAGCATGCATTCTCTATCCGAATCCACCAAGTCGAGCAACGTGGAAGTAAGATTATTGTGCTTGAATGGCACTAGTAGAGTTAGAATCCTGAATGGGCTGATCAATAAGCATTAAACATGTAGGTAAGGATGCCTGGAAACGTTTGCATTTCAAACCTAATTCGCTTATGGTCGGTTTACACTGACAAGTTCACTGCTATAGTTGAGCGTTTGTGGACTTAGAAAATCATTCGCTTAATCAACCAGTAAGACCACAAAGCAGGAACAAAAAATATCATTCTGATCAAGTAGATGTATTGGGACGTGCAGAACAGAGGTTTTCCCGGTAGATCTGATTTTTTCAAGCGCTTTTCATATATATTCCATTTGAAAAGAAGTGTTTATATTAGACCTGTCACACAGGAACTATCGAGCAATCGGGGACGTTTCAAAGTTTGCGTGCTCATCGCGTTGAGGACAAATTTAAAATGACTTTAATAATGTAGCACAATACATATCGTTTACCTACGGTTGATCACGATGCTCGTTGTTTTCGAATCGGACATGGAAGTTGACCTGTTTAGTCTTAAAGCTGTACAGTTTTAAGCCAGCGATAGCTTCTGGTGCGTATTCAAGTTTTCAATCTCGTTTTGCCTTGCCTGCAATCCGACAAGGCATCTAAGTTTTGAAAGCTGAAGTATGATGCAAAACGAATTAGCGACGTCTAGATAAGACGTTACTGTTTTCGTTGCAGTAGCCGTGACATTGCTTACAAATGCAATTGGCATCTTTTAAACCCATCAAGCTTTAACTTAGGTCGTTTTGCCATCGCTTCCTATTTACGCCTGGTATAATTATTTAATTACAATAAAACAAACTTTGAGCGGCAATAAAATGCATTAGCGTTGGTCGACGCCATATATGTTTTTATTCTCCGATCATCGGAAATTCTTCCGTGAGTTAAATTTCATTTACCCGGTGTTGCGCTTCTATAGAGTTTTCTCGCTGCATCGCCTAAACCAATCAGACGGCACAATCCAACCTCAAGCAAAGTCACGTCGTTGGAAGGGCTGAGCAAACAGGAACGGAAACAGGTAACTCGTCACAACCGACAAGAGCATTTTTCTCATGGCAATCGTGATCGACTGGCTGTGCATTTAACTTCGAAAAGAAGTGACTCTGTGGTCTGAGGAAAGTCTTTTTACTATGATGTCATCGGTTTAAAAATTGGTAACTAGCGATAAGTTTGTGTTGTTGGTCACAATCTTGTCTTCCTTAGGCCGGAGGCGTCATGTAAAGTGGCATTTCCAGGTTCATACCACAAACCCAATTAGCGGTCATGAATAGACTGGCAGCACTATTGTAGAGAAGGCAGACCGCTGTTAGTGTGACCAGTCGTCGCTTGTGACACGTTGGCTGAACTGCTTCTACATCCAATTTGGTGAATCACAAGAAAAGCTATAAATTTCTAAGCAACATCAAGACTACTCGTAAACTATTGATATAGTCTGCCACTATGGACTCGTGTGTTGCGCCAGCTCTAAAAGGATAACCATTACTATACGATCGCAGCATTAGTGAGCTTAACGCCCACTTTGCAACCACGCTAGTCTTGAAATAACGTTTAGTTTAGAGATTCATGTGTTCGGTTGATTGGAAGTTGTTTCTTGTTTAAGGTATATAAAGAGTTTCAAAAGCGAATAGTCGATGCTGCCAAAGCTGCTATTATGCCTTACTTCAAGCGTCGCGAAGTTAGCAAAGAACAATATAAAGGAATAATGAAGAAAGCTGTTAATAAAGTAAGCTTTGAACCTTTTTGGCTGCTTTGTAAGAAGCGATTTTTCCACCAAATTTTGCTTTTAATTTTCGTGATCTAGCGTCGGCTGCATGACGCGATGGGCCGATCGCCAAACTTGAACCACAAGCCGACAGGTTTCAGTACTCAGAGAGCGTTCTATTGAACGCAACATGACTGAGATGCCTTTCCTATGCTTTCATGCTAACGGTTCGAGGTCGAATTGGCTTGCAACGATTCAATGACTCGAAGACGCAAAGGTTTGTTCGCAATCTTCCCAACTTCCCTATCATCTTGCTTTCGATGAGAACTTGAATCATTTAAATATTTTTGGATTGAATTTTCATGCCTTTAAAGAAGCAACCGCGTGCTGTTTTTACAAATTTAAACATTTTAGATCTTTAAAGACAACAAGGAAAAGAGAGAAGTAAACACTGCAAGCGTAAAGAAATTAATCGGCAAATATGTTGGGACCTGCTTGGAAATCAATGAGAAGAATAAAGAACAAATGCGAATGGTGCTAGACAACAAAGTAGATAGACATGTGAGAAATTAATCGTTTTTTTGTATTTTTTATATTTTTGAGATACTTTTTGCCAATTAGTTTACACCGTCCGTTAAATTTACTAGCAAGTACTATATTTGTTTGGTGTAGTGGACAGTGGAGTAGATAGAATGTGCGTTTTCCTAGTCAAGCTTGGTTTTATAATGCTCCCAAGCATCTGCTATTGCTACTAACTGCTTTTCACCATTGCTAATTGAAGTGATTTAGCTTTTTACCAATCCAAGTCTTGGTCATCTGATGCTTAATATGATGTTTTGGTTACTTTGTTTCATTTTGGAATGGGGAGGTTGCAGATGTTCTGTTCGTTAATTTACTCTCAACACCGGTCAAGTAAAAGTATATGATTGCCGGGACGTTAGCTGTTACTACTACTGTCGAAAGTATCAATCTTATTTACTTAAAACGGTACAGTATTTTGCCTATATGCAGTGAAGCCCGTGGTGAAGTGTTAGTATTATGGAAACAAAATACGATAATTACGAGTGCAACTGCAGATAGTGTTGACTGTTTCGACCTATTAGGTTTTATCGGCACTGTTGTTAGCATGGCACCGGCACTAACTACACTGATGAGATTTAGTTGTTCGAAACAGTGCGCGCTATCTGAAGTTATCGTCAAAGTGAAATGCTGCTCTTTTACTCAAAACTTCGATTAGTTTTATTAGATGGAGAGATACTCAAAAATCCGATAAAGTGATGGTGAAATAGGGAAGTCACCACATGGATTTCACTGTTGGTCAGAGTTTGGCATTGCTTGTGCGCCAACTACCTGTTTTGCATCAAGCTTTAAGTTTCGAGGTGTATGTGTCCCGAGTTGGAAACTTAAAACGTCACTGATGTTCGTCTGTAAGAGCGTCCGTAGTATATAGTGCTGTGTTGCTATGGTATAACACGAGCGGTTAGTGGTTGACAGACACTGAGCTAGCTTGTCTGCAACAGCTTGAAATAAGAAGTTAATGTAGCTTTTTTGTTGTCAAGGTCAAAAAGAGGATTTTGAATGATCTTGACTTTTCCACAAGCCCTCCTAGCCCCGTAGAATCTTCCTTTGACTTCAAGATATGAAGAACCAATGACAACCGACATTGTCATTTTGTGAAGAGTTGGACTATGGGCATGCGAGTCATCGAGTTTCATGGAGGAATTGTTTAGTTAACAGCTTTTTAGCAGCTAAAAGCTGCCGTGTTTGCGCTTGTTAACGGAGAAAAGCATGAAAAACTTTGGATGCTATTTTTTAAGACTGATAAATGCTTTTGAAACTGTTTCTGTTCTCATTATGCCTTTCAATGTATTCACTTTCAGGCAAAGTTTTATCATCGTCTTAGTTATTGGACAGTTTTACACCCTCGATTAACAGTCCTTAGGAATTACTGAGAAAGTCGATATGCTTGAAACATACCCCTTACGTTTTGACTTTAATAACAACTGCGTCAACTTTTCGGGTGAAGTTTGGGTGTTGTCGAATTGGCATTAATTTCGGTCATTTTTGATGCAATGTGAGGCTGATATTTTCGCTTCCGCAGTCCTTAACATTTTTTTATTCCTTTAACAATTCAGTGCACTAGATTTATCGCCATAACTTTCGATCGTCAGCATTTTTTTGATCATTTCAGTGATAAATCATTCTAAACTGCAAGAATGAAGAACTTCAACCTAGGTAAAAAAATGCTTATTTCCAAATATGCGCTCTCTTTTATTTTTTCCGTTTTTTTTAATAAAAACATTGATGTGGCGCCTCGTCAATAGTTTCTCCATTATTTGCAACACCACTTACAAGAAATATTTCCTGTCTATACCCGTGACAACACCGACACGCTTGCTTATCAGTCTTTCCAAAGACAAAGGATTTTTGTTTTACCTGACTGTTACGTCGCTAATTTTTTTCTGCTACAGATATTCCAAAAAGTACAAATGGAAAATCGTGTTAAGATTCGGCGTCATTTGAAAGAAACAAAAAAAGATTCGTCGTAAGTAGCTTTGGAAGCGTCGAAAAGAGCGAAAAATTCAAATAGAATGGACGTTCCGATTTTAAAATGACGTCATAATGTCAAATTCGTAATCCAGACCCAAATTTTCATCACGAAAGTTGTTTAATGACCGCAACTGGTGAAATTTGGACGCATCAACTTACCCACGTATACGGATGTCTAGAATTAAATTGAAAATTTTGCATTAGGATGCAAAAAACTGACATACTGCTTGATATTTCGTGTTTAGACTCGAGCTGTTTTTAACGTCATTAATGAATACATTTAAATCGTTCCGTATTTATTTTCACAGCGTAGCTACTAACAAGCATGACGTTGGAACAAAATTAGAATAAATATGAAAAGCAGATATGTTGTAGAAACTTCGACATAACGGTATGGATGTCCATTTCAGAATAACGAATCCTTTAGAAACGGGTCCTAGAATAGGAATAGGAACTTGCCGAATATTTGCAATGTACACATACTAGTTTTTACTGATTGTTATTAGAATTTCCACCGAATTTGTAAGAATTGTCCCATAAATTATCCATTTCTATTTGGCAACTCTCGTTTGCCCGCTGAGTCAGCGATTCGCGTGACTGTTAGAAAAGAAGATATATAAAAAAGGACAATACGTTTTTTACAGAATTATTATATCGCAACGTTTTCAATATTTTTCTAGTAAACAAATTGTAGATTTTATCAATTTTTAAATAAGATTCGAAATTCTAGAAAGATTGTAGAATATTGAAAAAAGATTCAAAATTATTCTAAAATATGCAAGTATTCTGAAATAAACATCCCCACATTTTAGAAAGTAAAATTTATTATTCAACGATGCGTTTTGCTTTGATTTCTATTGTGGACGGAGTTTACATTGTGGCCGGTTTTGCTGCTTCTGCTTTTTCGGCAATTTCTTCTTCGGCTTGATGAGCCTGTGATGCGAAATTGGGTTGGGGGACAGGCCTGCAAAAGAAACGATTCTTATTCTGCAAAAACAAACGGTTTCGCAAACTATCGCTCATTCGGGCGAAACACACATGACCGCTAGAGGTCGATGGATTACTGAAGCTGTTCACCCAGCGGGTAGGGTACGTTTGGGCGCTGCTCTCTCTAACAAGAAAAATAGGTCTTATAAATTCCTAACCCGCGCCAAAACGTACCATTCTGTCACCCAGCATGTAGTCACAGGCGACTTTTTTTAAGTCCATCTCTATGGTGGTGGGTCTACCAGACTGCAGTTTGCATTTGTAATTGGTTTGAAATTTTTACTGATGTGGGAATCGAGAACCGTAATTGGGTTTGCGATAACTTTTGATGTCGATCCTCCGTTTCGAAAAAGAGGAAGGGCAAACACAAAACGACATTAAAATTAAACTAGGTCATTTAATTTACCACGCTAAGCTAGGCGACTTTGATTTCAATCAGATTTGCGATGTAAACCTGGACAACAGTAATGCTATATATCCATCTCTACAAAGAGGAGGGAATACGACATGTGGTATGTATGACTGAAGGTAATGTCACAAACCCTCTTTATATAAATACCAACGAGAGATAACCGATGATCGCCCACGAGCATCAAAACGAAACCTTTTATACCTTCCGCAGTACCCGTGACACCGGTGAGTACACGAGACTCAAATTACTCTCTAGTTCTTTTGGAATGATTCGTCATTTGCGCAAGGGAAGGCATTTAGAACAGCAAAAGGCTTCCTCTGTGGAAGATTTAAAATAAGCGAAAACATCTTTTTACATTACAGCAGTTTGTTTAGCGTTGGATCAAGTTTGATACTTGTGCTTAACTTTTTTTTGATAAGCTATCCACCTACGAACTTCACAAACAATACATGATATAAAGATCAAACGACAGCACATGCCTTTGATTAGGTTTGCGGGCGATTAAACTTCACCAAAGTTGTGTAATGTGTAAGCATAAAAAGGCATTTTGCAAAACATTGAACTGCAATACCTGTCAAAATGAGTATGTTCTGCATCGCTTGGATTGCCTGAAACTATTACCCAATGGTTTGTGTCTTTCTCTGCTTTGTGGGAATCTAAAACCGTCTTCGCGCAAACTTCGTACTCACGACCGAAAGCAGTCCTAAAACAAGATTGGTAGAAGATCAAACTAGATTATGCGCTTGCATAATAGATATTGTTTTTGTAAGAAAAAAAGCATTACAGTTTTTGTCAATCTTGATGAATACTTGCTAATTGAAAACCGCAAACCCTACTGAATAGGGTTCAAAGACATTATACTCCAGCGTTAGAAAAAATGACCACTCTTAGTCCATTTTAAAAATATTTCCCTCATTAGTCTATTAAAAGCATTCGGTATTCCAATTTAATTTTTCTAAATGTGCCCTTGGTCATTGACAAGCAATTCAACGCGAATTCAACAATTTTTTCACCATGTGCTCGGTATAAATGAATTTTCAATTCATGATCAAGAATACAAAAGTAAACTAAAATTAATAATTACACTCAAAAGTTAGTGCACTGACAACACATGTCAAATACACATTATTATTATTGCTACTAGCAATACACCGTTGGACATAATAATGAAAATATATTTAACGAATTCAAACGTTTTCGGCGCTACATATCGCCCTCGTCAGAATTTATATACAAATATTCACAGCGTTAAAACTTTCGTTGAACGAAAACACAAAATAACTTGAAAATAGTCATAATAAAAAACTGTAAAACTTCATTCTGCAGTCTTAGTAATTGTCTAGTCACTCCTAACAAAGAGTTTGCTAAAAGAAACGATTGCTTGTTAAGAGTTAATCGGATTTGAGGTTATGTAAATAATCGCATAAAATGAACCAAGGAATCACAGCAAAGTTCAGTGGTAAATTGTTTAGTTATAATTTAATGAATACGATATTCACTAAATTATTTACCACTGAACTTTGCTGTGATTCCTTGGTTCATTTTATGCGATTATTTACATAACCTCAAATCCGATTAACTCTTAACAGGCAATCGTTTCTTTTAGCAAACTCTTTGTTAGGAGTAACTAGACAATTACTAAGACTGCAGAATGAAGTTTTACAGTTTTTTATTATGACTATTTTCAAGTTATTTTGTGTTTTCGTTCAACGAAAGTTTTAACATCGTGAATATTTGTATATGGATCCTGACAAGGGCGATATGTAGCGCCAAAAACTTGAGTTTGTTAAATATATTTTCGTTACTATGTTCAACGGTGTATTGCTAGTAGCAATAATAACAAATTGGATTTTAAGTCACCTCTCTACCAAAATTGTATTGTACGTGTCAAATAGCTACAAAATCTTGAACTTAAGGTCAGTGGACGATTCTAGGTGGGATGCATTCTCTCCAATAACCTTCTAAAGTCTTAGTTTTGTTAAGTTATTTGCTTCTAGTTGTCTCGAAAAAACTTTTGCTTAAAAAATTGATCACCAAAAAAATACCTGACCTCAGTTCGGATTGAAAATGCGTCGGTTTTGACTTCACAAAAGCTAGACTTCAAAAAAGGTCTTTACCTTCAATTTGGCTCTAAAATGCGTCGATTTTGATTTCGAAAAAGTTGATCTTTTAAAAAAGACTTTCACTTGCAATTTGTATTGAAAATGCGGCAATTTAGACTTTTGCCCTCCCTACTTTCTCCCATCAAAAATTTTGAATCTGCTGTAGCCAATGCAAGGCTTTTGATTTTGAAAACATTTTATCTAAAGCGGTAGTTTTTAAAATCTTTTTGGCAAAATGTAAGTATGCTTGATAAGAAAAGTCGAAGCTGTCTTTTTAAAATAGCAATGATAGCTTGTTAGAATATTTGAAAGCAACATTCCGAAGATAAAAGGGCAAAATAAAGCGTTTTGAGCAATTAAAATAAAAATTATTAACCATTGTGAAAATGTTTCAAGCCAATATTTCGGCGTTTCAAAACATTTTAAAACACTGCTGTATGCATTGGTAAAATTTTAAGAACAGTTATACTCTACATAGTTCAAGTTGTATTTAGACTTTTTTTGAATCTGTCATTACGCTCGCGCGAAACTACTTAGTGTGGCAGTTCTATTTAGAGCCTGCTTAAAGCATACTGACAGAGCCTGCTTAAAGCATACTGACAACGCACCATTTTCATCAAATAACATTTAAACAACATTTAACCCTGAATGTCGTCAGTATAGCCCTGAATCTAGAGCCTTCACCGGAGACTTAATGGAAGAGCTGATTTAAAAGTGAAAAATGTTACCTGATGCAAAATTCCTTCACCACTTTAAGTTTGTGGCCAGTCTGGTTGTGCTGGATTAGCACCTTGGCGTTAGCCTGTATCACAGCAAACAGCAGTAGGTTAGTAGCTATAGAAAAAGCAAGGTAATTCACAAATTGACACTTTAAACTAGTACTAACGAGGTTCTAAATTCAAGGCAAGTGCGTAATTATAAATTACGCAAAAATCAAGCTCGGCTTGACCTGATTTCAACATAAACTAAAGTCATATATCTTTATCCTTCAGTTGTGGAAAACCTTTTGTCAGACGAGCGAGAACATCCTTGAGTTTAGAGCCATTTTGTTGAAACAATGCATTTTTACAACAAGCAGTACAACCAACAAAAAAAATCCCAAATTACACAGACTTGGTTATGAAGCCATAGTGAAATTTGAACGCATGACAGCAACTTTCATAAAAGGTCTAAATTACTACCACGGTTCCGATTTACAAGCTACTTTTTCCATGAGAAACAACAAAGCAGATTACAAGCCGATTTTGAACATGCAATCTTTCGCTTGCGGTAGCCAGCGGTTTGTCTTCAATTTAAACTATGGACTGATTTTCACTGCAAACGTTCACAACACAAAGCATCACAAACATCGATTGAGAAACTGAATGCACAACATTCCACTACTAGGCAGCACAGTCACGTCAAGTTGAAACACGCTGCTACATACTTCACTGAAACATCAGGAGGGATTGCTAAAGCTTCGCCGGTCTTGTTGTGACGTATGACTATCTTGCAATTGCTCTGACAAAACAGGACAAGTGCCATTGAGCGATTGATACTGCATTTTAATGTACTAACTTGAACACAAGCCACTGATCCAAGCTTGATGCATATGTCAGACACACCTCTACTATCAAGTGGCGACGCGAACTCAAAATTCTCGTTTTGTAAGTGAATTGATTTGTGGTTTCAAATACAATTCATAAAAAAAACGTAGTGTAACCATATAGCGAATATCAACTTGACACTTACAGGAACAGGAAGACCATCGAGTTCTAGGCGTTGTTGCGGATGAAAGGGCACAACTTGCCACGTGGTTAAATAATTGACGTCATCAATGAGTTGGATAATTTGATGTCGTGCCTTCTTCGAACACAAATTGAATCGGCGGTGATCGCTGAAGAGCTTGAGCTGAAATTCGAGCAGTTAATAAGCGAAACTATTTTCCTGAATATGTGACACCGAAAAGTAGGTTCTCTTACAGCTGGTATTCTTACACCAGGATTTATTTAATCCGTTAAGTGTCCGTGAATATGCTCTAAGGCAGGGGTGTCCAAACTACGGCCCGCGGGCCAAACCCGGCCCCCGAAGGCTTTTCATCCGGCCCGCGGAGCCTTTTTCACCATTGCAAAACAAATTTACAGCACGAAAAGCATAATTTGTGACAGCGAGAGGATGTGATTACCTTTTTTTTTGGAGATTATCTAATTTTTGGGCAAGATAACGCGTTCTCCAACGTTGCTGATTGTTGGTTCCCACCTACTTTGAGTTAACTCTGGCCCGCGGGTCTTCAAAATGTCAGCAATGTGGCCCTCCATGAAAAAAGTTTGGACACCCCTGCTCTAAGGGGTTCACAAAAGTCCAATGAAGAAAACATTTTATCGGACAATGGCAAGTTGTTTCCTGGAAGGGGTACATAAAGGTTTTGTTCAGTTTCTAATGGGCACGAGATTCAAAACAGCTTTAGAACCATTATTCTACAAATCAACAATCCGTAACTCATTTTCACCTTCTGATCTTAGAAAAATCTTTATGAATTAATACTATCATAGAATAACACCTGATTGTGCAAGCAAGGTGCATTTCTATCACAGGCGCTTCAACCGAGCAGAGGAAATTGCTGTAAGTGCCTTTACAAAAGACACGACCGCAAAGAACTCATGCTGGCGTTAAACTCAAAAACCCACGATCGCGAACCAGCGCAAGAACTTAAGTCGACACTTAAGCAGACAGGTCAAGCACAACTTAAATCAGACATTAGCGTTAATGTACTTTGCGTATTGTCAGATCATTTGCTTGGAGGTAATCTGTTTATTTCCCTCGCACAGAGACGTAGCAGCCGCCCCCCAAACCCCCCAATTGGGGGGGCCCAGGCCAACTTTGGGGGCCCAAGTTAGTCTGAAATTGCTTTTTGGCTACGTGACTATTTTCAGTTCAGCAGACTTGTTTACAACCGATTTAAACTGTAGGAAGAAATTGGCTTGTGACATCGTAAGTGAATGCAACGTCATTTTATCTCGCAGAATCTAGAATATTTCGATTGATTTTCTGGTAGAATCTTGAATATTCGATTGACGTAACAATGCCGTTGTTACGCAACAATCATAGAATGGTCTGGAATTCTGTTTGGCTATAAATACCGGGACAATATATATACACTGCAGAGTGCAGATAAAGTATTTTATTGACATTGTATAGAATGAAACGTTCAAAAAGTGGTGCTCAAAAGAGAAAAGAAGCAGCCACTGCTCGAGATGCTGTAGCGAAATTGCCCAAGATGACAGATTTTTTCAAGATTACTGAGCAGAGTAGACCTGGCACTAGTACCGAGAGGGATGAAGAAAACTATAGTGTACAAGAAAAAGAAGA
The DNA here is from genome assembly GCA_963675345.1 of Trididemnum clinides. Lineage (NCBI taxonomy): Eukaryota > Metazoa > Chordata > Ascidiacea > Aplousobranchia > Didemnidae > Trididemnum > Trididemnum clinides. The sequence goes on along the minus strand of OY776285.1, from coordinate 11,759,305 downwards.
CTATGACGATCAGCATCAAAGTGATTGTGAATTTCCAGAAAATGTAAGTTGTGATTTACCTGCCAATACGCAACCTTCAATATCAAAAATAACTGAATCTCAATTTACCCCTATCCCTGATGACCCATGTAAATGGCCTGAAAGTATTTCTGATGCTCAACGATGTGATATAGTAAAGCGTGGACCACATCAACTAATAATGAATTTTCCATATAATAACACAACTCCAAGGCGACGTTTTTCCTCCAACCATTATAAACGTGTGTTACCTAATGGTGAAAGTGTTTCACGGTCGTGGCTAGTTTATTCTGGGGAATCAGATCAAGTTTTTTGCTTTTGTTGTAAGCTATTTGGAAAAACACTAAGCCCCTTTTGTAGTGGTATAAATACATGGGAGGGTTTTTCGAAAAAACTGAAAGACCATGAAAACGGCATTTCCCACCAAGAATGCTGCAGTCAATGGATGTTGCTAGCTGAAGGGATAAGAAATTCATCCACTATCGACAAACGCGAGATGAATATTTTTTTCAATGAAAGACGTTTTTGGAGAAATGTTTTAGAGAGACTTATCGACATTGCCTTGTTTCTATCGGAAAGGAATCTTGCTTTTAGAGGATCTGAAGAAGTCTTAGGATCTCCTCACAATGGAAATTTTCTGGGTATATTTGAGCTTTTGGCAAGAAGAGATCCGATCCTAAAAGAGCTTCAAGACAGAATCAAGAATAAAAACACTAAAGATCAATATTTGAGTCCTACCATACAAAATGAACTAATTGAATTGCTAGCGACAGAAGTTGAAAAAGAAAATTTACAGCAATTGAAATTGGCAAAATATTTTTCTATAATTTTGGACTGCACTCCAGATATGTCACATCATGAACAAATGTCTGTCATTCTCCGTTATGTACTATGTAATGAAGAAGCTGCTGTTGTTAAAGAAACATTTTTTGGCTACTTGAGAATAAGTGACAGTACTGGGAAAGGCTTGTTGGACGCTTTCTTAGAAAAAGCGACCGAACTGCAACTCGAATTGTCTGATTGTCGAGGTCAGTCATATGATAATGGTGCTAACATGAAAGGAAAACATTCTGGGGTCCAAGCAAGAATGCTAGACATCAATCCCAAAGCTGTTTACGTGCCCTGTGCAAACCATACCCTTAACTTAGTTGTTGTTGACAGTGCTAATTCATCGACGGAAGCATTGACATTTTTTGGAGTACTTACAAGGTTGTATGTGCTGTTTTCTTCCTCTGCTCAGCGTTGGGAAATTTTGAAGAAACATGTGGAGCTGTCCATAAAGTCATAATCTGATACTCGTTGGGAAAGCAGAATTAAATGCATCAAACCTCTTCGATACAATTTAAAAGAGGTGTTGCTGGCACTGAAAGACTTGGAAGCCATTTCCATAGAAAGAAAAGATGGAAGAGCTGCCTCAGAAACAAAATCGTTGATAGCTCATTTATCAAAATGGAGTTTTCTTTGTCGGTGTTTATTTGGTATGATATCCTATTCCAAGTCAATAAAGCAAGCAAGATTCTTCAATCGTATGGAGTCTCCCTTCATACAATGGAAACGGAAATCCAGGCAACTGAAAAGTTTTTGCAAAACTATCGCACAACGGGTTATGACAGTGCCGCAACATCTACTGTTGAAATAGCACAGGAATTGGATATTGATCCTACTTTTCCTCCGTCAAGAAGTGGAAAGAAAAGAAGATTGTTTGATTACCAAGGTGCTACTCCTGAACTGAAATTTAAAAGCAACTTTTTCTATCCATTAGTAGACCAGGCTATTATGTCAATAAAGGAGCGCTTTAATTTGTTACGTGAGGTTTCTTCCGCCTTTTCGTTTTTGTACACACGAGACAAACTTTTGCTTGTGCAACAAGAAAATGCTCTTCTTACTTGCTGTAAAGAGTTCCAAAAAAAGTTCGGTGACATTGATTCTGATGAAATGAGCGCTGAGCTACAGCGGTTTGTTTTAATTTTACAAAAAAAACGCAATCTCAATACGGCTCAAGACTTTCTGAACTATCTTCTAAAGACTCATTTATTTGAATTGTATCCGAATGTGTACATCGCACTTCGAATCTTACTAACTTGCCCCGTGACTGTTGCCAGCGCTGAAAGAAGCTTCAGCAAATTGAAACTGATCAAAACTTTTAATAGAACGTCTATGACAGACAGTAGACTATCTTCATTAGCCATGTTGTCAATCGAAAATGACTGCGCCCGATCTCTTGATTATGACAATGTCATAACAGCATTTGCGAACAAAAAGGTTCGCTCCAGACTATTTAAATGATACTGTGTTTTTATAACTTTTTCATGTTTTTCAGTGTCATTGCTTTCGTTTCGCAGTGTCTGCATAAATGTCCTACTGAACTCTGGCATCGGTGCCGAATTTTTTATGACTTGCACCTTCGGTATCGGCATGCTTTATTTTGACATTAGCCTGTTTACTCATGTACAAATTGTGGTGTATTTTCTTAATGCAGCTTTTCAATTTTACACCTCTAAAGTGATATGACCTGTGCGCAGGGGCTCTTGCGCTTACTTTGGGGGGGGCCCGAAGTTGGAGTGCTACGGGACTGCCCTCGGAATTCGGCAATTATCTCGCACAACAGCACAGCAAAGCTTACGAAGAACTCTTTACCGAAAAGTTTGCACCAGGGGCATTCTTGCTTCTTTTAAAGAAGTCGGTGAAGGAGAGCACAAAGTTTAACAGGCTGCCACTTTTTGTGACAGAGGTGGCGTAAGTATTATCACTTTTGGTATGGCTCGACAAGGGGAATGAATCCCAAGTCTACCGACTGCAAAGCGGACGCTCAAACCATTACGTCATTACTACCAAGAAATGCTTCAGGGTGTTTTTTATTGACTTGATAAGGTCTAACAAGGATTCAGCCAAAAATAAGGACTGTTTTGGACTAATCAAAACCTACGTTTCCGGCATATCCTGGTAGTGTTGCGATGGCGAATGGCTGTCCATATCTCAATGGTGTACCGTCCTCTGTTCCGTCAACACTAGAAACAAAGAAAAAGCATGATAAAATAATAAGTTTTGTTGGTAAAATTATGTTAAGTGAAAAAAGCTTTCCGATTATTCGTAACAAGCTTTCCAGTAGCGGTATCGCAAAGAGGTACTAACAATTTTTTAATTTGATTCTTACCTCTAATTTTTGGTGTACAAGCCAAAAATTGTCCTCTTCTTTACTCTCCTATATTTTGCTCGATGGAAACAATATTAAAAGGTTCAAAAATACCTTTCGCAAATCAACTTATTTTACAGCTTAATGTGCCCACTAAAGACAGCAAAACTGCTTGAGCAGTAGTTACCTAGTCACTCTTAGATTTAGTCTAGCATGAGTAGCCTGGATTAGAACTTAATGTCGACAACGAGCATTTGTCTAAAAAATCAAGTAATAGCATTTTTGCTAATTTCGCCATAGTTTTTAAACAAACGTGATTAACTCGACAGACCCTGCTTTCTCGAAAAGAAACGAGCATACAACTACTCTTCTTCTCCTATGGTCTTTCTGATTTATATTGACAATGAGCCTACTCGAACGGGTAATCAAAGTGAACAATCTATACCATTGTAAGCGACCAGAAAATTTTTAATAAACAAAATCACTTAAGCTTTTTGAAAATTGATTTTCTAAAGAAAATATTATATCTGCAAATAACAGCTTTGAAAATGCTGCATAGCCAAAAGCTTCACGTCGTGCACTCATCAGCTGCTGCGTTGCGTCAACCATATAATCTACACTCAACAGATCTTACAGGTGCCGCCTCTAAAAAAATACGCAGTGGGTCGCGTGGCAGCCATGCAGGAGCCAGCAACGTGTTATGCAACGAGTCAGGTAATGATTTGATAAACAGAGCAAAGCAAGTGTTTGTGGTACGTCCAAAAAGCAAGAAAAAGCTGTAGCTACATCAAAGACCTAAGTGTATAAACACACTCTTTCTGCTTGCATCACACAGGTCTTCCCGTCAAGAGTAATAAATTGGTTCTCCTTTTTTAAGCAAATTAAACGGAAATCTTTTAGCTAGTTTGGCTCATTAATTCACCAGTACCATAAACCCTAGCAGGAAAGTTTTGGAAATGCTTTGACGTTTTTTGCAAAACAAGTTTTGCTACTAACGGCCATTTGGGTGTTCAAGTTATTTAGGAGAAAATCCACCTTCTCCCAGTTATGCTAGGTGAAATGTACAAACAGTTTATCCTGAAATATTCAACTTCAACACAGTACAAAACGCTATAAACTCCCAATAAAGCAACAGTACTGCAACTGATTCAATCACCTCGTAATGACAAAAGTGTTTCTAACATGAGGCTTGAGCATATGAGAAGCTGATACGTTGCAAGGAATATCAATTTTATCTTCAGTGTATAAACTATATTCATTCATGTTAATAGAAAGTGACGTGGGAGGGCGAGCTGGACCCACCTAAAGAAACAGATTTTTTATCAAAGCAAGATAGCCAATAATTTTGCAAGCGCTTACTGAGAAAACCACAGAGACAATAATTTAAGCGTCTGCTTTGAAGTCGATGGGTTTGCGGTTCAACTCCTAGTCACGTCAGACAAAAGACTTAAAAACTGCCATCTAGAGATTTCTCGTATGTTGCTTGAAAAAAAGGTAGTGAGAAGAGTTTTGTGCTATTGTTGTTTGTCTGATCTTGTCAATGAGCACAGTATCTACTTTTGGTGTAGCATTGGATTTACAAAAGTCTAAGCAATGTTTCATGACTCCACGATCATAACAAAACAGTCTATGATCCTTGACATGCTCTTGGATTTGAAACTGTTTTGTGACAGAACTGTAAAAGCATTCGCTTTAATTTAATCCAAATTCAACAACTATTAGACTGATATTTAAGACAAATAAACGAGGGTAAACCACTGTAGTTTGCAGAAAAATGAAAAGTCTACACTGTATCGCAGATGTAATGAAAAACCAAGCTTTAAAACAATTGAACCTCAAAAAGAATTTCTAAAACCGTATCCAATGTTAAATGTGTAATATCAGAGTCACAAACGGAAAGAGTTGAGACAAGAAAGTTGACGTATTCTGTTGTAAAGAAGGACAATGCTACAGCTAACAAACACTAAATGTGTGGCCAGACTTCCATTAAAAAAACTTACCTGTTGCAATGCTTGTGACACATCTTCTTCTCCAGGATTAATAAGCAATACTGAATCTCCAAAATGAACAAAACCGTCTCTCGATACACTAAGATCAGTCTGTAAAACAGTTACCAAAAAACAGATTTTAAAAGAAATTGATGTGAGAAATAACTCATTCACAAAACGAAACTTGAAATAACTTTAATAACAGTTTTGTTCTAAAATCACTTTACAGAGAAACTCAATCGAATGAGAAATTTGAAAACGTTTCTAAATATACTTCAGTATTTCCAGTTGACATGTTTCCATTTTAATGTTATTTTTTATTGCAAAAAAATGGATATATCAACTATGGGTTGGGAAAGTTCAAGCAATGGCAAAATAGACAAAACCTGAAACATATATACAGCAAATAAAAACAACACAGAAAAATATATATTTACTTACAAAAAAAAGGTAGTATACAACATCAATAAAAATATAAAAGTTATTTGACAAGTATACCCACTAAAATCTAAAAATTATTACATGGCAATACTGAATTGGCATATTTCCATACACCAATAGTAGCAATATACACCAGTACATCACTACACCTTAAGCAAAACAAAAACATCGCATAATTGCATTGAAAAAACCTACAAATCTATGCATAGTTATAATTATGAATTAACTTTTTACAGTTTAAGCAATAAACAAACAAAGTTAATTTTTGTATTAACAATTACATGAAGCAAGTTTAATACACCATTTGCTACCTTTTTTAAAATAGTCTCCAGCAGTTTATGTGATCTTTGAATTAACAATTCACCATTTTCTCTCTTTTCAAGAAAATTTTTTAGCATATCCTAAAAATGAACATATTACTAGTCCATCAAATATACTGGTACATGCAACTAACGTAAACTGACTGCTGTATCAGATTTAAATTGTGAACAACCAAATCTGCAATTTTCTTAAGTCACTTTGTTTTAAATGCATTTCATAAAATAAACTGATTGATGGAAACAACTATGTTTAACTCACGGAAATCAATGATGCTGTTAACTTGTACATGTCACTTAAAAAGGTGCTTTGCTTAGCTTTTACAAAAATAGGCCAAATTGATATCACTAGATCCCGATTCAATCATTTTATAAACTTTACTACTTACTGCAAACTAACAACTAAGCTTCCCAAAGAACCCAGTACTGTAGCATTGATCACAATCATACCTCTTCCAAGCAGATGTCTTCATTCCAGTTTCCAACACGAACAGAGGGGTTGTAGGTGCGAACACTCATATTTTTTATTGTTGGTCACCAACCTTAAATAAATATGTTCACGCCAATGCTCTAAGATATAAATTGAAAATCTTTCAATATCAGCATGTAGGCCTACAAACTATCAAGCAACCTGTACCTTTTACAGGTTAGGCTGACTATGAATTCTCACTTTTACTCTTAATGATGACAAAACGTTGGCATAACGACAGGGAAAGTCCCTAAACAATGTCTTAATTTTTTTCAAAATTACAATTGCCAAAATATATTAATTTATTTTTCATTATATTTCGCTTAACACTGTTAGCATTGTGAATCAAAACAGCACAACTAATTACTTTAAAACCTTACAAACATAAAGAACGTAACAATGGAACATAGATGAAGCCAAGCATTCACTTTACCTTTTCAAAGAAGAGATTTTGTTTAAAATTGATCTTAGTTGTTGCTTTACAAATTCAACACGAACAAAGAGTAACTTCAAAGTATGTAATAGTTGTTGTTTTTAGCAAACTGCAGACAGTGACACTGTTTCGACCTATAAGGTCTCTTCAGTGCCGTTGGCGACCAACAAGAAACTAGAGGCTTTTAACAAAGCACCGCTTAGACCGTCACACTTGTGGGACTTACACTAGGTCCATTGTAGTGGATGGTCTGTCAATACTCTGCGAAGCCGCATCACTTGTGAATGAGTGGCGGTTGTCGCAGGTGCACTAAGTCTAACAACTTCTAGAACAATAGTGCTATTGTTTTTTTGTTTAATAGTAAAGCTGTCTCGTCATAAATGTTAGATTTGGCCTTGGTACACAAAATTATAAGTCGACTAATCCGTTGCACAACTCAAATGACAATACGTGCTAGTGATGGGACGAGTACTTGGAATCGAAAATATCGAAACTTTTTCTGGTATCGGAATTGAAGAATTTTAATCGAATTTCCGATTCTGAAAACGATTCGTTGAAATTCGTATGTTTGCAACGTAAATTTTTATTTATATTCTCTTATCTTATCTCACATTAAAGTCATATATCACTTTTTTGATGTGGAAGAAAAAAAGGGACTGTTTAATGGGCTGGTTTCAACGCTGACAGCGTGGAAAGCCTCTTTCAGAGCTAAATTTTGCAGTTACATAAAAGACAAGAAATTAATACTGGCAACATATCTTGATCCAAGATTTAAGACTATTTTTTTTAGAAAGTAACCACCAAGGAATGCCTAATGAAAAGGCTATTGTGGTTTGGTTCACCGAAGAAAGTCAAAATATCTGTAATATAAGTGAAGGAAACTTTTATGTCCCTGAAATACCACAAGGCATAGATTTATCTGATGTGTCTGAAGAGAAAAGTGATAATGAAAGTAACTTTACCTTTATGGGGATCTAGTTTCTGTATTGTTGTAGAGCCCCCACAGCACATCTGACTGCACAGAAAATGTATTTTAATCACAAAGACAACGTTGAAAACACGAATCTTGATTTGAATTGACTTGAAGCGAATCGAATTGAATGGATTTAATTTTGAGTTGAATCGAATGAATTTGAAGTTGACTTGTAATCGAATGCCTCAATTGAAATAACAATGCCTCTTTTTATAAGCTAGGTCACTTCGCCGCACGTCAGACGGAACCACACCTGGCCATACGGCTTAGTCACTGGTATTATTGCAGCATGACATGTAACTATGTTTATTCCTTTATGGCTATTTTTTAGATCAAAAGATGATTTTAACATTGAGGCCACGAATGATTTATAACAACGATACATCGTACAACAACGAGCGTACGAACAGAACGAGAATGTTTATGAGTCACCCACATGAGTTGAGCAAAACATCAATAATCCAAAGTCCGTATCTCGCAAGGTCGCCATACCTTCAGCTTTGAAAAATGCTTCTCTGAATGTACGAAAAAAGAACAAGAAAAAAATGAATCTAACACCTGAAAAAGAATGAGTTAATGCAAGTAGCGAAACCAAGAGCAAAAGAATTTTGATAGAACATGAAATGTCCAAGTATATTTCTGTGAAGAATATAGGAAATTGTGAGAATCCTTTGCAGTGGTGGAAATTGAATAAAAATGAACTTCCTATCATGGCAGTTTTTGCCAGAAAGTATTTGTCTGCACCTCCCTCTTCTATTGAAAGCGAACGATTATTTAGTGTTGGAGGGACTATTTACTCGCCGAAAAGAAATCGAATGAAAGGTGAAACCAGTGAGGTGCTAATATTCTTACATTACTATCAAAGAATATTGGGACATGCATATGAATAAATACCGTCAAGGAATTAACTTGAATATTTTTTTTCTAAACATCTACCCTTTTTATTTCATTTTATTATATAAGAAACTTTTTTCTTTTTCGCCATAGCAAAACCACTTATGTTCCTTCTGAATGCATAATTAATGAAAGCACTTTGTCCAAAAAGTATTTGTTTTTTAAACCACCTTCAGAGTCCAAAAATAATCATGAATTCATTGCATGTATTGGAATCGAACTCGTATCGGAATCGGAATTTTAATGTGGTATTGGCACTTGTATCGGAATCGTCATAAAATTTGATATCGTCCCATCACTAATACGTGCCAAAGTTTTCAAAATAATCTTGTCCCGTGCCACGCCACGTTTGAATAATTGTTGATATTTTAAACGAACTTACCTAAAACACAACAGCAAACTTCAACGAAACACATAATAACGAATGACTATTTACTGAAACAATTTAATATCCTTAAAAATTATTGCTTTGAAGACGTTTTTGATGGACCAAGTTTGAAAAGTTGGGCTTTAAAGGAAAAATACCAATGCGCGTCACTGAATCTAAATGTTCATCTGTTGACCGAGTCGGTAGCTGAGATTTGTTTATTTTCATGATTGAGAATACCCCTTTGCAACAGTAAGTGCTTGCAAATTGGCAAATCCAGATTTTTGAGTTTCTCCACAAAATTGGATGCTTCTCTTCTTCGAGGCGAGAGTATAACTCCAGTAATGAATTTTGTTGGAAAACGTCATGCAAAACTTGGTTTGACCTCAAGTCCAGAAGTTCCAGTTGAGTTTCAGCGTCATCAATATTTTCAACGTCCACCTTAAATGGTCTTCAAAACCAATTCATTTGCGTCTTGCGGCCATTGAGATCTTGAAAGTGTTTTGAAAAGTTTTCACGAAGGTCCCCACACATTTTGGCATACTTCTCGAAGTCAGGAACCAAATCTGCCTTTGCTGTTTCCAAAAATAAAGACATGCTTTTAAGCTGGATCATGCTGCCAGTTCACACCTGCTTCTGAAACAGTTTCAGTTACTTTGAAAAGCATCGATTGCATTCAATAACTCTGGAAGCAGTAGGTTACGTCCTTGCATTCTGATACATAGGTTGTTCATGCGCTGCGTAATGTCCATCAAAAAAGTAAGATCCACCAACCGAGTATTGTCACGTAAGAGCATCAAGACATCTGCACCACTTTTGGTCTAAAGTGTTGGACTCTTTTCCTGTAAAAATATTTTAATTTCTTCAAGAAGACTAAGAAAATGCTGCAAAACCTTTCCTCTTTTTAACCAGCGAACCTGAGAATGATACACCAAGTTTTTGTAGTGTGTATTCATCTCCAACAAGAATGACCGGAATTGGCGATGTTTCGATCCTTTTGCCAGAATTTCGTTCACACATTTTACAACAACGTCCATAACATCAGTCATTTTTATACTCTGAGCACAAAGAGACTCATGGTGAATGAAGCAATGAAGAGTAATAATGTCCTGGGTGAAATCAGATTCTTGCAAGTATTTCTTCAAGAGCGCCACCGTACCATTTTCTTTACCTGTCATAGAAGCTGCGCCATCTGTCGTCAATCCAACTAATTTGGACAGTGATAAATTCGGAATTTTATTGTGAAGCGCATTTACCACACTTCTTTTATATCAACATCACGTGTTGGGTCATGAAGAGAAATAATTCCAACAAGATCTTCATGAATAGACAGGTCTTTTGCTACAGCACGGATAAAAACTGATAATTTGGCAGTATTACTCAAATCACAGCTTTCATCAAAACCCAATGAAAAATATTTGAATGTATCTGCTATCGATTGTAGTGGCTCAGAAATATTTTTCCCAATTTCTTCAATTATTCTAGCAATGGTACTCCTCGAAAGGCTGACTTTTTCAAAAAGGTGTGCTTGCATAGGAAACATTAGTTTAGCTACGTCTTGAATGCATTCTCGAGCAAACTCGCCATCTATAAATGGTCTCGAAAAGCGAGCAACTTTTTCTGCTACAACATAAGATGCGGTGATAGCGCTTTCACTTTCCTCGATAGGCTTTTTAAATACGCTCTGTTGCACGCACAGAAAATTTCTTAGTTTTTCCACCAAATCTTCTCTCAGCTTTCCGACAGTTTTATCATATTCGTCTTGATGTAGCGCGTTATAGTGTCTCTTCACATCAAAGACTTTTGAAATAGAAAGAGTTGCACCACAAACCAAGCACAAGGGCTTTTGCTTTCATTCGATAAAGAGACAGTTGGTCGTCCACAAGTCTTGAAATTCACGAGTGGTTTCATCTTGTTTCTTTTTGCAGCGATAGGTTTTGCTCATTGCTACAATCAGTGCGAATATAAACTTTTCAGAGTTGGTATTACTACTTAGCGTTAGTACTACTACTAAGTTTGAAGAAGCTAATGATAGCCTACCAAACTTCCTAGCAACAGATGAATGCTAAGGGATGACAAAATGTCGTGAAATCAGACTGCAACACCAACACTGCAGTAGGCTGCTTAGTTATTTTCAGCTACCGTAGACTAGTTGTTAGTTTCTACTTCTAATAGAACCAGGAGCTAGGCATGTGTGAATAAACTTGCCGATTTAAATTATTACGACACAAACGCGCTTTACAATGATCCTTCGCTACTTCGCGGATCACCTATCGCGGATTCACCATTTCGCGGGGTCGCCCGACCTGTATACATATATACGAGTATACAGTACTTGCTCTTCTTTCATGGTTATCAACACTCTTGTTTTTTTTTGTAATATTAAGTGTTACTTTCTTATTTTCTGGAATATTTCTGTGATTTCTTAATAATTGTTCTTATTATTTTAGGAATAGTGATCAGTATTGTAATGGGAGGGTTAAATAATGGTACAGAGAGGGTTTTAAAAGTCTAAAACACATAAATATATATGTAAATATTGATGATCCCACTTTGCGAGTATTCACCTATCGCTGGGGGTCTTGGAACGCATCTACCGCGATAGACGCGGAATCACTGTGTTGCGATTTACGCCGAATAGAAAAATCACGTTTTACCTACCTTATCGCTTCCTACTGTTGGCTAGCCTACTTACTTATTTTCAGTTACTACCTTCTGATGACAGGGCCACGAGCTAGCACCGCGTGAATAAACATTGTGATTTAAAGTTTATTTAGATATAAACGTGAGTTATCACAAATTATTTCAATTCCAAGAATTACGTTTTACCAAACCGTTAGCGTGCCACGTTCGAGCATATGGCGTGCCGCATTGGGCATGCGTTCCCTGTATTGTGCACCCCCAGCCTAATCAGTAGCTTCATTTGGGTTGACGTGAAAATGCCAACAGAGTTTAGCAAAACGTTCTAATAAAATATGTGCTCAAGTATATTGGCTGGAGTTTGTTTTCTAACAATCGTTGGCAGATCCCAGTCGTTTGCTATTCAATTCAATTAATTTTTTATTTCTCTACCTTACGACAATAAAATTACGAATAATCAAACTGATCCAGTAGAGAAAAATACCGATGCAAGAAATAGAATATCCCAAAAACTAGGAATTCGTTATGCCATGCAATAAGAATGAATTAAGAATACAAATCAAGGAAAGCATGGTTGCCAAGCTAGAGTAGAGTTTATTTTGTATGCAACAACGCTACACCTAATTTAAAATAAATACCAACATCAAACGAATAAGAAAAACGTACTTGCAGTGATAAACATCTGTTGTGCCGGCAACAGTGGTACAAACAGGCTTTGCCACTGAGTATTGTTGATTTTACGTATTTTTTTTCGGAGTTTTCGCAGGCTTAAGATGACTGTACACTGCATACGTTTTTCTCTCATACATTCTTGTAGGGAAATTTTTATCATCTTGCATATTTATATGGTTTTACACAAGGTAGGCTACGCCTTCATCCAAACATCTGATTTTGACCGCGAAGTAGCCAATGTATCAAAAGTATTTTTGCATTTTTTCCCGCAAAATCGCATACGCTTTTGGTACGTATTTTACGGACAAAACCGTATGATCAGACATTAACACATATAGGCTTATTGTAAAGCATAGTAAAATCATCCAATCAAAAGAAACCATTAGTACAAAAATGCACGAGACAAACACCTATAAATCTGGGCAAAACCGCAAGCACTTATACTGCGTACATCCATGTATAGAAGTGGCAATTCAGTTATATTTAACACTTTACCAGTAGTTCCCACCTGGAAGCCATTACCATTACTATGGGGTGCCGCTAGAAGTGATGTAAATATTACCGCAGTTCTGTAGTAAATTCCAGGCCAGGAGTGCTGCTAGAAATTTCTAGTTAACGTGGAATTTTATCTTTTTTAGGTATTTGTTTTTTAATCCATACCGTTACAACTCCAAATCTGGATTCAGATCGATTAGCTAAGATAGGCAGTATATAGATACATGTACCAGCGATGCTCCCGCTCGATACTTTTGGATCGATATCAAATTATGATTGCCTAAGATTATCGAGTACCAGTATCGATTTATTCTGTTTTCCGGTATCGCCGATATAAATACTATCATAAATTGTACTTTTAATTCATTTAATATAAATCAAGTTGAGTCCTACGTAGGCGAAGGTGATAAAAATAGTTACATATCTCACTCTTTTGCATTCACACCTTTTTGGTTGTTGTCACCTCATGGTTGCTTTGATTTTTAATTTTTTTATCTTTAGTTATCCGGTTATATTCATCCTTCCTTGCATGCTGCGAACTGCACCACTTTGATCAAAGCTTGACAGCTGTCAGTGAATTGCAATATTCTTTACACTATATGCATTAATTAGGTTTAATAGCTTTGAGTAGTAATCTAAACACAATTTTATGGAGGGCAGATTGGGTAGCATTATTTCAAAAAAAGCCTGTGAGAGTGTAGGCCTTCGTGATTTTAATAAGTTAGCTTAGCTAAATGATTAAATGCAGTGAACAGTCTTCAGATTTAGCTACCGATACGTGAAGCTTTTATTTTTCTTCTTTCCTCCACATTTCTACCTAAACCAAAAGTTTCACATATACAGTATGCCATCCTGGTCCAGCCCTCTCCTATCCTTTTCTACGAAATTTAACATTAAGTTGACGGAGGTTAAAGGGCACAGTTACGTAATAAAAGTGAATTGATTAGAGCATCAAATTAAAAAATATTTCGAGCGTATCAACTAACGTTCTGTATCAATTTGCCCGCATTTCCCTACCATGGTATTGCTGCCTAGCTGACCATTCACATTTTTGTTTTGCTTACAGAATTTGTCGATGGGCATTTCACAAATTACTTTTCGGTCAGCATCGATTTAGCCAGCTGAGATGTACAGGTAGCGCAAAAGATACCCGCCAGTCAGTCTGTAGGTCAAAGATTTCAGAAGTGTATTTGATGTAATGGCGGACAATTTGAATACATACTGTGACAATGTTGCATTATATGCTTACATACTTGCTAATTACCTATGCATCACTGTAAATAAATTTTTTAATTTTTCTTAACCTCAATCAAGTTCCAGAAGAAATGTTAAGTATTTGGCAGCTTAAACATTGAGCGCTAGTACCGGGCGGTGAGCCTGCATTTCGCCTCAGTTGCAGGAGAAGCTGGCTTTATATAGTAGAAGTTCTCCATCTGATCCAGTGGCGCAACGGATTGGAGAAGGTTAGCAGAGCCAAAGATGCCGGGTTCAAACCTGAATCCGTCTAGTGATGCTTAATAAAAGCCAAAACCCATCGTGAATTTGATTTTTTTGTTTGCATTAAACGGTCAACTTAATGTGACATCTTCTTCTAAAAAGCTTCGAAATCAAAGAAACCCTCGATATTTGTTATGTTGTAAATTTAACAGTGGCGGAGTTTAATAATAGGTTTTCCAGCTTCATTATTATCCAAGTAGCCTCGAGCGGCTAGCAAACATATGTGACCATTTTGACCGCTTCTACAAAAACTTAAATAAATATCTAGATACTTGTATCGGCGATACTGTATTGATATCGGTATCGAATTAAGTAGACAATAATGTATTGAGTATCGGTATCGCATTAAGTTGACAATAATGTATTGAGTATCGGTATCGCATTAACTTGACAATAATGTATTGAGTATCGGTATCAAAACAACATGCTAAAATGTATCGTGCATTTAATATGAATTGCAAGTATTGCACCCATCACTGTCCATTAGTAGAGTTCATGCTGGCAGATGCAAACGGCTGTGAAGGAAAACGAATGATTGTTTGGTCACAAATACTGCTTATATTTGGAAAATTGTGTGGATGAATAAATTTTTACTGTTTAAGCCCAAAAGAGTACGGTACAACCTGAGATGAGCGAATTCAGTTATGTATAGCCTATATACTGCACATGAAATTGCTCAAATTATAAAACAGAGGTCAATAAAATTTCTTCTAATAAATAAAACGCAATTCTGTCTGTCTTTGTGACTGTGCTGACAATGCTACGAGCACTTTTGTATTTAAGCACTTCAAGCCCTTTAAGGATTTTTCTTCTCTTTTTCCCTTGCACGCCTAAACTGGCTCTATGATGTCATTATATGTCTCGTACGATTAACACAAATGTTCGCTAACGCCAGTGTTGCCAGTTGCGCGGTAAAACCGCGAAATTGGGCTAATTTTGATTAGGCGTTTCGGGAAAAATTTAGCAGTCGCGGGTTGCAGTTTTTTGGGCTATTTTTTGCCATCCCGTTCCCGCTATTTTGGGCTAGTTTTTGAAGTAACAACAAATGTAAAAGTTGAAGACAGCTGGTGCGATATAGAGGTAGTTACCGTCGCTGGTATATTTTCGCAAGAAAAACAGCTCGAAAACAGGCTGAACTGGCACTACATCGCATTATTTTCCAAAAACCAAGATGATTTGGCACCGCCTGCTAGGTGATGGCATTTTTTTTTTTTTTGGAGATCACCGTCTAACCCACTGGTTCTCAACCTTTTTGTCATTGCGGACCCTTGAATTGTACTTCACGAAATCGCGGACCCCCCACTATAGATTTTAGCTTAAACTTAATATCTAGCTTTCACTGCAGCACAATCATTCAACCCTTACCTAGTCAAACACAAAACAAATGTAGATCATTTTATTTATTTAAGTGAACAAACTTTAATGCGATTTTTGCTGTTGCATATTACAAGCAAGTCTCGAAATACGGAGTTGTGTTTTGGAAATCGCTATTCTCATATCATCTTCCACGTCTAGCTGGTTGCGAGCCTTTGATTTGATGAGCATGAGAGCAGAAAATCCGCTTTCACAAGGATAAGTAGAGGCGAATGGAACAATAAAGCGCAATGCTTCCATTGATAACTTTGGGTAGGACGTCAACATAGAGCTCCAAAACTGAGACAGTGATTTAGTCATGAATATTTCACGACCAGCTGAGTCATTTCTCAATTCCAACAGCTCGTCTTGGACTTCTTCAGGAATAGTTGCTATGTCTATCATTACGGAAAATGGATTTTGAGGAAAAACGTCGGACCCTTCTTCAAGATCAGGAAAGTACTTCTCGAATTCATTTTCCAGCGATTGAAAATGTTCACTTATTTCTTGTTTCATTAGTGACCTGAGACCAGATTCAAATTTAGATAGGTTTTCAAACATTGCAAAGTTTTCCTGGTTGACTCTGCGATTCCAATGATGTATCTTTTCTTTAAAGCCACGCAAAATGTCTCCAAATTGTAATATGTTTGTATTACGTCCTTGAAGTCTCAAGTTAAACTTATTTAACTGTTCAGTAATGTCAGCCAGGTAAGCCAGACCCTGCAGCCATGTTTCGTCCTTGAAGAAGTCGACGATGGCATCTTTTACAATCATTTCCAGAAAAAGCTTGATTTCAGTTCTCAGCTCAAAAAAGAGAGTAACAACATTCCCTTTAGAAAGCCATCGTACAGCAATATAATACAAAAGAGTTTCATAGTCTGTGTCCATTTCTTTGCAAAACTGTTTGAATAGACCAGAGGTTGCGGCACTTTTTTTGATAAAATTAACTATTTTCACAACAGAATTAAGTAAGAGTACTTTCTTCAAAAAGCTTGGAAGAGTCTTGCAAGCGAGAGTATACCGATGTATCATGTAATGTACTCTTCTTGCAAGCGAGAGTATACTTGCAAGAAGAGTCTTGCAAGCGAGAGTATACCGATGTATCATGTAATGTACTCTTCTAACTTCAGGAGATTTTTCTTTGACTTTCATTTGGAAACCAGATTTGCATCCCAGCATTGCTGGGGCTTCATCTGTACATACACCACAGAGCTTTTCCCACTGCAAGCCTTCTATATCGAAAAAATTTGAGATGCTGTCCATTACATCTTGAGCAGTGGCTGAAGTTTCCAAGGCCTTGCAGTACAAAAACTTTTCTTTGACATCTTTCATATGTGTGTAACGAACAATTAAATACCAAGAGCTGTGAGCATGATGCAACGTCGGTTGATTCGTCGACTTGTATGGAGAGCCTGGGAGATGATTTTATTTCCGCTATGACTTGCTGTTTGACGTCTGTTGCCATAAGAGAAATGCGCCTCTTTATTGTGTCGTTGGACAAAGACACTTGCTGAATTTTCTTTGCACTTGTTTCTCCTAAAATCAATTTAACCATATTCACAGCGCAAGGTTTTACAAGGGTTTCTCTGATGTTATGAGGCTTTTTTTGGCTCGGCTATTTGTAATGCCACTTCAAAAGAAGCCGTTAGGTTTGCAGTGCTTTGTTCTTGAAAATATCCACTAGTATCCAGTTTTTGCCGTTTCAATGAAAGTTTTTGTCTTTCAAAAAATTTAAAATCTTTTTCTACATGCTCTGGATGCTTCTGCTGCAAGTGACGCTTAAGCTTTGATGGCTTCATTGCTTCATTGTTAAGGACAGTATAGCATAAAACGCACTGCGGTTTTTCTTTGCCATCATCCAGCACAGAAGTAAATCCCATTTTAAGGTAACTTTCTGAATACTTTCTAAATAAGTTTTAGTACTGGCATAAAAATATTTTCCTTCACTGGATGTTACTCTCTCGAATGAATAAATATTATTATGTCCAGCTGCGTTGTACAACTCGTAGTGAATCAATGTACCGCAATTGTAACGTCACAATGGGAGTAACAAATCGCAATAAGTTTATGTGGCCACATCATAAAGCGATTATTATATATCTAACTTTCTGACGCAATCAAAACAATGTGCAATTTTCAAAAATGAGAATTTATCATTCAAATTAGAAAATGCAAATTTAGAGCATTTTCACGGACCACCTTGAAATTGCTTCGCGGACCCCTAGGGGTCCGCAGACCCCCGGTTGAGAACCACTGGTCTAACCGAAGGAAAAATTACCAAAATGATCACGGCAACAGCAGCGTTAACCTGTTTTTTTGGAAATCATGCTGAAGCACAGGCTGACTTGTTTATGGCCATCGATGGGAGACCAAATACTGTGCTAATGCCTGGACTGAACTGTTCTCCCAACGGCCCTGTATGAAGTAATTTTACAAATATTTGATAATTTTTAGCAAATTTTCGGCTATTTTTCAACAGGCAAGCGTTGCGCTATTTTGGGCTAGTTTTTAGGTACCATTTCCGCGGGAAACTTGAAGAAAATTTGGCAACACTGGCTAGCACAGATCATAATATCAAGATGTTTTCAAAAATTGCAACCTTTTGCAAAATCAGTTTATTTAAAAACTGATTTGTGACCTCATGTCTCAACTGCTTTTTAAGCCTTTTTCAACAAATTAAAGGTTATTTCAAGGCAAGTCTGACAGTGTATAATATGTACAATTAATATTAGTTTTTATAATGAAAAAACTGAACTTTAACATCTGTGGTGTAACTTTTTACCCCTCCCAAAAGTGTTGAGCTCATTAAAAGCAGGTGACTTTAATACAAAAACGTTATAATAAAGTACTAACAATTACTATCCTTTGAAAGCTTAGAAAGTCGCATTTCCAGCAATATGTCACTCCAATTACTTGAGGCTAAGAATTAGTTTATAATGGCTGATCAAAACTTGGTTGCCATACATGATGTTTCATTTTTAGTTGTACAATTATCCTACTAGAGCTAACAAACTTGCAATTGTTAAACAAAGTTAGTTCTTTGGTACATTTTGACTACTTTTCCTCACAAGTGTGGTTCTTTTGCATTGTCTGTCGACCTTTTCAAAAAGATCCATCAAAAGCTGAAGTCTCCAAATGTTTATGCAATGTAGTCTAACGGTTAGAAACACACAAAATTTTAGTGCCTGCACTTCGAAAAATTGCAATTTCTAGAAAAACTCAGTCCTTTGGTACATTTTGGCTATTCTTTCTCGATAGCATGGATCTTTGGCATTATCAACCAAAATATTCAAAACACTCATCGAAAAATGAAGTCTACAAATTTTAATATGTAGCCTACTCCAAGCAAAACACTTGGTGATCACCCAAGAAAAAGACGATGGGGGTAAATATGGTCCTTTCTTATCGTTTGCAACAAAATGCAAGTGTCGAGCTACATATGATCAAATGTTAAAGCAATTTCATTTTTAGTTGGGCGAGGCTGTCGCAGCAGCCAGCTGATTTGATGTTCTTAACCTCGACATTATTAATGGGGGCTCTCGCTACTGCTATAACTAAACTATGAGTGCTTCATTTCGTGTTAGCTTGCTCTTTGCATGGCGGCGTTTATGCCAGGGCCAAGAAACATGCACGCAGTCAGAGACGTTAAATGATATTAATTCGCCTACAGTGACGAAGAAGAGGTAAGTAGC
This sequence comes from Trididemnum clinides, assembly GCA_963675345.1. Taxonomy (NCBI): domain Eukaryota; kingdom Metazoa; phylum Chordata; class Ascidiacea; order Aplousobranchia; family Didemnidae; genus Trididemnum; species Trididemnum clinides. Next base: position 11,739,923 of record OY776285.1, on the reverse strand, counting down.
GATCCATATTTTCAATGGCTTAAAACGCATTGTGAGGTCATATTGATATATGACATCCCAATGCTTGTCACTATCTAATGAAAACAGCAGCAGACAGCAAAATTACCCACTATCGTTTTGAAAGTTAACATAAATGATAAAGTCCATTGCTGATATTTGTAATTGCAAGGATAGGCCTATTGGTACAAAACATTAATCTTCATTTAAAAGTAGGAAGGTCTGGATTAGGAGCACAGTTAAATGTAATAAAATTCTAAATTTGAGAAAAGATCAAAATTAAACAATAATAGCATCAATCTGTGACACTGGATTAAGAGGAAATGTTTTTGTTTGAAAAGAGCTTAATAGGCGCCTATTGCAATAGGTTAAATGACTTAAAGAAAAGGCAACGCCCCTTTTCATGCTAAGGCCAAATTAAAGCAAACAGCGCTGGCAAAAATCTTAATGTCACCAATATCAATACAAAAGCGGGCCCACTAAATCGTCGAACATGCCTACCACCAAACAGCTAATTTCCTTATGAGTTAAAATTGAAGACCATTAAGTTTGACTATGTTTCACCTCCTTCCCCCCCCCCTACAGTTATAAAAATGACGAATGGTAGTTGGTGTCATCGTTCTTTCGTTTTTGAATGCTTCCAGTCTTCATTAATAAACCAGCATTATCACCGTTTCATGTACAGGAGCTATGGCTTATATTTAGTAAAACATTTCGTTGTTGCTCTCACAAATTTTTGTACGGTTAAGCTGGCGCAGCTGCATTAATTATTACGTTTTAAATCGGCACGGGTGAAAATATGGCCTACCAGGGTTAAATCGCACCATACTTGGGAGAAACATTTTTTTCCTATTTTGCTTGATAGCAAATATAGCTTTATTGAGCTACTGGCATCAAACCTAAAAATTGGGGAAAGCTAGGACTTATTTAACTTCTATGAGCATAGCTCAACAAGTAAAAACAAATGTTAATCATAATGCGTAGCCGGCAGGAACTTAAGAAAGTTTGAAAGAAGATCAAAATTAACGACGTCACTGTGTCATATCGCACCAAATGAAACATATTATTGGTATTTTGCTTTATAATAGCTTTGTATAGCTACCAAGGTCAAACCAAACATATGAGGAAAAGCAAGGACACATTTGAGGAAAAGCAAGAATATTTTTAACTCCCCAGGGCACGTCAAGCAGGGAGAAAAGAACATGCTACATAATGCGTAGCCAGCGAGGACTTGAAAAAGTTTAAGGGGAAATCAAAAGAAAGCAGCGTCACTGTGTCAAATCGCACCACACGAAAGACATTTTTGCTATTTTGCTTCAGAATAGCTTAATATCAGAAATGTAGCCCCTACTTCCAAACTACGGGAAACGCAAGGCTCCCTTGGGTTGATGAACAAAGCACATAGCCTAAGGCATAGCCAGGATCTTGAAATGAGATATTCTATTAGGAAAAGGGGCACAAAAAGTCGTGAACATCTGATGTGCAGAAAACACATAAACTTTTGGTAACTGTTTATACAAGAGCCTGATAGGTAAAACCGGCTTGGTCGCCTGAACCGACACTCTCAATCCCGACGTTACTGATGGTGGCTCTTCGGGCGACGCCGTCATATATACTATAAAGCAAGGATTTTTTCTTATGTTGACATGCTGCCTGTTATGATATTTATGTCTATACTCTACATCAGGCATGGGCAACATACGGCCCCTGAAGGGATTTTGACCGGCCCGCAGACTGTATTCAACCATACCCTGTAATGTGGCCCGAGGCCTCATTCCTGACAGTTGCCGATCGCTGTGCTCTCACCGAACTGTCGGTGCGAGACACGAGCGGCAACTGGCGGACACTGCATTCCACTGGCACGATTTTAAATGTTACATTTTATTTTACTGCGATTGCTGGAAATTAGGTCACAACAGAGAGTGTTGTAAACATCTCCCACTACTGTGTGATAATGTGACTGTTAGTGTAAGTTATTCTTTGGCTGTTATCAGTTAGTGTTAGATTTAGATTTAGAATTTACAATTTTTTACATTTTAAAGAAATTAGATTTGATATTTAGTTTTATTAACCATGGAATTTCCCAAGAAACGTAAAGTTGACAGAGAGTGTCGAGCATTTAATAAAGATTGGATGCCGAAGTATTTTTTTACAATGGTTGGCAACAAAGCAGTATGTTTGCTGTGTGCTCAAAATATTGCTGTGTTGAAAGAGTACAACATTAGTCGTCATTATGAGACGAAACATGGAAACTATGGCAATAATTTATCAGCAGTGGAACGGCAAACTAGAGCAACAGAACTGGACAGAAAACTTGCGAGGCAGCAGAATGTATTCGTAAAAGGCAAATTAGCCCAGAAAGCTTCCACTCATGCCAGCTGTAGAGTCGCATACAGCATTGCTAAACACAGCAAAACATTCAGTGATGGTGAATTTTTTAAAAAGTGCATGCTCGATGTAGCTGATCAAGTCTGTCCAGAACACAGACAGAAGTTTGAAGAAGTAAGTTTATCGAGAAGAACCGTGGCTCGCCGCATTAAAGCAATTGGTGAAGACCTGACATCACAATTGAAAGGGCTTGTACCTTCATTTCAACTGTTTTCACTGGCATTGGATGAAAGCACTGACATCGATGATACTGCACAGCTGCTCATCTTTGTACGAGGCATTTCAGAAAACTTTGAATTCACCGAAGAATTTCTGTCTATGGAATCAATGAAAGACACAACTACCGGGGAAGATATTTTCGAATGTGTGGAAAATGCATTTCGTACAATGGAATTACCATGGGAGAAAATGGTCAGTGTTACTACGGATGGTTGTCCATCATTGACAGGAAAGAATGTTGGTCTACTGAAGAGACTAAGTGACCGTGTTGCAGAGGTCGACTGCACTAGGGAATTAATATTTCTACATTGCATAATACACCAGGAAGTGTTGTGTAAAAAGGTGCTTGACATGAAACATGTTGTTGATCCAGTTGTAAAGATTGTTAATTTCATTAAGGCGAGAGGTCTAAATCACAGACACTTTATCATGCTTCTGGAAGATTGTGACTCTGATCACAGTGGTGTTCCGTATCATACAACTGTACGCTGGTTGAGTTTGGGGAAAGTTCTGAGACGTGTCTGGGACCTAAAATAGAAATCTTACTATTTTTGGAGATGAAAGAGAAAGATTATCCTCAACTCAAACAATCAGAATGGCTGTCAGATTTGGCATTTGCAGTCGATCTCTTTGAACATATGAATGAACTGAACACCAAACTTCAAGGGAAGGGCACTTTTGCTCACGAAATGTACTCAACAGTGAAGGCATTCAGGGTAAAGCTAAAACTGTTTTCTCGCCAGCTCAGTCAGAATATCACAACACACTTTGCAACACTTGCAACTACGGCGCAACCAATGATGTTAACTGAAAAGTACACGAATATGATATATGCACCGGATAATGAATTTGGTCGTTGTTTTGCGGACTTTCAAAATCTTGCTGCTGAATTTGATATTCTGTCATCTACTCATCACCGTTTACAACTGACTTTGAAAAAGCGCCGGATGCTGTACAGCTGGAACTGATTGATCTGCAGTGTGACTCTACCCTGAAAGAGAAATTCGAATCTGAAAGCATTGACAAATTTTATGCATTACTGAATGCATCCAAGTTTGCCAACCTGAGAAAGATGGCCATGAAACTACTCGTTCTGTTTGGGTCCACATACATTTGTGAACAAACATTTTCGACCATGAACATTAACAAGACCTAGCTATGTTCCAATCTAACTGCTGTTCACCTGCAGTCTTTACTGAGAATTTCTACATCAAACATACAGCCAGAGTTCAAACAACTTGTTGACAACTTTGATCGACCACAAATGTCTCATTGACTTCAGTAGCTATAGAAGTACAATTAGTACATTATGATAAAACGATAAATTCATTATGTACTTTTTGGTCTCTATTCTTTGTAAAGTTTGAACTTTACATTAAACATGATTTATTATTTTATTTCTTGCATTAGTGAATAAATATGTGATTAAGTTATTGAATACTATTTATGTAATAATCCGGCCCACCAAGGACTTCATTTTCCCACATCTGGCCCGCCGACTGGAGAAGTTGCCCACCCCTGCTCTACATCATTGTGATAAAACCCCAAATTAAAAAAATCAACACAAAAAGTTAACTATAACAATTTGTAAAACTGAATATAGACAGAACAATAGCCGCTTTTGTCGCTGTGCCAGAAACCATACCAATAGCGCAGCCAAATTAGGACCTTAATACAACAAATATAAATAGGAAAGCGGCAGCACCAATTGGCAATATAGGCTTACCATTAAATAGTTTTTTCTTTAATATTGAAAGCAACCACCATTTTTCCGCTACAATCAGTTTTGATTATGTACAATTCCTGCTTCCTTACAAGTATTAACAATAATTTGTGGCAAGAGTCTTTATGAGCATTGCCAGTTATGATTAAAAAAATATGATGATCACAATTTCGTGTACAAGAATTGTGAAAGTGCATAAAAACTCATTAAATTTTCGCTACTGCTCACACAAGAGCCGGATGGATGAAGCCGGCTTGGCTATAACTTTGAAACTGTTTAGGCCCTAAACAACCTCAAAGTTAGAGCATTTGGGCAAACACTAAACTTTAGGGCATTTAGGGAAAAAATCATTCGCAAGTTTGATATTGACATTTGAATCTACATTTACTTTTCTCTCTGGTTTTCGTGACATATTTTTCATGTAATAGAAAAGCTCTTACCAAAGTTTCTGTGGAATGAAATAGTAAGCTGTTTTTGTCGCATTGCAACTGCAGCTGGTTTTAACGCCAGATTATATTTTGATCGCGGTTGAGTAAATTTCGCACTATTTATATTTCATTGTCCACATTACTCCTTTTGCTAAACGCAAAGCAGATCAATGTACATGGGCCTATTTGCCAAGAAACTTCCCAGGGAGAAACTTTATGTCAAATGCATATTGCTGGCAGTTACAGAAGACGAATACAACCATACAAGGAAAATAAATACAAAATGTTAGAAACTGAGGGTGACATGTCCCTACTCCCTGCAAGCAAGCTTCTATCTGTGAATAGCATTTAACAAGTGAAATAAACCAAAGTTTCTGACTTTGACTGACAGTCTAACCACTGCACCACTAACCCCGTAAAGTTTACGTTATGTCAGGGTGCGGCCACGTGTTTATATCCTTAGTAGGGCGCGGCAAGCCTAGTAAGGCTGGGAACCACGACACTATGCACTCACTTTAGAATGGCTTTTTTGCTAGAACAACATTGCACTTTAAATTCCTGACGCTCTTCTTCCTGTCGAGTACCAAAGGTGCTTTATGGAGTTTCGAACTCCTCTAATCTTTCCCACCGAAGCCCGAAACGGTTGACGCTACATCAAGGCGGCTTTGTCATGAGTTGTCACTCAAGTAAACTCGAAATTTCTTCCGAATAAACTTAAAAATGTAAGTCTAATATCAAGGTAAGTAATCTATCAGCATTTACAAGTAACTTACCAGAGTGAATTTGACAACATAGCATTAACACGATCCAAAAAAGCAAGGTATGTATGAACAGGCTACGCAATATTGTAGCCCAATATGATTGAAAGTTCATTAGTTAAGCCTAGATGAAGGATGTCTAACCTTTTAAAGATTAGAGGCTGCATTACAAACCGAACTTGAATTTACAGCCGCCAGTGAGCCATACAGCCGATGAGCTACTTTTTTCTGTTTAGGTAAAAATCAAAACCTTTTTGATGGAGACTGCAAAACTTTGTGAACTAGAGCGATCTTTTGGTCCAATTGATGTTTTTCCTGTTCATGCAAAAATGAAGACGTATTTTTTTGGTGAGGAATCATTTCAAAATATATGTGCACGGCGACACGCCTCTTGGCCGGCGGTCCCAGGTTGTGCATCATAAAAAGCAGCACATAAAGCTATTAATTAAATAAATTCGTGTTAATATCGTAGACACTCATGGAAGTTACGTGCAATGAGGTCGAAAAACAAAAGATAAGCTCTTCGAAGAACTCCTCTACAGATCCCGATTCGAAGGAAGACCTATGCTTCGCTTTAAAGATAAGATTATTTGCAAGAGAAGCTTACAGTCCAGCGGCATAGACCTTATGATAGGAAAATCCCTTGCTGTTGACCGTGCTGAATGGCATTGTTTAATATATCTGGAACCTCAATTGCAGAAGAAAAAAAATGGTTTACTGGGATGAAAAAAAACACGAACGAGATGCAACATATAAAACAATGTTTAGAATTTACAAATGTATTGTTTGCAGCAGACCGTGTAAATCAAGAATCCGATTTTTAAGCCGCACTAAAAAAGCAAGAAGACCACAAATAATAATTGTAATTCAACATAACGACGCAAACCCATTGCCTTTAGAAACTGATGAATGCGGACAATAGCAACTCAAAATTATTGGAAGGTACCGGTTTGACTCTTAAAAAATCAAAAAACACCTTTGACACAATAAATACCTAGGCTTCTACAATCAACATTTTTTTCTTTATCCATTCTCCAATCAATCGAGCCACACGGACCAGCATTTTTTGAAGCTGTAATCAAATGCACTGAAAGCAAATCTTAAAAACTATAATAATTGGCATTTTTTATTTGAATATGTAAACTTCGCAAAAATAACTCAAAACTAAACTCTAAAACGATAACTTCATCACTTCGATGAAAAATAAAAATGCTAAAATTTTTAAAATATTTAGAGCAAAACAATCAGAGAAAAAAAGTATAAAATTGCTTAAAGTAGTTCACTAGCTACCTGCTATTCAAAGGGGTGGTAACCTTGCACAAATGCCCTCAAGAGTCAACTGCATTTCAAAATCCCAAACACACAATGTCTTGAAAGCGGAAAAATCTGCTTGTCATTCATTTGTTCCAAGGTTCAATTGGCATTATAAGAAGAGAAGGACTTGGGATGCTTAATTGCAAAATGATCTTGCATGTTGGGTTTGTTGACATTTGCTAGAAAAATGCTTTCCGATTTTCACAATTTCGAGTTTCCTGCTTCTTAGCAGTCAAGACAATGTTTCCGATCTTTCATACGAACTTAGAGCTTTTAAAATTTCCTCTTTTTGTTTTTCTAGTTCATTTTTGACGATTTGAGAAAAACTAATTGGAAATTCAGTTATTCGCTCTTCAAGACTTCCTAATTTGGACCAGATTTTTTCAACTTGAATATCGGTATTTTGCTGCCTGGAAGAGAGATCCAACAGCATGCTTGAAACTCGTACTTGTGTCTGTAAAAATGAATATAGTCAAAACAGGCGAGCACTTAAGATTTTTATATAGGGTTGTCTAATGCAAAACTAGACCATTGTTGAGGGGTATCTCTAAAAATAGTGATATTGTTTCTAACCTTTTTTAAGGCAAGACAACATGGTCAATGGGGGTTCAGTCTTTTCAATCTCCATCTGGTTGCACCTCCAAGCCGAAATAAAATTCCAGTATAAATTTAAGCCAAAGTAGACGAATCTACAAACTCGATAAATCCATCGACTATGATCAAGTACGAGACGAGCCTTTAGCCACCGGCATCTAAACCCTAGTGCGTCACTATTTAAAAAGCAAGAAAGATCAACAAATAACTCATTATAAAGAGAAGAACAATTTATTGGTCGTTGGCATAAAGCATTCAAATGTTGACTTTTCTGCCAGTGCGGCGTCGCGTCAATAAAAGCTTTTTTTTAGTTAAGGGCAGTGCTTATTCAAGCTCTTTTCTATTTGATGTCACAGCGTTATTTTTGAAAGCGTCGCAAAATGGTTTTGAAAAAACAGTTACTTTCTGAGCTACAATGTAAACCACTTGTCATTTTTATTCTAAACTAAAAAAAACAATCAAACCTTGGCAAATTCTGAGAAATTAGTAGTTTGATCACCCATTTTTCTTTTCTCTATTTTACAATTCCGCATTCTAAAAACGGAAAAGGAAATTTATTATCAAACATAGCGGTATTTAGGAGGAAAAATAAGTAAGTTCAACCACCTTCATCTAATTTCTAAACGCTAATTAAAACTCTTCCTGAAAAAAACTTGCACATGAGGGTACTCTGCATTGAGCAATACTCATTCGTGGCCGCTTTCAATGAAAACCAAAGGAGTGAGTTGAAATATTTAGCAGTGTATCTTTGTAAACTATATTTAAAAGAACACTGGCTCGCAAAGCCCGAATACCTTTTTTCAAGATATTTTCTTTTTCTCTAGTTACCCCACTGGCCTCCACAGCAGCACCATATTATGCTATTTGTCATTAACTTGCTCTACAAGTGACCAGCTCCTGGTAATGTGTAATTAGCTCACACTGTATATCGAACAGCAGAATGCCTTCTAGTGGTCCAAAAGAACGGAGCCGACAAATCAAATAAATAACTTACTGGTAAATTGCTTTTAAAAATTTGCGCTGATGTTTCCGTATCGTGGTTGGATCGGACATTTTTTTGTGTGTGTGAGAGTAGATGAGCCAGGATTCGCGCAAAACGTTGGCGGCCGCCGTTTTTAACTAAAAAGCGGTTGGGTTTAACCAGTGACGTCGCATAGGTTCGGTTCCATTTGGAACGGCAAATGGGAAAAAAGACAGGAGCCTCGCAAGGTGTCTACCAAAATCAACACCAAACTAAAAACGCTGCCCAGCTTTTCCCAACATCAGGTGTTTAACTCCTCCCAAAATTTTAAAATAGTGTCACTCGGGGTGAAGCAACGCCCATTTCTTTCCCCAGTAACGCGACGATTGGGCTGAACATTGAGCACAAGTTGTTCCATCTATAACAGTATTCTGTAAAAGTCTTCCTGAGACCATACCAACGGAAAAATCTTACCATCGGGTAACCGCATTCATAACTAGAATTATTCATCTTTAAAAAATAAACAAATCTTCAGAATCATAATATCCAGGAAAGATGGATGATGCAGATGTCACAGATTGTACCGTCTCTAAACGGCCTGGTAACAAGGCAACAAAAAATATGAAATATTTTTCAAAATCAATAAATTATTGAACAACAGCCTAGATACGTAACTTGCCATGTATTAGGAAGAAAAAACTAAAAACTTCCCCATTACAACTACATAACTTTGATATTAATTTTGGACTCAAGCAAAATGCAAAAAACTGTGATTATGGTGTTTTGAACCGTGCTGCTGCCTAAAGTAAACTTTAACAACATTCACTCTGCATTTTGCTGCCACAACAATTTGCTAGAAATAACTCATCAAACTTACACTTCAGAAAAAGACTCTGATCTGGCTTACTTACATCAGTTTTAGTTTATGCAAAACGCTCACCCGCTTTGTTAGTTGTGTGTCCATCATGAAGTTGTGCACGTGTTTTTCCGCTCGGGTGAGCTCCAGTTTCCTAGCAACAACAGCAACCACAAGGGCTGTGCATCCCGCTCCCTGTCATTATAATTTGATAATAAAGTTGCAAGCTGTTTGCTGATGAACAAACAGACTGGCGTTGTTTGAAAAAACATTTTGAAAACAATTTTCTTGTATTATTGTTGGGTTGTCGTAGAAATATACTAAGCTTACTGAATTTTTTATACAGGCCGGACCCCGTCAGACCCTAAACAAAAATTTTGCATAATTTGCTCCAAATTTCTTGAGGCAGGCTCAAATTGAGTAAAACAGTTCATTTTTAGAAACACGAAGTAGTAGCCCTCTCTAATGGGGCTATTAACTTTTATATATCTTATTCTCATAGACGTAAAAGAAATCTTAAAAACTACGCTTAAAATGGGGTAAAACCATATTACGATTAAAAACTTATGGATCAACCGGTAACTGGCCCTCAATCCTGGCTACCCCACATCGACCCCAGCATGAAGGTTTGAGTGCATGTTTTGCATTCGGTAGGGTAGGGTAGGGTTTGGTTTGGTTCCCTTTTCGATTCATATTAACGACTTCAAAAATGATATTCAGAGATCTCTTATTCGGCTCTCAGCAATAGGAGGAATGTGGAAGATGGATTTGGAACTAAGTTTGCACAATCATTACCAAAAGAAAAGCAATTTGACCCAATGGCCTGAGCACGTAACCACTGTTGGGGCCAAAGCAATAACTTGCAACTCTAAAAAAATCTGAACAGATGCTGTTATAAACAATACAATAGCACTTTTTTAATTAAAGGGGGAAAACGTTTTACTCGGTAAAATTATTTTTATATAGAAGATTACCGCACCCGGCAGATGGCAATCAAGATCTACTATAATGCAATGCATGACGCGTGTTAGGGACTGGTGAGTGGCGCTAATTATATTATATTATATCGCTACAATATGTTTTACTCACCATAACTCCAGTGACCAGGCAAACACTTCGGCCACAGAAAGTGTTTGGAACAATATCGCCGTATCCAATTGAAAGGAAAGTGATTGAGATGAGCCACATGGAATTGAGGAAGCCGCTGTGGCCGCTTTCATTATCGTGGTATCTGAAACAAAACGTTGAGCAGCTACTACTGAGTAAAAACTAGAATCTGCTCAATTGTTCAGCCAGAGCAGCGAACTTTAGCATTGCTGCTACTCGCTCTTCAGATCAGTCGATCCAGCGAATTTGATAAATTTTTAATTGAATAAACAATCAAGTGATGAGCTCGGATAATTTGTAAAGTTAAAAATCAATCAGCATAAATCTTGGTGATTGCAACTTCGGAAGGGGTTGAGCTCCGGTTGAATTTAGGGAGGAAGACAGGAGCGATTCAATCTCAACTCCCCTTGCCTCCCCGAAAATATTGCAAAGCATTAGTAAAATGCAACCCGTACATTTCTTTCAAGGCTTTGAGTTTAGAACTGATTCGACTTCCTTCATCCGGGGCGCGTGATGACGCTTATTGGAGGGAAAATAATTTACATGCCTTACTTACAAACTCCTAAACACAACTTGTGTCCGAACAGAATTCAATCCGTTTTGCGCAATTGTAAAGTAAAGTTTACTTCGTTATCACTAATCTGTCAGCGTGGTAGGAAAAACAATAAAAAAATAACCGAACTACTTGTCTGCCTGGGACGCAGGATTGAGAACCACAAACGATCAAGCAAACTTGATTTCATGCCATACTTTTGCGTTACTCCAGTTTTTAAGCGCCAAGCGATGTGATATGCGAAAATTATTTTTAAGTGCTTGGTATAACTTGACCCGAAAATTGAACCCAGGACAGCCAGCAACATAAAAATGGCCCAAGATTTCGGATACCCGAAGAATTGTTTTCGAAGCATTTTTTCCCAGCAAGGCGTTAGCTTAACGTCCAATTTCTCATAAGCAGCCTTGCTTGTAATCTCTCCCATTCTAAATTCCCCAACACTTATTTAAATCAACACTTGCGACCTTTTAAGCTTTACAACTTTTGCCCCCAAAATATCTTTTTGTTTTGAGAACCTGATCTACATTAATTTTACTTCTAGAAAAACGTAATCCAATGGAACTTAAATCCGTGATTCCCAAATTTTCAGACATATGCCCCATTTTCAAACTAAACAGAGATCTGTGGCTCGCTTAGAAACATTTTTTCCGATTTCCGAGTTGTTTTTCTCAATGGTTGAAATCAACATAACAAGTGGTGGCCACATTAGCGAAGGCAGAAGAAAACTTTGGAGGAGGGGCAAGAATATACAGGGGTGGCCAAAAGTCACCTGACGGTAAAATGAAACAACTGAATTAGCCTGGCATCACTGTTTGGGGAGCTCTCACTTGTGATGGATTATTAGGCCCTTATTTCGTTGATGAAACTGTCACGGGAGATAATTGTTTTGAAATGCTAAATGAGTATGTCTTTCTGCGGTTGCGAGACAGGCCAGATTTTAACAATCTGCTCTTCATGCAAGATGGTGCTCATCCTCATTACGCCAAAAAGGTTCGTAATCTATCACATACTTTACCTGCGGGTTGGATTGGACGTAGAAGGTCTATTGACTAGGCACCACGTTCATGTGACCTCACACCTATGGACTTCAATATTTGGGGAATGATGAAAGATAAAGTTTTTGAAGGAAAACCGAGGACTCTGTCTCAGCTGCAAGCTTCCATAGAATCTGAGTTCTAACAATTTAACGCTAATAAGGTGCTGTGTCGTAAAATTTTTAACTCTATATTGACTCGAATGGAAAAATGTGTCTGTCAAGAAGAACGTCAGTTTGAACAATTTTAAAGATGCTTTATATTTAAATGTTTCATTAAATCCATTCAGTTGTTAAAATTAAATATTTCTTGTAATGAAATAGTTTTGATTTACTGCCAGGTGACTTTTGGGCACCCATGTACTTTATTTTTCGGGCTTTCTGTCCCTCAATTGTAATTTTTTTTTAGATTGACGTTTTTGCTGACTAGCTGTCTCTCATCTATGACTGGCAATCTTCTTTTTGGAGATCGATGTTCTACTGCCGTTAATACTTCAAAACGACTTTTTTTGATCGGGTGCAAAAAATCGGAAGGGCCACTGCTCACCAAGCGAATATATTGTGGCGCTCTGGATGAGAACCACCGACTTAAACAAAAGAACTTATTCAAGACAACACTTTGTATACAACCAATCTCTAATAGAATATAAACTTTATCTATCAGGCTATCGATTGTATTCTGGTGAAGAGCAAAACGGATGAAGTAATTAAATTTGGAATTAATTGTACAAGAATATTATGGTGCATACGATTGGTTAGAACTGTTATGTGAGTATGCAAAACATTACTCGGAATCGATATTTATCGTCCAATTTATAACAACTTCAAAATTGATCGCAGCAAGTTGCTTTCTACCGATAAAATTGAAGCGGCAGCAGTCGCCCAAATCCCTTAATTGGGGTCCCAACTACCAATTTGTGCTTGGAACCCGTTGTCAATGTATGCTTGGGGTCAAATAAAAGCTTGAAACTAAAAATAACGACAAATTCAACGTAAGTTTGAGAAATTCATGGAAACAAATTACGCATTCGTATGTCTCAATTTACTGGTATTTTACTTTCAATGATACCATTTACTGGCCATATAACTGATCAATCAAGTCCGGACGGCATAATCGAGTAGACCTAAGCATTAGCGCAGCCAAAAATAGAACTTGAACAAAGCCAAAAATCTGCTTTGGGGGTTTTTCACCTTTCATTTTGGTTGATAATTATTTTTATTTTATTTTACTTATTTTTATTTCATTTAGGTTGACATTTTGTTGGCAAGTTTTTGTCTTTCAAGAAAAATCATTTTTTGTGGGGGGAGAAAAGGAAGGCATCGACGTGTTGTTGCCATTTTACTTCATAATAGCCTCTTAACGTAATCGGATATAATAACGGTAACGTCAAGTAATCCTGAGTCTTTCCTGGCTAGACCAGCATGCTTAAGCTTAAAGCTTTGTAGCACTGCAAGCAAGACTAGCAACAAAAACTAAATCTAGGTTAAATTTCTTTTATAAAAACTGCTCAACTTTATTCTTGATAGATACTTCATAGGACAGAGTATTGACGATTTAGCAAACGCAACTCAAAAACCTTAAATTTCAAAGTTGAAAATATTTCAACACCACCGCATGAGGATTTAGACACAAAAACTTGATGTTGATACTGAGATTTGAGGGCTTCCGTGTAGCAGGTCTGAGGCTTAAGGCCTGGGGAATAACGCTAAGGCTTCCAGCGTGAACCGGACTGTACAGAGTCAACACAAGCAGTGAAAGTGCACAAACGCTAAACACTATCTAGTAACAGCACCGACTAAAATTATACTAGTTTAAATCATAGCCTGTATGTAGCCCAAGTAAGAACGAAAGATAGGGTACATGTGCAAATCAGCACCACCCAGCAGCTACAAGTAGCGAGCCCTGGCTAATTGCCAGAGATGGTCAGCATCGAAGCAGTTCCACTTAAGTAGGTTTTTCAGAAACGAGCTACTTACTTGAGTAGTTTCATTTTTAACTACTTTTACTTGAATATGCGGGGTAGGAAGTAACGCTACTTGAGTAGTTTTAACTTTTACTTAAGTACAGTAGATGGTAAAGATTTGATATCTTTTGAACTAGAATGCCACATGATAGCGTAAAAAATCAGCTTTGAGTAACATATTTTATTTTTTTGCGAATCCTTCATTGAAGCAGAAGGGTAGGGCATTTTTGGCTTGAATTTTGAAAACCAAACGACAAACTTAATGTTTACTGCTAGCCAGGCAATGTGCGATGAATCACCAGTGGGCGTAGTAATTATATTTGATTTTGCAAAGTTTTTAGAGGCGGAAGTAAATGCAAATATTTTTCTGTGTTTAATTTTTCGCAGTTTATTATCTTTCCAAGCATACATTAGTTGGTTAGCAAACTGTCTACTGCCGTTGTCATAACATAGCCAAGGAGGCCAAAGCGGCAATCGCTCTCCTAAAAAATGTGGTTACTCTTTGGTTGTATTCTGTTGTGCTCTCCGAAAAAAGGTTATTAAGAAAGCTTAACCACAGCAAATGTTTTTTTAATTTGCCTATAAAGCTGATTCTTACCAACATTGATGAAAAAAGACTATCGTGAAAAATCTGGCACAAGATGCAAAAATTTGGCTATTTTTCCTCGAAAATCTTTTTCTGACTACACCATTTAGCCACAGTTTTTCATTCCAAAATTTAAATATAATGAAGATCTAAGTTTGTTCTATTTGTTATTTAGGAACGTTGGTCTTAGGGTTAGCTTCACCTTTCAGCGACTTTTTCCCACTAACAAAGATTCATCAAAAGCATAAGACAGCAATAAAATTGGCCTACCAGGAAAAGTAGTAATCATTAGAATAATTACACCAACGTGTCTGTACTAAGTTGCACCATTTAGGTTTGTATCGGTGGATCTCAATTTATTTGGCATCACACACTTCTTGAAATTAAAAAAAATTGATTTTTTCTCTTTCGTAATACAATTTTTGTCACCTGGGACCGAAGCCAAATGTGTCATCCCAAAATATAAACGTTTCTCAAACAAGAAATCTTCAACCTGAATTTTCAAATTCTTCTTTAAAAGAAAAATAGTCATCAACCTAAATTAAAGAAAAAACTTTTGAGAGTCTTCTAAAAACGGAGTCACTTCCTAACGTAATGTCTACGGGGCACCTTCTTTTGTAGTGACTCTATTGCATGTACCATAGACGTGAATATTTAGTTGGTCAGCAACGTAAACAAAGCTACCGAGAAAGTTGGAACAGAGGTTTGCATCTTTGGAAATCCCTTCTAGCACCCCGCGTGGTGCGAGCACCTCTAAGGACCACTGGTTTAGAGAGATATAGGACAAAAGTACTAAAAAATGAACTACTTTCTATTTTACTACATAAGTACCGGTAGTCTAATTCTCGATTACTTTTTCACTTTTACTCAAAAAAAGTATGTATCAATATTTTTTACTTTCACTTGAGTAATTTTTGAATAAGTAACAATACTTTTACTTAAGTACATTTTTAAGCTACTTTGACTAACTCTGCTAATTACCCTCCGTCTTAACCAATAGAGGGACACAGAAACACCAAAACGCGCCGGTTCAGCCATCCACAGTCTTTCGTAGCCTCTCTCCTTTTTACTGTTGTATCCAGTCTTCCTTTTTTTGTTCTGGCGCCTTACTGTTTCATCAAAAATTTTCATTACCCAGGTCCCTTAGCCTCCACTGAAAAATGTTTGCTCTCTTGTGTTCTCTCTTGTCACCGCTGCAACGGACACAGCCTTCTTGTGATTTTTTATTTCTACAGAATTGGTAAAATTGCGAATCCTGGTGCAAGGCCTGTGGTCATTGGATTCAGAATATTCTTTATTGTAAACCTTGCACCTAATTGGCAAAGCAGCATATGGGCGTAAGGGGAATTAACAATTTATTAAAATGAATATGCCAGGAAACAATAATGAGTATACCACCCAACCAATTTAGACCAGACCATCCCTGGATGCGTTTCGTCCTTTTGGACTCATCAGCAGGGCCCGTCCCGTCGCAAGCAAAAGTAACCCACTCATTAACGTTATCCTTAAAAAAAATCCAACTATGCACATGCAGAAGCACTGAGACTTCAACCGACGACCTATGGCGTTGCTTAACAGGGCGGGTTGACAAATTGGTTGATATTGGCTGCATATCCACTGGTAGATCAGTTTACACACTGATCTGAAAAAGCAGATTAAACGCTGCATATATAGCCTGGCGCCTTGTCTTTGCAATGCCATCACGCTCGCGGCGAGTGCATTGACAATTCACAAGATGGGAGCCGGGCGACTTTTGATAGACGTGTCGAGCAAATCCATGCCAACGAATTTTCATTCTATCTCACTTCGCAGTAAACCGGGCCTCCTACAGTGAAACGGGCAAATCCATGCCAACTCTTTTCAAGTAGGGAAAAAAACTATAGATTTGAAAATTATAGGCGAAGATATGGAAATTGTAAACCTTGCACCTAATTGGCAAAGCAGCATACGGGCGTAAGGGGCATTAACAATTTATTAAAATGAATATGCCAGGAAATGCCAGGAATAATGACAGGAATATCAACCAATTTGTCAACCCGCCCTGTTAAGCAACGCAATACGTCGTCGGTTGAAGTCTCAGTGCTTCTGCTTGTGCATGGTTGGATTTTTTTTTAAGGATAACGTTAATGAGTGGGTTACTTTTGCTTGCGACGGGACGGGCCCTGCTGATGAGTCCAAAAGGACGAAACGCATCCAGGGATGGTCTCGTCTAAATTGGTTGGGTGGTATACTCATTATTGTTTCCTGGCATATTCATTTTAATAAATTGTTAATTCCCCTTACGCCCGTATGCTGCTTTGCCAATTAGTTGCAAGGTTTACAATTTCCATATCTTCGCCTATAATATTCTTTATCTCGTTCCATCCCGTTTTGCTACCGAATCTTTTTGTTGCACGTTTCTTGGCAATACTTTTTGTTTTCATATATATTTACGACTTCACGTCAAGGCCGTGATGGGGAGTTGCTCAGCTTTTGGGGCTCCATGGTCTCCCACCATGGCCCCATATGGATGAGGGAATCGGATAACTACCAGTTTATAGGGTATCCGCTAAAATCAAAATAATAAAAAAAATGAAGTTGACTAAAATAAAAAGTAGTTGCCAAAAAAAGGTTCACTCAAATCTATTTTGATGGCAATAACGAATATGCAGCAAAAGCGATTAAAATATTGGAACACCTTAATATTTTCCATTAAAAATTTTCAGTATTTCGTCTTCTGCTAATCTGATTGATCTTGGGCACGGAGTATAGGAATAGGTTTCTAGCATTCCAACTTGGTAAAGAAAGAACATTTTCAAAAAAAGTAAATGGTTTAAAATGCGTTTTTTGAGAGGTGAGCTCGATTTGGTGAATGAACTGATCTTTCATAACATAACTGGTTCAAATTTATAAAAGGATATTAAGCACTTTGGAGGTCAATCCCTCATCTACGTCTAAGTTTTGATCTGCGGCAAAATTGCACTGATCCATTACGTTTAGGCTCATTACGCCAAGGCCGTAGGTAGAAGAGAGAAGCCACCCTGCCCAATTGAAATGCGACAAAGCATTTAGCAGAGATTAAGAGTTTTTCATATGTAAAGAAAATTTTTGAAAAATATTGCTTTAAGATTTTCATCTCTCCCTCTTCCAAAAAAGAAATCGGTCTTAGTTTCTGTAGGCGCCCTGAGATAGAGAGCTAGTACTAATGTCTGGTCATTACCAAATGTTATTTAAGCGAAGGCAAATTTTGTTCAAGCAAATTGGGTTCCAGGCGACACACAGCAATGTGATGTTTTGATCAACATAAAATATTAATAAGAAATGTTCTAGCAAGTTTGAGATGAGGCACAAATGTTTTCCGCTAATGGTAAGGCATCGGTTCAAATTCGGTTTGGTAGGGAGTACAACACTATCCGTAGGAATTTGTTTAGCAAAACTTCCAGGAGTTCAATTTTCGTACTACTTTTTCTTTGTTGTACCCATGGGAAAGGCACTTTGTGGCAAAACTTACCTCGCTACGTCGCACTGGTTCCGATGGCCATTAGATATACCAGCAACGCTTATAATTCTGAAGGCGGTCTGAGCACTTGTTGTTTTATTTGTATTAGACAAAAGATTGCCTGTGACAGGAGATTAATTTTACTTACTTCGATTCAAGTGGACGTTAAGCTACTTTGACCAGTCATTTAAAAAAGTACATTTCAAGTACTCGAATATGACCTGCAATTGCTTAAACTACTGTGCAATAACATTAAGCGATTATATTCAATATCGCAATCAATAATCGTTCTATAGCGCTATCTTAAGGATATTGACGTTTACAAATGCAAAAATTTTGGAGAAAAATGAAATATTTTGACCATGGTTGTGACCACATAGCTTTCGAAAAGTTCAGAAAGGACAAAAAAGATGTTTTTAAGAATTTTTTCGGATTTCCAAGATAGGTAATCAAGTATATTGAAAAAATATACATCCAATATATACATGTATAACACAATTTTGTCTCTGCGGGTGAACGTGCATGTGCTTTAACTCCTACGAAACTACTTGGTGTATAAGCATCAAGCTTGCCACGATTAATCATCACCTCGGAGTGAATGCCACAAGGGGGTTTGTGACTTCATCATGACGTCATCATCTGAGATGATTTTTTTTAATTTACACTTCTTGACAGAGGAAAATCGGTTTTTACTTAAAAAAAATGTTTCATTTATTTGGGTCTCAGATGACGTCACAACTAATGCTTGATTGAATAATTTGTTAGCCCTGCTTCCTCAAAACTACTAATTGTAGATACGCGATTACAAGCGTTTTCGAGAGATATTGACTACATGCTTTTAACTCTTTCGCTCCCGCGATCATCAGTTGATGATCTCGTGTTTTCAGTGTTTTCCTCAAATTTTTTTCCGCCGAGTTACAAAATCAGTTTAGTAAAAAATGGATTTGTGGCTTTATTTCTCATCCGATTTTCATAAAATTTTCAAAGAATCACGCTCGATTCCTCACACATCGGAAGATGTAAAATTTGTGCCCTAATTCTTGGATTTTATACTCAAAAAGGATTAAAAAGACCAAGAGCCCAGTTGCACACCACAAAAATTGTCAAACTTTCAGCAAGAGCCAACTACCTTAAAATCAAATTGAGAAATTGACATGTTTTCTAGGAAAGCGAAGCCTTTACCATTAACACAGTCTGAAAACTACTCTTTTGTGGCATCATTAGAAAAATTTCAAGCAATAATAAAAAAAATTTACCTATTAAGATTTTCAAATCTTTTAAGGGTCTCAAAATCCCCAAAAAAATTTGCATGGTAAGTAAAAAGAAGACCACGACCATATATAATAATCACTTTGGCACCTCCACCACTCTGAAATTATGCTTCCATGAACTTCATAAAATGAACGAATAAAAATTTTTGATATCGTTGGCTATTTCAATTGTGAGCAAGCCCAGTTCCTAAGCACACCTATGCTGAAAACAGAGCAAGCAACACGTAGTTAGGGATTTCACAAATGTAAATATATGTCTTTGGCTACTGTATAACTACAAAGTGTTGGCTACTTACGAGAGCATGGTGCTTCTAATCAGTGGATTATCTAGAAACAATTTCATTTTTTGTAGAGGAGGAGTGGGCAGAGATTTAAGTGAACGCAATTATATTAACAACCAATCTTACAACATAAGTGGCATTATCTCATTTAGCGGGTATTGGAGGGCAGACCATTGACGGAGATAAACCTTTCAAAAGTGAGAATCTTTCCAATTTCGGTCTTTAAACAAGCGTAAATACCTTTTTTTTGGAAGCCAACGCTCTCAAAGTATGAATTTTGCTCATATTCGTGTCCAAACATATGCAGTGACTTTTTTTCTTGGAGATCATGTTTTTAAAGGTCCTGTCTTACCGTTTGGGGGCATTGCCTTTTATTTTCCCCTGATTGAACAAGGTATAAATAAGACTTGGCACGACTCATCACCTTCCCAGGGTAAGCGTCATAATAGGGTTTGTGACATCACCATGACATCACAATGGAGAATTTTGTTTTCAAATTTGCTGGCCGAAGGAAAACGCTTTTATATCTAAATCAGAGCTGGTAGCCGATTCAACAATATCAACAATTTTATTTCTTTGTTGTTTAAGATAATGTCATACTCGACAAAAGATTGTAAAAGCTGTTTTCATCATTTTCTTATTGCATACTAACTGCACAAACACGGTTGAAACCTCAATTGAGGGGTAAAACAATAGGCTGTTTGTAAATGACACCAGCATCCATCAAAAAGCATGGAGTGCTTTAACAAAAACAATTGATGCATTGTTTTACTCCTTGCTTAATATTACAAATAAATTATCTCTTCACCACCTTTTAGCTTTCGCTCTGGTAAGGAATAGTTAATTCTAAATGTCTCAATGTTAAATGCGTTATCAATTTAGTGGTGCAGCTACACTTTGGTATAAATAGGTTATTTCCTATTACACTAGTTTAATTGCCTTTTCACTGACTGACCTGCATTGTTATTTGACTCAATATCAAGTGTTTGACTGCGTCACCTTTATTTTATGCTGTAGATAGTGCACTTATCACTAACAATTCCCTCGGAAGCGTGCCGCATAAGAAGTAACAGGTAGATCAGGACTAAGGACATCCTTTATGCTAATGGTTTGTTTCTTTACTGTTAATTATTTTTACGAGGAGTCGCGCCAAGTAGTGAAATATGCATACCATCCAATAACTAATCTGTGTTTTCGTAAAACAAAAGCCATTACGGCCCCCACTCCCAACTTTGCTTTTGTTCTCCTACACTCATTTGAAGGAACGGATAGAATTTGTGAAATAATAAAAAGTTTCTAAGACCTCCCTTAATTCAGAGTACTTGTACTACGATCGTAATTAGGAGCATAAGGGCGATATCACTATTGGTACCAATTTATTGCTTATGGGCTTAAAAATATAATTTGCCGGTTGAACCGATATTACCAACCCGACTAACTGACTGGTAGTCGTGCCGGCCGACGCTGGCCGAGCCGGCTAGTATACAATATGAGGCTACCATCAATTATTGAAGGGCTCGTTGTTTTTTCAAAAACAATAAACTGTTTTCTAAGAACAACTTAAAGGTCATTTTTTTTTCTATTTAATTTTTTTACATTTACAAAATAGAGGACGTTCATCAAAGCCTTGGAAAAAATTACTAATAGAAGTTATATCTAAAAAAACATGACAAGTAACAATATGTGCCCGTAAGGTATAAGTTTTCAGGATGTATATGGATTACTTACCATAAATTTGGCTGAACATCGTGACTGATGGCGAGCTATTTCTGCTGCCCATGACTAAAAAGGATAAAACAGAGCATGCCATCACAAAATGTTAACATTATAGTGTTGAGTCTTAGAAACTAGAAAACATTCAAGAAAAAACCAGACAAATAATTAATTTGAGATTTTGCTTTTTAAAGTCAAATTTCAGTCGTTTTTGATTTACTGTTTCCAGAAGACGCTACAATTTTTATATGCATGTAATAAGCTTAATTGCGCTCGTGCGCAAACGAATATATGTTGAGGTTGGCTTTTGCACTCAAAATAATCCAAATAAACAGTTAAAATCAGCCTACAACTATAGCAATAGTGGTAGATTTCAGCTTTCGCCTAAGATAAAGGATTTTGCTTAGAGCACGAAGTGTAATTTCTCGACATTACTCCCAATTTCCCTTTTCTGCAGGCTTAGATTTGTTGGGTCAATGTGCATAAGAAGCAACTACACCACTACACACACTATCACTTTCGAACTAGACTTTTTGTTGGAGCAACGCAGCACTTCTATTTCCTGATATTATATTTTAAGCATACCAGTAGTGCTTTGGTGGAATTCCGTACTCCTGACCTTTCGTTACTATAAAGAAAGAGTGACGTCAGAAACCATTATTACTGCACCACGGTGGCTGCAAGTGGCAAGCGTAATGTTAATCAAAAAGCATTCCAATATGCGCTTACAAAGTAAGGAAGCCAGTCAAAGTCTTATGTATATCATTTTTAAAAGTACGTTCCTGACAACTTGGCTCTCTGATCTCGCTCAGCAAAAGCATTAAATATTTATTCGTTTCTGGTTACTTTTCGGCGTGGCATAGTTGCTGCCAACCAATTACTGATGCAAAGTGAAATAAGATACTCTAAATAAGAAATAGAATTTTTGAAGCAGTTTAACCTGACAAAAGCAAGAGTGACGTCGTCTATTACGTCGTCAACTTTGATCAAAAGAGAATATGATTCTGAATTAGTTCATTCCAATAGTGAGTAGCTATTTGCTTTAGGTGCACCGTAACTGGACCAAGCGAAGAATGATCAAACTATTGATGGAGAAATGTCCACTTGCTCCCAGCCTACACATGGATATCGCAACCAGATTACATCCACAAAGATGGAAATTTCCAGGCAGCAATTTTTGAAAAATCTTTTTTTACAAAGCTGCGTCTTTATCAGTGTCAAGGGAGAAGATGGAAATATTTTTTAAATGCTCTCACCGAGGAGAAACTCAAGATTATGGGCGAAGGCAATGTTTTGAAAATAAAAATCTGCAGATGGAAGTGCAGAAATAATCAAACGCCTCAAATGCAACAAAAAATGTTAAGCTTTTTTTTAAACCGGCACGACGGTGTAGTGGTTAGAGCGTCTGCTTCGTAGTCGGTAGAGTAGGGGTTCATTTCCCTTGTCGAGTCATACCAAAAGACTTTAAAAAATGGTATCCACAGCTTCCCTGCTTGGCGCTCGGCATTTAGGGGAGATTGTAGAGAACAAGCCGGCAAGTTCGCTTGGTGTGTCCTTGGGCAAGGCACTTAACGGGACGCCCCCGCCTTTATGTGGAAGACAGGTGGTCCAGACATCTCGTAAATGGAAACTCCCAAGCGAGTGCGGACTTCCCGTCCAAAATATAGCGATACAATTCGCTTTCTCGTGAATGGAGGATAAATATGAACAATACAAAAAAACAAAGCTTTCTGCATACGGAGGAAAGTTTTTTCTAAAAACTTCTGAGCATAGAGAGAGTTAAATATATTTATCTTCAGGTTTCAGGAAAATTTTTTGTCAATTACATGTTACACAATATCAGGGTTCCGACCAGCTTCCTAATTACCGGTACTGCTGGCACATTGCATTTCTACCGCAAGCAGGAAGAATTGCTTTTCCCAAAGACATAACAACATAGCCATAGTGAGATTTGAACGCACGATCATCGCCATCATGAGCAGCGCTCTACCACGTGGCCGACGAACACATAACTGCATGGCTTACCTTTCACAGACTCGAACGGTCCAGGCTGCAATGATCCACAATGTAATGGTAAAGACAAGGAGAACAGTGCCAGGACAAATCGTCATCAGAGTCTTCATCACGAACCTGAATAGATTGCATATCATCGAATCTTGTTGTAAGCGATGTAAGCTCTATTTCTCTTGAAAGATAAAAAAAGTGGCAGTAACTTTTCAAAGTTCGCCACTTGGTCCCCCAAAAGAGAAATTTAAAACAGAAATTGTGCAGGAATAAAACAAATTTTGAATCTACGCCATTTGTAATTTAACTACATCGTCTTGAGTGACGTATTGTGACTTAGATAAAAGTAATTTACGTCAATTTCAATTGTAAATCAATAAAGGCAAAAGCAAAGTATTTCACTGATAAATAAGATAACCGAGAGAAAAAACAGATATCAATTTCTGGAAGATAATGATAGTCTTAAAGAAGTAGGCTAACAATTATCCATGCATCACCAAGTTAGAATAAAAAAGCTGATTGCTTGGTACGTCGTAAAAGCAATTTTTGAACGTCCATCGATTGCTATGCACCATATATAGGTATTAGGACAATTAGTCTGAAATTAAATTTGTGCCCGGTTCGAAATAGACTTTTGCTTTCTCTCAGTATTAGGATCTTGATTAAGTTTACTGCGTGAATTTAGATAACCGTTTTTTGCAGCGCCTCCACCTCTGAGAAGAGGGATAAACGAAGTAAGATTAATGATTTCATAGAAGAAACCATCGTAAGGAAGCAACAGTGTGTAGCAATATCGGCCAGGACGAAATAACTTGATTCCGCGACCAGACGTTAAACCGGGTGCTTCAGAGGAGTTTTGTCCTTGATTTCGCATTAGAAGCTATTCCACGATTAAGATCGGCCTAAACCGTTGTGCACTGTTTCGCTACTTTTTATTTACGTGGTCCTCTTACATTTTTTCAATAATCATAGAAACAAATGGGCGTTTGCACAAACTTTTGCATTCATTTGCGTTACATGATCGAGAAAGGCATGAGATAGACATGTTACGGGGTCCATGATAAAAAAAAACATTTGACGTCAATGCAAATGGGAGGAACATACTGTATAGCTGAGAGCTAAAAAGATTCTTCTTACTTTAAAGATCTCATTTGCGGGGAAAAAATGAAGATCACAGGCCACTTCTCACCTTAAAAATCTTGAACCTTTTGACAATTTGTAACCGGCATTATATAAAGGGGGTTCTTTTTATTAGAAGTTCAACTCGGCCCATAAAGCGTCTTCTCGACGCTACGGTTTGCTGTAATTTCAAACTAAAACGTCATGTTTAGTAAAAGCTGAATTGATGCTATTTTTTCATTTCGTTAGCACGCTTTTAAACAGCAAGGTGCAATCAATTCAATTACAACTCTTGTTGTAACTGACAGACTCCTGGTTATGGCAACAATAACTGCAGTGAAAATGAAAACGCTAGCTTAACGACCTGCTTTCTGTGAATTCAAACTTGAACAGCAA
This sequence comes from Trididemnum clinides, assembly GCA_963675345.1. Taxonomy (NCBI): domain Eukaryota; kingdom Metazoa; phylum Chordata; class Ascidiacea; order Aplousobranchia; family Didemnidae; genus Trididemnum; species Trididemnum clinides. The sequence goes on along the minus strand of OY776285.1, from coordinate 11,715,180 downwards.
CCTTAAAACATATTATTACTGCTTCATTTATTCACAGGAGCAATTCTCCACCCATTGATGGCTTTTTTTAGAAAATTGTTTCTTGACTAGCTATAAAGGGATATTAGCTGGTTAAGAGCTCGGCTTTGACGACAAAGTTGTTTTTATTTAATATAACATTCATTTTCCCCACGACTCGGACAAGATACTTCACAATACTTCGCAGGTATTTATCAAAGGCAATTCCTATTTGGTTATTCTGGATTGGTGTAGGCTTTTGGATCTGCTATTTTGCCCCTACACAAGCCCACGTTGGTCTGTAATCTCTTTTTAATATCTGTGTTTATAAAAAATGATAATGATGTTCTCAAACCCCATAAAAAATTAATATCCTATCAAGATTAAAGATAAGTGGAAACTAAATTTGAGCCCTAAGCTTTCTCCTATTTAAATTTTTGATAAGATACCAACATAATTCGCATTCTCTCGCAAATTATTGGGAGCAAAAGCTTTTTAACAGAGTGTTTTACAATTACAGGATGTCCCAAAATGATCTGACACATTTGTTGGCTAAAAAGAATATAAATAACAAATTAAATGAAGAAAATATTTTTTTATTTTTTAAAAGTACATAGAATGCCATTTTATTTCAAAAAGTTTTCAATAACCTGATGAATCATTTTGGGTGAAATAGCAGCAATTTCACAACGGGGTGTCCAAAATGATCTGGGTGTCCCAAAATGAAAATCACAAATTATTGTGTTTGGAGATACAGCAGCAAGTTTTATGTGATGATCTCGTGATTTTCAGTGACGAAGCACATTTCCACTTGTGTGGACAGCCAACAAACAAAATTTTCGTTATTGGTCGCATAGCAATCCTCATGAGATTCAAGAACGCCCATTACATAGTCCTTATGTTAATGTATGGTGCGCAGTATCAAAATTTCACATTTGGAGCCCGTACTTTTTCGAAGATGACAATGGTGCACTGACAGTTACTTCTGAGCAATGTTGTGACATCCTAAAAACTTTTCTGAGAGCCAAACTGAATGAACTTGAGTATAGAAATAATGTATAGTTTCAACAGGATGGAGCAACATCGCATACTTCCAGATGTTCAGTAGGAATTCTAAAGGAAATGTTGCCGAATTATTTGATTTTTTTGCGTGGTGATATTGGTTGGCCCGCAAGATCGCCTGATCCAAACCCCTGCGATTTTTTCTTGCGGGGATACTTGAAGTCGAAATTCAGTTACCGTCCTCGATTTCTTGAAGAAGTAAAACTAGCTGCTCGTTGTCCCAAAAGGATCTGACACAATATTCTGCGATTTTTATTTTGGACACCCCGTTTTGAAATTGCTGCTATTCCAACCGAAATGATTCATCAGGTTATTGAAAACTTTTTGAAATAAAATGGCATTCTATGTACTTTTAAAAAATTAAAAACATATTTTCTTCATTTAATTCGTTACTTACATTTTTTAACCTACAAATGTGCAGATCATTTTGGAACACCTGGTATAAATGACTAAACAAAGGTCTCAAGGCTGAAAATTAACCCCACCGCAAGAAATACGATCTTGTATCTCCAGGAGATAAAGCCGAGATTATTTTAGGTAGCATTTTGAATTGTGAAGTTGCTCACCGAGAATGGAGTAGGAAGTAATTATAGGGCAATGAACATCCAGCAATCGTTGCCTTACTTGGTAGTGTTGCCGGATCCACTTCATCAGCTGTTTTCACCGGCATATTAAAGAATTTTAAAAGCCATCCTCCCCCCTATCCAGGCTTTCACGTTCTACTGTGACAGTATAGTAAAACTATCACCAAGCGTATCAAACGAAACGTTTCTTGTGCATCCATCAATGGCGGTCGGCTTTGGTAAGAAGCTACCAGTTTTATGATTGGCTCAAAATCGACTTTCGTTCTCCTCTCACGTAAGCGTCATGGTTTTTCTTGCTTGGTTACATTTACGTTGTGAGAAAGAATGTCTCACGACTCCCCGTACTGCAGGAGGCAGGAAGGGAAGCAAACTTGAAAGCCAAAAGACATGTTGAAAGTCACTTTTAGAAGAGACAACGAGATGCATTCTATTCTGGATGCTAACATTCTCACTTTTTCAGAGATTTGTGTTGTCCTGGTACCTAGTGACGTTTTCTAAACACATTTTTTTGCATCAAATTCACCCACCCAGACCCTTTCCACAAAACCATTATCTAAATACGGTTGAATGCTAACCCTTACCTCGTGTTGAAATTGATTTTGTTCAGGGCTCCAATACTTCGCGACGATGCATCAGTAAAAAGGCGGCTGTGCAAGAGCATCACGCGGGCAACTAAGTACAAGCGGAGGAACATTGGGATGGAAAGAAGAATGTCCACGTCAGCAAAAGTGCTCATTATGTTGCCACTGAAAGCCTGGGAAAATAAAGGAAAGTGCTTTGACAACACTAAACACTTACGCTACTGTGCACAGCAGAAGCAGTTTGGATGCGTATCTAAGAAGCCTTTTACGTTTAATCATAGAACAACATGTGTCGAACCTGTTATGAAAACCTGTCCGTACAATGCATTTCTACCATCAAGCTGGAGAAACTCATACGACTCTTGTAAGGATAAAACGACGGTGATTTAGTGCAGGTACTGAACTAGCACCAGCGATGCACTTAAGAGGGAAGAAAGATTCCGTTCCTCAACTTTGCAACAGCTCTAGATGTCGTTTCGCACTGCCGCGTGAATTTTTATTATCAAGACCAACCTAATTGGCAGGTCGTCGATGCTAAATTAGTTCGTGTGACAAAATTTTCAAAGGGCAATCAACATCAACGAATTCTCGAAAGGCTAACCTTCAAATGTTCTCACTTTTCGTCTCCCGTTACCGAATAAAGCTGAGCCCTTTATAGTACCTGTCGAGCCGTCCATTCAAATGTGTAGGATCCTGGTATAGGATGCACTACGCAAACGACAACTTCTAATATAATGAAAAATATCCGCTCGGAGTTCATTGCTATCCGCCAATCGTTTGCACCGTTGTCGATCATGAACAGCTGCAACGTCATAATTAGTGTTACCATTTATATAACCAATTGCAACTTGCAATTAGCTTTGAGTTTGATCTATTTTTAAAATGCTGATGTCACGGCGCTCCTAACGTATTGCGTCGATCAAAAAGGACGTCTATTAAGTCATAAAAGAAAAGTCGGAGAATATATCATTAAAACTGATTAGATATTACTTGCTCAAAATCACTTCACAACTGTGACATTCGGGTCTTGTGCTAATTTTGTTGCTGCTAAAGATATTGCATTGGTAAAAATAGGTTGTAAGATATGCTAGAAGTGGGATGGCTGTATTTATAAAAAGAATACTAAGGGGATCTAAAGTGTCCGCAAGGATCCAAAATACCTAGACCTTGTATAGAAGTTGTAAAAAATTTACTCCCCTCACTCCCCCATAAATATTCAAAAGACATATATCTGAAGATTTTTATTCATTTTGACGTTCTTTTTCCGCGTATTTGCAGGTTTATACGTCACTAGCGAGCTGTGCCGGCGTAGCCCGCAGGGCCTCCCATCAGCAATGTCGAGATTGGGAATATCGGTTCAGCAGGCTGTACAATTGATCTATGTGTGAACAGTAATAAAAAGTTGATGTTTTTGTGACATAGCTAAATCCTGTTTCAATATCAAATCGAAGAAAAAAATAGACCTGAACAAACCCGATATAAATCTCTGGTTACGTGTTGCTTACCCTGTTTTCAGCATAGGCGTGCTTAGGAGCTGATTTGATCACAATTGAAACAGTCAACGATATCAAAAAGTTTTATTCGTTCATTTTATGAAGTTCTTTATAGAAGAAATTATAGAAGCATAATTTCAAGGTGGTGGGTTAGTTGGTTAGGGTGCCAAAGAGATTGGCATGTATTTTCAGGAATAACTTATTAAATATTATGACCAGCATTTGCGAATTTTTTGTAATTGTATGCCTATTTCAACGACCTAAAACCTCTGGCTGCGCTCGTGTTGTTTGCTTGTAAAAGCAACCATGCAAGGAGCAAACTAACCCAAAATGAAACATTTTAATGATACGTAGCTCGACACTATTATTTTGTGTTAGATGATCAAACAGGACTATCTTTACCCCCGTCTTTTTATGAAGCCCGGTCCCAAAATTTTGAGTGTTTTTGACCGGCTGGCTTATCATCAAAACTTTTAGAGACCTCATTTTTTGATTTCTTTTTTAATTTAGATACATAAAGCCTAAGTACCTTGCTTTTGAGGAGACATAGTCAAAATGTACCAAAGAATTTGCTTCTTCTAAAAATTGCAAGTTTTTCAAATCTTCTAGAATAATTGCTCAACTAAAAATGGAAAATGACGTATGACAAGCAGCTTTTAATCTGGCATGATAAACCAATTCTTGGCCCTAATCAAGAAGAGTTACATATTGCTGGAAAACAAATTTCCTCTTCATTCAAACGACACTAATTGTTAGTACCTTATTATAACCTTTGTATATTTATATATTTAACTTACCTGTTCTTACTCAAATTTGAAAGTTATTAAGCGAAGAAATTGTATTAAGGAAATTGTAAACCTTGCAACTAATTGGCAAAGCAGCATACGGGCGTAAGGGGCATTAACAATTTATTAAAATGAATATGCCAGGAAACAATAATGAGTATACCACCCAACCAATTTAGACGAGACCATCCCTGGACGCGTTTCGTCCTTTTGGACTCATCAGCAGGGCCCGTCCCGTCACAAGCAAAAGTAACCCACTTGGGTTACTTTTGCTTGTGACGGGACGGGCCCTGCTGATGAGTCCAAAAGGACGAAACGCGTCCAGGGATGGTCTCGTCTAAATTGGTTGGGTGGTATACTCATTATTGTTTCTTGGCATATTCATTTTAATAAATTGTTAATGCCCCTTACGCCCGTATGCTGCTTTGCCAATTAGTTGCAAGGTTTACAATTTCCTGTTCTTACTCAGCTTACCAGTTTTCGTGGGAGAATAAAAAGTTACACAACAGATCTTAAAGTTCATTTTTTTTATATAAAAACTAATAGCAAAATTAAATGTCACATATTACCGGAATTAACCGGAAATAACCTTCAATTTTTTTTTTGAAGAATGTTAAAAATCGGTTGAGAAATGAGGTCACAAATCAGTTTTTAGGCAAAAGGATTTTGAAAAATTTTGCAATTTTTTAAAAAATTATGTATGACGGTCTCTAGAAGCAAAAGGTTTAATCCTACCAAACACCATTATGACATCAGAGAGCGAATTTGAAGCGTGTGAAAAAAAGGAAGAAGCATGCTAAGAAGGCTTAAAATGCATAAACAAAAAATCTGTTGTTGCTTTGTCAATTTAGCTTTGAATGTTGCAGAGATTTTTTTTTTCGAAAGCGCCAGGCTGAAATCTCTAAAAATGGTTTTAGTCGCGTCTCAACGATCAGTAGTTTTTGAGAAATGACGAAAACAAATTTCACAATTAATTGTTAATTATGACGTCGTGAGAAATCCTAAAGAAGTAAAATTTGTTGATGTTGTTAAGTTTGGTATTGGCTTTCCTTGGCCCAAAAATGTAATTTTTAAAAACATATCTTTGATTTTGACGTCACAAACGCCCTTGAGACGCTTATCGCAAGGAGGTGATCAATCGTGCCAAGTTTCATGCTTGTACGCCAGGCAGTTTCGAAGGGGTTAAAACACACAGACAGAATTGCGCTATATGCAGGGTGTCTCAAAAGTAAGTATATACTTTCAAATTTGATTTTCTTTTCAGGTACTGATCATAGGGCACTCGTTTTTTCAGAGAACAGTGAATAATTACTAAATTTAAGATAGAGTTTGCATTTTCCAGCAACCCGCATAATAACAGGAAGATTAACTCAAGAAATGAGGTGCAAAATTGCTGTTTGGCAAGAAGCGTGTGGATCGGGAAGGCAAACTCAGCTCCTCTTTAACAGGGACTTTGGAATTAATTTAGCTCCTACACGACGAACAATTTATGCAATTCATTGTAAATTCAAGGCAACTGGCTCTGTTGCTGACACACAACAATTAGGGAGACCAAGGAGCGGACGTTCTGAGGAAAACACTTAAGAGTTACAAGAGGCATATGCATGGGTCAAGGAAATCCACTCGTCGTCCAGCAGTAGAACTCGACGTCAGCCGATCATCCATGCAACGAATGTCACGCAAAGATATCAAGGCTTTTCCCCACAAGTTGCAAGCCGTACATAAACTCGAAGAAGATAATGACCGCAGGGTAGAAGTGTGTGAAATGCTGCTCAACCACTACGAAAACGATCTATCCATCCTTGACGACATTTGGTTCAGCGACGAGGCTATTTTTCATCTGTCTAGAAGAGTAAATCGGCACAATGCTCAAATATGGGAAACATAAAATCCTAAAGCTATCCCGGAGAAAGAATGCGATTCACCTAAGCTTGCTGTGTGGTTTGGGATTTCCGCTAAAGGCATCATATGCGCATATTTTTTTCGTGATGATCCAAGAAGACCCACAACTATTACAAGAGAAAACTAGTTGAAAATGCTTGAAAAAATTTTTTCCCAGAGCTTAGAAATAGTGCAGTTGTTGAAAACTGTTATTTTCAGCAAAATAGAGCTCAGATAGAACACATTACGCGATGCAAGTCAGAGATTACTTAAATCAGCTGTTTCCCTATTGGTGAATCGGGCGCCGAGGTCCTCTGGAATGGGCCGCTCGTTCACCTGACTTAACACAACGTGAATTTTTTCTTTGGGGGTTTTCTTAAGAGGAGAGTTTACTCCATAAGTGCGAAAAACCTCAAAGAATCGGAACAACGAATTAGAGCATCAAGTGGACTAATTACTCAAAATTTATTGCAAAGTGTCGGAAAAGAATGCGTCAAAAGATGGCAAAAATGTCTCGAAATTGGTGGTTCTCATGTTGAGGTCTAATATCCCGTGAATAAGTGAGTTCAACGAGATATTAGGATGCTAAAATTTTTCTAGTTGTTTGTAGAATATTTCGAAAACTTTTGACAAACTTGAATAAGTCATTAAATCTTTGTTTAGTTTCTAAAGTGTGTTCTTACTTTTTTATATCACCCTGTATATTAGGTTAGGGGCATCCAACCCGTGGCCCGGGTGATATTTTTCCAATGACGTAAACTTAATTGCGATGTAGTAGTAGTGAAATTAGTGATTTAGATTAGAAATTAGTCGTAGTAGTGAAATTAGCATGAACTTGCATTCCTCGAAATGGCAACTGATCCATATAGTGGCACAACCTTTTCGTTTTTGTGGTTCGATTTATAGATATATTTTACGCAGGTCGCAAGTGATTGTTCAAGTTATTTTATGACGTCACAGGTCACTTCGCAAGTTAACACAATCGCGCACGAACCGTTTTTTTGGAGTTTTGCCTTCTTGTTTCAATTGTGAAACATCTGCAGTGGTAATTTACATAATAGGTCGAGTAGGAAACGAAAAGCAGGCAGTAACGCTAACAACATATTTCTAGAGAGTTGGACAAGTAAATGCTTTTTTATGCCTCTCGACCCTAAACCGATTTACCTGGTGTGTGATCAAAGTGCAAAGAATACAACGTAAAGAGACATTTAATAAGTTAACGTTTAGGGAATTATGATAAGTACCAAAATGACTTCAGACAAGACAAAGTGAAAGAATTGGCAGAAGTTCTTCGTTGACAGCAATCAGTTTTATCAAGACTGTCTTTGCAGCAGGAGTTAGTTGTACAAGCGAGATATTTGGTGGCAAAAATAATCGCAAAAAAATCAAAGCTATTCTCAGACGGAGAATTCGTTAAGGAATGCATTGTTCGGGTTGCTGATGTATTTTGTCCGGAAAAGAAAGAGACATTAGCAGAAATAAGTCTTTCAAGACAAACCATGTTGTTGTTGTTTTTGTTGTTGGTTTACCCCTCCTCTTCCTTGGGATGGAGGTATGGCGTGAACAGCAATCCAGGTTCACGCCGTCAACCTAATTGAATTAGGCCAGGGGAAAAGTGGCAGCCCATTTCGAACCAGTCGTGGATGCAAACTGCCGACTGGTAGCCCCACCACCAACAAGGCGAACTGCCATTGGTGGGTACCCAAAAGTCGCCTCTTATGACATGCTGGGTGAGCAGCTTCACTATTCTAACCCGGTGAAGTACGGGTAAGAATAGTGAAGAGAAGACAAACCATTGCGCGTAGTGTTGAAGAGTAAGACAAACAAACCATTGCGCGTAGTGTTGAAGAGCTCGGAATTTCTATAGAGGAAAGCTTAACTGCAAAAGCGAGAAATTTTTTCTCATATTTTTTTGAGGCTTGACGAAAGCACTGATATTAGCTCCACTGCTCAGTTGTCAGTTTTCATACGTGGAGCTGATGACCATTTTGATATTGCCGAAGAACTTGCTGCCATTTTCTCGATCAAAGGCAAGAATAGAGGCATTGATTTGTTGGAAAGTGTGATGGCTACAATCAAGCGCCAAGGCTCGTCTTTGTCAAAGCTTTCGAGAATAACCACTGATGGGAAATGACTTTCATGCAGTTCCATTGCATAACACACCAAGAGAACCTATGCGCAAAGTCATTAAAAATGCAAAATGTTTTGTCGTTGGTCATCTAAAACAGTCAACTTTATTTGTTCTAAAGGGCAGCGACGCAGAGAGTTTCGAGAGCTACTCACAAAGCACGGGTGCAGAATTCGAATGCATTCCATATTACATTGAGATCCAATGGCTGAGTCACGGAAAATCCAGGAATGGATAGATTTTGCTTTTCTAGTCGATATAACTACGCATTTAAACAAACTAAATTCATATTTGCAGAGAAAAGAGCAACTAATGCATTTCATGTTTGATCATGTCAACGCCTTTGCTATGAAATTAACCCTGTGGGAAACGAAAATAATGAACAAATATTTCGTTCGTTTTCGTACTCTTCGCAGTCTTAATGTTCAAACCACTCAGAAACACGCAACACTAACCGCAGAACTAAAGGAAGATTTTGATCAGAGAATTAATGACATAAAAAGTCTGCTATGCGTTTTAATTCGTAGTCCTACCGATTTTCTGTGAAGTTTGAAGAGGTAGCTGAAAATCTACAGATGGAATTTGTTGATTTTCAGCGTTCGTCTGATTTTGAGGAGAAACTCGGCAACGTTTCTTTGCTAGAAAAATGCGTTTCGAAAGAGAAATAGCAGGTAATTCACAGATTGGTAGTTTTCATGACTTCATTATTTGGCACCACATACTTGTGCAAACTTGTTTTTTCGAGGAAGAACTATGTTAAATCTCTAGTGAGGTCATTAATATTGGACAGTCATTTGGAAAGTTTGCTTCACATTTCTATATCTTCTATCATATCGGGTATTGCCAAGCTTGTTAGGAACAAGCAGTGCCCAACTTCACAGTGAAATGTTAATGTGTATTAAACATTTTGTCGAGTTTGCTGTTTGCTATTTTCATTGTTCTTTTGTCGAGATCACATTTTTAAGATTGGAATTTCGTTGTGAAGATTTTGTATGTTTTTGCAGCAACCTGTAGTGATACAGTCAGACTAGTCTAGTGAAAATTGAAAGATGAATTCTATGTCAAGTGGCCCACAAAATTATTCGCAAACAGCATGTGGCCCTTCAGCTATAAAAGTTGAACACCCCTGTATTAGATGATTCAATACAAGCCTAGCATTGTCACACACTCGCGTTCGAACCATAGTTTTTTGCTGGAGCAACGCAGCTATATAAATTCTTAATGCCTTTCCTGATGAATACCTATGAAGCTTTGTGATAATTTTGTGCACCAAATGCCTAAAGATCATTCTATTCATTCACTCAAAGAAGCCAATTTGTGCGTCTGTTTCAGGCCATGTCTCTCTCAAAGGCGAGAGGGCAAGCAAGCAAACAAAATTCACAAATGGTCACTAGATCTCAACAAATCAGCAAAATTTTAATCGGATCATCTCGTTCTTCTAAATTCATATACAGGGGTTTCCCACTCCAAAAAAAATGTGGGTTCCAGCGAGAGAAAATTTGACTGTATTTACGGTAAAAATTTGGTTTTATCTGATAAATGATGACGCCGTGAAGCTATCTCAAAATCTCGATTAAAGGATTTGTGATCTCTAAACCATCAATTTTTTTTGTTTTGTTAAAAAATTAATTTATTTATAATAATGATTTCCCAGTTTATTACTTGAAGATAACCGGGGATTATCTGCTGAAACGAAGATAATTCCCAGTCATCTTAAGGTGAGCTTGAAAGTTTAGAATATACTTCTGTAAATACACCATCCCGTTTTAGGGTAGCAATCTGCCCTCAAAATTTCTGCCTTTTTTAGATCAATCAATTAGTCGGCAAAGTGAGGATGAATACTATAACGTTTAACAAGTGATGATGCAATCCAATCACAGCTGTCGCAGGTTTAAAACGTTAATTGTGATACATCTGCAAATTCAATACGCAAGAAAGTAGCCAGGAACAACATTTAGGGTGATCTTTTCTTTGGCAGTTTACTGTCTGGCGACTTCTAAAGAGCCATTGCTTCTTTAATATGAACGCATTTCAAAAATTTGACAGAAAAACGGCCCCTTACCATCCCCTCCCCCGACTACATCCATGACGGCAAGTACAGACAACTGCACTTTTGTTCAAGCGGTGGCAAGCGAATTTTCGTCAAATTAACTCTGGCATATTCCGGTGGACTCTGTGGTATGTTTGAGTGCATGCTGATCATTAAAGATGAAGGCAAACAATCGATTGTTTGATGTCTCGCTCAATTCAGCTATAGACTAGCAGTGCATTCTTATCGTCTGGACCTTTTTGCGTTATCTTCGAAAACGGTTATCAAAAAGAAGCCATTAACAATATCAATTCGTTCTGTTGATATCATACAACAAAGGCTCATGGGAATAAATAAAAAGCTGTTTTAAAGAAGCCGTAACGTCAAAATTTGTTTTGAAGTTTTAGCATTCAATGGCTCATTAAAAATTGTAGCAGGACAAAAAATACCTTTTAAAGAAAAAAATTAGCAGATAAAATGGATGACGGCAATAAATATTTGAATGCAGTTGTTATTTTATAACTTTATCTCAGTGTTGGTGTTCAGACTCGCTTCGGAGTTACTAGCACTGCTGGAACAATGTATTTCTGCCACAAGCAGCGTAATCCAGCAGGGCAATTACCATAAAGCGCCCTTTGCAAAGACATAGCCGCGTACCCTTGGCTAGGTTTGAATACGCGAGCCGGCAATCATCGAAGTCACCTTCAGGTAAAAATATAGATAATAAATATCAAATTCATCTTAAAGAAATACCGAAGTTTTTGTGCAAACATTTTTTTTTCAAAGGTGTGCATCATTCTGGAATTTGACCACTTACCTGACAACTTTTGTAAGCATTAATTGGTTGAGAAAATTAACTCATGTGATCTTCACATTTTTTACGTTTAAATTGAAAAAGTGTCGCATGTTCTCGCTTAATTTAATTACTGTACTTGCGTCGCCAAAATTTGACGCAAATTTCATAAGGACGCCAGTAACGCGCTCATAAATAATGCATAAAGTCGATATGCGTCCACAATAATAGCATAAATCCGCAAAACGAAGCTTACGCAAGGTTACGCTAACCAAGGTCGCAATGAGTTTTGACAAGAGTTTTAAAATAAACTTGATTTGATCTGAAGAATTTTGCAAACTGAGCCAATAAAAACAAGCTTACCATTGAAAAAGTCTCTAAACGTCTTGCAGCAAAAGAAGTTACAACATTTTTCATGAACAACCCTTTGATCACCATTTTAAACAAGCAAAAACTCCACCAACATCACATTGTGATTACTTGGTTGAAAAGTCGAAACCTGTGTGGTTATCTTTCAGGTTGCTCCGATAAAAAATGAAAGTTTCCAAAATGGAGCAGCCAGTGCAATATTTCGACGAGAAGACGCAAAGTCATTTTGTGCTCAATTGCTATAGGTAATATGTCGGTAGATCACAGGCAACAAGCGAATTTTAAGCCATTAACTGAGAGTAAAGTTTTAACCCTGGTCGACACTGAGGTAAGGGCAGCTTAATTCTTTGTTTTATTTGGGCATAGTAGCAAGCTATGACTACCTCAAAATGAAATAAGCAAAAAGCGGCTGCATACAGAATTCGAGACTCCATAAAAACATCATCGATAGTCGACAGGAAAAGCATCCGGAATTTAAAGTGCTACGTTGCTTCAGCAAAATGCTTGATTTGAAAGCGAGTGTGTAGTGATAGACATGCACTAAATCAGCACCTCTAAACATCAACGCACACGGTTTACGTTTAAGAACGTTTTTTGTCCCATGCATTTTTGCAGGCAAATCTTCATCCGCTTGGTAATTTACATGATGCTTTGCTTTATATGTTGCGGTCAGAACATCCGATTTTGATCGCAAAATACAAGCGTATAGGTTTTTGCGGTAAAAACGTACAAAAATCTTTGGTGTGTACTTTCGAAAAACTGGATGTTTACACAACAAGTTATATTGTGTTACACCATATAAAGATCCAAGCACACAAAAACTTTGTGCACAAAAATACAAAAATGTTCTTTGTGTGGAGCCGCCTTAAGAGTCAAGTCGCGCATGACCTCAAGTAGGCTGGGCTTAAGTGATAAGAAAAACTTTTTCAAGAGAGTGTTTAGGAGTTCCGCCAAAAACAGTTGGCTTCACTAATGCTTTCGGAGGGGGCAATTACCTTTTTCCCTTTTTTGATACAACCTTGACTGTCAATAACAAACTCTCAAAACGTATTGCTTCAGTACTATTGCAAAAGCATCAGAGGCAATAATTTAGCACTTACAGCATCAATAAAGATGGGGCATCAAATTGATTTGTGTGAGAGCAAAAACAATTTAAACATATCACAAAGATGATGTAAAAGCACCTCATCAGTGATCTGAAGCTGAAGGCCTTAAGTGCTACTAGAAATAAAATAAATTTTGTGCAAAAAATTAAACCTCTGTGTTTGATTACAACAAAGTAAGGGAAAAGTAAACAAGATTCAAAAATCGAATAGAAATCAAAAGAAAACCATACCTACAAGCGCAACTAAAAAACTTTAGCTATTTCACCGAAACATAGCTTAATACCACAATTAGGTCCAAGAAACTTGGGAGCATGACCCCTTCCACCCCTTCTCGCAGCTACACCTGTGGTTGAAGGACCGCTTAAACAGAATTCACTAATTTAAAAAGGCAAAGCGATTTAAACAGCTCTACAAGTAGATAAACAACATAGCACAGGAGTATCATAAAATCGATAATAAACGTATACAGCACTGTGTTTTTATGCACAGTTCTACCTTCCTAAAATCATTTACCGTGAGCATCGCCTATGTTGTTAATAAGCTTTAAGGACAACGACTTTTAAAAATGCGAAACAAATGAATTCGAAACTGTAGCAGTTCCAATTTCCTTGCTTTGAGGCAAAAATATGTACGATAAATCAACTGGGCAAATTCAGTTGCTTATTTCATCCTTCACATTACTTCTATTGCTGAACGCCAGGCATGAGGTCTCGAGTAGCCTACTGTTTTTAATATTCTAAACTCGACCAGGGAACTGTGCACAATGACCTGAGAGCAAATCTCACGATCAAAGTAAATGTAATTTGATCAGATGCATCTAAGCCACTAAACTTACCTGAACTTGCTTCACATGATAAGCAATCACAAGACATTCAAGAACAAGTGTTGAGAGCGAGATGAGTGACTTCAAAGCCCATGAGAAGTACGTAGACTGAAAAAAAAAGTAATACATTAACAGAAGTTGATTGATTTTTAATGCGTATAAGGTAATACAAGCGGGAGGTCTATCCAGTGTAGGATTAATAGCCAGACTGTGGCCGCAAAACACGATATGCGGTACAATGAGCCTGCTGACACTGATGGCGAAGCCTTTGTTTCGGAGAACACCGCACGATTGAGAAACAATGAGAAACGCTTAGCAAACTGCAGACAGTGACACTGTTTCGACCTATCAGGTCTCTTCAGTGTAGTTGGTGACCGACAAGAAGCCAGTTCTAATAGTTGTTAGACTAAGTGCACCTGCGACAACTGCCACTCATTCACGATACGGCTTCGCAGAGCACTAACAGACCATCCACTACAGTGGACCAAGTATAGGTCCCACAAGTCTAACGGTCTAAGATATGCTTTATTAAAAGCCTCTAGCTTCTTGACGGTCACCAACTGCGCTGAAGAGACCTGATAGGTCAAAACAGTGTCACTGTCTGCAATTTGCAAAAGGCATCGCTAGCCTTTTGCATTACTATAAAATGAGAAACGTGTTTACAACCAGGGTTCATTCTATAATAACCGTGGTGCACGTGGGCCCCAACTAGTCTCAATCCGGACCTGGTTCAATACTTTAGAAATCATTGTCTGAAAACGTCAAGTTTTTTTGAATGATTGCCTTTTTCAGGAAGTTGTTTGCAAAGAGCAATTGCCCACAAATTAACGCAGATGTGAATGTGTGTAACCGTGCCTGTGTGTACGTGCATGTGCAGTAGCCAAAAAATAAACTGTAGGAGTAAAATTTGATTTTTTATATGTCATGATGACGTCGTTGCCTAGTAAAACTGCTCCTCGGCACTTGCCCTTCCGTAATGGCAACGCCACTGGGACTGTGTATGTTCCTGCAGGGAGATGTACATGCAGTTTCTGCCACAATGTGAAAGTGTGTGAGATTTAACTGTCTACATTCTAGATCATCAGTATCTTCTGGTGCTGTGATAGATTACAGAGGTACAGCAAGTCAAATGAAATAAGAATTGAACTCAAACAAACTGTTTTAATAAATAATTAAAATACAAGTGGAAAGAAATCAATTAAAAACCAGACTTAAAAAAACGCGTAAATCGTTGCAAAAAAAAAAGAGGGTGGTAACCGTCAGTTCATCTGAAATTGATGTTGAGGGTCGTGAATTCAATTCTCTACTTGGAGACAAGCCGTACTACAAAAGCCGAGTAACAAGTTGTTGTGGGTGTTTAGTATGTTTTCTCTCTCTTCCGTGGGATGAAGGTGTTGAGTGAAGCAATTATCCTTGTTCATAGTGCAAATCAAATCAGAATCGTGCTCGGAGCAAGCGGCCGTTCTATTATGAGCCAGTCATGAATTTCTTTGTCTTGGTGGTGGTATTCTCTGAGAAATTTTAAGTGAGAGCAACTTCTTTATTTGAATTGGTCAAATCTTTTTTGCAAAGTGTAAGTGCGGTTTGCATGTGATTCGAAAAACCTGTGCAGAAATTTGGTCTCTCATACACTTTAAAAAAGTCTTGAATACCAATTTCCGACTGGTTGCCGCACTATCAACTAGACACACTAACTTCTACTGGTACCGAGTAGCTACTGGAATTGACGACATGCAGAGCAAGCTACTCCACAATTCTGACCCGATGAAAAATGGTAGTGATGATTATTTGCTTCACTACTTGGGAAATAAGCATGAAAAAACGGATCACAGATGTATTCATTGGCACAAAATGTAACAGATTCTTCTTATGGAAGTTGTTTTCTGGCTGCAAAGGGTACCACAAGCCCAGTTATTTGCTTTAAAATGGTAAACGACTCGCATTACTTTCCGGCCCGCGCTTTGTTTTAAAAAGCAAAAGTAATAAGCATTTGAGCCTGCATTATACAAAACTATGGTCTCTGGAAAATCTTATCTTGCAACAGATCTGTTTATAACTTTAAAACATGAGTAAGGAATTAAAATGTCCAAACCAACAAGCAGTGTTATTGAATAAAAGCTGCTGTCGCAGCAACAGAACAGCTTCTGTTTTTATGTTTTTAAACCTCCGTTTGCAAAGAAACCTTTTTTCAGATGCAGAGCTGTTCTGCAAAGTCAACTAGTCGCTATTTTCACAGCAACCTACTTTCCATTCGCAGTCTTTCAGTAACCGTCCATTCCACATTTTCGTCATTTGATCCATTCCTGTGCATCGAAAAACAACGGAATCTTCGCTCTGAGGACACATACCGAAGAAGCGTTTATCAATATTACAGTGACGAATAGGGATGATACTTGATGTCAGACTTGTTTTGCTAGATATTGCAAATTCGCAATAACTATGTATCTAGCAAAAGAAGCCATGGCGGTTTGTACCTAGTTTGTATCCTGCAGCGTGTTTCAAACATAATTTGATGAGGTTTTTAATTTGTGACCTAGTTGCTTTGATGAGATCTTTTTGGTCGGAACAGTGCTGTCAGTATCTGCCACATTTTATGATAATTTACTTTTGACGGCGTAAATGGAAACTGCTGTCGGGGTCGAGGAGAGGAGGAATAGCCGCAGTGGGTTTGAAAAGGGGTGCCAAATGATCATGATGGCTTACTGTTCACCAAATTCTGGTATCAAGACCATTTGACATTGATCTTGTTTCTTGGATGTCGCTACGGAACATAAAAAATACATCGCAACACAATCAACAGGAGCAACTTGACATAAGCAATAGAGCAAAAATTTTTTCTCCAGCTGCTGAGAAATTTTATGGGGCAGATAAGATAACTAGGGTTATAGGAAATGTTGGGGTGGGGCAGAAGAGCTATTTACCTCCTAAATTTTCAAGAAAGACATTTTTAAGAAAACCTGAATTTACAAATTTTATCATTGCAAACTTCCTTTCGAAAAAACATTCCATAAAACCAGATAATTTGAAACCTTGGGCAAGCACTTTCCAAGGCGTTCCCAGAGGTTATGAAATCCAGTGTCGCCACTGCTCGAGATTAATCTTTGCAAGCTTTGTATTAAGCATTTACGCGCCTCCCCTTCCAATTCAAATATTAGCCATAACCGAGCGACGGCATCCTGCCTGTGCTTCACCGGGTTAGTACCGGGACAATGCTCACTGAGCATGTTGTCGGGCGACTTTTGGGCCACCACCCACGGTGGTCCACCTTAGCGGTGAGGCAACCAGGCTGTCATTTGTTTTTATGGGCGGTTTGGAAGAACTGCCTCTTTCCCCTAGCCTGATGTTAATTGGTTTGCTGTGCCTGGAATATGGATGTTTGATGCCGTGGCTCAATTTTAAGGAAAAAGTGGAGTAGACACAACATGACGTCACAAAATTATAGTTGTTACAACAGTGGTTCTTGAACTAGGGAACGTGGAAGGTTTATAACGGGATCAATGGTGCCATGTCTTCTCTTTGATCCCAGTTGCACGAACGTTGGTCAAAACTATGGCTTTGAAGAAGTAGATTTCCAAAAATTATGCTTTTGTGTTGTTTTGAAGGCAAAAGAGGAAAATGGTCGCTTTAAAAGGCCTTCACGTTATTTTGCGGCTAAAACGTAGAAAATGACGCTCTGAAAAATTGATCTTCAAAAAACAGATCTTGATGTTGTTTTGCAAAGCAAAAACAGAAAAATAAACGCTTTCAAAAATTGATCTCCAAAGAAACGTTTTTACGTATTGAGGGGGCACGGGTTTTTGTGGGCATGGTCAATAAGATGTGTTTCAAAAATTTAAAAATCCCTGCGTCATAGAGCACTTCGCAATCTCCCGAACTTTTTCTTCTTGTCGCGATTGGCAAGTTGAATGAGGCGAGTTTCAATCTTGCCTCGTTTGCAAACAGGACAAAAATACTAAGTCGACTAACCGCTTTTTTGAAAATACCAAATGGAAACACCCGTGGGTGCCGTACAGCCGTCGATCAGCAGGTCACAAAAAAACTTTTGAGGATATTTCTACACTTACCTTACTTCCTAGCTTCCCCGATGACAATTCCGTTTCGATAATCATGACAGCGATCCCGAATATGCAGCAAACAAGAGCATAATCACTGAGACGTTTTCGTCTTTCGAATAAAATGCGGCGGTACCCTAGCTTGTAGCCAACATTTAACGTTCTCTTTTCGTTGTTCTCGCATTGTATTGTTACAAGTCCGTCTTGATCCTCTGCAGACGGAGGATTAGAATCATTATGAGAGAATTTAGATGAGAATCGGGCTGTTTTGCGATCAGTCAATGAAGGTGATAAATGGTTCCTTGATGAACTACCCGACTCTTCGTCATCAAGAGTGTTCAAAGGAACAAACTCAACGTCGTCCTCTTTCGAGTTGCTCAATCTGGTCAAACTCCGTGCCGCGTTTTTCGGCGAAAGCGTTGGGAACACGGACGTCACAATGTTGTGCTGCGTGCTTTGCATCGCAATGTCAGCAAAAGGACTCGACTTGTAGCGTCCACACGAACCGTCGCCAGAACATGCAAAGGATCGGCCGTCGTTCTCGGGAAGAGACAATACATTAAGACTCGCGGACAGCGGCTTGTTCATAACAAATTTAGGTCTCTGGATGGGGGAAAGAGGCGTTTGAAGGCGACTGGTAGAGTGATCGACATTAAGACCTCGGTGAAAAGGAGACCTTACGTGCCTGCAGCTCTGGGGACGCTCTGTAGTTTTTAACCTTTGACGATCTTGAAAATAACCAGCTGAGAAATGGTGTTTGTTATTAGGTGAATTCTGCTTGCTATCCTGTGCTAACAAATTGTCACTTTCATCATATCTGTTATCTACGGAAGAAAGCGAGACACCACGACGTTTTGCGTGATTAGGTAAAGTGGCGGTGGTTTGCGTTGCAGAATCGCACATTTCGTCCTCCTGCGCTGAAGCAAGTCGCTGATTCTGATCGTTAAAGTCAGACATATCAGATCAACTGGCATTTGCCCAAATTCAATAATTTATCAAAACTAGATTTGTTTGACCAGACATTTTAAGAAGTACCGCTCATTATATACAATAAGGCCATCCACCATCTAAATATTTACATAAGTTCAAGCATTTAACACTATGTTGGTTTAAAATTTTCTTTTTCTTGCACTGCCCCCAAATTTCAGAAAGTTTGGTGAGGGTTTTAGTACCTTTGTAAAGTTTAGGTCGGGCATGTTTTACTATCTATATAGGCTTAAGAATTTCGAAATATTTTAGTAATAAAAGCTTGTAGGTGCTACTGACCATTGAGGAGTTCTCAGGGTGCTTGTGCGAAAGAACTCTTAAAAATACTCGCGACGATTCTCTTCCGTTTTGAAAAATTCTTGAAGAAATCTCTCGAACCGCAAGGATAGAGGCTTTGGTGGAAAAAGTGCCCCAAAAAAATAAAATAACACTTTTTTGCTCACAAGCTTGTCACCACAAAAAACAGTGAGTCCCTTCTCTTAAAAAAAGAAGTCCAAATTTACGAAAAATTTTTTGCAGAGTTGACACTTCGACTAGTGCAAAGTTAAATCATTGAAATTCCTTTAAATAAAGGTAGATCATGCTCCATATACGCTTGATCTAGTTTTGGTATTCACAACCACTTAGACAAGAACTTAACCGGGGAGAGGGACAAAAGGAACAATTACCTTCTCGAAATATTTGTGAATACCTAGCGACAAGTAGGTATATTTTCAAGTTTTCGACCAAACTTCTGAGAGATTTCTAATAAAAGATCATCACTGCAAATTTATAAAAGTTTCTTGCTGGAGTCTTACCCCAAAGTCTTGTAGGAATTCTAAAAAAAAGTATCCAAGTTGAACGTAAGACAGCATTTCTCGAAATATGCCACTGTTGATAACCTCACAGATTTAATCCTGTCAATCTGTCCTAATGCAATGCCTGGATGCGCTGAATCAACATGTAATTGATAAGCCTATTTAATCGCTAAAAGGCATCCATGTCTTAAACTGGCAGCTTTCAAAACCGCATTTAAATCGATTTTATGTCTAATGAGCAGGAAAACCTCCTCGAGGTTCGTCCATATCGGTCCACCTTCACTCATAATAGATTATTTAAAATGGACGTGTAGTCGAACCGTTAACAAAACCTAATTACGATCACAGTAGGGACATAGGCGAATCTAGGGGTGAGCAAAAATGAAAAAAGTTGTCGCAAATTTCAAGATAATATTGCCCCCTAAAAATCTGTTCTGAATACGCTTTTGATTAGGCCTAATCTAGCACCGAATTGAAATACTGTACTTTTGGCGCAAGCAATGATTTTCGAGGCATTCCAACCACTACACTACAGCGCTGGTAAGTGATGCAGCGGTTGTAGATAATACGCGAAGTAAAATTTTATGTGGCCCAACAAGAACTCAAAATTTTATGAGACACCTATGCACTTCTTTGCTCCGTGTGTCAAAAAACCTAGATACGTGTCCGTTTGGAACCTTTCTGAAACGCTCAGTTCCGAAACCGGTTTCTTATCATCAATTTTCAAACAACCGCCTCTTGGTGCGCTTCTTCCAAAAGCTAAGCTGCATCATTACAATCTGAAGCTACGTGGATTATTGTGAGTGTAATAAAAACATTTTGGGCCATTTTGATGGTGGAGGTTTTGTACTAAACTAAAGGCATCGATGCGATGGCGTAGTGGTTTAAGCATTCGCCTCGCAGTGGGCAGACCAAGGGTTCATTTCCCTTGTCGAGTCATGCCAAAAATAACTCTATGGTATTTACAGCTTCCCTGCTTGGCACTCAGCACGAAAGGGTTGTGTGAAGAACAAGCCGGCAATTTCGCTTGTTGCGCTTTTGG
The DNA here is from genome assembly GCA_963675345.1 of Trididemnum clinides. NCBI lineage: Eukaryota > Metazoa > Chordata > Ascidiacea > Aplousobranchia > Didemnidae > Trididemnum > Trididemnum clinides. Next base: position 11,694,671 of record OY776285.1, on the reverse strand, counting down.
GCAAGGCATTTAACAGGATGTCTCTCTCCATATGTGGCAAACAGGTGGCGGGGCCCGTCGCGGTGGCCCAATAAGACGAAAAACTGCATGTCAAGCAGCCTGAACTCACACGCCAGAAGAAGCTCAACTAGAGGCGTTTCTAAAGCTCGTGAAAAGCACGGTGGACAAGAAAAATGTCATCTCAATTTCAATTCAGCGCTTTCAGCAACTCTAGCTTCATGAAAATCTTTTACAGGGACAAATCGATTTGTGTGTTACCCTCTAATGCTGTGTCCACCGGTAATAGTGCTGGATTAAGGAGGGAGGTCGCAGAGTGCTTGTGCACGTGGTAAAAAATAGGCCGTTAACGTTGACATGAAAACTTCATCGAATAGGGAACGTACTAACCATAAGAGTTCTTTTCAATAAAGGTGCACCAAGCCTCCACTGGACTTAAATCCGGGCCTACCCAGAGTGGACCGCCTACCTTTGTGACACTACTGATTGTCATCACGCAGCTCGCTAAATGCGTCCTAGCCTTAGGTTTCCCATTAAAAAATACAATGTAAAATTAACTCCGTGCTCAGTTTCTGGTCATTTACTCGTAGTAAAGTTTGCTTTTAACCTTAACATTTGCTCGCAGTATAGCTTAATTTGCTTCAAACTCAATTTCGCCAATTCTTTTTCCTCCTCTGATCTAATAATTGTGCGTGCTCTTGCACGCTTATAGAACAACTCCTATGTGACCTTACGTCATAATAGTGCGCGGCACAACTGGTGCGGCATTTTTTCGTCGTTCTCATTTCAGTTACGTAACGTAATACCACGCAAAATGCGTGTGCGTAAAGAAACCAATCTAGCGTTTTTCGCGCAATCAAACGCAGACAGAGCACGCTTCTTAAATAATTAAATAGATAAAGAATAGCAAAGATAAGTTCAATTTTAAGAAAACCCTTTTAATGCTTCAAAGCCATCATCGCTGTTTGATAGGCCAGCTTATCTCATGGTGATTTCGCTCTGAGCAACGCAATTCAGCCAGTTTGTTCCTTCTTTAATTGATGGCTGATATGATGTTACCACAACACTAAGCGTTTAAGTCTAGGGATTTTACTAAAATGTGGGAATTACACGGACTATCCCCAAGCCTAAATGTAATCCTACCCTAACACTAACCATGATCCTGATAGAGCCAAACACAACATCCGGTACGTAGGAACGGCTTCTACAAAAAACAGCAAACACAGTTGCAGGGAATGCAAGGGCAGTGTTGCTTTAGAATGGCTCTATCACAACCTGGGCGCACACACTTTTCACTATCGACGGCCGCATTACGGGGTTTTTTTTACTAACGGCAGCTAGTGATAAGATTTATCCGATAATATCCCATTTACTCGAGCCTAACTAAAATATAACGATATGTCAAACTTTTTAATGAATTTATTCAAACACAGTTTGCGAAGTATCGTATTGATGACTCCCTTGATTTTTCATGAGCGCAAATCAACTAGCAAAATCAGGTAACTCGCTGGATACCACCAGCCTTAGTCTAGACTCCAGACTGCTGTCAAACAATAGGATTCGGCACGTGTTTTTCAAATACTTCATTCTTGCAAACGCTGCTTCTCACACATAAGCACATCCAAAAAGAATGACAGTTTTTCAGGTTAATTTTTGTAGCTTTGAATATTGAACTGCACATCTCCACGTGGCCATTAGATTTTTCCTGTCTTTATTCTTCAACTCTACTTGTGCCATTTGAAGATGCAACGGTGCACTCTCGATTTTCACCAGGTGTGAAGGAGCAACGAGTTTTGTTGTTTTCGAAATCTTCTCAAAATCTTGAAAACAATCGGCGAGATCCAGCAACAACCCTCGAAAATGCCAGAAAAGAGAAAAATTGGAATTTGAGACGTCAGTTGTGGAAAATGGAAGCATTTTCGCAGTTGGAAATGACTTTTGAGAAGACGATATAGTGAGGGAAATCCTGTGCTTTTTTGTAAATGGAGCAAACAGTTGTTGCTTTTCCTTGCAGACTTTGATTCAAACAATTGATATGGATTAGAAAATTTATCACAAATACCAGAGATGAGAGGAAGTCATTGTTTAGCAAGGGAGAGTCCCTGATTTTCATAGAATAGTATTCTGTTATTTCCTTGCGCAACTTCAGAGCACGGCAGGGTGTTTCTCTTTAGACAACTAATGAAAAGCAGGAGGGTAAAAATATCTTCAGCCTACGTTTTATGTGAGAGTAAAACTTCTTGAAATTTCCTGATGAGTATTTGCGCGAATGAGCAAGATGATGCGATTCGCGTGCTTCAAAATAGCAATTGAAACAATAGACTTTTCAAACAGCGCATCCTGATGGGTAATGCCGTGAAGGTTGATGAGCTATTTGTTATCATCTTCCTATCATACGCAATCTAAAAATTGTGCCACAAAAGCTAATTGCTAACCAGTCATGCTCGGTACGCCAACCCAGCAGATGCCGCAAAGACTTTTCACATCTAATCCATAGCGAGTGCAGGGATTCTTAACTGCAAACAAATATGTGTTCTATACGGATGCAAATAGCTAGTGCTTTCATGGAAAGAAGATCCTCACCCTACTTAAGGATTGAAGACAGAGAACAAATGAACACTTGCAGTTGCACCGAGTTGTTGATATCCGTCCATTGCCAGCGAAAATAAACTTTTTTCCTTGTTAACTTTTACCTGCAGAGAGAGATTTAACTGCTGGGTGATGTCATCTTTTCGGCGTTGCAGAGTGGCACGCGAGAGAGCAAACAATAAATTACCAGTTTTCTTGTCAGGATGAATGCGCTCAGCAACGTCCATGAGGCATCACTTGACAAGTTACCCATTGGAAAAAGGCTTCCTTGCAGCACCAAAGTGATATGCCACTCTGTAGGAAGCTTCGCAGCGATTATTAGTAGACTTAACAAAAGTAGAAATGCAAAGCTGCCTGCTGTCGTACACTCCTTCACCAATTTTTCTACGCAGATCTTGCGCGACTAGCACTTCAATGTCGTTAAGTGTTTGACATGTGACGACGAAAACGCTACTTTACGTTATCCTCTTTCATAATCTTCACAACTTGGCAATGTATTTCAGACATCATGGGGTTTGTTGCGGTCTCGATCATGAAATAATCCAGCACCCATTTGAAATTTAATCCTTTTTTTTTCTGCCTGTCCTTTTCCGTTTCAACGACACGAAGAAATGTTTACAAGTTTTATATGGTTTACCGATGGGCTAGCACTGCAATGAAAGATCAGCTCTACTTGAAAAATAATCTACTTATTGAAAGCAGAATGGATAGGCAAACATTCCCTAAAAAAAACCTAACTGTCTCGAAAATCTGGCGACCACAAGCAGGCTTTACTTAAGCCTTAACTGCGATCCATCGTTTTTATCACACTACACTGGGCTACTATGATCTACAACACCACCACTGCTGGCTTAAGCGTTGGCTGCCTACTATTCAAAGCATTAATTGTCCCTTCATTACCAAACGCTTGATGATATCACCATCCACTTTGTTACGTTTCATATCGTCTGATATTTGTGCGTTACTTCAGTTCTGCTTCCACGCACAGGGCCTAGCCTAGCTCAAAACTAGCTTCCGGATGCACTAGTCCAGTTTTAGAATCCAAGTATTCGCATACAACTGCCAAAGAGGTTTTGTCAATACGTGGCTTTCATAATTTGCATTTTAAGCTACATGTGCACGGCCATACAAATTTTGATCGACGGCCGCAGGTTGTGTACCATACTGTAACACATTTAGTTCATTAATTCTGAGATAAGTTAAACAAAACTATAAAATATTTATCACACTGTTTAGTCTTCAAATAGAGCAACTGTATCTATTTATGGCGCAGCACGCGTGGACAATTCAAACAATAGGGTGCAAATCGTACCCCGTATCTTGAAGTTCCTTCCACCATTCGCGTGGCAAGACAGTCTTTACATAAATAGTTCATCTGTAAGGTATAACTTACAGCGAAAAATTTAACTTCTAAAATCCTGCAGTATTTTTTTAATTCAGCATTAAATTTTGATAAATTCTTGTTCACTGTGATGACGTCACACTTTTTTGCGCCAATCAGAAACCCATAAAATTTCGTTCAAGCGTATCGAGAATTAATTGAAGACAGTACTTGACCAATTCGGTCACTCGCACTGAGCTACGGGTAACATTGGATAAAGCGCGTAACAAGATTTGGATTGGGGGTAATGGTTTCCGTAGGATGAGTCTAAGCCCACTTTATAATTTTAGTTGGACTAAGCTAAGCTGTCTTAGTTGTCGCTGCTACACGCAAAAATAATCCTACAATTTGTTGTTGGAGTTCGTACATTGAAACAGTACAACTTTTGTTCGAGCGACCAGGGAGTCTGACTAGAACATGAATTTAGCAAGCGCATGTGCGATGCTAAGATATTTCTTTTCCTGCGATATGATGAACAGGAGAGGTTGAAGAGCAAAATGATTGACCGCTGAGCTGGCCGCCACTGTCACTGAATCGGACAGATTCACAGAACTCCGGTGATCCCCTGTATCATTACCGTAGATAAATTTGAATGTTGAAAAAGGAATCGAGTTAGTACAAAGACCAGCATTATTAACCAGCATTTTGGCGTTATTCTTTTTACTACGAGTTAGTAGGCCTACAGTTCTGCTTATTTATAAACATATAATTAAGTCCTCACTCAGATTTCCCACCCGTTTGGGGGTACGATGGTCTTTCCTCCAGCTCCGAATATGCTATTTACAGATTAAGCTAATGAATATCAAAGTGAAAGTGAGAACATTTAACAACTTATATACCTTCACTTGGAGTAGTTCACTTGGGGTAGCTGAAGCCAATAGCAAACTTCAAAAAGTTGAAACACCAGAAGAAAGTAAATCTGTGGCAATTCAAGTAAGTAAAGATATTTTACAATGCTTCACTTTATAAATCAGTAGTCAAATACCTAATTATAGCCTTGAAGTAGAATCGGAGTGTTCTCCAGACTCAATTGAAATCACAACTCTGATTGCTATAAATTTTTGTCACTGCGCAATCGTTCATCACTAACTTTTACTTAAAATATTTAGAACACTATTATTACTTCTGGATCTAAGGCAACTCTCAGAACACTATTCTCATGCTTCGGTTCCATACAGTATTGCTGATATCGCGAAATAGCGTTAAACTACCGGAGCGATGGCGTAGTGGTTGGAGCGCCCGCTTCGCAGTCGGTAGATCTGAGGTTCATTCCCGAAGTCGAGTCATGCCAAAAGACTTTAAAAAATGATATTCATAGCTTCCCTGCTTGGCGCTCAGCACGTAAGGAATAGTGTCGAGAACAAGTTGATTGTTGTGTCCTTAGGTGGGGCACTTAACGAGATGCCCGCATCTTCATGGGGCGGACAGGTGGCGGGGCCAATGGTGGCCCCGTCTGGCGAAAGACATACAAACCGAGCATGAGCCAATACGCATAAATAAATAAAATAAACTTGGGGTTGGGCCGTAAAGAGTAAAACAGTTCTTAGCTTGTCGAATAAAAACAAACTAGCTTAATACGGTAAAAGTTATGACAGGGGTTACTCTGGAAAACATGCAGTACAGTGAACCCTCGTTTATCGCGGGGGATACGTTCCAAAAATAACCCGCGATAGGTGAAATCCGCGAAGTAGTCAGCTTTATTTTTTACTGTTATTTTACAATGCAATACTGTACTGCAGAATGAAACAAAACACAAAACCTCTTTTCAGGCCCAAAATGTGTTTAAGAAATAGAAATATTAACGTTTTAGAATGTATAGGAACGAAAACTGTTGGCATTTGTCTAATGAAAAACCAATATCAACTTTTTTCACTTCTAGACAACAGTAAAGCCCCTGAGCCAATCAGGATTCACTGTAAAAAATTCCGCGAAGCAGCGAAGCCGCGATAGGTGAAGCGCGATATAGCGAGGGATCACTGTAATATCAAAACTAATGCTTGTCCATAAAATAACATTCCCACCAGTAAATGCACTGCATAGGCCAACAACAAGTCTAGTACTGCGAGTCTGTCATTACAGGTAGCTTGCAAGTCAAATGAAAATGCAGGTTGGTTGCATCACGAGGCGGTGCGAAATTGCAAACAGCAGTAGCGGCGTTGAAATTTACGTGGATCTGGTTGGTGGTAACAAAAAATGACGAAATTACGTTTCAGGAGCTCACACACATGAGGTATTACGCTTGTTACGTTTCTACAGTAAAATTTTAGTCCTGAGATACCGATTGAAAAGCCCGAAAAGCGAGTGAAATATTACATTTCACCCTAACCCTAACGCTAACTCAACCCCAACCCTCAACACTAATTTCCCAATGAGGATTTCTCTGTTTCAACAAAATCCAATTCTATCAACACTTTTCCCGGGTTTTAGCATCCTGGTTTCTTCCCAAATCTCAAACATTGGCGTAACTACGGAGGAGGCGCTCGGTGTGACACTCAAGCAACTCGAATCAAGAAGAGTCTTTTTTATTCAGCGATTGTTAAAAGTTATTTTTTTTAATTTTAGGGTGGATCATTGAGGTTGCTCTGGAAGTCACGGATTCTATGGTGACGTCACTGCTAATAAATGGAATAAATTGTGTCAAAATCGTTTTTATTTAGACATTTCTGGGCCGCCCGGAGTTACTCCAAGTTCGGTTCTGTGCCTAGTTTGGACAATAAATTGTTTTACGCTCTGCCTCACACTCATTATTCTTGTTGTTGTTGTTTACCCGACCCCTTCCGAGGGATGGGGGCATGGCGGAAGACCATGGAGCCCCAGAAGCCGGGAAACTCCCCAGGGTCTGGACCAGAGGTCATAAAGAGACAGAGAGTCGCCAAAGAGTGAGCGGCGTGAAGGGTCCGTAGCTGGACAATGCAGAATGAGATGAGAGATGTCCTGGGGCGAGTGTCCACAGGCGCTGCAAGAAGGATTCTCAATTCTGCCAATCCTAGAGAGATAGGAACCTAAAAGAAGGCTGTGTCCATTGCAGCGAAGACAAGACAGGACACAGCGAGCATGACGAGGGAGCACAAGTTCCTCAGTGGAAATCGAGGGAACCTGTGTGTCAAAATATTTGGAAGAGACAGTACGCCTCCAGTCCGAGATAAGACGAGAGATAAGAGGAGAGAGACTACAAGGGATTGCGGAGGGCGCAAGCAGCGATCCCCGTCTGGCAAGCTCGTCAGCTGTGTCGTTCCCCGGGAGTAACGAGTGTCTGGGGACCCATTGTAGCCTGATAGAACAGGAGAGAGAAGACAGTTCCTGCCAAATCTGCCACAGAGTTTGAGATAACAGGAAAGATGGAGGAGAGAACAGGGCGGCGAGGACAGAACCAGAGTCAGATAGTAGGAGAAGAGAAGAGAAATGGCAGACTTGTTGGTGCTGCCGAGACCAGCAAAGAGCGTGCAGAATGGCGCAGGCTTCAGCGGAAAAACTGGAACATACTGGGCCTGCCGAAAAGGAAACAGTGGCCTCAGTGCCACAGAGAGAGCAGTTGGCAAGAACACCGGAGCCGCACTTGCCAAAAACAAAAGGAACAGAGCCGTCTGTCCAGAGTACCAGATCATGAGGTGGGAGAGAGTCAAGGTGGGCGAGAGCCGCACCTTGGCGAGAGAGAGAGGGGGATCAGAGCAAGAGCATGGAGTGGGAAGGGTGGACTCCACCGTGAACGAAGGCAGATTCCAAGGAGGAAAGGGAGGGCAAGCAACAAGAGCCTGTCTAGAACAAGTAGAAGGAAGCATGAGCGGGTAAGTTGACGCAAAAGCTCTCCAGAACGATCTGCAGAGTCTTGGTTTCACTCCAAGTCTGGCCAAACCTGAAATGGGAAAGGAGATTGGGAGACGAAGAGCCGCTCATAAGATAAAAGAGTGAAGTGAGTCAGAGTGACTCGTAGGGGAGGTAAAGAAGCCTCGGTGAGTAGTAGAGGGATAGGGGACGACGAGAGGCAGCCGGTGATGGCGCGACTGGCCGCTCGGTGGAGGCGTTCCAATTTGGTGAGATTGGTAGCGCTTAGGAAAGGAAACCATCCGGGTGAAGCGTAAGTAAGAAGGGACCGAAGAAAAGATTTATACAGAACAGAGAGGGACTCCTTAGAAGGGCCCCATGAGGAAGCAGAGATACAGCGTAAGGTCTTGAGGCGTGGGAAAAACTTGGCCTTCAGCGAAGATACATGTTTAGAAAAGGAAAGAGTGCGGTCGAAGGTGACCCCAAGAAAAGTTGGAGTGGGATTAAAACGGAGGCGGGAGCCGAGTAAAAAAAGGTTGGGCTGGAGGTTAGCCTGGTGGGGATCCACTGAGAAGAACGAGGCCTCACATTTGCTCGGATTGAGAGGAAGATACCAGTACTCATACCAGCGCTCCAATCGAAACAAAGCTCCTTGTGTGGCCTCCACCGCAGTAGGGACCGAGGGAGAGGAGGACCAAATGGCCAGATCGTCAGCGTAAAGAGAGCAGCTGACGGAAGAAGACAGATAAGCCGGAAGATCATTAATGAATAGAGAGAAAAGTACAGGGCCAAGAACAGATCCTTGCGGAACACCTCGACGGACTCGATAGGAACGGCTTTTGTGATTTTGATAAACCACACAAGCGCGCCTATCAGAAAGAAAAGATTGAGTCCAACGAGCAAAGCAGGGAGGGAGGCCAGCCGAAATAAGTTTGTGGAAAAGAGCGGGATGCCAGACAGAGTCGAAAGCTTTAGAGAAATCGATAGTAGAGAGGATCGTCCGAGAGCCCGGCCTGGGTTTGTTAAACCCATCCGAAATGGACTGAGAAAGGTACAGAATTTGATCAAGTGTAGACCGTCCAGGGCGGAAACCGGCCTGGCAGGGAGAAAGAATGGAATTAGATTCCAGAAAGAAGAGCAGACGTGATGGAATGATGCGTTCAAACAGCTTTGATACGCAGGAGGTGAAAGACATAGACCGGAAGGAAGCAGGAGAGTCGAGAGGCTTTCCCATCTTGTGTATGGGAATAATGGAAGACGTTTTCCAGATGGAAGGAAAGGAGTGTGAAGACCAGGAGAGATTGAAGATGTGAAAAAGAAAATCCATGCCAGAGCGAGGAATGTGCTTTAGCATGGGATAGGCAACTTTGTCTGGGCCAGTGGCAGTGGATGAGGAGAGGTTGGAGGAAGCCGCATGAAATTCAGCGGGAGAGAAGGGAGAGCAAAAGGACGAGTGAGACTCCACAGGGCACGTGGCTCGGCGGAGCTCAGTGAGGTAGCCTCTGGCTCTGCTACGCAGGGTTTTTGGCTGAAAAACGGAAAAGTTCGATCTCAGGTAAGCGGCATAAACCGAAGCCGATTCCCTGGGAGAAGAACAGTTAGGAAACTTAGGAGAGGAGGAAGACGAGGAAGGAGAGCCAGCGATAGAACGAAGAAAAGAGTGTACAGATTTAGGATTAGATTTAGGTGAAAGAGAAGAGCAAGTCGTCTGCCATGCCTCAGTCTTGGCCTTGGCAATGACTGACGAGGCACGTCGAGAGGCGGAGATGTAAGCCTGGCGGTCTTCATCACTTCTGTGAGCAGTAGCGAAAGCCTTGCGTCTTTCACTAACCGCCTCTTCCACCTCAGCAGACCACCAGGCTTTAGGAGGGCGTTTGATGCGGCCGAAAGAAATAGATTTGGCCGCATTCAAAGTCAAAGAGGTAAAGAGAGCAGCAACAGAGGAAAGAGAAAGAGACGAGTATTCCTCTGCTGAAGGACAGTGAGAGTCAAAGTAGGAGGCAAAGCTATCCCAGCGAGCTTTCTGAAAATTGAAGGAAGGGGGACGCTCGTTGGGACGAAAGACCGGAGAGAGAGGGATAGATAGAAGAATTGGTAGATGGTCAAAACCCAGGTCCTAAAGCACCTCCCAGCAGCAAGAAAAAGCAAGAGTAGAAGGAGCAAAGGAGATTTCAGGAGAGGAGCGACTGCCAGAGGAGCGATGGAGAAGGGTGGGTGTGTCAGGGTCATTGAGGGCGAGGAGGTCAGAAGAAATGACCCAGTCGAATACTTCCTCCCCGCGGGGGTCGGAAGTACCTCCGGAGTCCCAGAGGGGGTGATGGCAATTGAAGTCCCCCAGAATGAAGAGATTTCTGGAGGAGGGAAGAATGAAGGGAGAGAAGGAATCGGTTCTGCCATCCGTTGGGGAGGAGTGAATAGGGGGGCGTACACATTAAGAAATGACACCGAGGAGGAGTTGTTAAGAGAGACGTTGACCCCTACATAATCAGAGTAGGGATCAAGCGAAGAAAGAGAGGTGGTAGAAAGTTCAGAAAAGGATAGGCCCTGTCTGACGAAAATGATGACGCCGCCGCTGGCGTGCGTGGTATCAGGAGAGAATGCCAGACCGGGAGTGAGTGCGATCAGAACGCAGAGCAGAGAATCCAGGAATCCGGAAAGAGGAAGATGAGTTAAGATTGGATTCCTGGATGCAGATAAGGTCGACAGGGTGGGACGATAGAAAATGAAGTAGTTCAGTGCTTCTGGTTCGAAGACCTCCAGCATTCCATTGAAGAACCCTGAGAGACTCAGGGGGAGGAGAGGAGGCAGGAGGCGTAGAAAAATGGCCAGGAGCAAGGGACGGTGGTGAAGGGGCAGAGGAAGGGAGATATAAGATGGGCAAATGGGGGATAGGAGGTTTGGAGACGAGGGTGGGGCGAGAGTGCAGCATCAGTAGAAGGGGGCCAGATTGCACAGTGGAGGTATACGTGTCGGGGAGTCCGAGGAGGGGGGAGTCACAGTGTTACGGCAGGGGGGGAAGCTCCAAGAGTGAGAGCTGCCTAGAGCTCTGAATTTAGACAGGAAAAGTTGTGAGCACCTTAGATGGACCCATTTGGAGCAGGTGCAGCATTGTACTGACTTGCCCCGCCAGGTCACATTTCCAGCGCACACAGAGCAAGGAAAGATGGGGCCGGGGTTAGGATGAACGTTACCGCTCATCAGGAGAAGAAGAAGAATGAGGAGACGAAGAAGGGCAAGAGTAGGGCAGGAGAGAGGAAAAAGTGAAAACAGGCGACCGATTTTATAGATGCTGTGTGCTGCCCTTCTGCGGTCGTTCAGGGGGCAGCATAGCGAAAAAATGTAGGGGAGTGCCCGGGGTAACTGGGACCCTCGGGAAGGCCAACAGCCATTTCGACCCAACCCAAACGGGGTCGGGGACCGCACCACCACGTTGAGGCGGCTGTTGATTGGTGCAGCTTATTATTCTTCGAATATGGAGATTGAAATAACGTGATTAAATTTATCCAAATGTGCTCCCTCAGAACACAAAAAATGTCTTGCGTCATGATTTGACAGGTCTCCGCCACAGGCCCGGAGACGTCAAGAAGCTTGTTATACACTTTTTTAGTTCGTATATTCGAATATAGTTTTAAAATCGATCTATTTCTTTATTAAAGATCTTTTTTTCGAGGTCAACTCTTTGAAAGCCATCGTTTTGCTCATTTTTGTCGCGCAATCTTTCACCAGTCTTGTCGCACGAGGCAACTTCTTGCCAATCCAACGAAGTTCGGTTTGTTGATGCAGGAGCTATGAGTCTACTATTTCTATTCATGATAGGTTCAAAATGAACTGCTGCTTTCCCCAATCTAAACCAACCCTCTCCTTTCCAAGCCAACTCCTAAAAGCAGTTTTTTTAAAACTATGCAATTATGAGACCAAAACCACTTTTACCTAGAGCGTAACCAGAAAGCATTTGAAAAGGAGTTTAAATTTCTTGATTTTTTTTTTAAGAAAAAAGTTCGACAATGTTCTAACAAACGTTTTGTGGGCAATTTCTCATCCTGTTGCATGAAATGGCTTTGGCTGTTTTCATTCAAAAATGACTTTTTACAAATAAATCTAATGAATGCCTAAGTTTAAGAGGGGATCAAAACAATGCCATGCATGCAATTCAGCCAGGACTGCAAAAAAATTTTTCCTTCTTACATGAAAAATCTTCACACTGCGACCGGATTAAAAATATTTGGAGGGGTTGTGGTCTATTTTATCGCGCCCCCTGGCCACATCCACAACCCCTACAGTCCCTCGACCATTCTTATCACCCACTAAACTTTTGACCACTCTCCAGTTTATTAATCGACAACTTCCGCATCATTACACTATTTATTCTTTGACAAAGTTCTCTGTTTTTCTGCATGCTCGACGGTTTTTTCTTCAACAAATAATCCTTTTCTTCTCCGAACAGAATTCATATATTTAGCAGCTTGGTTTTCAAAATCGGCTTTTTCTCCAAAATGCTGAATTTCTTCTTCAGTAGTAGGAACCCAAAACGGATCGCTAGCAACAGTCTGCGACAAAGAACAAAGAAAAAAGTTTGAACTTTTGGTTTTCGCTTCTCTTTTTGGAAGGCCTAGACGTGCTAGTTCTGTATGCGTCTTCCACTATTTACTTGTTTACGTGCCAGACTTTCATCGTAGAAACAACACAACTTATTGAATTTCGGACGTCCCTACTGAGAAATGCCGATAATGTTTTAACCCTTAAACTGTAATTACGGGTCTGGGAGGCCCGATGAGAGAGAAAACTCGCATAACTTTTTTGTTTGATGTTGAAAGCTGTTGCTCTTGAAATGCCTCAAATAGTTCCTACTGCAAAGCTTAAAACCAGAGTTCAGATCAAGAAATCAAAAAACAATTTAAGAACACGAAAAAAATGATACACCTTGTATTGTAATTATGGGCCTCCCAGGCCAGATTGTAAGCTACTGTAAGCAAAACTTTAGAATTCGATCTACATGTTGCATATTCTACATTGTATATCTCAATAAGATAAGTTCTTGTTACCACTACGAAATTTTGAAGAGTTCTTTTACAGGTGCACTTCATCAGCGTATCTCAATCTTTGCTAAAGAATGACCGTACTAGTTGTTCAATACATATTTTCAGGCAGCACGGTTATTTGAGTTTGACATAAGATAGGCCGAAGGTAAGGATGTTATTGTTTATCACAGGTGAATATGATCAAAGATTAGGTTTCAGAAAAAGAATAACGATGAAGTGTTTAACAGAAACATCATTCACTTGTTTTTTCCCCTATATTTTAGTACCGGGCCTCTTAGGCCCGTAATCACTGTTTGTGTCACAAAACAGTAATTATAGATTAAGGTTAATTGAGTTTCTAACTAGGTACCTTTCGTTTCCAAGACAGAAACAATTACCACTACAACATGAACGGCAGTTGCATATGAAAATAAAAATTGTGTATCAATGGGACAATCTATTCCAAAATTTTTCTAAAGCTGGTGGTACAACAGAATCAAAGTCTCGACTTCAAATCCTTTCGCACCCGCAATCAGCATTCACCAAAAAGATAATTGATATCGAAATGCTCACTTACTAATCAATGACCGGTGCAAAGCAGGTAGTTTCTGATAGTCGCAATCACATCGCGCACAGCAACGTATTAAACATAGCATAAGCTTCCGAAAAATTGTAACATCTTGGTTTTAAATTTTACGTCCCACAAGTAGTTCAGCTGACGTAATTATAAAATAAAGAACATGCAGGAATTACAATGTAAGCTTCACCAAGCAAGAACCTGCTGACGAATTGGGAGGAAGTGGCAGTTCATTTCGAGCCAGTCATGAAATAACCTGGTAGGTAGTCCCAACACTAACAAAGCAAGCTGCTATGGGTGGGTGATTCAAAGCCGGCTCTTCCGAGATGTTGGGTGATCAGCTTCACTATTCTGACCCGAAAAAGGATTGGTAGAAGCAGACTCACCTCCCAATGGCTGAATACAAGCTGCGGAGAAGCAAGGCCACTTGTCCGCTTTCTTACTTCCTCCGCAAATCCGAAGCTCTCCGCCACCGGTAACGTTGCTTCTATATCGAATGAGTCTGAGCCGTCGCGTAGCTCTTCGCTAGTCACGTGACCTTCTCGGCGCCCCAGGACCGCGTACAACTTTCCTGAAAAGAGACGATGACTGTGGAGAAACACGTCATAAAGTCCGCGGAGAAAACCTTCATAGTACAAACACGCTTCGGAATTACCAGCACCGCCGGCAGAGTATTTGCAGCAAAAACGTCGACAGCACGGCTTGGTGGACTTAATATCAAGTTTGTCATCGAAAGCCTGCGAGTTGAGCGCTGAGAACGTTACATTGCAAGCGACACTGCCGAGTGGAATAGAAGTTTTCAAGGTCACGTTTCAGGTTTAAACCATGGCTTGCTCCGTCTGCAACAACATGTATGGGCGACTGCTGGCTAGAAAACCGTATGGGTATTTCGTCGTTTGCCTGACTTCCAGTTACCATGGTGTTCGATGAGTTGGCTGCAGCAGACCAAGCTAGTCGCCACAAATTAGTGACCAATTAATTAATTAGAGCAAGATGATTAAGAAACAGAACATAAACAATTTTAAGGTGAAAATGTGCAGTATGGCTGTCGTGGAACGCTTTCCCCTTTATCACATAAACAATAAAACACACCAGCTTTTAATGCTAGCCTCCTCGAGCAAATAACGTCTTAAGCTAGCTCTGTTAACTGTTTCCCAAGAAAAAAAGTCTAGCATTCTGTAAACTACTGATGCGCGGTGCGCAAGTCTGAGTGTTTTATCTGAAACGGCTTTCAAGCATAATAGTTTTTCGTACACACTGCACCACCAATCACCAAAAATTTTTAACACAAAGTCTTTCCTGATGGCAGATTCGCGACATGTTGAAAAAAGCTAGAATGCACACGACCGATAGCATCTGACAAAATATCCCCATATCACGCACTACCACCACGCAATTGTTCTTTCAAGGTTTTTGAGAAAACGAAACTGTCTCCCTAAAGTTTCCACAATGGTCTCATAAAGTTTGTATACAGCAGTAGGTACCCTTCATTTGATTTGCTCAAAATGCTTTTCTCCTTTTACTGAATGCTGCTTTGGAGCATCTGAACAAGCTATTAATGCTATTTCAAACTACCAGTACATCCCGCAGTTACACTGTAAAAAAGGTTTTTAAAAATTTCACCAATTAGATGAACTACTTTTGATCTCCTATAAAAATCTCATCAAAGTTGAAATCCAATCTGGTCGCCACTGATTGCAGCAACCAGCGCAAACAGTTTTTCACAGGAACGTTAGTTGTATGCTATTTTAAATTTGATTTGCTAAACCATCAATTAGCAATGTGCCACCTACCCAACACATCGGCAGTGGCTTGTATTGTGCACGAATACATGGCCGCCATTAATCGCTGTGGCTGAGCTTGAAACGCTTTCCTACATGCATCTTTGCACGTTGATATCAACTGACCAGACAGGGGACCGAATCCGGGTCGTTGCCTCCTGAAATCATCGAGATTAGTAGTTTTTAGTAATGTAGGCAGGAATAGAGCAGCGGTGGTAGTGTTCCAAGGTTGGTATAGGGTTCAGGTGTGCGCATTCGGCATTCACTTTTTAGGTTTAAAGAACTACACTGTTGTGCCTTGGAAAAAATACCAACGGTGATCCCTCTACTTGTCGGTTTGAATTCAGACAAACAGTAAAGTTATTGGAACATGAAGAAATTCAAGAATACTAAAACTAAAAAAATCCGAAGCAGGCCAAGGCCACTGTCGCTCTTCTGTAAGTATGAGTGATACAAATGAATTAAAGTTTCGCATCCAACTAAAGCGTGATATAAAGGGATAAGTTGAATGTAGATATACAAAGCACTGACTACGACTAAACAAACTTAATACAGAGATAATACGATACTCGTACAGTAGGATCTCTTAGTGTTTGAAGCTCAGTTGAAAAAGAGGAGGCCCAAGAAAGCAAGTCTTTTACGAAGTTAATATCACCTTACCAATTATCACCCTTTCAGCAATCCCGATTGTAACATTGCTGTTTTCATTGCTGAGAACGCAGTACATTAACGAAAAAATTTTAGTGAAGAAATACTTTTTTTTTATTTCACGGTGTTAAATTAAAATGCATACCAGCCTCAATAAGTTGAACATTTCAACACAAATTGAACACGTTTTCAGTTCATCATATGTTTTTCGCTCTCTTGAGGATGAACCAAAAACGAGGTTACTACAAGCATTAACAAAAAGCCCAAATAAAACGATTTCATTTACAAGAGGAATTAGTGGTGACGCGAGCCGTTTTCAACAAGTCATGAAGACCACACATTTTGGCCCGAAATCGAGAGGCATCCTTTTTTTAAGTGCCGCCCAAAAAGTCAGTCACCTGGCCTTCTTATCACCTGCGAACAATCACAATAAACAAAACAAACCTTTCGTCATTGCTGTTATCTTCTTCGTCTGCGAACTTCACATTTTTTTGCACTTTTTCGCTTGAACTTTCTTGGGACCTCAAGTCGACGCGGGGCTGCTGGGCAGGGTCATGCGACTTGTCCACGAGGTCGAGGTCCCATTTTTCGATGATGAAACACACCCCGTGCATGGGCTCCTCGCACAGCGGCCCGGAGAGCGATGCCAGCTGAAAGCCGCTGACCAAGCTGTGGTCGCATTCTCGATAATTTCCTATAAGTTCTTTTAAAATGGTCGGGTCGCTTCGGGCCTCGACTGACGTCCAAACTGAAGGCCGTTTGTAGTCGCTGTCCCGATTTAAAAGTATATTGGGTCCGTTGCCGCGAGGTCCAAATGCCCAAATATGATCAACGGCCCCGGCCCATTTTCTCGAGCCCGCCGCAGAAAAGGCTTTTTCCAAATTTTCTTTGAGTTGTCGCAGGTTCTCCACGGTCTCGGATCGCACTTTGAGTTCCGACAAAATTTGACTTGAGAACTGCTCGTCGTCCTCGATTTCAAAAGATTTTGTAGCAATTGCATTATCAACCTAAACGAAAGTTTACTGCAGTTGCCAAGAAAGATCGACCTTTTCACAGAATATCTTTCTGTGCATGTGCAAATACCGAGATCAAAGGTAACGTTTTTATAAGCTGTAAATTTGATTTTTGAAGGATTACTACAATGCATTTGAAAACACTCAAATTCCGAATCACTCATCAGCGGTAACTAAAGGGGTCTGACGTTTCATTTACCATGACAGTTGGCCTAAGAAAAAATAAATACCGTTTTTAAGACAGACACCCGAAAACTGAGGCAGAAAAATATCGTTGTATTTTTGATAAGACTCCGACACAAAAGCTCTGGCTTCCTGCTTGCATAGAATGATGCTAATACGTATAATTCACGAAATCGCGTGTGTTTACTACTGTTCGTCAATGGGTTGGGATACGACATGAAAAGGAAAAAAGCGGCAGTAAGTTTCAAATCCGTCGCAAATCCAATTTACAGACATTAGCCGAACCCTTAATAAGGCAGAATGCCACTTGTAGATCAAAAGTCGACTCTTAAGACATGTTGGGCGAGCAGCTTCAGTATTCTAACCCGGGGAAGCACGAAGTTTGTAGAAATTAAAAGCGAGTATGGAGTGTTATAAACCATGTCAGGCCGATATTCGATCTTTACCTTCGTGTTAGGCGTTTAGCTCATTTGAAGGCTCCTAGGCACCCTTCATCGCCCCAAATCCCAGTCCGCTAGCTGCTTAGGCCTGTTTTTGCCCATTACAATTGCTCTAGAGCGAGGAAAAGCAAAATTAGTAACACAAACCTCTACGTCGTTTTGTTCCTCCTGTTCCACTCCTCCAGTGCTGCTCCCAGTGCTCTCGAGTCTCCTTCTTCTCTGGATAAGATGATCTTTTACAATCTTCTCCATCTGAGTGAGGAGGCGCAAAAGATCTACATTCCGTTCCAAAATCTCAACAATTTCTCCTGGAAGAGGAGTGGCTCTGAATAGAAATAGCTGCAGCTAAACTTTACGCCATTGTGAATTGAATTTTAAGCGCATTTTCGCTCTCTTGAACAAGTTACGTTTCTCGTGCTTTGTTCCCCGATGGGAAGGCTTAAATAAGAGCTGGTTCAGTGAGTGCCTATTACTCCATTCCCTTTCCAACCAATGTTCTTTACTACAAGCTTTGACAGGAGTGAAACAGCACTTTAACTTCCGAATACCTTTTCCTGGAAAATACTAATCATTTTGAGCTTCGAACCTTCGACTTTAAAATCTGAAACCTGTTATTCGTCGGTTTTAGATTATTTTTAAGCATCATCGGGGAAAAGGGTCCAACCATCTTTTTTGTTAATGGGACTATCAACGGGCATTTAATATCCATGACTGGTTCGAAATGGTCTGCCACTTTTGTAAAGTTTAATTAAGCAAGGTTGGGGATGTAAATCTAAACTAACGATTTCAGCCATCCCAAAAAAGAGAAAAAGTAACTAGTAAAGACAAATAGGATCACAACTAGAAAGTTTTCAAGACTATCTACACTGAAATGTATTAGTCTTCTTATGACGCAGTGATCGTGACAAAGATGCTCTGATAAGACTTTGTAAGTCGAAACAGGTGTTCATACTAAAACATACCTTATTACCAAAGTGCTTTCTCTGTTCGGCGTCTGTACGGTAACGATGCCAAGTTTATCACCACCACTTTTCTTTCCAACTGATTGCCCACTTTCATAATTCTCTGGTGTTTCTGCAACAAAAATATCAACTCCATGCAAACACGGTTGGAGTACAGCATGACTCAACGAAATAGTTAGGTTTTTCGCATTTTGCAAATATCCTACACGAAACATTCTGGTAAAAATATGATTAGGAGCTTTTAATTGTCTTAAAGGCGAAACTGTGTGTTCTGAGTAAGATTAGCAACAAATATTTGTCTGGAAACAATAAAACCTTCAATTGTAGGTAAATCTTTTATTTTTTGAAACCAGGATTCGCTTATAAATTTTTTCGTAAGAGACGGCAAAAGCTATTATGCAGCTGCAGTAGAAATGCAGCATCACCAAGACGCAAGAGCTCTCTAGAACAATAGTTCTGACAGAACGCTATCTCACCTCTACCTCACACCTGAACAAAGGGTAATATCAGTGTCAATAATAAACAAAATTATTTGCGCTTACCACATGGAAGTCGAACTCAGATCTGCTTTAGATTTGTCAACGATGTTGGCGCCATGCATTTCTACCAAAAGAAGTGCAGCCAAGTAGGGAATATTGCAGTGAAGTGACTTTTGCAGAAACGCAGTGCTCGGAACGGATTTAAAATCAAGACAGTTTCATGTCGCGGTGGGGTAAGGTGACCACCATAAATCAAACGGGCACCCTTACCTTTATCTTTCTGACTCCACTTTGCGAGCATATTCTTTTCCTGGCCGCCGATCAACTCGTTCATCATATCAACTTTGGGACGAGGAACTACGGTTTCGCGAAATGGCACGACAGGATCCGAAGCGTTAATTTCAATTTTGGCAAATCTACAAAGGAATGGAGTGGCACTCAACGCAGAAAAATACAGTTTTTGTTAAGAATTCATCCCTGGCAGCTATCCTGGTCTTCGCATTGAGCTAATTCTTTCACTTTTGCTCGTGCATATGAGCTCATGCTCTGTGTGACGGTCTTTTGTAACCTTGCGATACCAAGACGGGTAGAGTGCTCGGCCGCGTCACTTGTCTCCATACAAAGATGAGGCTATCGCGTTAAGTGCGTTGACCAAGCACACAACGGGCGAACTTTCCCAATTTTTCTCAACACAAATCCTTTCGTGCTGAGCGTAAAGTAGGAAAGATGGGAACGTCGCTTTTGAAGTCCTCGCTTTTGAAGAAAATTTTTCTTAATTTCAGTTTTAGAAGCTGCTTTACACCAGCTTTCGGCGACTCATACATCGGTGACAGTTGTAGCGTTCAACATCGAATCGCAGAGCTAGTAAACTCCTTTCTTAACTCAAGAATTCCGAGGTAAGAAAAGCGATAATACGTCACAATGGCAATGCATTACCAAACAGACCACCGGGTTGTGTCGAGCAAAGAGCGAGTGGCTTGCAACTTCTTGAGGAAGGCTACCGACAATGTGGAGCGGCAAATTGAACGTCAACCTCTATGTGGAAAGTTTACCAGTTTGTGACAAACGGCGATTACGCTGCCGCGCAGCATGCACGCTTCGAGTTCAAATTACACTCGCGCCCACCGCAATTATATCCACGGGTGGATGCTGACTCGAAAACCGTAGAGCTATTTTGTCGTTTCTCAAACTTTCTGTTCGTTGTGTGTTCGATGAGTGGATCAAGTTCTCACGGTAGTAGTTGTTAAACAATGGTTTCTGCAGAGATGAATGCATGCTCTTGCACAACATATAGAAAGCAATTTGGCAAATCGGTTTGCAATTAACAATTTGATGGTTGCCACAGTTTAAAATCTTCATTAAAATATCATACAATCGCCTTACCTCTCTTGCAAATCGTCCAGGCATCGCTGCAAGTGCACTTCGCCAGCTGCGACGATCACGTGCTCTCCTGTGTCTTGCAGAAGCACTTGAACACAAGGATCCGCTTGGTTTAAAAGCCGCAAACCTTCCATGAGCTTGCTCATTTCACCTGCACGAAATGCATTTTCACAGCACAACGATGTTACCATCCAAGAACCGCGGAGTCGCTTTTTGTCAGGACGCTAGATATTTCTGCCAATGCAGTTGTTGGTTTGCGTGGACAATGGTGCGTTCAGTCGTTCGATCATGATAGCAAAGTAGAAAATGATAGATCTTTAGGTTTTTGGTTCATACGAGGCTTGGCATTAGAGCAGCGAAACCAGATGAAACCGGCGCGATGGTGTAGTGGTTAGAGCGCCCGCTTCGCAGTCGGTAGACCTGGGGTTCATTTCCCGAGTCGAGTCATACCAAAAGAATTTAAAAAATTGTATCCACAGCTTCCCTGCTTGGCGCTCAGCATAAAAAAGGGATAGTGTAAAGAACAAGCCGACAAGCTTGCTTGTTGTCCTTGGGCAAGGCAGTTAACGGGACGCCTCCATCTTTATGTGGCAGACAGGTGGCGTACCCGTACTTCACCGGGTTACAATTGTGAGGCTGCTCACCCATCACGTCGTAAGAGGGCGAATCTTGGGTACCCACCAATAGTAGTCCGCCTTGTTGGTAGTGGAGCTACCAGCCATTCATTGCTGATTCGAAATGGGCTGCCACCTTTCCCCGAACCTAATTCAATTAGGTTGACGGTGTGAACCTGGATTATCGTTGGTGCCGTACCTTTATCCCAAGGAAGAGGAGAGGGGTAACCACAACAACAACAAACCAGGTGAAG
The DNA here is from genome assembly GCA_963675345.1 of Trididemnum clinides. NCBI lineage: Eukaryota > Metazoa > Chordata > Ascidiacea > Aplousobranchia > Didemnidae > Trididemnum > Trididemnum clinides. The sequence continues at coordinate 11,673,593 of OY776285.1, read as the reverse complement.
CTGGAAGTCATAGACCTGTAGCCACGACGGCCGTCCAGAAAATAAAATCTAATTTAGACAATGCCATCGTGCACTTACACTTTACTGAAGTTACTTACTAAGGTACTTCGGCTCAACTGCAACTCGTAAAATAGGGGAAGTGTCGGCGAACAAGGCATGGAATGGCGGGCACGCAGGAGTGTTGCATAGCGTCGCTGAATTAAGAACGAAGTTTTCTAAGCCACCAATACCTGAACAGAAATACATATTGAGCACCTGAACCGGAACAGAAAAAGAATTAAAGCTAATATTTAGACAAAACAAAGATTTTATAATGTAATAAAATCTTCAATGCAAAAATCTTTTCAAACGAAAAAATTATTTCAGCACAAATTCTACTGTTGCATTACTACTCACCCACTATAGTACCAACAGGGGCTTCATCGATGCATTCAAGTTCTCTGCCCATCCACAGATATATGCGCTCAATACTAGCTATTGATACGTGGGGATTTGATTCAGCCAATGTTTCAATGTCTATGTCCTAAAAAAATACCACGTGTATCGATATTTTAAGCACACTTTAACAAGAATAAGTCCTAGCCATAGAAGCCAATGACCATTGTTCGACTGATTGGTATGAGCATAGATTCGAATTTTACTCCCAGCACTGTTTTCAACCAATAGGAATACGTAAGATCTATAGGCAGATCTAATATTCGACTATCTTGACCCAGAACTACATGATATGGGTATATTGTGATTGCTTTTTCAACACACAATTACTAGCATGAGGTTTAAAACAGATAATGCTCATTTAAATCGAATCATCAGCTTAGACTAAAAGTTATTAAAGAACAGTTGTGCTTTTAAAAACAGTAAGTTTCTAACGCTGCACTTTTGGTAATGCAAGCTATTTCGCTCGGTAAAGCCACATGCAACACAACGCTTTGAGATCTGAACTCACGCCCTTCCAACTGCAAGTTGGTCGCACAGAAAATCCCCAACTCGATTGCGACCAAACAAGTTGGCAATGTGGTCAACTAGTTTGGAGCATCGTTCATGGCGACAATGATCGTAAATTCGAGCCTCACTGTGGCCATGTTGTTGTGTCCTTGGGAAAGACACTTCAGGGCAATTTCTCGGCTTGGTTGCAGGCTTGTGGTAGAAATGCATGGTGCCAACAATACCGGCAATTCGAAAGCAGGTCTCAACTCAAAATGTTCCACGCATATCTGCAACTGTTATCCAGTGACCCGGGGACAAAAATAAACCACATAAACGTTTCCATTTAATTTAGCCCCATTTGCGCTAAACTGTTAGTGTAACCGTAAGTTGACATCACACTAGGGATCGACCGGAGATGCATTTTTGCCCCAGACCCGCTCCAGCGGGAGCAAACTGGCCGGAGCAGGGGTCTTGCCCACTGCGATTGTTGCACCGACATTAAGTGCTTATAATGCAAAAGGCAATGTGTCTATCAGACGACGTATGCATGCTCACCTCGTTGTGGTGTGTGGTAGCGACTGCTTGAAAGCAGGTGAACGAAAACAGTTGCTTTGCACAACAACTGTTCTCGTTGTTGACGATATCAAACTGAGTTCTACTTTGCAGGGCAGCATGTCATACGTGATTAGGTTCAAGCAAAGTTCTTGATAGATCGTGCGTGCACGCACACTAACGTCCAGTTCCGGCCAAATTTGTTGCCCCGGTCGTTCCCTGCATTACACTAACCTCTTCTTCCGTATTGTATATCGATGACGGGTCATATTTTGGGTGAAGTACGTAAACTTTTTGACCAACTTTTAACGTCCCACTAAAGACCCGAGCAAAGGCAATAAAATGAAGATCTTTTTTTTCTTCTTCAATGTTCGCATCACCGGGAGCATCCATTGCAACAGAAAGCGGAACTTGTCCATCTGAAGTAGCAGGATCCTCTTGTTTTTCCTGCTTCTCCAGCATTTTCTGCTTAAATCTCAACCGAGCAGCTTCTCTTCTCAATTCAAGCTCTTCTTGAGTTAAAGGTCTACAAAAATGCAACACTATTTTAGGTTCGCTCCAATGCTTAAAACACCTTTTACAACTTCAACTTAACACATACACTTCGGCATCGGCGAGGATGGGAGTTGTTTATGAGCCGCGTTTCAACCCTTTACGACCCACTTTTACACCAATCTGATTAGCTTATCTGATACTTTCGGGTACTCATGTTTGCAAATAACATAGCGCTTGTGGCAGAGTAAAAATTCAATGCGTTCTACAGCTTACAACATTTTGACTGTGATCTTCTACTTACAATATACACATTTCCAGAGAAGTTTAAATATATAATTCGTATACATTTTAAAATCTAACGAAATAACACTTGATCAGCAATTTAGAAACCAACCAAACGAGATCCGTTGTTGTTTTGTACCAGTCCTTTTCCGTAGGGGACTTGGCATGACAGAAAGATAGATTTACAGTGCAAGCCCAATTGACATCAGGCTACGGGAAAGCGGTAGTCTATTTCATACCAGCCATGAATACAACTTGCGGACTGGCAGCCACTTGGCCGCAGCCGACTGACATTGTCAGATGTTCACAGTAGGCTCTTACGTTACGATAGGTGAGCAGCTCCACTGTTTCAACGAGCAACGTTGGCACTTCTGACCATGCAGTGTGGGCAGCCATGGAGGTGCAAGGTTTATACAAATCCGAAATGCATCCCTCGGTGTACTTCAATTCTCCACGTCCGTCAGTTAAGTTGTTTAAACTTCTATAAGCATTTACAAGCAGCAATATTTACTTTGGTCGGTTTTGCGGCAGATGTTCCGAGTTCACCGACACCATTTTCGAAACAAATACGATGGTATTGGTCGACTTTCGATCACAGTGAAGAAAATCTAAAAATTGTTTTCACTTATAGCTGCAGACTTAGAGGACGGAGACACTGACCATAGGACAATTGTCCAGACCTGTTTCGGAGTTCCCAAGTCTAAGCAATCCGTTTGAATCGCACGCTATTTCAAAATTTACTTCACGTTAGAGTTCACAGCGCAGGAAGTTATCGCAAAGCGATATTTCTAGGAGCGCAACAATGCAATCATTGAAAGGTTTGAGCTCGTGAATACTTGATCGTTTCCGCCACCAAACAGCGGTTTAACTCTCTGAGGGCCATTTGCTGCACGTGATTAAGGTGAATACGGCCGCCTTCGTCCACGGAGAAGTTATCACATTTCAAAATATTGACTCTTACCACCACTGACTCAAAATCGGCAAGGTGCAACGGATATCCTTACTTTGCCTCAGCCCTTGCGATTGCGCAGGGAGCGAATTGAAACTTCTTATCTTTCCGCACATCAAGCTTTCGACTCTTTCTTCAATAATTTCAGATGGATCAGGCAGTAATTCACAAACACTGGCTGGTACGAAAGCATGTCAAGGAACGCAATGTTATTTCAATGTTTAAAATCAGTGCTTTTTCTACCTGCTAGATCTGGGGTCTCAACCTTTTTCTGTTCGTGGCTCATTTGTTATATTTTCAATCTACATTAAAGCCTTTTTTCGGAGATCGACTTTTTCTAACTTTGAACTTTTGTATTTTTAATTGAAAGCGTAGACCCTTTTTTTGAAGTCTACGTGTTTGCCCACTTTGGAAACAACTGCCCTTAATTGTGAAAACTAAAGCTATGGCCCACGGGCTGAGAAGCACTGCTCTAGAGAACACACAATGGTATGTATTAGAAAATCTAAAGCGCTGAGAGAAATTCTATGCGCATGAACTGCAGATGAGACTTTCCGGCCATTTCGTAACAATATTAGCTCATCTGTAAGGTTTCCACTTTGCAATCACGTGCTAGACACAAAAATCTTTAATTTCCGAAATACATAATAAAACTCTGTTATCAGCATTAAAAAATGCATTTAACTTAAATTTGCGCCCATTTAAATGTCCTTGGTAAATTCCGAACCTTTTTCGGGTAAAAGTTTGATTTGTTTCCCCCATCGTTCATATTTTTCGTTTCAGATCAAAGGCAGTATACGCCAATGATCATTACTAGACTAACTGCTTGTAAATGTGGGTTCAAATCTCACTTTCAGCACTGTTTTTAACACGAAAGAAGATCTAACATTAAAAACTGTACACTTAAAATCATATAAAGGATACACAACACAGCATCAGATAATGGCAACCATTGACTGCACACTGCTCGTAAATAGATTTTTGGTTCAGTTTTAATAGAGCGAGCGTCTCTAGATGATATGTTTAGGTTCAAAGAACTGATTATTTTATCGCATTTTTCCTGGTCTCTAAAAACAACAAATCGTTATGCAATGCTTGTTGTTGTATTATTGAAGTCACAAAATCATTAAAATCTAGTTGGAGATATTCACACTGTTTCTACTGAAACATAGATCCAAAAATTACAACATTAACATTACATGGCTGTGAGACAGAGACACATCTTATACTTCTACCATCAATAATTCAGCTGATGTTACATAAAAGTCTAGCCTTAAAATTTAACAACAAATTTACATCAGTTGCCGTGCGTGAAGACGAAAAAAGATTTTTGCTGCATCTTTGCACAAAAAAACGTTAAAACCAAAATCAATGTCACGATTACAAACTACCATACAATACAAAGAAAACATGGATATTCTATTAGAATAAGTATCAAAATTTATTGTGAAAACTTGAATACTTTCAACCATCTAGTTCTAAACTACGTAAATGTGAAAAAACAAAGACTAAATTACGGAAATCGCAGAAAATAGAGATTTAAGAAAATGCTGTTTAACACAACTCAATTACCCAATTGGATGATTATACTTTTAAGTTTTCATCGACTTTAATAAATTTCCGTATTTCTGTAATTTAGTTGGTGTTTTTCCATATTTACGTAAGTTTTTGTAAATCTGGATTTCCGTATTTAAGTGTTATCCAACTAACCTTCGCACCACAATTGATTCATAGACAGACCAAAGATTTTCCAAAATAAACTGAACAAATAGAGGCTTTTTTCCTTTGGCCTAAACAAAACAGCAATTACATTTGAGAATTCAATGTTAAACATTAAAATGGAATCGTTTACCACCTGTGCGCCTTTTAAAATCTTTTTCGCTTTCATATTAACATAGTAGTCTCCCCATAACGTCTTCCTTAATACCGATTCGCGAATTTTAAGTTTCTTTGAAAACAATTTTGCAAAATGCTGAGTTCTGAAAAAAGTTTAATTTCACAAACTTTACCTTTAAATAAATTACTAATGAATAAACAGTACTAAATAAATCAATACCCTGCAAATAGATAAGTTTGTCAGATCACCAGCAATTGTGCTGAGTCAAAAGCAGACAGAACCAGATAGCAAGGTTACAACAGGTAATGTAAAGCTTTATAAAGTAAAGCTCATGCTGTTTTATCGAGACAAATGCAAATTTCAATAAATGCCTCTACACCAGGAGCGTGCAAGCTTTTCGGCAGGCTATGCAATTTTTCTCAACTGGATGACACCACGGGCCAGACGCAGACTCTTTACAACCCCTTTGGTTTAGATCAACTTTAAAGGCTGGTTTCCATTGACCATTAGGCGTAGATTGCAGGCATAGCTTGAAACAAAGAATTTTTCGCGTATGCCTGCAATCTACGCCCAATGAAAACCAGCCTTAAAGGGCAAAGCTTTCAAACTGAAGACCTTTTTTTGAAGATCAAGCTCAAAATGGTGGAGTTTTTTAACTGAAAATCAATTTTTTTGGATGATCAATCGGTAGAAGCAGGCTACAAGTCACATTCTTTTATGGGCTGCACAATTTCAACTCGCGGGTTGCAATTGGCACACCCCTGCTCTATACAACTCCGATCTGGTACTAGTCTATTGATATCTAAGCAAATAATAAATACAACTCGGTTTATAGACAAGCATATATCACTATGTCTTACAACCACCAGCAATGAAAACCATTACACAACATTCACATCGGACATGGGTTTGAACACGCTTTAGGGTTCTTATCTACAGACATAGTAAATTTGTCTTCCCCAACAGTGCAGGCAATATGCCGTAAAGCGCTCTTTCCAAGGCCATGCCAAGTAAAGCGATTCTGCGGACATTGAGCTCATAATCCACGATTCCTATGATGTGCCGCCTTACCGCAGTTAGCTTTGCCAACTTTGAAACATTCAAAACATCTACCTAAAGCCCCATCCGTCTATGGCGCTGGCAAAAACGACATTTCCTTGGTCAGGGGAAAAATAAATATGCGAATCGTCGGTTTCTTCCAAGCCGCTACTCCAATCGTAAACTGTCTGTCAAAAAATAGTTGTAAAGAAAGGAAGAAGCAACAGTTAATAGATCTCTTACAACAGCCCTACACATACAGCTTCACTTTCTTCTTTGTTCTGATCAGCATTTTCTGCTTTTTGAGCAATTTTCTCCATCACTTCAGCAGAAAACAAGGTGCCAGTAACAGCATTTACCTTGACAAATACAATTGACATGTTAGACGAGAAATTTCACCAATGCTCCAGAAAAGGGTAAATGTGGAGCATACGGCATATATTTTTGTCCTCCGGTAACGGAAAAACTTTCATCAGGTACAATAGAAACAACATTGTGTTTAGATTTGCTTCGAAGCTACAAACACTGCTAATATAGTGCATATCTACCTGAAGCAGTGCGATCAAGAGACGAAAATTGCTGCAAAAAGTGTTTTGCAAGTGGCAGTAATGTAGCCATAATGAGGTTTAAACACACCATTCTTGTTACCAAGAATGGCGCTACAATCCAGTCGACCACGTTGCTGACAAGTAGTTTTAATCACTGCATTTCAAAGGGGTTACGCTTTTCCCAACCCAGGCCTTGCAGATCATCTCTTGTGATACAACCCATAAATAATAGTTGCCGAAAAAATGAAAAAATGAGATATTTGCCAAGTTGTTCGCAGTTTTACAGCTTTATCGTCAGTAAAAGTTAGGGAATTAGAAATGGACACCTCAAAAGCCAATAACTGTAGCTCATTTTTAGAAAAAACAAAAAGCCCATTAATGAAAATCAAAAATCATCCTATTAAAGCGTCTCAGAGAATTTCTAGACATAGCCATTTTTTTGCTGCTTTTTGCCTTGAAGCCACCTAGTTTTCAAAATGTTTTTGCCGGAAACTCAAAAACTGCTTGGAAAATTTTCGTCAAATTTACAGCAATGTTCTTAAAAAGTTGAGCAGAAACATTTAAACAAATAAATAATACAGTATTGTCAATTTTTTTGGGCTCCAATTTAAATGAAATAATCCTCTAGTCAAATTTTTTACCCTTTTTGTTTTCGTTTATTTGGATAGTACTTGTATTTGACTTTGCTTCGTAAATTTGCAAGTCTTTTATCAGTTGCTTTCAAGCGAAGAAAGAAGTAAATACAGCTCTCAAAAACACACACCTGTTCCAATACTTGTTGTAGATGATAATAAGCTTCAAGTGGAGTGTATTTTAATTCCGACACAAGACGATCAACTTTATTAAGAACCAAAATTGGAGTCAGTTTTTCCAACCATGCTTGTCGTAAAACTGCTTGTGTCTAGAAATACATGAGTTAGCTATAAAACTGGTTAATCAAAGCAAATTGTTTTACCTTAAACAATCTGCGTAAACAAAGACTTAAGCATTCATATGCATTATCAACCAGTAAGACGACGAGCACTGAGCAAGAGATCTCAGCTCTCATAATATAGAATTCAAACACCTTTACTAAGAAATAGATCTCGATTTTGTCAGCCCAGGGTTCGGTACCCTTTAACGTTAAAAGAGTTATTTTGACCCGTTTCTATAACATTGGAACCCACTCGGAGCCGCAAAATCTTTTTGACCGCTAAGTCAAACGTTCACTATCGCTACGCAGCTTTTTGAAAAACATGCTTGACATCTTTGCGCAAAAATTGCTCGCAAATAGTGGCAAAGTCTTGGTCTTCTATATTTGTTGTTTGTTACTAAAGCTTGATAGTAAACTGATGCAATAATACATTCCAGGCTGTAGAAAAAAATTTTGAGCACGCAGGACACATATTTTCAAACGTGTTTGTTTTGAAAGGGCATTTCATCAAAATCATAATATTGTAACCTACTAAAAGTTGTTAAATTGTTTTTAGGAAGGCAAAAGTTTGCGTGGCAAGTTACGTGAATCGGTTTTGCCTGCAACTTACAAAAGTCTTTAAGCCAATACATTCAGGTGAAGTAGAAGGAATTAAAAAACTTAAGGTAAAATTGTAAAAAAATTATATCCGATCGCATCACCCTTAAAAGGCGCAGAAGTTTTTAGTTGTAATAACCAATTATATATCATTATCACTCGTCATAAAATGGCTGACGTTAGCAACATACCTGAGGACATACTCCTTCAACTACGTCCACAACTATTATTGCACCATCACATAATCGAACAGCAGTACTGACTTCACTACTGAAGTCAACATGGCCAGGTGAATCAATGAGATTTATTAAATAATCCTCCGAGTTTTCTGCAATGTAGAGATAATTCAAACTCAGCTCCAAGCTAACATTCCTAGCTCTTATTCAAACCAAGCACTTTTTAGCAACAGTAATATAAGCTAATCCTCAGTGAATTAAAAACCAAGGTTATGTTATATACATAGGAATATTTAGGGGGCAATCAAGCAGACTTCCTATTTGGGCCTTGGGACCAAAGCAAAAAAACCAGCATAATTTGTATTTACTAAACAAATTTTCTAACTTAATGTGGCTTCGTGTTTCTTCATCTTTCAAAAAACTTCAGCATTGGGGTTAATCAACATAAAACAATTTATGTCTGTGCTAGCACTGAAGTTGACCGTAGATGATGACACAGATCATTTTTACAATAAACATCAAAACAAGCCGAAAAAAAACTAAAAATATCACAACTAAATGTCTTTGAAAGAGGCTACACACCATTAGTATAACGAAGACATATTGCACTTGATTTCATAGTTATTCCTCGAAGTTGTTCGTCATCTCGGCTGTCCATGTAACGCATCTGTAAAAAAAAGATTCCAAGTCTTAGACAAAAACGAAGGCAGTGTAGCCATCAATAAACATTTCTATAGCTACATGTTAAAAATTCAAGAATTCTCTATAAAAGTTGAGATTTAGCATAGTAATTTTTACATAAAATTGATTAAACAAAGCAAAAAGCATAACAAAAAACTGATACAAGTGAAAAGATTGGCACGACTGCATAAAACACTCAAGCTAGTGTACTCAAAAACTCATTGATCAGTCAATGCAGAGTCAGAGTACTGCAAAGCCATGACCAACTGCAACAAACCTTTCCAGCCAAACGATTAGAAATTATTCCATTACTGGATATGAGATCATCAGCCAAAGTAGTTTTTCCTATAATAAAAAAGACAAACAGATGTGAGGGCCAATGTCCACTCCAAATGAGCAATACCATAAGATCCAATCAATTTAATGACTAAAACTACTGACTATCATGTTTTTTTTGCATTTGCCGGTTATGTGCAGGGTAATCATAGTATAAGGCTAGCTTCACAAAAAAATGCAAGAAACCTGAATCAGCTGAAAAGACAGCAATGCACTTTTTTAAGGTTCAACAAAGGCATAAATTACCTTAAAAGCATGGCCTTGCTTGTGTTAAACAAAAATTATAACTAATTACCGACAACAAACTCCAACTATAAAGCACAACTAGCAGTTGCATAGTTGGTTAGGCCAGCAGCCTTCCTAAATGCACCACATTAAGCACTATTAACCATTAACATGCATAAAATTGGAAACTTTCAAATCCATTAAACAAACACTACTATGACACTCTGTATTCAATGTATTACACTGTTTTATTCATGAAGCTAACTTTTGGTTCCATTTAAGATTATCCTGTTAACAAGGGATAAAGTACATTTACCCAGTCCATTTTTATCGATGCTGCCTAATAGTAGTGGTGTAACAGATTGTACTTGTCACCTACTAATTTTGTTCTCAGCTACAAATAGATTTTGTAAATGCATGTGCCATTGTGATTCCCCCCGACCATGCATTACATAATATGTCCCTCAGAACGGCCTGAAGATGTATCAAGATGTTAGCCAACTCATAGCACAGAATAGGCCAACAGTTTTAGTTGTAATAACACCTCAGCCTCCACTGCATACCAAATGTGACAACACAATTAATGCCAATTCAATCTTCTTACCATGATCTACATGAGCCAATATACAAATATTTCGAATGTTTTTCACATTCAACTGGAGATCTTTAATCTTATCAATACTTGTACTTCTCATCTTTTAGTCATAATTATCTGCAACATAAACCAATGCTGTAAAAGCTGATGGCAAAAACAAGAAGCTGTTCAAAAATCAAAACTACTCAAACACTATACTAAACAACAGTTTAGCTGTTTAAGCCCTTCAAAAACAATCTTTGGTCTTTGAGTATGAAGGAACTAAACCACAAAAATCTGTGAAAGGTTTCAGAAATCACATAACTGGCAGGTTGAGGTTTAAGTTATAGGCAAAGGTAAGTACTCTGCTCTAAGGCAGAAAAAAACTCAACAAAATATGCACGTTAATTACTAAGAGCACTGATACTTAACTTCCAAAGTAGTTAGTTTGTATTTGCAAATGCAATTCATTGATTGGTGAAGGAGCAAAATTAGTAATGTGCTGATATACAGGGTGGGCCAATAAAATATTACCACTTTTCAATCATACCCAAGTTTTCAAATGTGAATTTATTCAAAATTTTTATTCAAAGATTTGTGATAAGAAACATTAAACCAACATTTAATATCAATGAATTTGTAAAATCTGAACTCTGTAGGTAAAGAAATAAAGATCTGTGTTCAGTATGCGTCTGAGAGTGGTCCTTGAGAGGGCAGTCTCCCTCTGACAAACATCTGGTCGATTTTCTTGGTGATTCCTCCAGACGCTGTCTCACGATCTCTGTGTTAATGGCTGTTCTCACAGACCTTGGCCTACCACTATGTCCTTTATTCGCTTTGGTCACATATCCTGTTTTCCTGAATTTTCGAAGAAGATGTCTGATTGTGAGTATACATGGAGGATTTCTTTCCGGAACGTCAATGACGAATCGTCACTGAGTCTGGGTTACCAATTTTAATTCAAAATATGCTTCCACGATCTTTACTCTCTCCTTCACAGTATATTGTTTTCGATCCACTGGTGTGAGAATTTAATGTTTTGTTGTTAGTATTTTTGAGAATAAAAAAAATCTATTTTGGAAATAGCAAGGATTCAAAAAGTGGTAACATTTTATTGGCCCACCCTGTACAAAGATGGCCCACCTGCGTTACAGGAACTAACCAACAGTACACAAAATCATTTGAAGAAAGGTACTCTGACATAGTACTGAAAAAAAACTTACAAGAAATATACACACAAAAATGAATGAATAAATTGGTAAACTCTTCAAAGATAGGCAGGCTTACATGTAAAATGTAATATTCTGAATTCATTCAACAACCAACCAACCAATCACTTATATTTTTCGTGTAGTTTTGTACCCAGAATCATGTTACTCACAACAGCAGAAATTCTGCAAATTAACCCCAATTTTAATCTTACTTACCCAGCATAACTCAATTTTTGTACATTGAACATTTTGTGCAGCAAATTATTGCAGAGGGTGACTCTGATTTTGAAAAACTCTCAAAAAAGGTTACCTCAATTTAGGTTAATTACTTTTTTCTTTTAAATAACACTCTGAAAATTCAGGTTGAAGAATATTGTTAGGAGCAATTTTTCAATTTTGGGGGAACACTTTGGAAATCATTCCCATCAACAAATTATGGTAAGAAGGAAAATAAAACAATTTTTTTTTCTTGAAGTGAATGCAAGATCCCAAATAAATTAGTATACACCAATCTAGACCAGGAGTTCTCAAACTGGGGTATGCATACCCGCAGTGGTATGCAAGAGATAGTTTGAAGGTATGCAAAGAAGTTTCTCAAAAAGCCACTGCAAATATCCTTGACAAAAAAAAGGTCTTGAAGTTGAGAAAAGGTAAAACAACAAAAGACTTCCAAGAAAATCACATAAACACCACAAAATAAGCTAAACAACAACTTTCATAAACTTAATCTCAAAAAAAGGAACAATAGGAACATCTTTTTTTACTTGTGCCACACATCTAGGTTCTATGAAAGGGTGCAGGGCTAAAAAAAAGTTCGAGAACTCCTGATCTAAACCTAAATTGTGTTGCATGGTACAGGTACATTGGCCCAATTATTCCCATAACAACTACTTTATTTTGTTGGTCAATTTGATTACTTTTTCAGTATTGTTTTTTGTTTTTCATAGAATGTTAAACAATGAAAAGTCATTCAATATGGAGTGATTCAACGAGGCCCTTGTTGTTTTACTTTTAAATAAAATAAACATATATCTTTATAATATGGCAAAATATCCCAAAGTCGACACTCTAAGGAGAATTGCAAAACTGTCAATTTAGGCAAACTGTTGACTTAAGAAAATAGGAATATATGAATGAAAAAAGTGCTAAAACTTCTTGGTAGAATAAAGATTTGACTTTGGCATCTAATGCTCTTTTGCAAACTTTTTCTTGATATTAATTTGTTTTGAAAAAAGAGTAAAAGAACTAGTAAGCACAGATGTGCCTGATTTGTGGAAAGCTTTCAAGGATGGTATTCTAAAGGCATGTGATGAAGTGTATGAAAAGAAGAAGTCTAGGAGAGATTGTTTAAAACGTTTAAAGGTCAACACCAGAAAAACAAAAGTGATGGTAAGTAGGTCAGAAGGAAAACTATTCATGGATTCGTGTGGAGTTTGTGGAAGGAGAGTCATGGCAAATTCAGTGTTGTGCGCAAAATGTGAAAATTGGGTTCATGGCAGATGTGCAAACATAAAGAGAGCTACTGCTAGGTTTGCAATGTATTTTATTTGCTCACAATATAAAGGAATAATGGAAGGAATGATGGATTCAATTGAGAAGTTGTGCAATGAAGTAAAGACGTGAATGGATTTTGTTATTTGGGAGACAGACTAAATGCTAGTGGTGGTTGTGAAGCAGCAGTTACAGCAAGAGAAAGAATCAGTCAGGTAAGATTCAGGAAAAGTGGAGAATTATTGCTTGGAAATAGGTTTCCTCTGAGGATAAAAGGTAAAGTTTATCATTGTTGTGTAAGATCAGCAATACTGTATGGAAGCAAGGCATGGTATTTAAAAGGAAATGAAAAAGGAATTTTAAGAACAGAAAGAGCAATGGTAAGAGCCATGTGCGGTTAGAAAGTTGTTGACAGGAAGACAACTGAAGAACAGGTGGACATGTTGAGTTTGAAGGAAACTATAGACTGGCTAGCAACAGCAAATGGAGTTAGATGGTATGGACATGTGCTGAGGAGGGATGACAATAGTGTTTTGAAGGTTGCTCTGGATCTTGAAGTAAGTGGCAATAGAAAGCAAGGACAACTGAAGAAAACCTGAAAGAAGCAAATGGAGGAGACAGATAAGATTGGTCTGAAGGAGGAGGATGCCCTGAATTGAGACAAGTGGAGAGACGGAGTGCGAGCAATCACAGAAGGAATGGGGTGAATCCAGCCATATCTGCTAAGGGGACAACACCGGATAAAAACTGAACTACTACTACTAATTTGCTCTTTCTTGTGCTTGCTTACAATTTCATACTTGTCATGCAAAGTTAATGTTATGAGCTTCAAATTTTCTTGATATGGCATTGGACAAAACGGACAAGTTTATGCATGCTGACTTCAAAACAAGCCTAACCCAGTGAGACAGACAACTAAAATATACTTTCAAAACAACTAAAATGGCTCTGCTAGCATGCAAACTGCAAATTAGTTTAAATTGAAGCTGTGAAATGAAACTGCTGCAGTGCAGACTGCAGCAGCAATGCCATGATGACACAATTAACACTCTAGCTGCTTCTTGGGACTTGCTTGTAGTTTCCAATGCAGTGCAAAAATAAAGCTTAAACTTTATTTGTTCTTGAACACTGAATCCACGTATGCTGACAAAAGCTTAAACTTTTGTCAGCATATATGGATTCAATGTTCACACTTGATTAATTGGCTTGCACTTTCCATGGAACACAATGCAAAACAAAACATCAAAACTGTTGTTGGCATACTTTGGTTTGTTGTTTACACATTTCCCAAACTGCGCAAGAACAAAAGATTGCACAAAATGAAAAAAGATTAAAAAGAACACTACTTTAGTAGCCAATTTTTTCATTTGAGGGGTCAGCAAAGTGGTGTCATTTTAAGCAAAATGTCGACTCCAGGGCTAAACTCAATAACACATAAAAGATAGAATTTCTGACAGGCCCATGCAAAAATGTACACTTGGGCAAAATGTCAACTTAACAACAGTCAACTTAGGCAAATTCTACTGTATGCAAAATTTAACCAATAAAAACAAGAACCACATGGCATATCTGTGTTTCTAATGATTTTGGAGGAAGGGGCAAGACTTTGTATATATTGCATCATAGCGTATTTTCTGCCTAATAAGCCGAATTTCAGGACCTTCATTGTGGACCTGATTTTTTTGGGGTCGGCTTATTGGCCAATAAGCAAAATAATAATAAATAATTAGCAAAAAACCCTCAATTTCAGAGCTAAAAATTGGCCTAGACTTATTCAGCAATTCGGCTTATTAGCTGGAAAATACAGTATTTGAGGTGATACACCTTTTTTTATCGGTTTTGGAAAACCCACAAAACTTTACCAAGAATCAGCAGGCTACAGCATTAAGCAAATCTTAAAGATATTTTTGCTGAGATGAAGCTTTACAACTTTTTTCACGGGTCACTAAAAAACTCAGCCAAAAACAACACTTTTATAAATCTTTTTGCATAATTGCAACTTAATATATGCTTGGAAAATGCAACAAAAAATAAAGCACTGGAAAACATATCGATTTTCATCACTTTTGGCACCAAAACGTTTAATGACAACACACCATATTGACATTAATTCAACACAATTGCCTAGTATGTTATACAGTAGTAACTGGTTTTTAAATTTTGGACCAAAAAATGGCTTACTTGAACAAAGGATTAACAGAAAACAAAAACTTGAATTCAAAGCTATTATGCTAACATACCACATTCAAAATCAACAAGTGGCTATTTTGCAGTCATCAGCATTTTGCTCTTGGAGGCTATTTTGACAAAACGATTCATGCGTGTTTATATACTCATAATTGCCACAATTCTGGCAGTGATGCTGTGGCACATGAATAGTGTAGCTGCCTTGCAATGCAAAAGTTACAGGTTGGAACCTTTGCTGGAGGGCACTTAGAAAAAGGCAGTTGACACTGGATGATTATAAATAGGCATGGTAATGGCACAGTAGAGTCAAAGCGGGCATAGTAAGCATAACACAAGGATAGTAGGGGAGATGTGCAACCAAAAACCAGTTGCACCAATATAATAAAGCCTTCTTTCCTTTCAAAAAAATTTTATTAGTTTAGATGAAGCATTGAGTGAATACAATGAGATTTCACATTAAAAGCTGTTGTTACCACCACTATGTTTGCTATACCTGTATTATGCCAGTACTATTCCTACTACAGTACAATGCCTGTACCACCCCTACTGCCTGTACTATGCTTACTATGGCTATTTATAACCACTGGTGTGCACTGGAGGGGGTCTGCTATGTTAATATATGAGATAGTGTACATTGGGAGAGAGTCTACAGTGTGGAGGAGTGTACACTGGAAGTGCAGATCTTTTTTAATTGATCACTGACATTGACAAATCAGAAAGAACCACAACTCACATGCTTAATACGTCATTAAAACTGACCAATCACAAATGTCTCATGGCAAAATAGCCCCCAAGGGTAAAATGCCAGTGACGGCATAATAGCCACTGCACTGCCAATCAACAAGTATTACATTTTTAGCACCTACTCAACAAAAAGTAAAAACTACGGTGCTCAAGAAGCCTCACTTTGTACTTAATCTACTCAAGTAAAAGTAGCAACAAGTAACTATTTATGTAAGTAACTCGTTACTAAAAAGTAAGAACTACTTTACTACTGACCACCTGTGACAATAGTGAAGACCAAGCATCATGACAACCTCTAAATTAGTTTTGTACTCTAATCATAAAAAAATTGAAATTGAGTTTACAAAAGCAATAGCATGCCCATGAAATTTTAGTACATAGTTTTTTCCGTATTTCCGTAATTATTTAGAATGAGTTTCCGTATTTCTGTAATTTCGTGTTTTGGCATTAACTTCCATGATCAAAGAAATTCCAAGTTTCAATGTGAATTTCAGTGAATCTGGATTTTCGTATTTTAGTAGTGTCCTACCAACATGCTCACTTGGATAGCAGAATTAAAATGTGAAACACCTTTGGGATCTAAAAAGCTAAAAGGGTTTAAATCCCAAATTTTTATGATGCGATCCTGTAATTTAAATATTTAATCCAATTCCGATTCTAATTCAAACTTTTTGTGTTCAGTAGGAACAGTAGTTCAGTCCAGTAGTGGTTCTAGTTCAGAGGTTCTTAAACTTTTTCAGTCGCGCTCCCCTTTGGCGTTAGTTATTCAGGGTCACGTCACACCGAGCCTCAAAATCAAACAAACGAATAATAGAACGATACTTTATTTGACATTGTCCTACTTAATGGGAAGGATGCAACTGTTTTGGGGATACCAGCAGTTTAATTCGAGGTTTTGTTGAAGACAACGCACATCGCAGATCGGCTTCACATTCCAGTTTGTTCCGAAATTTTGTTTTCACACTCACAAGTGTTGAAATTCCACTTTCACATACATATGTGGATGAAAATAGAAGAAGGGTAGGTATCACCATACTGCCCACATTTTTATAAACAGGCAAATATTTTGCCCAGAAATCGTTAAGATACATTGCTTCAAAGTCATCTTTGGCAGTGGAGTTGCACACTTTATCTCCAAGAACTCTTCTCGCAAATTATCGGAAAGGATATCCTCATTGATGCGAAAGGGATTTCTTGTCATCTTCCAATCTGCAAGTTCAACGTTACCCAAATCTGAAAATTAATGGTCATATTCCTCTTTCAAAATTTGGAGGTGGGATTCCACTTCGACCTTAAATTCACCTTCCAGTTTGGCTTTGCTTTTCTCAAAGACTGTGTCCAAGGTAGGAAATGAGGCTGCGATTCCCTTTAGAACTCGGCGATACCTCAACCCCAACTTTTCTATGAATGCATGTATTGCATTGTAGTCATTCATGTGCAAAAGTAGATTGAGGCGATTAAGAGCTTTGAAAATGTCAACAAGGCAGTCCTGTAGCACTCCAACTTCGGCCCCCCCCCCCAAAGTAAGCGCAAGAGCCCCTGCGCACAGGTCATATCACTTTAGAGGTGTAAAATTGAAAAGCTGCATTAAGAAAATACACCACAATTTGTACATAAGTAAACAGGCTAATGTCAGAATAAAGCATGCCGATACCGAAGGTGCAAGTCATAAAAAATTCGGCACCGATGCCAGAGTTCAGTAGGACATTTATGCAGACACTGCGAAACGAAAGCAATGATACTGAAAAACATGAAAAAGTTATAAAAACACAGTATCATTTAAATAGTCTGGAGCGAACCTTTTTGTTCGCAAATGCTGTTATGACATTGTCATAATCAAGAGATCGGGCGCAGTCATTTTCGATTGACAACATGGCTAATGAAGATAGTCTACTGTCTGTCATAGACGTTCTATTAAAAGTTTTGATCAGTTTCAATTTGCTGAAGCTTCTTTCAGCGCTGGCAACAGTCACGGGGCAAGTTAGTAAGATTCGAAGTGCGATGTACACATTCGGATACAATTCAAATAAATGAGTCTTTAGAAGATAGTTCAGAAAGTCTTGAGCTGTATTGAGATTGCGTTTTTTTTGTAAAATTAAAACAAACCGCTGTAGCTCAGCGCTCATTTCATCAGAATCAATGTCACCGAACTTTTTTGGAACTCTTTACAGCAAGTAAGAAGAGCATTTTCTTGTTGCACAAGCAAAAGTTTGTCTCGTGTGTACAAAAACGAAAAGGCGGAAGAAAACTCACGTAACAAATTAAAGCGCTCCTTTATTGACATAATAGCCTGGTCTACTAATGGATAGAAAAAGTTGCTTTTAAATTTCAGTTCAGGAGTAGCTCGTTGTTCCTCTTCACCTTGGTAATCTAACAATCTTCTTTTCTTTCCACTTGTTGACGGAGGAAAAGAAGGATCAATATCCAATTCCTGTGCTATTTCAACAGCAGATGTTGCGGCACTGTCATAACCCGTTGTAAGTGTTTTTATTCTTGATTCTGTCTTGAAGCTCTTTTAGGATCGGATCTCTTCTTGCCAAAAGCTCAAATATACCCAGAAAATTTCCATTGTGAGGAGATCCTAAGACTTCTTCAGATCCTCTAAAAGCAAGATTCCTTTCTGATAGAAACAAGGCAATGTCGATAAGTCTCTCTAAAACATTTCTCCAAAAACATCTTTCATTGAAAAAAATATTCATCTCGGGTTTGTCGATAGTGGATGCATTTCTTATCCCTTCAGCTAGCAACATCCATTGACTGCAGCATTCTTGGTGGGAAATGCCGTTTTCATGGTCTTTCAGTTTTTTCAAAAAACCCTCCCATGTATTTATACCACTACAAAAGGGGCTTAGTGTTTTTCCAAATAGCTTACAACAAAAGCAAAAAACTTGATCTGATTCCCCAGAATAAACTAGCCACGACCGTGAAACACTTTCACCATTAGGTAACACACGTTTATAATGGTTGGAGGAAAAACGTCGCCTTGGAGTTGTGTTATTATATGGAAAATTCATTATTAGTTGATGTGGTCCACGCTTTACTATATCACATCGTTGAGCATCAGAAATACTTTCAGGCCATTTACATGGGTCATCAGGGATAGGGGTAAATTGAGATTCAGTTATTTTTGATATTGAAGGTTGCGTATTGGCAGGTAAATCACAACTTACATTTTCTGGAAATTCACAATCACTTTGATCTTGATCGTCATAGTCTTCTTTTTCTTGTACACTATAGTTTTCTTCATCCCTCTCGGTACTAGTGCCAGGTCTACTCTGCTCAGTAATCTTGAAAAAATCTGTCATCTTGGGCAATTTCGCTACAGCATCTCGAGCAGTGGCTGCTTCTTTTCTCTTTTGAGCACCACTTTTTGAACGTTTCATTCTATACAATGTCAATAAAATACTTTATCTGCACTCTGCAGTGTATATATATTGTCCCGGTATTTACAGCCAAACAGAATTCCAGACCATTCTATGATTGTTGCGTAACAACGGCATTGTTACGTCAATCGAATATTCAAGATTCTACCAGAAAATCAATCGAAATATTCTAGATTCTGCGAGATAAAATGACGTTGCATTCACTTATGATGTCACAAGCCAATTTCTTCCTACAGTTTAAATCGGTTGTAAACAAGTCTGCTGAACTGAAAATAGTCACGTAGCCAAAAATCAATTTCAGACTAACTTGGGCCCCCAAAGTTGGCCTGGGCCCCCCCAATTGGGGGGTTTGGGGGGCGGCTGCTACGTCTCTGCAACAAGGTATGCCATTGCTAGTTGAAACTCTTCTGATTGAAACGGTAACAGGAGATCTTGTTGTCCCTGAGATTCAAGAAATATACTCACTTCATCTTTTAGATCATAAACGCGAGCTAATATATTGTTTTTTGATAGCCATCGAATATTAGTATGAAACAATAGATTTATATGATTAGAATCCATGTCTTTACATAGCTTGGCGAACAATCGGGAATTACAGCACTTGATTTGATAAAGTTCACAATTCGTATATAATTATGGCAAGCTTGTTTTTCATTGCAGCAGGTAAAGCCTTGGAGGCCAAAGCCTCTCGATGGATTACGCAATGAGTTCTGACTACCTCTGGATTCTTCTGCTTTATCTTGGCAATAAATCCACTCCGACATACAAGCATAGCTGGAGCACCATCAGTGCAGACACCAACAAGACTCTCCCATTTCTTGTCTTTTTCCTCAAAGTATGCATCAACAAGTTTGAGCACATCTTCTGCCTTGGTGGTTGTTTCAAGAGGCCTGCAAAACAGCATTTCTTCCTCAATTGTAGTTCTTCTTCTAGAAATGTAGTTGATCCAACAAAACGAACGTAAATTAACAAATGCGACATTTGAGCTACGTCAGTCGTTTCATCGCACTAGATGGCAAAAAAAGGCGATGCTTGCTTCGTTTGAAGAACTTGGCATTCAATGTCATTTGCAAGTTCATCGATGCGTGTTTTTATAGTAGAATTCGAAAGAGAAATCTTTGCTAATTTCTTGCTGTTAGTTTCCCCAAAACTAGGCTAGTTGCTTTCAACATGTATGGTTTTATCAATGTTTCGCCAATATTATGAGGTTTCTTTGCTTGAGCTATCATTAGAGCGATTTCAAAAGATGCTTCCACCACTTCTGCAGATGACGATTGGCAAAAACTATCCGCACTCAAAATTTTCATTTTTTTAAAAGAACCCTTCTTGGAAAAAGGCCAAGGATTTATTTTGATGACCGGGATGCTTTGTTTCAAGATGGCGTTTCAAGCGACTTGGCCTCAAAGCGTCATTGCGCAACTTTTCGAAACATATAACGCACTGTAATACAACTTGACCATTGATTATTGCATTAGTAAAGCCATCCTGCAGATAATCTTCATTATACTTCCTCTTTTTTACGCTCATTTTGTCAATGTAACTGGATTAAATTTTATTTGTAAAACCTAAAATTTGTAAATTATGCAATTTTGCTTGTCAGAAGATAAACTTTATATGCAACTGATCACTTTTTAAAAATATTGAAACCTTGCACAAAATAATTTGCCCTTGTTTTACACTTAATATTTGCAGCTTATACTCTCTGGCTATTGGCTAGTAAAACAAGTAACAAAAACGTATTGTTTTCAAAACATGTTTTCTTGAATGTAAGCGTTACTGCTAGTTAGACCACACACCTGGTTAGGCGAATCGTCTTCAAGAAATTGTTCGACCGCAAAACGGGGTAACCGCAAAAGTCATCGAGTAACGAGATAAATAAAAAAGTAATCGCAATAGCAAGGCTACGGGTATAGTACTTTTACGTCCAGTTCGAACTTCCAACTACCAATACCTTACATAAGGCTCCAACAGTGCTTTCCAGCCAGAAATTAACTAAAACACTTTGGTGCTTAACGATAAAACAGCGCATTTGATACTTTGTATCAATAAGCCACTGCCATACTCGTGCCCCCCCTAGCTAACCTTCCATGCCCACCAAGGGGAGCGCGCCCACCAGTTTAAGAACCTCTGTTCTGGTTGAAGATTTTTATTGTTTGTTTGGTGTTGCAATGGATGGAAGCTGGGCTAAGAAACAAAAGTGTAGTCATCCAGACGAGCAATATAGCTTTGAACAATGTAAAGAAATGATGTTAATGACGTTTCATAGCTTGAAATGCGTAGGCTAGGCCTACAGTTTGTACAGTTTCTAAATACACTCGGCGACAATAGGATTCTTTTCGATAGAAAATCCTATTGCGAAATGTAGAACTATAATGAAATCAAATTGAAATAAACTTGATCAAACATTAGACAACTTGTAACTTTGTCTGCTACTTGGCGGGATAATTTACGTTCTGAACCCGTTTCGGTCGTAATTTCAGTATTCCACGGAAGTAAAATTTAGTCTTTAAACACCTCTATTGGTAGTTTAATATTTGTCTAGCACTTGACATAAAAGTCTTTTGGAATGCAAATGCACTGGTACAACAGTGTACTCGCATCATCATGGCTTTACATTATTTCCTCCGATAATGAGAAAACCTTGTGTCGCTTATGCTATAACTTCTGCCTACAAATTAAAACCGTCACCCTCTTTTTAAAATCTTTCCGTCTTTAAAGTTGCTCAATCTTGACGCACTTGATATAATAGACAAACCAGAAGTTTTAACAGCAATTTTCTTTTCTTCCCGGCAGTACATATAGCCAGTTCAAAATGCTTAATTAACTTCCAAATGGTAACTAGTTGGAACAATCTAGCACCTAATCTGAAAATTTTTTCGCGTAGTTGCAATTTGTCCAAAAAATTAAGCTTTACTGAGGTCATAACCACAATGAATCTATAAATCGAATGATTGAAGTTCCAAAGCTTTGATTTTAAACCTTCTTGCCGCCTTAGTACTTAACCGTCGGTCTCTCTTATGCTTATCGTTAAACTTTTAACACCGCTGAAACAACTACTGAGCTTACATTTTTGGGTAGAATTTTTGCAGTTTCTCATGGCAGACAAATTTCCAAAACGATACTTCTGTTTTACCTTTATGCATTTAATTAGGTTGTGTTGCCAAATCTTTTCTGTATTCTTATATAGTATTTTCCGAATAAAATAAATGATTACAGTTGCTCAAATATAGTCTGGTATTTATTCGGTTCGGAGGTGGCGATACTGCTGGCACATACCAAATCCACCATAAGCAGCAAAATTACGCTCGAAAGTGCCATGAGGTGTCTTTTCCAAGAGTACCACATAACGTAGCCACATGAAATTCGAACGCAAAAGCGTGGTCTTCAGAAATAGCACTCCTACTAATTTGACCTTGTTGCTTATTCTAAAACAGTTTCGTCCGTGCTTTAATGGGTAAAAATAGAAAGGCTTATTACCCTGCATTACGTGAATGGTAACTTGTGGGCACCAACCGATGGCAGCCCCTTAGTGGTAAAGGGGCCACCAGAGTACCCACTGTTTGCAGGACTGCACTGACTGATTCAAACTGGACTGGCATTTTCCCCCTTGCTCAATAACCTGGATTGGGTTTCAACAAAACGAAAAAGTGAGAGTCACATGCACTCCAAAACAGCTTTAAAAACTTTACTTGGAAAGTAAGCTAAATCAAACGGCAATAATAAGCATTTTGCATGTAAAATGATGACTGCCAAAGGTTTTGTGAGAAAAATGTCAAAAAAAGAAGTAGATGTTTAGTATGCAATAAACTTTGGTCATCTCCATTCTCATGTGTCAAAAGTTGCTTATCTACAACACAATCCAAAAACAGAACATGCTCCCTCTTCTCCTAACCAGCGTTGCAGATCAAATAGAAAAAGACAAGTGACAGTAACAAGCTTCATAGCGCATATATTTTCAAAAACTAAATAAAACTCGCGGAAACGTG
This sequence comes from Trididemnum clinides, assembly GCA_963675345.1. Lineage (NCBI taxonomy): Eukaryota > Metazoa > Chordata > Ascidiacea > Aplousobranchia > Didemnidae > Trididemnum > Trididemnum clinides. The sequence continues at coordinate 11,650,461 of OY776285.1, read as the reverse complement.
ATGCAAAAAAGCCAGGCAAACAATTGATTTAAAAAATAAAAGCGATATATATTAACAATTATTACTCGAAAAATGAAATTTAAGGCAATTTCAAAAGCAGCAGAATCCCGAAAGTGATACCAACACAATGTTTATCAGGAGCACAACGTACACGTTTTAAGTGCAGATTTCACTAACCTTTAGACTTCCTAATAGGAATGCAGAAAAAAAAGGAATTATTGATTTCAGGAATGTCATAAATGCATTTGATCGATCAAACACCTATTTCTCTGAACACAAAATAGCAATAAAAGCGAATAAAATTAGGCAAATGCTGAAATTATTAACTCAATAACTTGATTGGCAATGTTGAGTATTAACTACGCGATGCAGCCATATATTAGCCATTAGTTGAGAAGCAACAAATTGAATAAGTTAACATGAAAAGATTTTGAAATAACTCCATTTGTAATGATTAGTAGGAATGCTTTAACAATACTACTTAAAGTTTAGTTAAAACTGATTCTACAGAGAGCGGTAAAACTGGCAAAGTTATTTTTGTTCTGAGGCGCTAACAAAGGGATGAGAATAAAACGGCTCTTAAATGGTCCCAATTCGACACTGCATCCTGCTTGCTGGCATTCAACATAAAGTGACGTTGAAAAAACAAAATCTATAATCGATTCCAGCTCATTGTCGTAACACTAACGCGTATGACCCTGTACTTCAGATACAAGAACCGTTAGTTTCCTTTCAGTACACGTGCGTAACAACCTTAGGCATAAAAACAGCAAAAAGAATTCGGAATCTGAACACCGTGGCAATACTTCACTGCTGGAACAGTTTCGTACAATTTCAACTCGTTGGACCAAATTTCGCCAGCTCATTTTCCGTAAAATTTTTTATTGAGAAGAAAAATAAGAAGGTTGACGTTTATTTTCGCGAGGTAATCACTCACATTAAGTTTCATGACCGAAACGCCTTCGTATTGTAGCTGCAGTAAATCCTGAAAGCAGTAAAAGGGAGTGAAAATAGAATTTAAACACAAGTTGAAACTGCAAAAAAAAGGCGAGTCAGGAGCACAGTTTCGTCATCAAAAAGTAAAGGCGAATTCAAAGTTCGCATGGTGTAAAAGATACTGGCACTGCATGATGATTGCTTTCCTTGCTTGGTTAAAGACACAGCGATAGCAGTACAGGCAACTACGAAGCCAGTTAGCTTGGCTTAGTTTTGACCATCTTTTCCACGTAGTCCAATCACTCAATATATGAAATACTATCGTAAAATCTTACTTGAAACACCAGAGTAACTTTATCCACATTCACGCCAAGCACTTTCGCATTGATATCAAACTTGCCGACGTCATCGTCGCATTGAGACAGCTCAAACATGACATTTCGTAGTCTAAAAAAATTGTAAAACCAAAATAACGCAGCAGCTCTGCCGCAGAGGGGAGTACATCACGACACAAACCCATCCAGCCAACTACTACCTAAGGCAGGCTTCCCATCCGGGGGTCCAGAAAAGACATCTTTGGGAGTTCACAAAAAATTTTCACTGAAGTACAATGCAAATAGCTTTGCAGTTGTGGCGAGTGAGCTCCTATCGCTGTCGGTAAATAATGAATGCATGTGCTGGTAAAGATGTTGTTTTATGTATTTTCAAACAACTGTTTGGGGGGTTCATAGCATTAGCCAAGTCTTCAACGAGGTCCTGACATCAAAAAGTAGAGAATCACTGATCAAGGCTATGACTCTTCCATCTCAAGTACCGTACAAATGAATAGAGAAAACATTTAACGCATGCTGCATTACACGAAAAAAACAACGCAAAAAGGCATTGCGTTTCTCATTTGCACAAGCCTGTTGCCTTTAAGCACTCACTTGTCATTGTCAATACCATCAATTTGCTGCAATATCTTTTTTCGCTGCAATTCGGATCCAGTGTATTTAATAGCTGGTCTTTTCTTTTTCCGCTGAGATCTATACAAAGCAAGGTGTTTGAGTAACAGAAGAGAGTAAAGTCAAATACCTAATCACGAAGGGTTGGCCGACTGCTGCGATGGAGTTTGTAGTTAGAGCACCCCCGTCAATTTACTAAGTTAACGGTTCAAATCCCGACCGTCTAATATCAAAAACTTATGGCAAATGATACTTACAGCTTCATGCTTGGAGTGAAAAACCGTTGTTTGTTTGAGCGTCTCGGAAAAGGCACTTAACTGCATTTTGTCATCTTTAAGAAGCAGACAGGTGATATCACATGGAGTCTAAAGGCTGGTTTCTATTAGGCGTAGATTGCAGGCGTAGCGTGAAAATTTCTTTGTTTCTCTATTAAGTTCGCGCTCCGCGCTTGAAACTAAATAGAAAAACAAAGAACTTTTCACGCTACGCCTGCAATCTACGCCTAATGGAAACCAGCCTTAAGGGTTCTTAGGTTTGCTCGCTGATATGAGAACCGGGAGGATGTGAATGCGCTAAATAAATATCTAATGCTATACAATAGGCAGGATATATGTCCTCACTTTTTCTTGCTTTTATTTGCTAAGCTTTGTAGGCAGCTCTTAATATACTGATTGTAATAATCGGATTGCTCTTCGAAAAACTTCGACTTCTGATTCAACCTGTCCATGTTTTGTTTCAGTTTATTTAATTCCTGTTTGCGGCGTTGTCGGTATCGGCGTTGATTCCGAATATCCTAAAGTGAACAAAGTATAGTAGAACATAGCAGGCATTTTTCGTTTTTTCCTGTGCATGAATATAAAAGGCTATCTACATCAGCTAATTGGATTAAAGATTTTGCAATACCCACTTTGTATGAGTTCGATTTTACGTATTTTTGCTGACTTGAACTTGCTGGCTTAATGTGTGTCCACTACTACACACTCGCATTCGAACCAAACGTTTTGACAAGCGGAATTAAATCACCGCGCTTAATGCAGTAAAGCTTAGTTAGAAAGCGAGTGAATGGTGACAGACAACACACAACATACGGACCAGCACGTGCAAGCCTTGCAAAGAGAAAAAAAGACGTAAAATCAAACTTAGAAATACCTAATTTTACGACTTCACAGTTTACAGTAACAATACACAAAAACGAGTTACGTAACTTGTTGGTGAAGCAAAATTTTTATTGGGTCGCTTTTATTTGTTTCGCTTACGACCGAATATCCACAATACAAGAAAAACGACTAGCCATTCACTCTAGCTCTTTCTATTTAACGCCTTGCTGCCAATAATGGTGGCTGTGAAAAGGTTTAGGTAAAAAATCGTTTTCAAAGATACTGTATATTAAAACCGACGTACTCTGGCAATCATGTTGACAATCGCTTGGTAGTCGTCCTTAGATGAAACAACATCATGGGATTCCAGTTTTTCCAGGTTCCTCTTAACTCTCTTCTTCATGTCTTCAAGAGGAAGCTTGTTCTCGTTAAGCAATGACCGCGTCCTCAACATCGATTCATCTTCATTCTTTCTGTTCTCCTGCTCCTTCCTCTTCCGCTCCTCTAGCTTCTCTACATTCTTCATATGCTCTTCCTCCTAGAACACAATTACAGGATAAAAATAAAAAATTACTATGCGATCAGCATGGTTGTAGTAAAACTCATATTCCTCATATAAAACTCATATCCATATCCCGCAATTTCAGTATTTCTGCTTCAATCACTATGTAACCCATTCTACACCACCAACCGCTGCTGAGCCTTGGCGACTAAAGCAGGAATTCCCTACTAGTAGGAAATAACAGGGGTTGAAGATGGGTAATTAAAAATCATTTTCAAGCAGAGGTTCCCGTATACAATTTCGCAACGCATTGGTGCATCGTTTCAATAACTTTGTTTTTTGGAGATCAACTTATGCAGTTACGTTGGGGATCTTTTACACGTGGGTCAATCACACGGATGACCTGGTAAAAAATGATTTAAACTCGATTAGGGTTGTGAGATATGAAGATCTAGTGAAAGCTGAAATAGGGTAACGACGAAAAAGGGTTTAAAACCACTGGGCTATGGGCAATACCAGTATATGCAAGCATATATACTTTGTTCGTTTTAAATCTACACCATTGTTACAAGTCCAAAGAATTTGGTCAAAGTCAGTAATACTGAAACACATGTAAAAATATATGAAATGCAACCTAACCTGCTGTTCGGTAGCCGGTGAATTTAAAACTTGAGTTAAATTTTCACCACCTTGCACACGAATAATGTCTATCACCATACGTTTGGTTCTGAAATAAAATAACTTATATTAAGACATCGAAATACGTAGACTTTGAGCTAGCAAACTTTGCTACCTGCTTTGTTACATTACGCAAGTGGTTTTAGATAAGTCAGTATGATTGAAAAGTTTAGTACACTTAACCCTTCAGCTCATAGCCAAGATTTTTTGGCATTTGTCAAGCTGTCAAAACCGTACAAGGAACACTGTACCCCATCATGTACCTGAGCAAAAGGTTTTTAATGTCGGAGTCGTCGTCTTCTTTTATTTCAATTTTGCTGTTTAGTGTCAGAGATACTTCCGTCTTTAGCACGTTGTCAAGTTGATCGTTGTCAGGTACGTTAGTAGTGTTATCACCTGTAAATGACCTTTCAATCAAGCGTACTGCTGAGATATAAAGCCCAACTTTAGGTTAGTTAAGCAAGCCAAACTTTAGTAGCAGCAAGCTTTAATTCTAAAAATAAATTGCGAACAAAGCTTATTGAAGCTAGATTAAATGGCATGGTTAGTCAGATAAGCTCAATATAAATCAATAGACAATGATTACATCTTCACTATAAACGCAGAGTAAATTCATACGAGGCTTGCGTCTAAAACAGGAATGAGTAAACTTCTTTAGAGGCTGTTAAATTGACTCAATTGAGTGATGCCGCGGATCAATCACGCGTTCTTTCCAAGACTTTTAATATTTTTTGAGATCAATCTTTTAAGATTAAACGCAGTTTCTAAACTTACGACATTTTTCTACTTTGGGTGATCAATCTGTGGGCCGGTGCTACGAGTCGCATCTTTCCACGAGCCACACGATTTCGCTTGGCCAGGTGCAGTCGACACACCTCCGGTCTAAGATTTGCAGTGCCTTCCATTTTATGTTTTAGTTTAAAGCCAATATATTATTTTTCTAGATGAGAGCCGGCTGAAAATTAAACTAATAAACACGTTTTTCGAATAGTGGAAGGTCATCCGACTATGTGAACTAATAATTCTACATTTTACAACACATTACAACAATCAAGCAACGTCCAATCTACCAAACCGAGCACTACAAATACTATCACATTTAATCTACAAAACAAACACCGTGCACTTGTTTTAGCAGTGATACTGTGCGCTATATGAATGCTCACCACACACAAACTTCAATCAAAAAAACTAATTTTGCTTTTATCCCCTTATTTTTTGTAAAACTAAAATAGCAGTAATCTTATCTTGTTTCTTTTCGTCCGTTTTTCTTGCCACAAACCACTTTAACAGTATTTTCTACCTCGCAGACATGACTCCCATTATTTCCAATAAGTAACTGTCTCAACCACAGTTAGAAACATTGGTTGGGGTCTCTTGTGCTTATTGTGAAGGAGAGTGAAAATCTATAACTAATGCCAGTGGAAATCGAACCCACAGCGTACAAATCGTAGAGCACAGCATTGAAGGATTTCGGGCTGGAAACCCGAATCCACGTTATGCTAATTCAGTACGAGCAACTTGCTCAATTAGATCTTAATTAGTTGATAGATTTATGATATTGATTTACGTTAACAACATGAAAAATTGGTAAATTTGGTAAACGATGGAATGAATTACTTTTGAATGATTTGTGAGTTATGAACAATTACGCGCTACTGTAATAGACATGTTGTCGTCATATGCATAAATTTTAGTAAATTTGTCGACCACCAATAAATATGTGCTCTTCTTTACGGACTCCCAATGTCAATAAACTCCTGACGCACTAATTTCATGGATGAAATCAAACGAGTTGCCAAATGAGTTGAGCTTCAAAAAAAGACTCTCAACACAAATTGTTCTCGAAAAAAGGTCATTAGGTCAAAAATAGGGACAAAATACTTTTCAACAAAAAAATAATAAGTCGATAATGGGGGCAAAAAACCCTCAACACAGATTGATTTCCACAAAAAGGCATTTAGCACGGGAGTTCGCGACGCCCTAGTAGTCTCAAAACAACTCAATAGTGCGTCGCGACGCCCCGATTGACAACCTCTGCTCTACGTGATTGAAAAAATACCTTTCACTGCTACACTGCTAGTTGTGACAAAGTTAAAAACACAATTTTTGAACCCTCTGATTTAAAAGATTAAAAATGGAATCCACACTGCTAAATAAAACTCTTCGGATCAGTGATATCTCCAGGATATTACACGATTTTCTATGTGTATGGTACGAAGGTGGGTGCAACTGATGCGGTGAAAGTCTACAACTACTTGCTTTTGCATCAGATGCCCAGCCAGACCAAAGACCAATTTGGCAAGGCATGGTAAATTTCAAACAGTGAATTCAATCCAATAAAATCAGTATCATCTACGCCTACTACGAACAGCTGTGAGTGTGACGTCAAACAGTTAGTATCACATGCTATTAATTGGTTGCTGATTTACCTGCGCCCTTCCTGCTAGACCGATTTGTAGTACCGGTACCTTTACAAAAGTTACACGTAAAAACTACGAAGAGAGACAGTAGTAAAATTGCAATCAATTCTAACACAGCAACTATTTCTCGAATTAATTTACCGTCATTCCCTTCTTAAACACTTCAGCATGCCCACAATTTCGGTACTCCCACATTTGTATCACTTTAAAGTTTTAAACATCAAACAGATTCCTTGGTTTAAAGATTTTCGCCTACCACATCGACTACATTGCATTATCGACAACACATTTTCCGTCTTAGGATGAGAAACTACACCCTGTCCGAGGTGCCCACGCAGTCGATTAGGCCGACTGAGATAGCATAATTCTCGTAAAGATTCGGGGATTGTCTTTCTATTATTACAGGTTTGGTTCTTGTTAAAATTCGCGCTTTTTACCATAACGCAAAAAACTTACCAATCAAAGTGGCAACCTCTGGAATACCTCCTAACTCCTCCAGAGTCTCATGAATAGGATCTCCGTTGTCAGGAGCAATTTCGTTCTCGTGTTCGAGGAGGAGCTGCAACGAAATAATCGGACTGATCGGAAACAGTCGGAAATAATCGGAAAACAAAAACACACAAAATAAAATAAATAATCGAACAAAAGGCTGGTTTCCATTAGGCGTAGATTGCAGGCGTAGCGTGAAAATGTCTTTGTCTCTCTATTTAGTTTTATGTGCGGAGCGCTCTCGATCCGTGCATAAATCGCTCGGCACAAAAAACTAAATAGAGAAACAAAGAATTTTTCACGCTACGCCTGCAATCTACACCTAATGGAAACCAGCCTTAACATGCAAAACGAAGAGTGGAAATGATAGAAAAATTTCCTTCTAAAATTTGCAGATAAAACAAAACACTTAAGCCTAAGATGTAAACCTAATTACACAGTATGAACATAATTATCAAGACAAAAATTGAAGTCGATTCAGAACATTCGCAAACGCCGACTTAAGTCCCACCTCCAACAAGGCAAACAGCCATTGGTGAGCAACGGAGAGCGGCCTCTTAAGACACAAGCAGGGGGAACAACAAAACAGCCTCACCCCTCTATCCTGGTCAAATTCAGACTTAACAAGTTTCTAAAAGAATTTCACAAATGGTAACACTCAAAAATACAACTTGAATTTAGAAAATGAATAGAAAAAGTGTCCAGCCTCTTACAAAATCGCACAATCCGCAAAAGCCAAGTCAGCTTGTCCAGCAATAAGCCAATGGAGATGAACATTAAACATGATCACAATTAACCAACTCTCACAATGGCGTACTTTATGAGTGTCAATGATTTCTTTCAAGCTGATAAAAATAACAGGTTTCACAAGCAGAACTGCATCGCTGTACTCATCGATATTGTATTTCTCTTCGGGTTCAGGAACATCACAGACAGTGGCGAAGAAGCTCCTAAAATATTTGGAAACATTGAAAATAAGTTAAAACAAAATGTTTGGTCAAAAGCGCATTTCTTTTTTCTGTTGTTGCTACTAGTTATTTCCTCGGTATGGGGGCAATGGAACACGGCGGGGGACCATAAGCAGTTCTGGACCAGAGGCTGTGTATGGAAAGAAAGAACTGTCTATGAGTGCCGCATAAAAAGTTAGTAGTAAAGTAAGAGTGAAGAGATGAAGAGTGTCTAGGGTTACCCAACCATCAGTGACGTCATAGTGGAAGAACGGTCCCCGAACTCACGGGGTGAACTCGAGATCGTAAGCCACAAAACAGTCGAAAATACCCTTTACTCCCACAGATTTTTTATTTGCCGCTGCGTTGAAAGTGACAGAATTACCACAGTGTTCAGGCAATGAAAGTTCTAGTGGTGACTTAAGATTTTCTTTTTAATTGGTTGAAAAGCCTCGGCCATATGTTTGCAGGAAACTTTGGTGAGTTAATAAAATAACGAAAATGTTTTTACAGCCATCTTTAAGATTTTTATTGTTAAGTACAAAACTTACTTGAATCTCTTATACGCTTTCAGGAGGTATGAATTTATTGAACGTAGATGTTCCATCTCGCCCATAAACTGCAAACACATTAAATCGCTTACTAGCTGTTACGATGTTTTATTACTAGTCTCTGACTTATTGCAAGTCAAGAACCCGGCATTGAGTCAAAGTGCTAATTGTGCAATCTTTCCATCTGGTTTCGGCAAACAGCTCGCCGTAATTTCTCAACTTAACAAGCTTTATGACTAGTGTAAACCGGTGCGGAGGTGTAGTAATTACAGAGCGTCCGCTCTGCAGTCCGTAAAATGAGGTTCAACTCCCATGTCGAATCATACCAAGGACTTTAAAGACGGCGTTTACAACCATCCAGTTTGATGCTCAGCTGGAAAGAATGAAGAGAAAAAAACAAGCAAGTTCGCTTGTGCTACTTTTTTGGGGGGATTCTACGGACTTATGTGACAGGCAGGTGGTAGGGCTAAGCACTCTTCCTGTCGTCGTATACCAGTCTAACTACAGACCTGCAATGCAAACAAAGCGTCATGAGCTCATACGCATAAGTAAACTAACGGCAGGGTTACATCGACAAAGGTAAGGAGAAAAAGTAATCGTTAAAATGCAAGTGTGAAGATTTTAAGTAGGCAGGGTAGGTTAAAACTGCCAAGAAACAGTTTAGTAAGTTTAAATTTTGTGTAAACTCGTCAGTAGCATTAACACGAACCTAAACAGTATACCTAGCTTGTAAAAATACGCTCAGCTACTGTTTTTAAATTAACCTCGTGTGTGGAAACAGATCTTTAGGCTTGAAAACGCACAGTTAAAAGATCAATCGCCTTAAGAACGTCACTGACATTGAAGGCATTCCGAATTTGAAATAATAAAACGTCTAATGCAAAAGCAGGGCGATTATCGGCAGATGTACACCTCACCAGCACATTTGATTCAGTGTATATATACATATATATATATTTCTATTTGCACAGCTACAGAATTGACAATAAAAACATTAAATATGTATATATATATATATATTACGACTCCGGCAAACTTGCTGTCGAGCACTGTAAAGCTAAGTGACTATTTTATATGTATATATAATTGATTTTTTATATGACTATTTTATATGTATAACAAGAAAATGATTTCATTCCTGCATTTTTTAAAACTCTATACACTTCTATGAGCTTTTGCAATGGTAATTGCGCTACTTACGGTTTTGCCAGTGCTGGCAAACTGCAATACTTTAGCAATGGACCCTAGATTCCTTCGTTGGTCGTTGTTCAGGCCTGTGCCTCCAGCTGAAACGTCAATGACATCGAATCCGTCAGGAGCAACGATGGCAGGGTTCATGTATCGATAGTAGATCAAATTACCAACCATCTGAAACCGAATAAAACAAACAGCAATTAGCAAAGTTAAAGCTCACGGCTCGAATGCCAACTACTGGACTGATGTCGCAAGGTGCTTGTTGTTGATTACCCGACCCCTTCCGAGGGATGGGGGCATGGCGGAAAACCAAGGAGCCCCAGAAGCCGGGCAACTCCCCACGGTCTGGACCTGAGGTCGTACAGAGACAGAGAGTCGCCAAAGAGTAACCGGCACAAAGAGTCCATAGTTGGACAGTGCAGAACGAGATGAGAGATGTCCTGGGACGAGTGTCCGCAGGCGCTGCAGGAAGGATTCTCGACTCTGCCAATCCTAGAGGGATAAGAACCTAACAGAAGGCTGTGTCCGTTGCAGCGTAGACGAGAGAAAACACAGCGAGCATAATGAGGGAGAACAAGTTTCTCGGTGGAAATTGAGGGAACCTGTGTGTCAAAGGATTTAGATGAGACAGTATGTCTCCAGTCCGAGATAAGACGAGTGGATACGAGAGATAAGAGGAGACTACAAAGGATAGCGGAGGGCGCAAGTAGCGCACACCGTTTGGCCAGCTCATCAGCCGAGTCGTTTCCCGGGAGGAACGAGTGTCCAGGGTCTTATTGCAGTCTGATAGAGCAGGAGGAGAGAGAAGACAGTTCCTGCCAGATCTGCCACAGAGTTTGAGATAACAGGAAAGATGGAGAAGACAGAGTGGTGAGGACAGAACGAAAGTCAGATATAGAAGAGAAAAAAAAGGCAGACTTGTTGGTGCTGCCGAGGTCAGCAAAGAACGTGCAGAATGGCGCAGGCTTCAGCCGAAAAACTTGAGCACACTGGGCCTGCCGAAAAGGAAACAGTGGCCTCAGTGCCACAGAGAGAGCAGTTGGCAAGAACGCCGGAGCCGCCCTTGCCAAAAACAAAAGGAACAGAGCCGTCTGTCCAGAGTACCAGATCATGAGGGGGGAGAGAGTCAAGGTGGGCGAGAGCCGCACCTTGGCGAGAGAGAGGGGGATCAGAGCGAGAGCATGGAGTGGGAAGGGTGGACTCCACCGTGAACGAAGGCAGATTCCGAGGAGGAAAAGGAGGGCAAGCAACAAGAGCCTGTCTAAAACAAGTAGAAGGAAGCATGAGCGGGTGAGTGGACGCAAAAGCTCTCCAGAACGATCTACAGAGTCTTGGTTTCACTCCAAGTCTGGCCAAACCTGAAATGGGAAAGGAGGTTGGGAGACGAAGAGCCCGCTCATAAGAAAACAGAGTAAAATGAGTCAGAGTGACTCGTAGGGGAGGTAAAGAAGCCTCGGAGAGAAGAAGCGGGATAGGGGACGATGAGAGGCAGCCGGTGATGGCGCGACTGGTCGCTCGGTGGAGGCGTTCCAATTTGGTGAAAATGGTAGCGCTTAGGAAAGGAAATCATCCGAGTGAAGCGTAAGTCAGAACAGACTGAAGAAAAGATTTATACAGAAGAGAGAGGGACTCCTTAGAAGGGCCCCATGAGGAAGCAGAGACACAGCTGTATGGCCTAAGGATTGAGAGGATTGTGGGGGATTGAGAGGAAGACACCAGTACTCAGACCAGCGCTCCAATCGAAACAGAGCTCCTTGTATGGCCTTTACCGCAGCGGGGACCGAGGGAGAGGAGGACCAAATGGCCAGATCGTCAGCGTAAAGAGAGCAGCTGACGGAAGAAGGCAGAGAGGCCGGAAGATCATTAATGAATAGAGAGAAAAGTACAGGGCCAAGAACGGATCCTTGCGGAACACCTCGATTGACTCGAAAGGAACGGCTTCTGTGATTTTGATAAACCACACAAGCGCGCCTGTCAGAAAGGAAAGATTGAGTCTATCGAGCAAAGCAAGGAGGGAGGCCAGCCGAAATCACTTTGTGGAAAAGGACGGGATGCCAGACAGAGTCAAAAGCTTTGGAGAAATCGATAGTAGACAGGATCGTCCAAGAGCCTGGCCTGGGTTTGTTAAAGCCATCCGTAATGGACTGAGAAAGGTACAGAATTTGATCGAGTGTAGACCGTCCAGGGCGGAAACCGGCCTGGCGGGGAGAGAGAATGGAATTACATTCCAGAAAGAAGAGTACACGGGATAGAATGATGCGTTCAAACAGCTTTGAGAAGCAGGAGGTGAGAGACATAGGCCGGAAGGAAGCAGGAGAGTCGAGAGGCTTTCCCATCTTGTGGATGGGAATAGTAGAAGATGTCTTCCAGATGGAAGGAAAGAAATGCGCGAAGACCAGGAGAGATTGAAGATGTGAAGAAGAAAATCCATGCCAGAGCGAGGAAGATGCTTTAGCATGGGATAGGCAACTTTGTCTGGGCTAGTGGCAGTGCAGGAGGAAAGGTTGAAGACAGCCGCAGGAAATTCAGCGGGAGAGAAAGGAGAGCAAAAGGACGAGTGAGACTCCGCAGGGCACGTGGCTCGGCGGAGCTCAGTGAGGTAGCCTCTGGCTCTGCTACGCAGAGCCTTTGGCTGAGAAACGGAAAAGTGGGATCTCAGGTAAGCGGCATAGACCGAAGCCGATTCCCTAGGAGAAGAACAGTTGGGAAGTTAGGAGAGGAGGAAGACGAGAGGAGTGCCAGCGATAGAGTGAAGAAGAGAGTGCACATTTAGGGTTAGATTTAGGTGAAAGAGAAGAGCAAGTCGTCTGCCATGCCTCAGTCTTGGTGATGACTGATGAGGCTCGTCGAGAAGCGGAGATGTAGGCCTGGCGGTCTTCATCACTTCTGTGAACGGCAGCAAAACCCTTGCGTCTTTCACTAAACGCTTCTTCCACCTCACCAAACCACCAGGCTTTAGGAGGGCGTTTCATGCGGCCGAAAGAAATGGAAGATTTGGCCGCATTCAGTGCCAGAGAGGTAAAGAGAGCAGCAGCAGAGAAAAGAGAAAGAGACGAGTATTCCTCTGTAGAAGGACAGTGAAGGTCAAAGTAGGAGGCAAAGCCATCCCAGCGAGCTTTGAGAAAATTGAAGGAAGGGGGACGCTCGTTGGGGTGATAGGCCGGAGAGAGAGGGACGGACAGAAGAATTGGTAGGTGGTCAGAACCAAGGTCCTGAAGCACCTCCCAGGAGCAAGATAGGGCAAGAGAATAGGGAGAAAGGAGACGTCAGGAGAGAAGCAATGGAGAAGGGTGGGTGTGTCAGGTCATTGAGGGGAAGGAGGTCAGAAGAGATGACCCAGTCGAATACTTCCTACCCACGGGGGTCGGAAGTACCTCTTGAGTCCCAGAGGGGGTGATGGCAATTGAAGACCCCCAGAATGAAGAGATTTCTGGCGGTGGGAAGAATGGAGGGAGAAAAGGAGTCGGTTCTGTCATCCGTTGGGAAGGAGTGAATAGGGGGAACAAAAACGTTAAGAAAAGAGAGCAAAGAGGAGTTGTTAGGACAGATGTTGACCCCTGCATAATCAGAGTAGGGATCAAGCAAAGAAAGAGTGGACGTAGAAAGTTCAGAAAAGGATAGGCCCTGCCTGACGAAAATGACAACACCACCACTACCGTGCGTGGCATCAGAAGAGAGAATGCCAGACCGGGAGTGGGTGCGATCAGAACGCAGAACAGAGAATCCAGGAATCCGGAAAGAGGAAGAGGAGTTAAGATTGGATTCCTGGATGCAGATTAGGTCGACAGGATGGGACGAAAGAAAGTGAAGTAGTTCAGTGCTCCTGGCTCGAAGACCTCCAGCATTCCATTGAAAAACCCTGAGAGACTTAGGGGGAGAGAGGAAGCAGGAGGTGCAGAAGGAAAGCCAGGAGCAAGGGACGGCGGTGAAGGGGGAAGAGGAAAGGAGATATAAAATGAGCAGATGGGGGATAGGAGGTTTGAAGACGACGATGGGGCGAGAGTGCAGCATTAGTAGAGGGGGGGGGCAGATTGTACAGTGGAGGTATACATGTCGGAGGAGTCCGAGGAGAGGGTCACAGTGTTACGGCAGGGGAAGCAGCTCCAAGAGTGAGAGCTGCCTAGAGCTCTGAATTTGGACAGGGAAAGTTGTGAGCACCTTAGATGGACCCATTTGGAGCAGGTGCAGCATTGCACTGACTTGCCCTGCCAGGTCACATTTCCAGCGCACACAGAGCAAGGAAAGATGGGGCCAGGGTTGGGATGAACGTTACTGCTCATCAAGAGAAGAAGAATGAGGAGACGAAGAAGGGCAGGAGAAAAGAGAAAGTGAAAACAGGCGACCGATTTTGAAGAAGCTGTGTGCTGCCTTACTGCGGTCGTTCAGGGGGTAGCATAGCGAAAAAATGAATGGGGAGTGCCCGGGGTAACAGGGACCCTCGGGAAGGCCAACAGCCACTTTGACCCAACCCAAACGGGGTCGGGGACCGCACCACCACGATGAGGCGGCTGTTGATTGGTGCAGTGCAAGGTGCTTCGCCGGGATAGCCTAGTGAAGCTGCTCACCCATTTGCTAGTAAAGAAGCAACTGGTGGTTGTCTACTAATGGCAGTCCACCCTGTTGGCAAAGGGGCTACCAGTCTTTAATTACTATTCATGGCTAGTTCGAAATGGATTGTCGCTTTCCTTATCCTGGGTGATCTTGACAAGGTTTGTGGTGTGAGCCAGGATAACCGTTTACCGCTTGCAAGGAAGAGGTGAAAGGAAGAGGTCTACATTGCAAGAGATGAAAACATGCAGCACACAGTCACACAGAGAAAGTCTCTTCGCGTGCTCCCAATTCTCCGTTCATCTTGTGTCCAATAAGTTCTTACTTTTAATTTGCGCAAACCATTTTCGCAACTAACCGGACCGACTCGCGAACAACCGATAACAAAAGTGTGACTGCAAGCTGCGAGGGCGTTTTTTCTGTAGAGGGATTGCTCTCAAAGACTACTACCACGTACGGAAACGTGATCACGAAATCACATCATCTAAAAAGCGCAGTTGCAACTTACCTTCAAAACTTCATCATCATCGGCATCCGGAAATTTCTTTTCAAGCAAATTTCTCAAACACTTGGCAATATAACGCAGACCATACCTTCAAAAAATAATGAACAGTGTGACATCACAGAAATGTCAAGTCGTAGAAATAAACACATAAGCACATTGTTCCTAAGTATCTACTAAAGGGATTTTCCAGGGACTACCTTTGACAAGCGAAAGATCTTGATTTCAAACCTCACGATGACCGTGATGCTGTAACCTTGAAAAAGTCGCTTTAAAATGATTTCTTCCGCTTGACGGATTCTGACAAGCGGTAAACTTGTCATTACGATGTTAACTACTCGATGCACAAAATTCTTACGGAATTTGATCCACGGATCCCACTATGGCATCCATGAATCCCTCGGTAACATTGCGAAGATGGTTTATCGATTCCTCTACTCGCTTCACAACCTCGTCATGCTTCATTGCTTCCTCAGAACTAGCTTCATAAGGAAGATCCCTAAATATAATTGGATCAAACAAAAGTACTTCACGTTTAAGTTTATCAGGGAATGTGATTGGTAGAGTAAAGAAAGCCCACTTGTAGGTGACTATAGAGCAAATATGCAACAAAGTTACAAGAAAGTCAGGGTATACTCAGAAAAATTTGAATCTTACCATAGAAAAAAAATTTAACCATATTTAATTGTCCTGCACTGCAGAAATATCATACTTAGCTTTTTTTTATGTTGACCAAGAGGACAAATCTCACATCTCGAAGTAAAAGTCCGCAAAAATTATTTTTTCAATCACAAGCAGCTTGTGGATCTTTATGCTTTATGACCTTTGCACTTTTATGATGATTTTAGAGGTAATAATATAACTGATGCGAAAATGATATTCATTGCGTCTTCTTGGTCAACAGAAACGATTTTCAAGCTTCGAACAAAACATCGAACAAAAGTGAAAACAGTAGTTCGATGCAAGATAACTACTTACGATGCTTCTCCCGTTTCAGTCTCTCTTTGGCTTATCCACGCCTTGTAGATTTCGGCTGGGTTGATGTTGATGTTTAAACTTTTATTTTTCATCACGTTTTTTACCTGGATAAATATTAACTCAAAATTTTGATCAGATGAAGACTGCTGGCCAGTGCAGATCAAAAGAACAATGCCAAAAACTATTTGGAAAGCCGCAATCAGTGTCCATGCACGATCTGATACAATACCACCACAAAATCTCCAATTAAATGGAACATATCTACTCCCTACCGCATCAGCTAACCGTTTCCCATTTTTCCACATTTAGATGCTAATGTTGGTGATAGTTAATTCAATTATTCAAAGCTAGTTTATTCAAATAACTAAAGTTGTCTGAGAAAAAACACCACCAGCCTTAAAGGTTAATGCGATTTAAGGAACCTATCTACCTGTGGTTCAAGAATCTGTCGAAGTGAGCTTTGACCTTTGGACCCTCTGTTAAAGGTCACGACCATTTTAACAACGAGGGGATTTCCCGTGGCGATTTCTTTGATTTGATCGACCTTTGACCTAAACAGAGGAAAGCAGTTAGCAGAGTAAAGTTGGTTAAGAGCCCAGTAATATAATTTTATCTTCCAGTTACTGCAAATCTTTCGTCAGTCATGTAATTGTAAAACGTCCTTGTGTTCCGAACAGCTTCGAGGTCACCAGTACTGTTTGGCAAAGTACATCTCTGCCGCAGGCAGTTACACCTAGCAAAAGAAATTGCCGTCGAGTGAAAATATCAACCGTGATAGATAATGCTTATCGCAACAATTTTCACATTGATTAATAACCAGATGCTGTAAAGCAACCACATTGTAGTCTTCATCCTTTCAACAAGTCATGAATTTTGAAAATTACTTTCTTTTGCAATTATATAATAAAAATGTAGTACCAGTGGAAATCAAAACCTATTCCACAACAAATTAAATTGATTTGTGAGTTATTACAGACAAACCGTACTTGAACTTTATTAATGCAAAGTTTATTTGCTTTTTGCATCGTTTTATGATCTGGCCCAAAGGCCTTGTCACTTCTGCAGCAACAACTGCTGAAGCAGCTTCAGGTACCCCATACTACACACAAATTTAATAAAAATAACATTTTTTTGTTAAATTTCTCGATGCAAAGCGATTTTCAAAAATTTTAACAAAAAGTAACTTCTTTACCCACTATCTCATACATGTATCTCAATGTAGAGTAGCCAATTGCCGACCGCCTCTGCATAACCATGACTATTTCAGCGCAAGCAATAACAACTCAATTTACTGCTTCAAGGGTAAAAAAAATGATGAATACCATAAACCACTCTCACACTGACAAAAAGATTTTTTTCTTACTGTATCTCTTCCTGCAGAGCCGTTTTGAAAAGTTTCAACAAGAGATATTCCTCTCTTTGATTTGAAGCGTAATTATATACAGAAAGAATGACGGATTGCATGAAGTTTGTTGTCTTTCCGGCAGAGATTTTGAAAATTAGCTTCCCAAAGTATGTTGGATTCGTCTAAATAATACAGCTTAGTGAACAGTGATGCTCCAAATACAAAAACTGCAGTTATTTAATTCTTGGAGACAAAAAGCATTTCATCATAAGAAATAGTGAAACAGCAAATAAAAAGGTAATTTTACATAATCTTAATATGATAAAGCGGTCATTTGTATAACCGTAACTATTTACATATAACTACCCATATCGCCAGGCAGGTTGATTCAGTAACTGCTGTAGTACAGACTACAGCAAATTGTACTGTAATTAAACTCGAGTTTCGAATTTAAGTACCAGCCTCGTTTCCCAGGCCGATAATCAGTCTACATTTTCAGCTAAGAGTACTTGGTGGTTACCTGAAGAAGATAGAAAAGATGTTGGTACGCTTCTAATCTCGCTCGATTGGTTTTGTTTAATGATTTTAATCCTGCAGATTGAGTAGCGGTATCCTGGGCTGCTGCTTCTTTTGTTGTCTTTTTCAAGTTTTTGCTGTGATTAATTACGTCCTAAAATATAATTTTATTTGCTAAAGCACAAACAATATCTACAAAAAGCTGCTAAGTTACCGGCATAGCCATCCTAGTCACCAGACTAGAAGTGACATAGGACCATAACAAATGGCGCTATTCGCAATAATTCTTGAAACAAAATAAAGCCAAAATGTTGACGACCAATTTATAAATACAATGTTTACCAACATTTTAGCCTTATTCTTCTGCTAAGGATCAGGAGAGAAATCTTCCTCACCAGTGAGCATTTTACTGCTTGTTTTGAATTTAAAAGTTAGAGTCAGAATCATCACACTTACAGGGAGCGATTTCACTTTTTGGATAGCATCATCTGTGCTGACGTTAACATAACGTTTAACATAACGGTTGAACTGCTTTTATTTGAATAAGAACATTGATGGTGCTATTCATATAGAGAAATCGTTTGGTCATTATTGAATACATTATGAAATATATTATTGAATGACCCTGGCAATAAATTTGCGCTTAAGTTTGTAAGCTTATTGCCTAATCAGCCCAAATTGTGATTTGCAATGTGAAGACTGAACATTCTTCGCAAATCAACATCATTTATTTTGTCACTCTTTATTTTGATAATAACATCAATCGCACGTTGTTCGAAGATTAATTAAAAAGGTATTCATTCAATCATGTTTGCAGCCGCTGCTATAGAAGATGCAGTGAAATCATTGGGTTGCACAATTAAAACTTAAATCAAACGATAGAAGCCACTTGTAAAGACTTCCACTGCTTAGCATGCTCTTCTATACCCTACGCCTCTTCATAATATTTATGGTGCTTAGACATCGCTGTACCTTTCATAGATTTTTTCTTACCTGGTCGTGAGCAGTGAGCGGGAAAAGCAATATACAAGGTCCGGCAGAAAAACCTACCACATTTGAAATTGTTGCTGTGACAAGGGTGTTACTGTTAGACTAGCGGTTGAAGTGAAATTTTGTAGCTAATAACTTGCCATTTGAGTTTTTGTATTAAGAGTTTAAAAATAGCTAATGTTTAAAGCATGATTGCAAAGTTTGTAATTAGTGTTCAAGTCCAAAATTGTAAATTTAGTAATCAATATTCAAAATATCATGGACAGGCGAACACCGTACATTTATTGTTGAAAATTTTTTAAAAATGGTGATTCTTGCACTGCAACTGTACGAAATTTTAGGAATCATTATAAACTGAACAAACGCGATCATGTGGCCACTCGAAAGTCTGTAACACTCTGGGTCAATAACTTCAGGACTAAAGGGTCAGCCTTGAAGTGGAAGCCTCCTGGAAGACCGCGGAGTGTTCGAACTCCAAAAAACATTTTGACCAACAGCATTAGCCTTTCGAGTGGCCACGTGATCGTATCTGTTCAGTTTATGACGTTTTACAAAATTTCGTACAGTTGCAGTGTCAGAATCACCATTTTAAAAAAATCTTCAACAATAAATGCACGGTGTTCGCCTGTCCATGACATTCTAAATATTGATTACTAAATTTACAATTTTGAGTTTGAACACTAATTACAAACTTTGCAATCTTGCATCAAACACAAGCTACTTTTATTCTGAATTTAAAAACACAAATGGCAAGTTATTAGCTACAAAATTTCACTTCAACCACTAATCTAACTGCAACACCCTGGTCACAGTACAACTTTAAATGTGGTAAGTTTTTCTGCCGGACTCAGTATATTGCAAAGTCAATTCCATATTGTTCTGAAAAAGCTGATTTGTCAGAGATTTCAGAAGCATGTTTTACTCCAGCTATTTAACTTATCGCTAAGTAGTATTCATAAACGCAAAAAATGAGTCATGCAGCATGTCACAATGTAGAAGGGACTATGGTATAAAATCGAATTTACCTCCTAATGCACTACATCAATTTTACACGATTGTAAAATACTTTCAACTGAGAGAGGGTGAGATTTTTCAATTTTGGTTTCGTCTCCGTTAACTGATATGGCCTGATATGCTTCTCGTAAGTTGTTGAACAGTATTACTGCACTCGCTCTATCGACGGCATCTTCCTTTTTTAATCCAGTCTGTTCAATCTGATTTTCCACCTTCCTTATATCCATGTCGTCTTCGATCGTACACGCCCTCTCCTTCCAATCACTTCAAAATCTAACGCTCTTCTTAACACATCATCATTATCCCTCGTCAAAGCATATTCATACCATCGCACTCCATTCGCTTTGGCTGGTTCGTCTACAGTTTCTTCCAAACCCAGAAAATCCATAAGTTTTAGGCTAATCCTTTTCTCAATTAATTTAACACCACAAGCTGCTATTATTGCTCTTTCAGTTCTTAACATCGTCATGTCATCTTCCGCCTGACATCATGTTTTACTTCCGTACATCGCCAGACCTTAAACAACTCTGATAAATCTATCCTTTCATTTCCAGGGAACGCTTTCTTCCATGAAGCGACTCCCCACATTCTCTAAATTTTACCCAAACAACTCTCGTTTTTGCTATCACCGCTGCTTCACTTTCACCACTACCATTCAACCTGACGCTCCAAGTAACAAAAACTTATCACTCATTCCACCTGAGTAAAAATGATCTGGCTCCAATCATTTTATTGCTTCAGCACAACTTTCACAAACAAAGCTGTTTTTCTAGAGTTGAAGACGCCCTCTTCATCTTCGTGCATCTACCATGTACCCATTTACCCCATTTTCTGCTACCATAGTAGGAAACCACTGCTTCAGAGGGTCTAGCTGCCTTTCCTGGATTTACTGTTCTTAATGCTATGAACATTTCTTCTGGGGTAACCTTTTCATGGGGTTCGTCTAACACAACGGTGTGCAACCTGCGGCCGTCAATAAAAGTTCGTGCGGTTACGCACGTACAATTAAAAATACACGATATAGCTGCGGATGCTGGCGCATACCAAAGCAAAACAGAAG
Source organism: Trididemnum clinides (assembly GCA_963675345.1). Classification (NCBI taxonomy): domain Eukaryota; kingdom Metazoa; phylum Chordata; class Ascidiacea; order Aplousobranchia; family Didemnidae; genus Trididemnum; species Trididemnum clinides. The sequence goes on along the minus strand of OY776285.1, from coordinate 11,629,747 downwards.
AAATGCAAAAACATATTTGTCGACAGGATGTGTAAAAACCTGATTCAAGAAGTCTGACAGAACCGCAATTTAATTCTTAAAAATGATGACATTGGTCAATGGTCATGCTCCATTTAATCTAGCAGGTGATCGAACTTCAATAAATTCTCGCTTTTATTTGAAATGAGTTTGTGCTCCACGGGTCGGCAGCGTGGTCAATAAATAATTGTTTTTTAGCTGTGCTTCTTCTAAATTACAGGCTATGTATAGTTTTTAGTGCTAGTTGAGTGGGCATATATGCAAGTTGTCCGGTGATGGTAAAATGACGAATCAGGATTGAAGCTTAATTTAAGCTTGTTATCAACAACAAGATTTTCAAAACTGCCAGATATTTTTTAGTAGGCATTTGTAATCATTTTGTTTTTAATAGCTGAGCTTTGAGTTTTGCATTCATCTACTTTTAACATTGCGTTGTGTGGTGTTTGTTACAGCGATAGTGTATCGTCAACCGTAGAAATATTTTAAATATTGTAAACAGTATATTGCATCATGTTGTTGAAACGAAAAAGAACTCTAGAAGAGGAGAAAAGGATATTCAATTCCCAGTGGGAGTTGGACTATTTCGTGATCGAGACACCAGCACACACCATGATGTGTCTAATATGCAGTCAAGTTGTTAAAACTGTTAAAGGAGATAATGCAAAGCAACATTTTCGTCGTCATACGTCACACGCTTACGCGAAATTGAAAGGCGAGCCCAGATAGATCTGTGTAGAAAATTTGAAGAAAAGTGTACGACAGCAGATATTTTGCATGTCTACTTTCACTAAGTCTGATAATAATCGTTGCGAAGCTCTTACAGAGTGGCATATCATCTTGGTCCTATTCCGATGGGGAACTTGTTAAGCGATGTCTCATCGACGTGGTTAAGTGCATTCATCCTGGTAAGGAAACTGACTATTGATCAATTGCTCTCTCGCGTTATACAATTCAACGCCGTCAAAATAATATCGCCAAGCAGCTGACCTTTTCTCTGCAGACAAAGGTTAACAAAGAAGCAAGTTTATTTTCACTCGCTGTCGATCAATCAACTGACATCAAGGACTCAGCGCAACTACTCGTATTCATACAATCTCTATCTCCACGTTTTGATCTGTGTGAGGATCTTCTTTCCATTCAAACACTCTCTTCTCGCACTCGTGGAGAAGATATCTTTGTTGCAGTTAAAAATATCTGTCTTCGCAATGGATTAGACTTGAAAAATCTTCGTGGCATTTGCAGAGATGGTGCGCCTGCAATGACTGGTAACTTACAAGGTTTTGTGGCAAGACTTTCAGAGTATGTATCAAAAGAATATGATAACAAACAGCTCACTAACCTCCATTGTATTATCCACCAAGAAGCACTACGTGTCAAATCTGTTGCTTTAAACGCCACTTTAAAAGAAGTGAATCGCATTATTTTATGCATTTGCTCAAATGCTCTTTATCACCGGCAATCTCGGAAACTTTTGCAATTGAGCGAAACGTCTGCCGAGGATATTCTCTATCACACCGCAGTTCGTTGGCTCTCTCAGGGAGAAACATCTCGCCGTGTTCTGCAGTTTCGCAAAGAAATACTATTCCACAAAAAACAAAGACTGTCCTTTACTGAACAACGACTTTGTTATATCTTTGGCGTTTCTGGCTGATTTTCTGACGCACATTAATAATCTGAATAAAAGTCTGCAAGGAAAAGGAACAACAGTTCGTTTCATGCACAAGAAAGTACTGGATTTCAAAGACAAATGTCGTCTCCTCAAAAATCATCTTCAGCAGCATAATTTCTTCCATTCCCACAATTGACGGCTTTGATTGTCAGCAATGAAATACAAGTTGACAAAATTCCAATCGCTCTATTTTGTAAAGTTTTTGATGCAGTATTGCAGGATTTTTCAGACCGTTTTCAAGATTTTGACAAATTTTCAAAAACTTTAAGATTTGCTGCTTTTCCACAACTGGTGGAAACTAAAAGTGTTCAAATGGATCTCCAAATGGAAGTGGCAGAGATAAAGAATGATGAGCAGCTTGTGCAAAAGTTTAAGGACGAAGAAAATTTGCTGGAAACCAGGAAAAGTGCAATTAAATATCCTATGCAACTAGAATTGGCAAGAGAAACACTTGCTCTTTTTGGAATAACTTGTGTGTGCGAATCAGCATTTTCAAAGATAAAGTATATGAAGAACGAGTACCGAACCCGATTATTACACAGCAATTTGGAGTCTGAACTAAGGCTGATGGTATCCCACGAGACACCCGACTTTGCGAGCTTATCTGCTCGTATGCAAAACCAAGGGAGTCATTAATATATGATGAATCGCAAACTTTGTATCAAATAAATTCATTAAAAATTGTTTGACATTGTCTTACATTATGCTTTTAACTAACGCAACACAAAAGTTTTCAACTTACTGGCGGCCGCACTTTCTAGAAGTAAACATAATGCGGCCGGCAATAGCAAAAAGGTTGCACACCCCTACTCTAACATATTAGCTTCTGTCATGTAATTCTAATCATTCAATTTATTCATTATCTCCTCCATGTGATTTTTCCATATTTTCTTTTCCAGTCTTTTTGACTAAAACATAACTTTTCATCTTTCCTTCCAATGCACCTTCCTACTTCAATATCTCTTTCATGAACTTCACTAATTTAAAAATGTTATTTAGTTCTTCACTCAACTTCCCTAATTCTTTTTCAGCTTTTTCTCTTAGAATCAGCAACCACCCCTTCGTTTGATTTTTGATATCCTTACATCAAGCCTTGTTTTCCTCCAATCGATTCACGCACCAGCATTTTATATACCACTTTCTTTTGCCATATCGCTTCTTCCACCTCTTCATCCCATATTGCTTCTTTCCCCATACTTCATGACAGGTCTTTAAAATACCATTTTTGAAAGCATTTCATATCATGGGCGCATCAAGAACTAACTCCTTACTCTTTCTTGAAATCTTGTTCTCACGTTGTTTCCTTTGATTTCCAAACCCTCTTTCTAACAATTGATCCTTTTTACTAGTTTCTTCAACTTCTTTTTGTTTATGTCTGTTGTCAACAGCCGATTTTACAATTTCCAGAAGATCGCTTTCACATCTTTTAAACGCTTTCCGTTGTTTCCACCAACCAACACAAAATCAATCTCAGTTAATTTCCACCGATACTTTACGTCATTTTCTACTGCTCCCTCTTTTGAAATCACATGTTTACCACATACAATTCCTTTCCATCGCACTACTCAAGCAGTCTTCTTCCATGAACATTTCCTTCGGCTATTTCCTTTCTTCCACGCACACCTTGAAAATCATAAATTCGTCTTTCAATATCTCCGTTAAAGTCCCTAGACAAAGAACCAATGTGGTTTTGCAAACCCCACTCACATACCATTTCATTATAAAATTGATCTCTCTCGCAGTCTATTCTTCCCACCTGGGGCCCACCCGCACATATCACTCACATAACTTCCTCCTCAAAAATCACCAGGATTGCCACCACTTCGTCACTTTTTTCGAACTTCTACAAACTTCTCGCATAGTTCTTATTTCTCAAAATTCTGACACCTCGTTTTTATTGTTATTTCAGACTACCACAGCTTACAGCTCGTATACCTCTTACGCATGACACCAACAAATCTAGCTGCTTGGCTTATCCAGCTTGCTTCCAGTAGACAGTATAGGCTACATCCACTTTTCTCTTTCTCAACTGCCCACATACTTTTGTAACTCTTAACAAAAACTTCCAACATTCCAGCTTCCAACTCATATCTCAGGTTTTGGCAACTCGGAGATTCTTCGCACACCCTGACCATTTATGAGGTCCCAGGGACTGGGGGCCAAGTCTTCAATAGACCTTTTCATGATGCAAGATTTGTAGCATTTTTTCCGGAAAGCATGCCATTGCTCACCTCCAACCTCAGCTTTCAGATTTAAGGGGTCACCAACCTTAGGCTGGCTAGTATAGGTTTTCATGGGCAGGTACCCAAAGGTCATCTCTTACAACTTACTGGGAAACAGCCTCACTATTCTACTCCAATGAAGCACGTGATTACATCATTAACAATAAAATTAATTTTGTTCAACTAAAAACTTATTTCTGAAGATGGAAATTACAGATGTTGTGTAATTTGTAACACTGACAAACACGAAAGGTTATATGTACCTGTAAAGTGATTCGGTTCTTTACCAAAAGACCTATCTTAATGTCCATTGTGTTTAATGCGGCTTCTAAATCATTATTTGATTTGATGCTCTGAACGACCTGTTTCTTTAGTTCTTGAAGTTCTGAAAGTGATTTAACATCAATATTAACGGTACAACCAGCTAGTCATTGCCGCTTAAAAATAACATAGACCTAAGACATATTTTCGCTATTTTTTTCACTTTTTGGAGGGTTTAGACATGGACCTTGAATGGGGTGGTACAAACAGCTTCACACAATCTCGCTGGATTACAGCAATAGATGAACTTAAAACCTGACCATTTTTTTTTGCCGAATTAGAATGGAAAAGACATTTTCATAACTATGATTTTGCACTTAAGGCTTTTCTGTCCTCAAGCGGCGAGCATTTTTTTACGTCGACGGGAAGTTCTTCAATTTCCTTGTCTTCGAGTCAGCAGTCATTGCGGTCCGTACAAGCCATAGTCTGAACCCGAAACGTAAGCATGGATGCAAATGAAAATTCCGCTCGAACCTGCCGCTAGCAACGCAACACTCCAAGCGCTCAATCGCTAAACTTCCGACAAGTTTAGCACTGCGTTCACCGCGTCAACTCTCCACCGCAAAAAGAACAAGAACCCTTGAACGTTTGGGATGGGATGCGAGCCTACAGCCCTCTTATCGGCAATGTAGATTACATATTTTAATATAGCTCTAAAATAAGCTGTTTGAGCCATAAGCTTTTCGTGACGCTCTCATCACTGGCGATATCGCGTCAAAAGGGAAGATCTAGACTGAATAAGTATTTTATGTCAATAGTTTGGACGTTAAGCAATCACGACGTGCCATGACAGCACTGGTACTGTAAAGCTCGCCAAAGAAAGATTTCACAATAGCGAAAGTTAGAGAAAGCGCAGCTGGAGGCCAAATGCCGCGATTATCGAAAAGAGTTTGAGAGTGTAAACCAGGGGTGGGCAACCTTTTTAGCCGGAGGGCCGCATTGACCATGATAAAGGTTGGTCGAGAGCCAGTGCTCACTATCGTGTCCAAAGTGATGGTGTCCAAAAACTGAGACTGATGACCTTTATTTTTTTTTTGAGACCATCATGTTCATACCCTGTGAAACGATGTCATCACACAGGGTGTGGACATGGTGGACTCCAAATAAAAAAAAAAAAGGGTCATCACCCTCAGCTCAGACGGAAAACGCGCCTGTGCCAACTGACATATGCTCTTTTATTCGTGACGTGTAAAGTTTATGGCTCATTCACAGGACATTTGTTTCCCCTCTTGTCATCATAACTCAGTTTTGCTGAAGTTTCAAAAGTGTTCGCGGGCCGCACAAAATTCTCTCGCGGGCCAGAGGTTGCCCACCCCTGGTGTAAATAAACTCTTTCTGTCTGCATAACACCGGGCGCCGGGTCTTGATATAAGCAGCATTTAAGAGATTAAGATGGAAAGAGCTGCCTGCTGTGGCGAAAATTGAAAACCGCTTGTTATCATTCTTCAATGCACATTGATCATTTTCTAAAAGATGTTGACCATGGCAGAGTCACAATCCGGTTTGGTGTCGTTTCGTTTGCACGATCTGTGTGGTTGAGATCGGCGTGGACGGGTCAATTGTTGTCTTAACCATTGCGAAACAGGTTGTTTCATGCGATCTTGTAGTCGTTGAGATGTTCGCCCTATGTACCGACTATCACAGTGGCACTTATATTCACATGACAGAACTTTTCTGAGTAATAACTAGAACATCCTTGCGGGCCACAGGCAGCATACGCTTTGACGTAAAGACCAAGCGGGTGCTGACGGAACCATAGCAGCTTTCCACGGCGGTTTTGACTTCTTTTTCCAAGTTTATGGAGACCTTACCCATCCAAGGACCCTCAAGTATATCGGGAGCTCTCAGGGCCAAATCACTTAAGGGTGGAGAACCAAGCGATTTTCTTTGTGATCTGAGCGTTGATGACGTTTTTAGGATAGCCATTTGTCCAGTAATATTTTCTTGATCCGTTCTATTTCTCCATTGAGTCTATGCTTGGTGCAAATCATTAGAGCTCGATGCACTAATGTAAATATTAGACTTATTTTACGTTTGACAGGACTAAAAAGGACTCCCAACGTAAATAGTGGCTAGTGAAAGTGGGTTTCCGGTATACACTGGTCTCAAAGCCAATATCTGTTCTTTCGACGTAAACATCAAGAAACGATATACATTTATCTTTCTCTTTTTCAAAGGTGAATTTGAGGGATGGATGAAGGCAGTTGAGTTTGATCAGGAATTCATCTGCTTCAGCTTCGTGATCGAAGATGGCAAATGTGTCGTCAACATATCTGAAGTACGTTGGAGGCTTCTGCGTTTGAGAAAATAACTTTTCTTCATAATATCCAACAAAGATGTAAGCCAAAGCCGGACCAAGTGGTGATCCCATAGCTACTCCGACTGTTTGCTTGTATATAGTGTTATAGAAGCTGAACTCAACCGAGGATGAGCGCTTTTCAGCAATTCAACAAACACGTCCTTTGGAATGAGTGGTTGTAAATCAGTCTGGTCATAGAGGGCTTCCAAACAGATTTTGATGGTTTTATCAAGGGGAACATTAGTGAACAAACTGGACACGTCAAAAGAACACACGAAGACATTAGAGTCGATATCAAGATTTTGCATGGTCTTAGCAAACCTAAACGAATCTGATATGCAATGTGACGAAAACCGCTCCAACAGAGGTTGTAATAGGCCAGCCGACCACTTGCCAAGTTCATGATGGAACGAACCTACCATAGACAGTATAGGCCGAAGTGGAGTGCCTTCTTTGTGTGTTTTCGGCAAGCCATATATTCGAGGTCTTTGCGATCCAGTTGGTAGTATTGCGTCATATATCCACTTCGGCATATGATCGGCTTTGACTAAGTCAAGCAACCGCTTCTGAAGGCGCGATTCAATGTTGGCTGTGTTGTCGTTCCTGGAGACCGGACCAAGTCTTTTGAATTTCGATTGATCATTAAGTATCTCGTTCATTTTATCGACGGAGTCGCTTTTGTTTAAAAGGATAACGCCGGAGTCTTTGTCAGGTTTAGTGATAATGATATCATCATCGTAATCTATTGATTACACTAAAGCACTCTTTGTGCATGGTGAAGTCATGTGAATCTATCGTGCTGACACAAATGAGCAACGTCGGCGAGTCGGGCTTTCAAAGCAGTGCGTTGTTCAACAGAACTGGCACTGTGATGTAAAAGCTGTGCCCACAGTGACTCAAATTCGGCGAAGATTTCTTCTTTGCACAAATACCTGGGTGGCAATCCAATGCACGCAGCTCTTTCCATCTTAATCTCTTAGAGGTTGCTTAAAACAAGACCCAGCGCCCGGTTTTATGCAGACAGAAAGCGTTTGTTTACACTCTTTCGATAATCGCGGCGTTATTGAGCCTCTTGCTGCGCTTTCCATAGCATTTGGCTATTGCGAAATCTTTCTTTGGCGAGCTTTACAATACTAGTGCTATCATTGGCTTGTCTTGATTGCTTAACGTCCAAATCATTCTCATAAAATACTTATTCAGTATAGATCTTCCTTTTGACGCGATACCGCCACTGATGAGAGCGTCACGAAAAGCGTATGGCTCAAACAGCTTTTTTCAAAGCTATATTAAAATTCTGTACCACCAGCAAGATTTTTAGATTAAGTAAATAGGCATCAATCTTTGCAAATAACTAAATAAACATCATGCCCTTTTAGAGTTAAGGTATTACTGCTGTACGTTTTGATTAACCACTATTGGCCTACACAAAGCTCAGGCACCAACGAAACGTGAACGTGGCTTGAATTCCAAAAATTTGTAACCAGCAGTAGAGCTGCGACAATAAACTCTCCAAAAACACTTCCAAGCAATTACGTCTAATAAAACAAACGAACCTATTTCTTCAGCAAAGTCGTTCGCTCTTTGATCGAGCAAATGGACGAACTTTTGTACGACGGGCAAAGGTGGGTTTTCAACACCGGCTGAAATAGCAAAAGCATAAAATAGTTGAAAAAGTGAGGAACTTCTGCAAATGCTTAAAACATCTTTAAGGTGAATGTACCCAATATACGTTTTTATGTAGAATTTGTACGTTTTTCTTATTTGTTTTGGCATGAAAATTTTCATCCGCTTTGCTATTTACAGTATATACGAGGTGCCAACTGTAAAGTACGTGGTAAAGTTACAGTTTGCAAAGATCAAGACATATCGCATATCGTACAGCAACAAAAATATTTTTCCTTTCCAAAGCCATAGCAGACAGCAACCTTTTTTCTTTTCAAAGACAAATCACCTTGCAACGAAAATACGGTGAAATGCTCTTTGTTAAATCGCACTACTTGTAAAATTGTGCTTTGTGCAAAACATGTTCGGATATGTTCGTGGTAATTCGGAAACGGCGAGATTTCGTCAACTGCAAAGCCAGGGGATTCGGCAACTCGTGGCTCTTTTGTCCCTAAACCAGGTAACCGTGTCTTGAAATTCGGTTCGTTACCACAAATCAAAGGTGAAAACCTTTTTTTCGGTCATCACCCTTGATTCGATGGACCGTATCATTTAAATTCGCCCGAATACAATTTTTTGCGTCTCCTTGTGCTCATTGACACCCCGAAAAGGCTATTGACAGAGCTGCCCAAACTCGTGTCTGTCTGACGAGCTGTAAAAGTCTCCAGACAAAGCCGGACAGATACAGACAGACCTATTTCAATCTACAAGGTCTATAGTTGCTCTGAAGAGATCTTATAGATCGAAACAGGTCTGTCGGCATCTGTCATACTTAACAATTGGCACATCATATTTATATAGTGTAACGTTGTTGACCGAACATCCAGTTTCGTCCAAAAAATACGTACGAAAAGCGTTTCGTAGGTACTTTTCAGACAAAACTGAATGTTCAAGCAACAACGCGTACTGCGCAACACCATGTAAATAGCGAAGCGGATAAAAATTACCACATAAAAATGTGTAACAAAAAAAATCTATGTTACACACAATTCACCTCAAGATGGAAAGCAAAACCGATCACATTGCACAGCAACATTGCACGACAGTGAAAACCGACACATGCCAAGCGTTCGTGAGGTTTCGAGATCAACGCTCGCCCCGCTTTTGGGTTATTGACCACAACAAACATCGTAGTTGATAGTGTGCGGTGATGATAAAATGCGCTGTGTCCACAAATAGTAGCAACTCCAAAGCGGGAGTGAACGCAAACTGTTTCCCACGCAACAGTCAAAAAATTTTTTGGAGACTAAAGATTGAGACTATTTTTAGGTCAAACACTTAAAAATGATTTTCTTAGCTTGACAGATTCTCGCAAGCGAAAGATTTATTGGAATATCGACCAACGAAACATGACGACTCGCTCTTTGGTGACTCTGTCTCTCTACCTATGGTCCAGGCCCTGGAGAGTTGCCCGGCTTATGGGGCTCGATGGGTTTCCGCCATGCCCCCATCCCTATGAAGGGGTCGGGTAACAACAACAACATGAAACTTGACAACTCCGTAGATGGTCTGGACAACCGTTCTATAATCTATTGCGACCGTTGCTGTCGTGCAAGTTGGGATAAAATATCAAAACATAAGCCACGTCACCATAACTTACTTAATGTAACATAGTCGTATCTAGCCTTGTTCGATCGGAACCAAGCTTGCAGTTTCACTATTGTGTCAGTCTAAAAAAGACATTGCAGCTGTAGAATTTAAAATATTAAGAGACATATTTATGATTAGCAATGCCAGCCTCAAATCTCGTTTCTTTCCTACTTTTAATTTGAAAATCGGAATCCGTTGCCATTGCTCTGCGTTTTCACAGGGTGATTAAACAGTTTATAACCTCTGGGTTTTTATCATTAGTGCAACTACGTTTGTCATTGTTGCTTTAAATATCGTCGCACTTGATATTCGTATTGACAGAGCAATGATACCGACAAATGGTGGTGGTAAACTGATGGATAAATAAAATAACTAACAACAATAGACATGATAATTTAAGAGACCGTGGACAAGCAGGCAAAACTGATTGCGTGCGAAGGTACGGTTATGTTTTGAGGAAAAATAGTAATAAAGTGCAGAAAAAAAGCGTCAGATTTTGAAGTGGTTGGAAAAAGATGGCAAACGATGGTGACGTGAAAAAGATTAGCGCAAATTATTTGAAGAAAAAAGATGCCATCAAGAGAAAAAATGGCGAAAAGCTGTTTTTATGAAAGCGAGGAAAAAGAGATGAATTTGACCGCCCAAGTTAACGGGGCAAAACGTGATTTGTTCCTATTTATATCAGCCATCAGGTTAAAAGGAAAATAGAAGTTTCTACAATATTATAAAAGTTGTTGTTTGATTAAAGACCGTCCGCTTCGCACTCGGTAGGCTTGGAATCAAAATACCCAAAGCTTTATAAAGGCATTCATAGCTTCCCTGTTTGGTGGTCAACGTTCAGTAGAAAAAGTTCGCTTGATAAGACCTGGTAACGACACTTTGTTTATAGGATTCATTAACTCTTACGTGGCGAAGTGATAGGGTCGTGTAGGCAGAATACTAGTCGGTGAGGTTCAGCCTCACTAAAGGCCTGCACACAAAGCATGAGCGTGCTACACAACAACACAACCACAAATACAAACAAGACCGCATCGCTGGTGATGCATTAAGTATGTAAGTATATATCGAGCTATTTGAAAGATATTGACTAACCGACTTTTCAAAATCAAACAAAATGTTTAACTTACGTTATCTTTGAAAAAGTTGAGTCGTTTGTTGTATTTTGATCTAGCTAACCACATGCGCGTCCATTTTTGCATCTGAAAGCAGAAAATATTGTATCAAAAAAAGCAAAGACAAGCTTATAAGCTCTTTGAAACATAACTTTGCTGCAACTTGTTTTAAATTCAATGCTGAACCTATGCTAGTTATGTTAAGATGACTGCTATGGTGATGACGAATATGTAACAAAGAACAAAAACTAAAAATACAGGATGTCCATAAAGTCCGTGTGCACTTTAAAAGATTTATAACTTTGTTTGTATTTGCGATAGAAATAATCTGTAAAAAGTGTTATCTACCTAATTTTAAGTGCAGTTATTGAATGATTCTTTACCACAAAATTAGAAACAGTGTTTCTACAAAATGGAGCTCCTTGCCACTTTGCTCTGCATGTTAGACAGTTTCTAAATCTAGAATTTCTTAAATGATGGATCGAAAGGGGCGGACCATTTTCTTGGCCTCCGCATTCGCCAGATTTCACTTCATTAGATTTTTTTATGGAGACATGTAAAAATAATTGTGTACGCAACCAAACCTAATTCGTTACAAGATTTGAAAGTTAAAATAATTAATGTGATTTTGGGTATTACTGTAAATCAGTTGGCAAATGTTTTCTGTGAACTACGAAATTGTATTACCCTTTGCAAAGACTTGCTAATGATGGAGGAAATGTGGAAACTTACATAAAATTTCATTAAGACCTAAAAAATCTAGATTTTCTTCTTTCTAATTCTTTTTACAGATTATTTTTATCGCAGATACACATAAAGTTATAAATTTTTTAAAGTGCACACGAACTTTATGGACACCCTGTATATAATCATAAACTACGTAGTCAGTCGATTTGACAGTAGAGAGCTCAATGATCGAGTCAGAGCAATAGAATGAACCTTATTCAAGTTAAAATCACCTCAACAGTCTGTTTCGCCTAAGGCAGCTCGTCAGGAGGTAGTGCTAAAACACAACACTGGTATAAGATGAAATCCAAAATAAAAAAATATGTAAATGAAAATTAAAATTAAATTAAATAAAAGGGTCGAAAATCAACGGAAGGTAAGTTCTACAGATCTGCCTTAGTCAAGCGCTGCTTACTACGACTGGCGAGTAGATGATGGGCCTTTACATCAACACCCGATCCAACCATCCACCCTCCATTACCAAACAGCTGCATCACATGATTAACAATAGAAATGCCCATCATGTGACCGTGAGTCTTCTGACAACGCTATTCCACCTTACGCTGAGGCTTTGAAAAAATCCGCACATTCACCTTGCACGGCATACCCCATGCACTCAACGACTTCACCAAACCGCAAGAAACCAAGGAAAATAAACATCACCTGGGTTAATTCTCATACAGCATGGAAGTTAAAACAAATATCCGCAAAAAGTTCTTCTATCTCATCAACAAGCACTTCCCCTCGAACAACCACCTCCACAAAATTTGCAACGATTTCAACGTCAAACTCAGTTACAGTTGCATGCCGAACATGGCATGCATTATCAAAAACCACAACAATAAGTTAATATACCCAACCACTAAAACCGACGAGGTGCCGTGCAACTGCAGAACAAAATCCAAGCCCGCTTAACGGCAAATGCCGAACCAAATCAATCGTGTATAAAGCCTCCATCACAGCTCCAAACATCCCAACACGGCACTATTTTGGACCTTGTGAGACCGACTTCTAAGCCCTGTTTTACAACCATCGCTCGTCATTCAAAGACCAACAAAAGATGAACGCTACGGAACTCTCCAAAGTTGTGTGGGACTGCAAGAACAGAGGAATCGAACCGCGCATATCTTGGTCTATTGTATGCAAAGCAGATGCATTCAAAAGTGTCACCAAGCGCTGCAACCTCTGCCTAGCTGAAAAACTGGCCATCTTACAAGCTGATCAGCGTACTCTCCTAAACAAACGATGTGAGTTCATCTTCAAATGCAGACACCGGACCAAATTCAAGTTGAAAAACATTAATTAATACCAACTTTTATTCGTGGTCTCTCATTTGTGCACTGTTTTTATTTTTATTATTTATTTTTATTCTGTTTTTATTCTATATTTTAGCTCTTGCCATCGTTTTGCATACACTCTTTATCTTTAACCTTTTCCACGCTTCAATGACTTCCCGCCTTACTAACGCCAGCGCGCGCGATAATACCATCATTTACCCGCCAGTCGTAGTGAGCAGCGCTTGACTAAGGCGGATCTGCAAAGCTTATCTTCCGTTGATTTTCGAGCCTTATATTCTATTTAATATAATTTAATTTTTATTTACTAATTTTTTTGTTTTGGATTTCATCTTATACCAGAGGTGTCTTTTAGAACTACCTCCTGACAAGCCGTCTTAGGCGAAACAGACTGTTGAGGTGATTTTAACATGAATAAATTTCATAATCATCAACCACAATTTTTTTCAACCGCATAAAAATGCTATGCTTCACCATAACTTTTACGACCAGTCTACGTTTAAAACAGTTTAAATGCTATACTATGAAAACACAAACGTAGTGCGTTGCTTTATAATGGTTTGGAAACTGGCAATCTTGTGCTTATGACACCTTTCATCGCGTTTACGTTACATGAACACAAGATTGCTGCTTCAAATACAACAACACAAAGTATCGTGACAATAAAATTCTGGGGCATTATATGTCGCCGTTGCAACAAACATGGCATGGGTAAATTGACTAACTGCCAACAAGCCTTGTACTTGATTTAATGAAGAACCTTCAAAATCGATATAAAGACACCGCATACCAACCCTTAACTACCCTTCATTTTGTTAATTTATTTACGTATTTACCATAGGCTATACTCTACGCTAATCGTTTTTAGCTTGCATCAAGCCGAAAACTTTTAGCATAGAGTTTCAATATAGCTTTAAAAAAAGCTGTTTAAGCCATAAGCTTTTCGTGACGCTCTCATCAGTGGCAAAATCGCGTCAAAAGGGAAAATCTAGAGCAATGGTTCTCAACCTTTTTCATGCCGTGAGCCATTTCGAGGAGCCACATATTTTTGAGTCCAAGTTTCTTGCCGTGGCCAACCTTTTTTGTGCGCCGTGGCCCACTTTAAAGGGTCGCAGATTTTTGTGGCCCACTTTGATTACGTCTGAGATGTGATGATGATAAAGTTGCTGGGAATATCGTCAGAACGCAAGGCAGCGGAGGTGATCTCCAAAAAAAAAGGTCAGTGCCTCCCCAGTTCCGAGGATAACCACTCCGCGGGCGGTATCGGAGTTGATTTACAAAGGAAAATAAGGTCATTGCGCCTCCATGGGTGCTGGTCCGCATGGCTGTTCATTTGCACCAGTATTTCTCAACTTCATTCGACTTGCAAACCCATTATTAAAGTACGCAAAGATCTCAAACTTGCGTGCTACGGCCCAACGGTTGAAAACAAGTAATCTAGAGTGAGTACTTTATGTGGATAATTTGGATGTTAGGCAATCAAGACGAGCCAATGATAGCGCTAGTATTGTAAAGCTCGTCAAAGAAAGATTTCGCAATAGCGAAAGAAAGCGCAACTGCAGGCCGAGGATGTGTGCTGTGGCGAGGATTGAAAACCGCTTGTTATCATTCTTCAATGCACATTGATCATTTTCTAAAAGATGTTGACCATGGCAGAGTCACAATCCGGTTTGGTGTCGTTTCGTTTGCACGATCTGTGTGGTTGAGATCGGCGTGGACGGGTCAATTGTTGTCTTAACCATTGCGAAACAGGTTGTTTCATGCGATCTTGTAGTCGTTGAGATGTTCGCCCTATGTACCGACTATCACAGTGGCACTTATATTCACATGACAGAACTTTTCTGAGTAATAACTAGAACATCCTTGCGGGCCACAGGCAGCATACGCTTTGACGTAAAGACCAAGCGGGTGCTGACGGAACCATAGCAGCTTTCCACGGCGGTTTTGACTTCTTTTTCCAAGTTTATGGAGACCTTACCCATCCAAGGACCCTCAAGTATATCGGGAGCTCTCAGGGCCAAATCACTTAAGGGTGGAGAACCAAGCGATTTTCTTTGTGATCTGAGCGTTGATGACGTTTTTAGGATAGCCATTTGTCCAGTAATATCTTCTTGATCCGTTCTATTTCTCCATTGAGTCTATGCTTGGTGCAAATCATTAGGGCTCGATGCACTAATGTAAATATTAGACTTATTTTACGTTTGACAGGACTAAAAAGGACTCCCAACGTAAATAGTGGCTAGTGAAAGTGGGTTTCCGGTATACACTGGTCTCAAAGCCAATATCTGTTCTTTCGACGTAAACATCAAGAAACGATATACATTTATCTTTCTCTTTTTCAAAGGTGAATTTGAGGGATGGATGAAGGCAGTTGAGTTTGATCAGGAATTCATCTGCTTCAGCTTCGTGATCGAAGATGGCAAATGTGTCGTCAACATATCTGAAGTACGTTGGAGGCTTCTGCGTTTGAGAAAATAACTTTTCTTCATAATATCCAACAAAGATGTAAGCCAAAGCCGGACCAAGTGGTGATCCCATAGCTACTCCGACTGTTTGCTTGTATATAGTGTTATAGAAGCTGAACTCAACCGAGGATGAGCGCTTTTCAGCAATTCAACAAACATGTCCTTTGGAATGAGTGGTTGTAAATCAGTCTGGTCATAGAGGGCTTCCAAACAGATTTTGATGGTTTCATCTATAGGAACATTGGTGAACAAACTGGACACGTCAAAAGAGATTTGCATGGTCTTAGCAAACCTAAACGAATCTGATATGCAATGTGACGAAAACCGCTCCAACAGAGGTTGTAATAGGCCAGCCGACCACTTGCCAAGTTCATGATGGAACGAACCTACCATAGACAGTATAGGCCGAAGTGGAGTGCCTTCTTTGTGTGTTTTCGGCAAGCCATATATTCGAGGTCTTTGCGATCTAGTTGGTAGTATTGCGTCATATATCCACTTCGGCATATGATCGGCTTTGACTAAGTCAAGCAACCGCTTCTGAAGGCGCGATTTAATGTTGGCTGTGTTGTTGTTATTGTTGTTGTTGTTGGTTACCTGGCCCCTTCCGAGGGATCGGGGCATGGCGGAAGACCATGGAGCCCCAGAAGCCGGGAAACTCCCCAGGGTCGGGATCAGAGGTCGTAAAGAGACAGAGAGTCGCCAAAGAGTGAGCGGCGCAAAGAGTCCGTAGCTGGACAGTGCAGAATGAGATGAGAGGTGTCCTGGGACGAGTGTCCGCAGACGCTGCACGAAGGATTCTCGATTCTGCCAATCCTAGAGAGATAAGAACCTAAAAGAAGGCTGTGTCCCTTGCAGCGTAGACGAGAGAAAACACAGCGAGCATAATGAGGGAGCACAAGTTCCTCAGTGGAAATTGAGGGAACCTGTGTGTCAAAGAACTTCGATGAGACAGAACGCCTCCAGTCCGAAATAAAACAAGAGTGGATACGAGAGATAAGAGGAGAGAGACTACAAGGGATAGCGGAAGGCACAAGCAGCGATCCCCGTCTGGCCAGCTCGTCAGCCGTGTCATTCCCCGGGAGGAACGAGTGTCTGGGGACCCATTGTAGCCTGATAGAACAGGAGGAGAGAGAAGACAGTTCCTGCCAGATCTGCCACAGAGTTTGAGATAACAGGAAAGATGGAGGAGGCAACAGGGTGGCGAAGACAGAACGAGAGTCAGACAGGACGAGAAGAGAAATGGCAGACTTGTTGGTGCTGCCGAGACCAGCAAAGAGCGTGCACAATGCCGCAGGCTTCAGCCGAAAAACTTGAGCACACTGGGCATGCCGAAAAGGAAACAGTGGCCTCAGTGCCACAGAGAGAGCAGTTGGCAAGAACGCCGGAGCCGCCTTTGCGAAAAACAAAAGGAACAAAGCCGTCTGTCCAGAGCACCAGATCATGAAGGGGGAGAGAGTCAAGATGGGCGAGAGCCGCACCTTGGCGAGAGTGAGGGGAATCAGAGCGAGAGCATGGAGTGGGAAGGGTGGACTCCACCGTGAACGAAGGCAGATTCCAAGGAGGAAAGGGAGAGCAAGCAAGAAGAGCCTGTCTAGAACAAGTAGAAGGAAGCATGAGCGGGTGAGTGGACGCAAAAGCTCTCCAGGACAATCTGCAGAGTCTTGGTTTCACTCCAAGTCTGGCCAAACCTGAAATGGGAAAGGAGGTTGGGAAACGAAGAGCCCGCTCATAAGATGAAAGAGTGAAGTGAGTCAGAGTGACTCGTAGGGGAGGTAGAGAAACCTCAGTGAATAGTAGAGGGATAGGGGACGACGAGAGGCAGCCGGTGATGGCGCGACTGGCCGCTCGGTGGAGGCGTTCCAATTTGGTGAAATTGGTAGCGCTTAGAAAAGGAAACCATCCGGGTGAAGCGTAAGTGAGAAGAGATCGAAGAAAAGATTTATACAGAAGAGAAAGGGACTCCTTAGATGGGCCCCATGACGAAGCAGAGACACAGCGTAAGGCCTTGAGACGTGGGAAAAACTTCTGGAAATTAGCATAGCTAATTTAACAATGCCGAAGCGAAGATACATGCTTAGAAAAAGAAAAAGTGGGGTCGAAGGTGACCCCAAGAAAAGTTGGAGTGAGATTGAAACGGAGACGGGAGCCGAGTAGAAGGAGGTTGGGCTGGAGGTTCGCTTGGTGGGAATCCAATGAGAAGAAGGAGGCCTCACATTTGCTCGGATTGAGAGGAAGACAACAGTGCTCCAATCAAAACAGAGCTCCTTGTGTGGCCTCCACCGCAGTAGGGACCGAGGGAGAGGAGGACCAAATGGCCAGATTGTCAGCGTAAAGAGAGCAGCTGACAGAAGAAGGCAGAGAGGCCGGAAGATCATTAATGAAGAGAGAAAAGTACAGGGCCAAGAACGGATCGTTGCGGAACACCTCGGCGGACTCGAAAGGAACCACTTTTGTGATTTTGATAGACCACACAAGCGCGCCTATCAGAAAGGAAAGATTGAGCCTATCAGAAAGGAAAGGAAAGGTTTGTGGAAAAGGACGGGATGCCAGACAGAGTCGAAAGCTTTAGAGAAATCGATAGTAGACAGGATCGTCCGAGAGCCCGGCCTGGGTTTGTTAAAGCTACCCGAAATGGACTGAGAAAGGTACAGATTTTGATCGAGTGTAGACCGTCCAAGACGGAAACCGGCCTGGCGGGGAGAAAGAATGGAATTACATTCCAGAAAGAAGAGTACACGGGATAGAATGATGCGTTCAAACAGCTTTGATACGCAGAAGGTGAGAGAGATAGACCGGAAGGAAGCAGGAGAGTGGAGAGGCTTTCCCATCTTGTGGATGGGAATAGTAGAAGATGTCTTGCAGATGGAAGGAAAGGAATGTGAAGACCAGGAAAGGTTGAAGATGTCAAGAAGTAAATCCATGCCAGAGCAAGGAAGATGCTTTAGCATGGGATAGGCAACTTTGTCTGGGCTAGTGGCAGTGTACGAGGAGAGGTTGGAGGCAGCCGCAAGAAATTCAGCGGGAGAGAAAGGAGAGCAAAAGGACGAGTGAGACTCCACAGGGCACGTGGCTCGGCGGAGCTTAGTGAGGTAGCCTCTGGCTGAGAAACGGAAAGTGGGATCTCAGGTAAGCGGCATAAACCGAAGCCGATTCCCTGGGAGAAGAACAGTTAGGAAACTTAGGAGAGGAGGAAGACGAGGAAGATGAGCCAGCGATAGAACGAAGAAGAGAGTGCACTGATTTAGGATTAGATTTAGGTGAAAGAGAAGAGCAAGTCGTCTGCCATGCCTCAGCCTTGGCCTTGGCAATGACTGACGAGGCGCGTCGAGAAGCGGAGATGTAAGCCTGGCGATCTTCATCACTTCTGTGAGCGGCAGCAAAACCCTTGCGTCTTTCACTAACCGCACTTTCCACCTCAGCAGACCACCAGGCTTTAGGAGGGCGTTTCATGCGGCCAAAAAAAATGGAAGATTTGGCCGCATTCAGTGCCAGAGAGGTAAAGAGAGCAGCAACAGAGGAAAGAGACGAGTATTCCTCTGCTGAAGGACAGTGAGAGTCAATGTAGGAGGCAAAGCCATCCCAGCGAGCTTTGAAAAAGTTGAAGGAAGGGGGACGCTCGTTGGGGCGATAGACCGGAGAGAGAGGGACGGACAGAAGAATTGGTAGATGGTCAGAACCCAGGTCCTGAAGCACCTCCCAGGAGCAAGAAAAAGCAAGAGTAGAAGGAGCAAAGGAGATGTCAGGAGAGGAGCGACTGCCAGAGGAGCAATGGAGAAGAGGTAGGAGGCAGGAGGCGTAGAAGGACGGCCAGGAGCAAGGGACGGTGGTGAAGGGGAAGAGGAAAGGAGATATAAAATGGGCAGAAGGAGGATAGGAGGTTTGGAGACGAGGGTGACGCGCGAGTGCAGCATCAGTACAGGGGGGGCAGATTGTACAGTGGAGGTATACATGTCGGAGGAGTCCGAGGAGAGAGTCACAGTGTTACGGCAGGGGAAGCAGCTCCAAGAGTGAGAGCTGCCAAGAGCTCTGAATTGGAGAGAAAAGGTTGTGAGCACCTTAGATGGACCCATTTGGAGCAAGCACAGCATTGCACTGACTTGCCCCGCCAGGTCACATTTCCAGCGCACACAGAGCAAGGAAAGATGGGGCCAGGGTTAGAGTGAACGATACCGCTCATCAAGAGAAGAAAAAGAATGGGGAGACGAAGAAGGGCAAGTGTAGGGCAGGAGAAAAGAAAAAGAGAAAACAGGCGACCGATTTTATATATGCTGTGTGCTGCCCTTCTGCGGTCGTTCAGGGGGCAGCATAGCGAAAAAATGAAGGGGAGAGCCCAGGGTAACTGGGACCCTCGGGAAGGCCAACAGCCATTTCGACCCAACCCAAACGGGGTCGGGGACCGCACCACCACGTTGAGGCGGCTGTTGATTGGTGCAGTGGTTGTGTTGTCGTTCCTGGAGACCGGATCAAGTCTTTTGAATTTCGACCCAGTACGCGAGTACAGGCAGCGAGTACTCGAGTACCAGGCAGCGAGTACGCGAGTACCAGGCAGCGAGTACTCGAGTACTCGCTGCCGTTGCACATTTGTATTGTGTCAGCACGATAGATCCACATGACTTCACAATGCACAAAGAGTGCTTTCGTGCAATTAACAGATTACGAAGTAATGATGATATCATTATCACTAAACCTGACAAAGACTCCGGCGTTATCCTTTTAAACAAAAGCGACTCCGTCGATAAAATGAACGAGATACTTAATGATCAATCGAAATTCAAAAGACTTGGTCCGGTCTCCAGGAACGACAACACAGCCAGCATTGAATCGCGCCTTCAGAAGCGGTTGCTTGACTTAGTCAAAGTCGATCATATGCCGAAGTGGATATATGACGCAATACTACCAACTGGATCGCAAAGACCTCGAATGTATGGCTTGCCGAAAACACACAAAGAAGGCATTTAAAGTAGGCATCTTTTAGATAATGAACAGTGTGCATTCAACTATGATAACAAGCGGTTTTCAATCCTCGCCACAGCAGGATCTCTTTCCATTTTCGTCTCTTTGAGGCTGCTTATATCAAGACCCAGCGCCCTGGTTTTATGCAGACAAAAAGAGTTTGTTTACGCTCTCAAACTCTTTTCGATAATCGCGGCATTTGGCCTCCAGCTTACTTTCGCTATTGCGAAATCTTTCTTCGGCGAGCTTTACAATACTAGCGATATCATTGGCTTGTCTTGATTGCCTAACGTCCAGATTATCCACATAAAACACTTCCTAACCCTAGATCTTCCCTTTTGACGCGATTTTGCCACTGATGAGAGCGTCACGAAAAGCTTATGGCTCAAACAGCTTTTTTTCAAAGCTATTTTAAAATTCTGTATCACCAACAAGATTTTAGCATAGAGTGTGAAGCCTATGGTAACCACGTAAAAGAAATTAACTAAATGAAAATCTTACAGGGTATTCGTCAAGTTCTAATTATTCATTATTGCTAAATGCTCCGTTGACACAACAAGGTTTAAATTGCGTAGAAAAATAGTGGAAACCTTTATAACGAAGTCCTCGTTGTCTCGGAAATACTGTAATCGATCATTGTACTTCTTCCATTGGGAATAGCCACGCCAGTGAGCTTGCATTCTGACCACAGCAGGGAGCTGTAACACAAAAACCTCTCTTTAAACGCTGAAAGGCAAACACCTGCCGGGAGATTACGAATTGTGTTATGTTCAAGAATTGGAGATAAGCATTTAAATCGAAATAGCACAAATGCAACGTTGCGTGTCAATTATGTCCCGCCTACAAACTAAACAAAACGTTGTCCCGCATGAAAGTCATATATCTTGAAGCAGTCAGAGATAAATACCATAAAATGCGTGTTATATCTACAACAGTTCTAAATTAACAATGCCGAAATGTTGGGCCAAAAATCATCAGGTTAAAGCCGGAATCGGATTAACTGGTGTCAACCAATTTTGACAGTACCTACAGGTCCTAACCACCTAGAATTAAACGGCTGTGTAAACATGAAAAGAGCGATTTTATTGAAAGCCTATTTTCTGTGACAGCTAACGCACGTAAGTTTGAAAATCCATTTTTACAACTAGTTTTGGTTGCATTTCTACAGTTGGTGGTAAAATTCAAGCTTAATATCAATTTACAAAGCTTGAGCGTACTCACAAACGCTAATTAGGTAAATCGTTTCAGGTTAGTGTAATATTATGTTTCTTTAGTGACTGAAACTTAACAGAAATACCAACAAGATAATTTATTCACAGGGTGGTTTCTGAAAAATCTTCATGAGTCGTCGTTTGGAATGCAGGGTGGATATATATTATCACGACAATTTCAAAAGTTCGACATATTTTTTTTGAGATATTTTCATTTGCTTTGTTTTATAATACCGGCTAATACTTTAGATGAATTTGGACATTACTTTGTGTGCGCAATCAGTCCAGTCACACGATGGACATCCAACCAGTTTTAAAAACCCTGGATCTGAATCTAGCCTGTCCAGCTTGCCCACTGCTAACTCTTTTCGTGGCCGCTTATCCTCTAGCTTAAGGGCCAGTAGTAACTGCACTTTATATGCGCAAAATTGAAAGCTTTAAGCAAAACTTAAGAATAGTGGAGCGTGGTATGTGTTACTGCATAGAAGCCCTGCGAACAGCCTTTCTATGACTTCTGGTAATTGCCGCGCGCGCAGAATTCAATTTCTTCATGTGATGATTGAGGTCGGCCAATTCCCTTAACTTTGTAGCACACTACCAATCTCCATCAACTTTTTAAGCCGTAATCAAATGGCAGATTTGTGTCTAAAGTTTCTTTATTTATTTGTGTCTAAAGTTTCGCTTGGCTTGGATGTCTGACTTCGTCTCTACAACGAGGAAAATCACTGAGCTCTTCCATGCGGAGTGCTCATTTTCATACACTCCATTTTCGCTTCGAATTCAAAAGGTTTTGCTTAATCATAAATAAATTATATTTTTAAACCTAGTTATTTCAAAAAGTATCTGTCAAGAGAGAACAGCTCGAAGTATTTCCCTTTTCTTAACAAATAAAACGTTGTTAAATATTTGAAATTGTAGCGACAATTTAAGAACACCCTGTATGTCATACTTACAAACGTAACGGCATAACACAAGACAAAAACAAAAAACCAATATAATATAGTACAGCTTAGGAGTAAGAATTCCAACTTTTGCAAAGAAGCTAATTTGCTTCTGCGATGAGTACATATTACATGTAATTTTTCAAAACTATGTCGCTAAAAGTTCTGCAGTGCTTTATCGTGACACTAAAAGATAGCACTCCAAAATGAAAAAAAACCATCAACAACAAACTTATGACATTTAATAAACCTTTTTCGCAAAAAAATAGTAAGTGAAATATAAAACAATGCACAAGACAATCTTGTGACTTAATTAGCTGCCCTCGGTTGGAAGCGCGCAAGTACTTAGGATGCTTCTTGCAATTAAAATCGGTGTAGTTCTTTTTTACTTGACTTCCCTTTTTTGGGGGGCACATTTAGCAATGTAATATAAAGAAGCTTTCTTTCCTTCCTTAACTTTTTCCACAAGATTTGAATGGTTGTCCAGTAGTTCGCATTTATTCAAAGTCAACCTCCTATTTCACCTTGTACAGGGACGACAGCCACGGGAAAATCTATCTCAAGCCCGAGAAAAAGCTTAACTCGATGTATTCGAGTTTTTCAATAACTACTTAAGCAGCTACAAATTAAACTCCTGCAGAACCTTATTTAAGCTTTCCAAATACTTTTTCCAATGGATTATGATGAATACATATAAGCATCACACATGTACAGCCACTTCCAAAAATGTGACATACTAGATCTACCGCACCTCTGCATGTGCAAAACAAAGAAGCAGCGAGACGTGCAAATAAATAAAACCGCCGACTGCTGGTAGGCTGCACATTGTCAGCCATTGTGGCAACATCTAATAACAATTGGAGTATCTGGTCGTCTGGGCTTCGAAATGCTTGGCCGTCAGTATTACTGTGAGCAGGATCTTCACGCCGACATCTAACGTAAAAAATTTTTCAAGCCCTAACAATAATTTTACAAAAAGATCGCTGTTCTGCTTATGGCTTGAAAAAAATCAGGTTCAGGGTACCTAACCAATGCTGCATTTGTATTGTTATAGAAGACTCGAAAGCAAGTTTTGATGTTTTGTCTTTCCATTGATTTTGGTGCAGCCGGTACCTCGTTGAGTTTCGACAGTTTAACCAAACTGCTATGTTTTTTTTGTAAACTAGCAATATCGCTCCGTTTTGCCTTTTGCGTACTTCCGCCTAATGTGTATTGCAGTTGTTTTTTCCGTATACCATTTGTCTCCCATGAATTTTTTTACATGGACAACATCATAACATTTGAATAGGCAGGAAGACCCTGTCAGCCACGCTTTGCAGTAAATGTCAGGATTCAATAGCTTAAAACATTTTTGATTAGTGCAACATCCATCAGCTATGCTGGCAGGTACCTTGTTTGGAGGTTCACTCTCGATTGTTTGCACAATGATGGTGGCTTCCTCATGAAGATATTGGGCTGTTACATTGCTGATGGGGTATGCCTTGCATATAAATTCTGAACCGTTAAACAAAGACTTGATCGTCACAGTCAATACTGTTTTTGCTAAATAGTCAACAGACTTGACAAAATTGAACTTTCACAATAAGTTAGAGTGGACTTATGTAGATTTCGTCCCAGATCGCAATACAATGCTTTTGATGATCTGAAAGATTTCCGAAAACTTTTAACAGAAAATTCGGTAGATCAATGCTGTTAACTTTTGACGAAATTTTTGTCAAGGTACTGATGCAGAAAAGTTAAAAATCTGCTCGTAGTCTTGAATATAAAGTTTGAGATGTAGCAAAACATTCAAACGCTCTTGTGGTCCTTTTAAGAGAAATAACTATCGAGCGCCTGCTTTTTATTATCGACGAGTGTTAAAAGGACTTTGTGTTCTACGGCACTTCTCCTTGTTTGATGAGAAACGAATAATTTCGGATGGCGCAAAACATGCCTTGCAGTGATGTTTGAAATTACCAACTAAAGATTTTATCTGAGACGGGTATCCAAAAATATGGCAAGAGCAGTAAAAATCCGAAAGAAGTTTCATGACAAGCTAAGGAACTCTATGTTCAAAATGGAGCCAATTATATAATAATGTAACCTGAACACTCGGCAAATGCGATTAAGCTATTAAAATTAGGATTGATTTTGTCTAACACGTCGTGGAAAACGATGGCATCTTTGCATATAAACTTCATCCAACTCATCGATGGACTGATTGTGAGCATCAGACAAGCTTAGGTTGGTCTTACGTGGCACATTTTGTTGAATCGAGGAGCCACTTTTTGGAACACCAGAGAAAACTGATAGTGGGTTTTTGGGCCGTAAATTACTTTTAACTTTTACGAACTTAGCGTCATCAGGCCAGTGACGCCTGCATTCGGGGGTACAATGTAGTAATGTAGTTATTACCAAGTTACACCTCAGTAAGGCAGATACCCGAGCTTTTCGTTCGATTGTTTTTTTCGAAAACTTATAAATTAATAAGTTTTGTTTGCTTGAATTATAGTCACCACTACAACGTGGAACAAGCATTATAAAATCGAAAGCCTCACCTAATCACCTGATCAAGTGCATTTAATACAAATAATTATTATTATAACCTGCAAAATAATTGTTTTCTTTTCTAGTACTTCCTTCCAACTTAATTCTCATCCCAACTTTAACTTTAATCAATGTTACATTCTTTGGGAAAATATGCTACAAGCAAGTGCTTAACATCTATATTCTTCGTTGCAAAGTAAGCCTTCATGTATTACCGTATCGTGACCTTAGCCAAAATTTTAACATTCATACACAAGCAATTCTTTAAAATCAACGCACGAATCACTTTCAGAGCCACATAATGTGTACGCAGTACAATACGACTCCATGCAGTACAATACGACTCACTTTCTAAAGTGTTTTCAAATGACTTAGCGAGTTTAACACAGTATTTTCAAATTGATCTACTTTCGCTGACACAGAAATGCAGGCCTCCAATAAAATCGCTTCTATATAAATTTTTGTTTACACGGCCATTATTTCTACATCGCCATGCAACTAGTATTTTAGTTGCCTTGGCGACATGCAGTTGGCGTGTGTAAACAGATCTAATATGGAAATATGAAAAATATACTAAAATCCTTTTTTGACCTAAACTGCATAAATGCACTATTCACGAAAATGTTTCCTACTTGGCGCTCAGCACGAAAGTGATAGTATGAAGAAAAAGTTGGCAAGTTCATTCATGGTGTCCTTGGTAAAGACACTTAACGATATGCTCCCATCTTTACGTGGTAGACAGGTGGTGGCGTCAAGCAGTAGAAAAAGTCGGCAAGTTCACTCATGGTGTCTTTGGTAAAGACACTTAACGACATGCTCCCATCTTTACGTGGTAGACAGTCTATACGAGTCGGTGTGGACGTGTCTGACCAGAACAGACGAGAACACAGGGCATGCGCTCATACGCATGAACAGCGACCAGGTACCGCAACAGAAGGCCAACCAGGTCTGGCCTGCAGCCACACCCTACATTCCGCAGTAGCCGTTAATAGCATTTAGCTGTAGCGTTTCCTCTAACAAACCTCAAAAAACGTTGCATGTCCACTAATTCTCGGCAGCAAAATTAAAATACCTGGTCATTCATGAAATTTTTCCTCTCCAAATAAGCAGTTCTTGCTATATGCATTCTGGTGTAAGCTTGTAATTTGATAATAAAATCTTCATTGTCTTTCCATAACTGAGCTCGGTCATATGCAGCAGACACCATACTAATGCATTCCTAAAAACAAGGTAGAGTTAACCACAAAAATTGACGGAAATATCGAAACCACATGCTTGTGATTTTCAAGCAGCTACCCGATAATGCGTGGCAGGGTAGGACATTTGCTGGCGAGTCAATTTTACTCAGCCGGATGATACAGCATGCCAGTTGTGGACCCTTTCCAAGACTTTTCTTTTTCAGGATATAAAACCTTTAAAAAAGTAGAATTTTTAATCTGATAACCTTTTTTTGCTTTGGAAATCAACCCCGCAAAGGCGGAGCTATTAAATTGAAGAGCTTTACTTTGGATAATCATCTGTCGACGCCGGCAGCAGCTTGCACAGTATTCAATATATTTCATTCAAGTAAATTTTAAATCAAAACCGGCAATGCAGGATTAGCGTATTTCTGGTGTTCTACCAACACATACTAGAATGGCAATGTAAAAGTAAGGTCTACGTTCTTTTCCATTTCGTAATTCCTTTTCGTTCACCACCAGTCACCTTGTTTTACATGAGCATTAAGTTAGCATATGCGTAAATATATGAAAAGGAAATCGTAATGTGATATATTGAACGACTAATAGGAAGCTATTAGCAGTGTTGTTGATTGCACTGTAACTGCAATCGAGATAACAGTTTTTGGAGGCATCATATATCAGTATTAAAATAATAATGTTCAGAAAAGCAAGCTCAAAGCCATTCTGCGAACTTCGTAACTGTAGGCAATTATGTCAAGCTTTGATGAGAAAACAAACACATATGCTGAGTGTGTTATATAAACAATTTGTCTCTGATCATAGTTCAAACAAGTCTAGGCTAAGACCATTCTAAACGTTTTTGTACACTATAACCAGCTTAGCAGCAAGCAAGTTTGACTTAGCTGCAAATAAATGCTAAATCACATAATTCTAGTTGTGCGCGTTAACTCCACCATAGATAAGACAGAATTAAGCATTAAATCAGGCTAAAATGAGTTTCAGCATATCACGTGGTTTACTGTAGCTCTTTCAATAAACTAGACAAATGTGAGATTAAACCTACCTGAATTTCGTCCTTGTTTAGCTGCGTTGTTTCCGAATTGAAACCTTCTGGTTTATCCCACGAGCCATCCAATGTATCAGTGTTAAAATAAAAGTCATCGCCTACGCCGGTATTATAAACAACCCAATCGGTATCGGTACAACCTGAAAAAATTGGTTTGTTTTAAAAAGATTTACTAATTTTCGGAGTTGCATTGCATTCAAAAAGAGAAGAGTTTCGCTGCATCGATTTTGATTTTTGGATTTGAAAACCAGCACTATATTCCAACCACGCCAGTCTGATTTGCGTTTAACCGTAAAGATTTGCCAGTGATCAATATACACAAATAACAAAAGCCAACAAAATTTGTGCGATTGTTTGACATTTTATTCAATTTATAGCAAGGTACAGCTTTTTGTCCGTGCATTATTAAACCCATCATGTTCAGTACAATTAACAATTTGTAGAATTTCTTTCACGCTTAATCAAGCAGAAAACTCGAAACTAATGTAGAAAAAGGTCATTTAAAAATCAAGCAGTTGTACCTTCTTCTCTTTTGTCATTTCGCATTTCTTTTAGTTGTTCATGATAAGTAGGCGCACAGTCGCCAACCAGGGCAGTAAGAGATATTACAGGACTCTTCAACATCTCGTACGTTGGCTCCCACTCATCGTCTTCTAAGGCAATGTTGACTGCAGTCACAGCAGAAACCTCTGTAACATAAAGTGTGATGATAAACACCTTGACATTAATCGAAACACTGTATTTTTCTGTTTTGTGCTACGTATTTTTATCTAGTGAAGACGAGAAACCGTTTTTGTCAGTTAAGCATAGAGCCTGTGTTCGAACCCGCTGCAGAGTTGCTAGCACTGCCGGCACAGAGTTTCAGCCAATGGGGGTGCAATCACGTTGAAGAAATTTTCGTAAAAATTGCCTATCGCAGAAAACACCCTAGTTCTAAAAAGAAAATAAAGCATTGCATGCTTGTACTATGAACGTACGCTTCAACGTTTGTTTGGTTTCGTAGTTTCCTTTGTCGATCGTTTCTTGTATTTCATCTAACCACAACATGGCGTTCGAATCGCCACTCCGTTCCGCTTTTTCACTCCGTTTTCTATTGAGAAGACGAATATAATGAGTGAGGTACTCCGGAACGAAGTTGGAAAGTTGAAGAGCGGAATTCTGGAGTGCTTGAAGCACCAATGCTGGATCGTTAGACGATAAAGCATCGTTTACATTCTTAACAGCGTTAATTCCTGAAAATACAAAATCATTAAAGCCTTTTGAGCACTACGTCAACATACAGCCCAGCAGAAAGAACAACTGCTACTAGACAAGCCTGTATCAGCCACCGCAATTCCTTAGCTCCACATCTCAAGAGTAGATTGCTTTAGGAAAAACGGAGCAGCATTGTCTCGCATCATTTTTCCTAGGTCACACAGGGGTTGCTACTGCCTGTGTATGGTGTACCACCAACAACCTGCTGGTAGGAGCAACCTATCTGGTGTACCTACCAACCTATCTAGCCTTGATTAACGTGCGACACTTTGCAATTCGGATTTAACAAATTTTCATGTAGCTCACGTTTATTTGGAAGTTGCTAAGCGTTATGCTTGGAAACTCAGTACCCTGGCTGAATTAAAATAATTGGCTTACTAGTGATCTCTTCTTGCACGGAATTATTAACACCATCTATAACCGCCTGAATCTCTGGTCGTGACAAATAGTCCACGCTTTTCCTCTGCTCTTTTAAAGCCTCCTGCAAAGTTTAAGACAAAATGAATATTCAACTCGAGCGGAAATTACGTGAACTTCTAAAAACGTGCTCTCGTTTTTTATACTTAAAACAAGATAACACTTAGCAAAACTCTTGACAATTTTGTTTTTTTTGTTCGTATTTTTGTTCCTTGTTTTTCGTATAATCAAGATTTTTCATTTTTGGAGAAGCACTTCAGATTATGAGCTTCTCATCAGCCCTTTTTGCTAGCCTTCAGTTAGACTGGGCCACCACAAGGGGTAGACTGCTTAGCCCCACCACCTGTATGCCACATAAAGATGGAGGCATCCCGTTAAGTGTCTTGCCCAAGGACACAACAAGCTAGCTTGTCGGCTTGTTCTCCACACTATTCCTTACGTGCTGAGCGCCAGGCATGGAAGCTGTGAATACCATTTTTTACAGTCTGTTGGTATGACTCGACTTGGAAAATGAACCCCAGGTCTACCGACTGCGAAGCGGACGCTCAATTAGACTTTTGCACCGGTTTTTTTGTTCACTAAAGACAGTGTAGTAACCGCCACAGTGCAGCGGTAGCCTAAATGTTCCAGGCTTCGAAAAGGCTGGAGTGCAAACTCTGTGGCATTTGCCAGAAAGGCAAACAAGCCATTTGCCAAAAAGGCAAACAAAAAGTAAAGTGCTGCGTCAATGCACGAGTAATGTGGTTCAAATGCAAATGGACAGATGCAGACACACATTGAGCCAGCACGTCCAAGCACAGCAAAGCGGAGCAAACATGACGCAAAATCTCGCTAACATAGTACAGTAGTAGTTCTTTATAACAATTTATTTATAAAAAAATTTAATTAAAATTAAATTAAGAAAACAAAAAAATTTAATTAAAATTAAGACAATTTAATAAAAATCAAAATTTTTTAAATTTACGAAGCAATTTATTTATCAGACCTACAGACTTTTAACAGATTACACCAAAATAAACTCCAAAGTACACGCTAAGTAAAGTAGCCCCAAACATTCACTTACGCATATTCTGGCCTTGTTCTCTTCTTCGAGTCTTTCAAATCCGAGTAGAGGGTCATTCAAAGCTTTCCAAATCGCATCTGTATCGCCAGTTTCCAGCTCTTGGTTTAGATTTGCCAACGCATTTATACTGGGTATAATCTCCGCTATTTCATCACGAGTTAAGTCCTACAAAGAGCTCAAACATAGCAACACTTCTATTGGATTATTGAACATTTTCGATCCAAAATCGAGCAATTTCAAGATCGACAATGACGTATCAGAGCATACAAGCCGTAAGTACGGCATATTTTCACCTCTTTACATACGAGTAAAGAATAAGATCGATATTAAAAATACCACGGCACAAAAGCTTAAGCAAAGCATATTTTCACATTCCCACGGAATACATTGCACTGCAAAATTTTTTGATACAAAAACGCACTATTTTACGTTTACCAACACAAGCAAAAATCTTCCGTGGTAGATTTGACCATTGTAAGAAATGCGATCAAGTTAACCTTACGTTGTTGGCATTATTTTTAATGGATTTTAATTCCCCGTAGTGTACAACAGGAAGACAATCCTGCACTGGCGGAAGTTGGCCTTCTGGACGTTTCAACTCCCGAATCAGATCTTCAGGAGAAGCATCTTCAACCAGGAGAGTGTTGATGTTCCGTATCACATCTTCAACTGAAACAAGAAACGATATTGTGAAAGGCACCATGATAGCAATTCCGCAAACGTAATGAAAATGACAATTTTCAGAAACTGGCAGCTACAGTGCTGCTACGGCCAGTGCTTTAGCGGCTTGGAATAGTGAAGCTCCTGAGCTAGAACGTCGAAGAGGCGTTTTTCGGCCGTCAGCGAGTGACAAAGACCTTGGTGGTGCAGGAACCTGTCTGCATTTAGTATTAATAACTGGATCAGAATCGACTGCAGATTTTTCCTAGCCTGACCTTGATCAGATTTTCGGTGTGAACCTGAAAACCATTTGGTGCCGAGCCTCCATCACACAAAGAGGAGGAGCGGCAAACACATTAGAACTAATCTAGTCAGCTTTGAATACAATGGATACAATATCACGTAATAGGGATTTGCCATAAGTTAAAAAACCTAAAATTACTCAGTTACAAGTACTGTTTTAAAATTTTCTCAAATAGTCCATTTTCATCGGCACTTCTTTCGAGCGCGATCACACTTGTTTTTGTCTGCTTTATCTCGTTGAAACATAGGGTCGCAAGCAAAAGCACCAAGCTCTTTCGCATTGCGCTCGATCTTCCCGCTTATAAAAATGGGCTTTACCCTGTTTCACCTATGTACCCATGAGTAAGCCAATAAATTGCAACTGTTTTGCAACGGTGAAAATTGACTTTGCAAAAACAAGCTCTAAGCACGTAAGCAATCACCATCATTTTCACTTCGCAAGAACATGTAACAAATAGTGCTCTTTTAAAATTATAAACTTTTACGGTTGTTTCCTTATCAAAAAAGCTCTACATTACTTTGTTGTTTTTGAGCAGCCCACTGATTGGCTCTGTTGATCGCAGCCTGAATTTCTTGTTGATTCAATATGGTAGATGAATCATTCTATAACGCAAATTAAAGTTTATCAAATTGCAGCAATGTACTGTTTTACTTTCAAAATGTTGCATTACTCTATCTGAAAAAGCTATAACTGTAAGGTAAAACACCAATCACTACATTACTGTAATGCAGTGCACGTATTCCGAATTCCAAAGCCTACGAAAGGTGCAAAATATTCACGACCTACAGCTCGTAGCCACATAAAAGCAAAACGTTGACACACAAAAAATTGTAAAAGGTATCAATCAAGCTCGCCTGTATTGTTACTTTCCAAGCATTGTGGCTTTGCTGGTTGATAGGGACAAAGATATAGTTTTATACAATAAAAACAATCAAATCAACCTGCTGTTTAGCGAGAAGATCTTTCTTCAGTTCTTCAAGATATCGCGTGATGTTTGCTGCATTTACATTCGCAATGCCAAGACCGTTCAAGCATCGAATCACATTGTCAGCATTGTCATCACTCAATTCTCTGCTTAGCTTCTCAAGTTTAACATCCACTGTTAAAGCAGTAGAAGGCAATTACGTAAAAGCAACTGGAAAACATCTGCGAACCTCTGGTATCGTATAATCATTTTACTTTAATTGTCAAGTCAAGAGGTATCTGTAGCAATGATGGAGAAAACTTGAAGAAAGCTTTATTTTGACCAAGGCAAAACGAATTCCATATGCCACAATGTATTAAGACATTCGCGAAGGAGAATAATGCATTACAAAATATTTCCTACTGAGTTTATTAGCGAGTTTCTCAACATTTTACATCATTAAAAGGGAGCGCTCATATTGAGATCTACAGTAGCGTACCATCGAAAATAAAAAAATGACAAGTGCTTCATTACAACTGAAGCATAACTATATAGGTCTCACACAGATTACAAGCAGTAGCCACAGAGCAATTACGAAAATGAATAGCCATTACCATTATGGAAGTGAAATAATTCATTCTAAACCGATTGTAATCTCACTAAATTACAAAAATTGGTTCAAATAGCAGGTACAAGCATGTCCTGTTGCCCACACACGCTATAATGCTCTTAAACCATTCCACAGGAAAACAAGACTTGATCCTAAACCTGACATTGAATTAAATATCCTATATGCAGGGCACCACCGACCTAAGAAACAGAAAAATCACGCAGTGGAAATATGGTTGTGTTGTGAGCGTACGATTCTCGCACCCGACTCAAGGCAACAATGATCTTTTTTGGAGATCACTTTTTCCATTGCCAAAATGGCACCTTGCTAGAATCCAGACTTTTTTTTGGGAAATCCAAATTTCAACTGCAGTTTTTCAGAAACACAATCCATTTCTAAGACAAAACAAGCACGCACCTTGAAAATAAGCACGTTTCTTAAAAAATAAGTACATTTACTTTTTATAAGACTGAGTCCTTGAAAATAAGCACAAATCTTAGAAATAAACACAAAATGGTAATTCTGCCTATACGCTATTCATGTAAACCAATACTACAGGAAAGCACATCCCAAAATTGAAACACACGCCGCTCTAAATGAAAATGAATGCAAAATTAAAAGGACTGCACGCGTTTCACCGATTTTTACTACAACGCACCATGACTGAGGGCACGTGTTCAATGACAAATCGAAAACCAACGCAAGTTCAATTTCTGATAGAAATTTCATGTTTCAGCTAGGCGTTTACAATCGCATTTCAGCATGACCCGTTCAAAGAAACTGGCTTTGTGAATATATCGTGATGCATTCCTTAATTTTGTTGAGGATGCAATGCTCATAAATTTGATTTCGAAGACAATCAATTAACTCCCTCTTTCCCCGAAAAAATGCTCATAAATAATCTTTTGAATTTTTTTCAAAACAATAAATTGATTGAAGAGAGAAAGCCTCATATTTTTGTTCCCTAAATATTCAATATACCCAAGGGCTACCCATTTTGTGTTATTTCTTAGATTCGTGCTTATTTTTAAGAGCACCATCTTTGAAAACAAAAATTAAGAAAGTGCTTTTTTTGTCTTAGAATTCATTCCATTGGTCAAAAAAAAGATCTTCCTAATATATATGAAGTAAAATTTTGTCAATATAAACTTTGAAATATGGACCTTCGTCTTAAATTTGGGATAAATGGAAGTTAAATTTAGGGCGAAAGCAGTTTTTTTACAGCGAGCTTATTTCTTGGACTAGGCAGATGGTAGCTCTAAATATAAGCAATCAGGGGCCTAGACACATATTAACATCCGATAGAAACGCGCCACCATTTACAGCAGTAACATCAAGTCCACTAAAGAATACGAATACTCACAATTGATTTTCTTGATATTGTCTTGTAGTTCATCGTGAGTAAGCAGTTCTTCGTACATATCTCGCTCTTCGTCTGGTTTTTCTTCACCCTGCAAGCAAGTGATAGGGCTACTGACCACGCAGGGTACGTTGACTTCTTTAAAGCATACAGTGCGGAGTTTGGTTTTGCTCGATTTTGAGTACTTTACTCCGCTTTTATTCAGGTAATTCATTGTATGTACACGCTACACACTCGCTTTCAAGTCCGACTTTGTGCTGCAGCTACGCACACTTTAAATTAAAGATGCTCTTCCTGATAAACACCAATGCGTTTTTATGGAGTTTTGAACTTCCCACCGCTCGTTCCGAAGTCAGAAACGATTACCACTACAATTTTTATCACAAGGGCACAGGGAAGCCTTTCCGGTCGTACAATGTACATCGAACAATTCACGTTCAGACCTATTGTTTCGATTAATTTTTTCAGAGCAAATCAGCCACATACACGGGCATAGGCTGGTTTCGAAGCACATACTTTCATAGATTTCCTATCTCCCGCAATCAAAGACACTAAAGTTTGCACAGATCGAAAAAGCAACTACATTTAAAAGTTGAATGCAGCTGTCTAATTCTATCTCAGCTCATCGCCAAGATTTTTGGATATTCGCCAAGCTATCGAAATATCGCGCCGTTTCGTTCAGCTTCAATTCACAAATAGGGACATACATTTTTGGACAAGGACACAGTCTACTTAGCAAACTCGAAAATATTTTTAAGAACTCGTTTTCCTGGTATTAATCACTGACGTAATGGTTTACGCTAAATTTTAAGTCGTCTCGCGACTCTATCAGACTCCATTAATGAGTAAACCATAACTTATAAACGTTTTATAGCAGAGTAAACAACGTCGTTTTAACTTCAAGCCGGAGGCAACATCTTGAGCGACGATGTTAACGCCCAGCCCAATGGTCAACAACACATATAAGAGGCAGTGTAACGTTAAACGCCAACAACTCATAGCATAAAAGCTACCGTGAATGTAACCTCTCGCCAGATCTCTTTTAAAAATATCTTTTTAACATTTTAAAATGCTATTTCGATGTAAGGACCGGATGGACTGCACGTAGGTGGACTGGTGCCGTTAATTAACTAGCTCCTGTCTTACCCTCACGCTTTATTGTGCCAGAAGCGCAACATGCAAACGCTCACTTTAATGGCTGCAGCTTGAGCTTTTGCTCTTTTGGCATTGAGAAGACGATCTTGGTACTCGGTATCGATTCCCTCCTCCACCGTGCTGAGACAAGCATTTGGATTTCTTAACGCTTGCATCGTAGCTTCAGTATTACCAGCTTCAAGTGCTTCGTTGATCGCTATCACAGCCGCGTGTACTGCAATAAAGTGATGATGTTCAACGTAGGGGTAACTACGGCAGCAAGCGCACAGAGTCATATAGCACTGATCTTTAGACCGTAGTATACAGCTAGTAGCTCAGTGAGCTTAAGTGGATTCCATCGGTTCATTAAATACACGGAGTTGAGCTTTCACTTTAGCTACACGACAAAAACTGTGAAAAATTAAAATACGTGATCTACTACTGTTATTTCCAATGCCAGCTAGATAGCTTAGCTAAAAACAAAATCTGTGCTCTCGCCCACTTCAAAACGATGAGCACATTACCAGAAATCAAAAATCTAAAGTAGGTCGGCAGAGGACAGCGCCTCACTTCCAAAACCTTTTGATGCAGCTTTACTAAAACTTTGGTTGATTTGTGTAAGTGCACTGCTCAAAAATGTCTTGTAGTAACGACACACTATAAAATTCCCAACAACCCGATAGTATTTTTTGATTTAAGGTCTCAACCCAAAATATAATATAATGTCGCACAAAGCAAAAAGTTAAAAACTACAAAACATTTTTCTCAGCTTTGGCAAACAAAGGCTTAAATAAACTATCAACGTTTACCGTGTGTATAAGAACATCAGTGTGCCAGGGTAAAAGCGATTAAATAACGAAATAATAGGTAGACCTCAATCGTGAAAGATTGTTTGAATATATAAGAAAAAATAACTATAGACAGAGCAGGTAGCTATGAACGTGTTGTTATAAACAAATTGTAAAAATTCGGTGAAAGACTGCTTGTCTCACAAGAAAACACAGCCCAACAGATGGCACTTGACCACCGAAAGGTGTATGTGATTTTTACCTAGCATAAGAGCAATAGTATTTCTATAGAACTGAACCAAAATCAGCTCAAACAAAGCTAACAGCAAATACATTTCAACAATGATTGAAATTAAAAGGAAAATCTACAACTTTAATCCTAATTCCAAACCTAAACTTTTCCAAATGGTCAATGAAAACTGATCTCAAAACCAATCTGCTAATTCGAAGGAAGAAGAGTAAGTAGGCCAAGCTTCCGCCAGAAAAACAGATTTACAAAAATAAGAGCAAACGCAAAATATTTTGCCTGGACTCGGCAATGTAAACAAAGCTAGGGCAACATCAAATTTGGGGTCCCACAAAGGGAATCTTTAATATTTCGAGAACTCGAACCGCAGCGCATTAATGCGCTTTTAATTAATTAGCCTTGAGTTTGATTTCTCAAGGTAGAAGGACCTCTTTGCTCTTGATCTTGCAGTTGACGCGCTAAAGTCACCGGTGAAACCGACACAAAAAGGTTTAGGCAAAACAGCGTCTTTCAACGCTTTATCAAAATTCCGTAATACCAACAAATAACTCTCCTGACAACATTCGAACGATGTGTTATTCTCTCCACATTCATAGCTGGTAAATACCGAAATTTATCAAGTTTAAAATAGCAACTACGTACGTGCAGCTTCGTCGACAGTTAATTCGTTGGCTAGAATGCCTCCGATTTTATTGAATTGTGGCATGTGTATTCCATATTTGTCCAATTCTTTACGCATATTCGATAACTCCTCCTCTGTAATGCAATAAAGAAAGCTTTTGCGGTTCGCATTCCACAACTGAAGTATTAAACACAAAAATTACCAATCACTGCATTAACGTTTACGAAAATACTATGTTTATACCAGGCATAAATAACCTCATCAATTAGTCGTCAGAATAAAATTTTAATATTTAGCTTCATATCAAAATCTTTGAAAACATTGTACTTAATGCTACGCATAGCAAAGAAAATATTCACAATAGAATGACGCTGCATTACAATAGTAATTACAACTTTGAATGCAGAGCTGAAGATCAGAATATTTTAATGAATTCTATTGATGTCCATAGGTGATGAAAGTGGCATTCACACGTACAAGCTTTCATGTATTATTTGTAGACTTTAATCTTGAAATTGTTGAGCACAAACCGATTTAAAAGATTCAATATCAAAGCAAACAGATTTAAACGTAGGAATATAACAATACCACGGGCGTTGTTATCTCACTATTCCATTATTGATATGAAATGGGGATTCGCGGCAATTACAATAAACGCTCTTTGCACGGCTACTACAAAAAACGCTGTAGGGAAAAGACTATCGCTCTTTTTTGAGAATAGGTACGTCTGCGACTTTTATTCACAAATATGTGTTCTGTTTGCAATTTGCAAAGAAAACTAATAAAAGTTCAGCCTACTCGGGTGCTTGGACAAATAACCGCTTGGGCTGGACTGTTTTTCAAAATCATAAGTCGTAATCCAAAACTGGGTAGCGAAGATCTAAGGAATGTGTGGCTCAAGGTGATATATATGAATATAAAACTAAAAAGTTAAGATTGCTCTACCTACCTACATCTAATAGCAAACAATTTCATGAAAGTGCGTTGACAATACGATACCACGCAAATTGGCAAAATACAAAGCGGCCGGCTTCGACCTTATTTGGTCTCATCAGGCAAAAACAAT
The DNA here is from genome assembly GCA_963675345.1 of Trididemnum clinides. Taxonomy (NCBI): domain Eukaryota; kingdom Metazoa; phylum Chordata; class Ascidiacea; order Aplousobranchia; family Didemnidae; genus Trididemnum; species Trididemnum clinides. Next base: position 11,592,061 of record OY776285.1, on the reverse strand, counting down.
TTTACAATATAAGATGAGGTGGAATAAATAATACAGAAATATGAGGAAACACGAATGTTTTCTGATCTTTCTGCAAAATATGCCATTAAATAGGTGATGTAAAAGTATTTTTTATCACAGAAAGACCAAAGTTAAGTGAAATAATAACATTATCAAAAACATAACCATGAATGATCTCTAAAAGTGGGTCTCATTGAAGAACACAACACACAAAAAATAAATCTGAACAGAAAGATAACAAATTTTTAATTGTGGTGTAAACTTGCCTACCTCAGTCGAGTTGAAAACCTTTATTTCTTTCTTGAAGATCAACTCGTGAAAACACTGCTTGGTTCCTATTTCTGGGGTTCAAGACCTTTTTATGGAAACCAAGTGGCACTTGGTCGCAGTTATTGCTGCAAACCGTGTTTTTAAACGATTTTGGGGAACAGATAAATGAGGTAGAGAAACGCTAGGACAAAGCATCACAAATCTCTTTACACTTGAGAAATAAAACCTGCCAAAGTGGCTTGATGGAAAATCGAACCAGTGTTTACTAATAGTATCAAAATCATTGGCGAAATAGCAGAACAATATCAGACATTAACATTTGTAAAATTACGTAGCTGTAACTGTAGCGCTTACAAATAATGACAGCCTTGATTGAAGTCGAAATAATACGTCTTGAAAACTTTAATTGCAGTCACAAAATTTTATAGACATATAAGGTGAAAGCAATAACAAGCTTGCCCTTGCGCCGTTACCTGTAAACTGCGCTATTCCATATAAATCTTTCATTTTCGGAGCTTTTCCAAGTTTAAACAAGTACAAGCTGAGGGCGTGAATGCAGTAAATAGTCTTGGGCATGTTCTTTCGATCATAAATGTCAGTCGTTTCCGGATAAAATATCTGGAAGAATTATATTCTAATAGTTGCTTGGCGGTACAGAGCTTTTATGTAGCTCTGGAAGAAGTTGTACGTCAAAAAGATTTTCGTGATCACTCACCAATGGCGGTATTACGTCAACTGGAAAAATCTCATGCGAAGTATCTTTCCAGTTGATGAAAGCAACCCAAAAAACTTTTGACCGAACAGCTTTTTCCCGAGCTACAACGAAAAATTACATGCAAATTCACTGCACTGCAGTAAATAAACAAGAAAGTAAATGTCCGATTTTCAATATTTACAAGCTAGGCAACAACGTTAGCTGCTAAGCAAATTAGATAATAAAAGATTATTTCCGTTGCTACATTCATAATAAAGGTTCTGTCCCATCGCATTCCTCAAACAGCAACTGTTGGGTTGCTAACGTATATACAGTGTAATGCTGCTATAAAGTGTTTATAGGCCACTATTTAAAATGTAAACTGTAGAACCTTCCAGAAGTACAAGGCTAATCAAACTATGGCTCTGGCAATTGCGCTGACGTACCAATCACGTTTCAAGGCTAGAGATGAATGTGTATAAATGAAAGGTTGCTGTGTATCAAATGGCAGCAGGTGTTGAATAAATCCAACCAAGTTAAACCTTTTTAAAAAGCTATTTGATCCACGCGTGAACTAAACGACGTCAATTCGCACACAAAGCGCTAACTTGATACGTGGCAGCAGAAACACTGCAGTTTCCTTTTGTTGATAGCCACAGGCATTTACTACAAGCATCCGAAATATTGAACACCAATTTAATATTGTCTCTGGATGAGAAAATCTGTTTTTAAAAACCTGTTCTGAATTTCATCTCGTAAAACAAATTAAAAGGTAAATTGCATGATAACAAATTGTTAGGTTACTTATTAAAAACATGGCCTCCATAAATTATCACTGCAATTTCAAAACTTCAACAAAGTTTGTTTTTGAGATATTTTCATTTGGCTTGTTTTATAGCAAAGGGAATGACTTTGAGTTGTTCCCTCTTGACAGATACTTTTTGAAATAACCAGGTTTAAAAATATAATTTATTTATGATTAAGCAAAACCTTTTGAATTCGAAGCGAAAATGGAGTGTATGAAAATGAGCACTCCGCATGAAAGAGCTCAGTGATTTTCCTCGTTTATAGAGACAAAGTCAGACATCCAAGCCAAGCGAAACTTTAGATACAAATAAATAAGGAAACTTTAGACACAAATCTGCCATTTGATTACGGCTTAAAAAGTTGATGGAAACTGGTAGTGTGCTACAAAGTTAAGGGAATTGGCCGACCTCAATCATCAGATGAAGAAATTGAATTCTACGCGTGCGGCATTTACCAGAAGTCATAGAAAGGCTGTTCGCAGGGCTTCTATGCAGTAACACATACCACGCTCCATTATTCTTAAGTTTTGCTTAAAGTTTTCAATTTTGCGCATATAAAGTGCAGTTACTACTGGCCCTTAAGCTAGAGGATAAGCGGCCACGAAAAAAGTTAGCAGTGGGCTATCTGGACAGGCTAGATTCAGATCCAGGGTTTTTAAAAGGTGTAAACTTGTTTCAGCGATGAGTTAGTGTCCCACGTTTCTGGAATGCTTGACACAATTCGAGAATGTGAGCCTCGGAAAATACCTACAAAGCATGGAAACCAAAGCGGGATTCCCCTACAGTAAATATGTGGTATGGAGTCACGCATGATATAATTATCCGACAATTTTTCTTTTCTGAAAAATCAATCACGGCTCACGTTTTTCTCGAAGTTTCAGCAGATTATGTGGCACTACAACTGGAAGAGCATCAGCCATCTGTTATTTTCCAGTAAAACGGTGTACGACATCGCTGGGGCCCTTTGAGTCCGGCAATTTCTGAACGAAATTTCTCCAAAGCGGTGGACTGGATGCGATGGTCCCATCCCTTGGCCGCCTCTTTTCCCCGACATTAAACAATTGAATTTTCTTGTGAGGTCATGTAAAAGATATCGTCCACGGAACAACGCACGAAACATTACTAATTTACAGCAACGAATAACTGAAGCAACCACTACAAATATTGTAGATATGTTAACAAGATCATGGCAAGAAATAGAATACCCGGCGAATATTCTTCGTGCGACTGATGGCGAATATGTAGAGGACTACTAATACCTCCAAAAAAAGTATTTCCTCTTACTGTCAAACAAACCGAATGAAAATACCTCACAAAATTTTGTTACACATTTGAAATTGTAGCGATAATTTATGGGCGCCATGTATTAACATTTTACCAAGTGGCTGGTAAGACATATCACAGTTTCAACGTGGAAAAAAGCTAGCATTGTGCTACTAGCCAAGGGCACCGAAAAACATGATTGGCATAACATCTCCAGCAATAACATCCGGCCACGACACACCACAAAAAGTTAAGCGCACTACCACCTTTACAACTGCGTTTTGAAAACATCAAGCATGACCCTAAATGGTAACAAACACAGGCGTCAAAACCTTCTTTGCATTGAAAAACTGCTGAGTCGCTTTGACTAGTTTCACTTATTTAATATTTGCCATCATCGAAACAGTTTGATTTGCTTTGCAGCGCTCAATAATAACTTTAAACGACTTTGGTTTCCAAGGCAAACTATCGAAAACAAAGGTAAAAGATTTAAGCTAATATTTGGCTATCAAGTCACTGCGTTCGCGCAGAAGCTAACATGTTAGCCATTATGCAGCCAAAATAATATTTACTAACACTGAAAAGCCCTTTTAATTTTATGTATCTGCACACCGCTGTTATTCATGGAAGAACTACTGTTTTGCATACCTCTTCATATTCTCTGTGAACGTTGTTGTGCAAGGTTTTGTACGTTCCAGGATAATAAAAGTGAAAAGCAAAAACTTAGCTCTGACAAGCTGCGCCCAACCGTTCACACCTGTGTTTTTCAAACAATGCGCAACTCAGTGTGCACTGGGTAGCCTATTGCAAGACTGAAATAAAGAAACATTTTTCACACATTTTCAAATTAAAACTTACTGTAGGTAAGCCGACTTTCAGCATTGCTTTGAAGAAATGGTTGATGTTATCAGTATGTTTGAAATGCAGTCCTTTTTTCTCATACTTCTTCATGTCCATGTCATATATTCTTCTCAACGGAATGGTTTCTGAAGCGAAATAATGAGCTAGCTTCGCAAGATACACTCCATTTCGAAGGCCTTCTTCTAGCTCCACGCTAGGCGGCAACTCTTCTTGCAAACAGAATTCCATCCACCTACAAACACCAGGTTAAAAAACGTGGTCATTGAGTTCCCGACATGCACGCACAAGGAATAAAGTGGGCTCTGATACCCAGCAAACAATACCGCTACCTTGAATGACCAATACTTCGATATTAACAAAGAAAACTTTGCGACTAAGTCAAAAGCAGTCGAGTCTTTTCATGCTATTTGAAAGTAAACCTTAAAAACTGGAGCTGTCACTTGAACCCTTCGTCATGAGGAGATAAGGAAAAAAAACCATGAAGCCTGATGATGATGGATATTCCCCTTAGTCGCAGACTACCCAAGCAATCACTAAAGCGTGTTAAACATTAAAAGTTCTTCGGTATTTCTCATTGCATACTTACTGCTTTGCTTCTTCTAAGTGACACAAATACTCGTAAGCAGTGGCTTGGTCTCGCAGATTGTCCATCTCCTCTGCCGAGAGACGGTCGTCAGCTCCAATGCCTATCGACGTAAACAAAATTTAAGAGGCAAGAATATAACCGGCAAACATGAATCCTAAGTCTTCCAATATGATTTGTGTGACCTTGCAGTCAACTTACTTACGCATTGCATGCTAAACCACACGAGACAGCTTTTCGCTAGCATGTTCACAATGTAGTTTATTTGCACAGCACTACATCTTATCCAAGGAATATAACCTCAATTCTTGGAACTACGAATACCGTATGATGAATATTAAAGCAGTACTTTGTGTAAATGAATCTAAAACTCCCGACCACATTTGTTCTTTGCTCTGACCGTTCAAAGAACAAATTCTGCTGCAGCAAAAGCTATGATCTACGGTAAAGGTTAAACATACATTTAAAGGACGTGTTATTAGCTGAACATGTTGTGCTGGTGGAATAGTCCCCTATTTATATCACAACTATACTTAAAAGTAGTGGGACAAATACACGTTATGAAAGCACTTTATAGCACGAAGGGATGCTGCCAAGATATTTACACTACGCTTTACAACTGTTGGGAGTAAAGTGCCTCCTTTAACTGGCGCACTGCATGCTAAGACCAAATGCTGTTTCAATTCGAGATTAAATCGACGTGCGCAGCATAAACCTTGGTCTGCAGACGTAGATTGCAGGCGTAGCGTGAAACACTTTTTGTTTCTCTATTTCGTTTTCACGAAACAGAAAAATAAAAAATGTTTCACGCTACGCCTAATGGAACCCAGCCGCAAGCCCGCACGGGGTTATGCGACAGCATTAAAAACAATAAGCAAGTTTTGCAAATGGGGCTTGCTTACGATCACCGTACTAAATATCGGTGATGTTAGACAAAGCTTTACTTTAAGGTTAACCCAAGCCACTTGCTGAGTAACCGTAGTGTCTTTGTAGCTCGCAGATCGAGCTTTAGACCCTCGTATTAAGTCTGGAAAAGATTTTTTTTACCCCTGATAGATTTATTGTAGAGCTTGACAGCTTGTAGATCGAGATTAGGCTCTAATCTTTAAATCAGGGGTTCCAAACCGATAGAAAATTCCTTACTACAGGAGAATATCAGGAGTTGTAGTTGGGGAATCAGGAATCGTCTGAAGGCAGGTTTCCAAACGGGGCGTCATTTGGAGACTGCATGGTAGTCGCAAGCTTACATCCTCGATACTTCATTTCTGGAAATCAACCTGTGGTGACTTGAGGACCTTTTTTTAAAAGTCAATTCGTGTCGAGAGCGTTTTTGTCCCTATCATTGACTTGCTGACCTTTTTTTGTTAAAGGTCACACTATGCAGCACGTCAGTTGTTTCTATACTTGTGTTACACCAGTATCACCTGGAGCCTTGGTTTAATACGAGGATGAGCTAGTGAAAGTGGTATAAATTTAATTGGGAATGTGAGAATGGGGATTCAGTCAGAGCTGCAAGTAGGTAAAGAGAAAAAAAGTCAAGAATCATTGATTTAAACTGCGAAAGGTTTTCCCATCCGTATCCCTGTGCAAGGCACATTTTTACATGACAAACTTAGGTAGAAAAACTGGTAAATTTTGCTAGCTCTCTGAGTTAACAATTGCAAAATGGAGCGATAAGCGTTAAAGCATTTAAAAATAATTCGCAGTTACATGCTAAAACGGGATTTTAAACGAAGATTTACTACTTCGCTGCGTGAACAGCACCTAAACATCTATATCCAAATGGCATTTCCCATCATCTGATAGGCGAATAATGCATAATGAATGATGACCAAAGCGGCAGCACATTTAGCGACGTTATTGTGAGCTGATATTGGCTACAAAGGAAGATTAATTACGTTCTAACACTATCTCATAGTCATACATAGCAAGACACAGTCACTACTAGTTACTACATAAAAAGCGTTCAGGAACACTTTGCATGAGTAAATAACTTTATACTATGTTCTTCTGGCATGAAACTACAAGCACCAGTCTTTTGCGAGTGTAGACATTCATGAAACTTTGTTGTAATCAAAAGGCAAAATCAAATGTGATTTTGAGTTATGTTTCACATGTTTGCGTGTAAAACGTTACTAATAAAGTACATGTTGGACCGACCCTTGTCCAATGCTCTTGCATCAGGCTTTGATTGATGCGTCTCTTGCTGATAAACAGACCTACCGATGACTGTTACCAGCGATTTTAAACTCAAGATTATGTACTAAACAGTATAATAACTCACTGCCTTATATTGTCTTACCATATTCTGAAGTTCTCATTGAATAACGCCGGCTGCCAGAATTATCAACATTGCGAGACCTCCCATGACTGGGGGATGCTTTTGGCATCTTGACTACAGTTACAGGCCGTTCCCTTTAACTGGAGTTGAGCAAAAAAATACTGCTTCTCAGCTGTAGTAAAATCGATGACTACATTACTTAATGCTAAATAGCATTGTCGATATATTAGGCAATTGTTTAGACACTAATTTTAACCACAGCTGCACAACCACCACATTTAGTTCAGATTTCCTAAAGTGGTCAAAGCAAATTACTGGCTAACTACCAACGGCTGATTTAAACGCTGATCAATTTAAGGAATGATAGAACGACTGATGGGCAAAGAGATTGTTCGTCCTCTTAAGGTCGTTTCACTGCTGTATCAAACAACAAAGAATCCTTGAAATGGAAAGCGAGACAACCTGATTACCAAACACCATTGTGTTAAGATACATCGCGCAGGTATGTGTTGACAACAACAGTACATACAATAAGAAAAAAATTCATAAACTAGGCCGTGCTCTTTCAGCGCAGTCCGAATCAAAATAATCGATTGATGGGGAAATTATTCACATGCCATCGCCGCGGGCGAAGTCGCAAAAAATAAATTCGACCACATTAATATAAATGATTCGAACGTTTTCGTCGGGCTGTTACATTACTACATTTTACGTCCTTTTTTTGCCGCTTGTTTTGCAGGCTCACGTGTTGACTCAGTGGCTGTCTAGCACAACACGCTCGCTTTCGAAAGTAACCTTTTACTGGAGCATCGCAAAACTTCAAATCTCGTATGCCGTTTCTGACAAATGTTAATGGCACTTTTATGGAATTTCGAACACCAGACCTTTCGTCCCGAAGTCAGGAACGATTACTGCTACATCACGGCAGTTGCTGGTCGTCACGTTACTACTACTGATCAAATTCTATCTAAACAAATCACTACCTGGTGTCTATTCAAATGAAACAAATGCGATTGATCGTTTTCCAAGTGCATACTGTTAACAGCAACGAATCACGTGTCCAGCTTTTCACAACAAGCGTTAAGATACAATTGGCCAAGAAATTACGCGACAAAGAAAGTGGCTGAAAGTGGGAAAATTCATCCATTTTTTTTGAAGTAACAAAATTTGTTCAAACAACCGAAAGGAAATTTTTTCTAATGAAGCAAAGCATAGTAAACCACAAAAAATTTAAAATGCGACTTGGTAGCTTGATTAAGAGAAATTAATGACCACAAAAATTTATAAATGCTTACTTAGTAAGCAACTTGAAGTCACGCAGAACACACATAACGAGGTTGCACAAACGTGAAGGACTGAACGTGCAAAAGGTATTCTGAGCATGACGGCAATGTCAGTTTGCGTCTCTTTCTCAAGACTAACCAGCAGTTTGAACAAAAGCTTTGCATTTCACCAAAAATTATTCACAAAGAGAAAATTTCCATCCAGTATTCTCCTCGCCAGTTACGATTATGGCTTCAATTCCCTTGGTGAGTTTATACTAAAAAAGACCAAGGACCCTTGACACAGAGATATTTCATTGTTTAGCTATGAAACACAGCAATTTAGAAGTGGAAACTCTACTAAACCACTGAACGTATAGTCGACCTGTCACTACAGTAAGCAGCATTAAAGAAAGCATATGCCATATAATACACAGAATTAAATCATTTTACACCACCAATAAAGCAAGGGTAGGTTAGAGTCACAAAATATGACATAACCAAACTGGAACTACAAATTCAGCAAATGTAAAATATAGTCGCAAAACAAAACAAAGAGACCATGGATGACTGCGATGTTACCGGAAATCATTATTAAGTATAGCGATAAAGCGATGCGCCTCATCATCATACAGGAGCATCAATAAGAACCGAGACGGGTGAATTTAAAACGCAAACTGAGGTTGCACAATTCAGAAAAAGCAACGCACATTAGCAGTCTTTATCTGTTACTTTCAAAACGAATTTTCCCAATCTTTGTAACTTTACTGATTGAGTATATTTTGTAGTTTTATTTTGTAAAAGACTCTAGCCTAGACGACGGGCTATGCAATAACTACCTCAGCAGGAAACAAGATGGTTAGACTCTTTTTAAAAATCGTAAGCTACAGACCATTCTATTTAAACGCAACAGCTTTTAAGAGACTATGTATCAAGTGATCACAGGCGTATTTAGGGGAAGAAAGCATTGTGCCAATGTTTCCTCATTCTGGCCTTGACAACAGAGCAAAAAATCACCTTAATTTCAGGAATAACTTCTAAAAAACGAGGTCTTCATTTAAATTAATCTCACACCAAAAACGCCTGAACTCTTAAGTGGCTGCTAAAAAAAGGTTTGTATTGAATTAATAGTCTATATCCCTCCCTTTAAAAATCCTTGGTACGCTAATGCATTCTACCAATCATTCTTCAGGCTTGATAGGGTATAAGAACAGGTCTAGATCAATTGAAAAAGCAGATCCAATAGCTAAATCACAAAAGAAATTGTTCAATAAGGAAACAATAGTAATCGATTATTTATTTGGCAGCAATCAACTCGTCTTCAAAAGCAGCAACAATCAACTCGTCTTCAAAACCAGCAACAATCAACCTGTCTTCAAAAGCAACAACATTCAGTGTTAGTTTCATGCAATATGTGGTTACTCACAGTTACATCGATATTTGACATGCCTAAAGGCTCGGTTAGATTGATATATTTCTCAACGGTAGAGCCAATATTCACAAAAAAAATGGGAAACTGTATTTTATTCTTTAAACCAACTTTTTCTTGGAGGTTGGCAAAGACAGCGCTTGGGATTTCTCTACACACCCCAAGATCAACAGCTGCATTATATAGAAACTTATAAAATAAATAAATATTTTTTATTCACATGAGATACTTTGTTTTTTCCTGGATTTCTCTTTTACTATTGATGAAACACAACAAAGCTCTGGACATCTAATAGCACTCACGGTCATCATTCCAATCAAAGCATGTAAAAGTCATTTGACAAGAAAAAGTCAACTTCACCTTATAGCAAAACAAATAACGAACTTGTATTTCAAATTATTGTTATCACATTACGAGAACACCCATAACTTCTACTATTGCTTATGTTTCTTATTATATTTTTTAACCATTCTTACTCATTCTGAACCTAACTTGACCACTTTATCAATGCTTTACAAACAACAATCATTTCCGTGAACTGCAATACAACGAAAAAATTATAAACATATCAAAGCAGACCTAGTACAAGTGCTGACTGCATTGAAACGCAATTACGCTAAGTATATTTACAGTGTCGCTTTTCCTTAATTGCTCTTGCTCGAAACAATTCAGCTGTCAATCAAAAACTGAGGTTTTCGGCTGAAAAGTGGCCTTGTGCTGAGTACACTGCTGCTGGCGTTGCTGCGTTTTTGTGCACAGTGTCCAGCTGCTTTCAAGAGCGCTTACATTGTAATAGCAAGCGTTAAAACAAATCCAAAGCAGAATACGAGTGAAAGTTGCAATCTGAGAACGTGGCACGTATGTGCTTCCTGTATTGGTCTTGATAGGAAGGAGATCGTTAGTTATTTGTGGTTGGCCCGTAAAATTTATAATTAGTCTCAGATCATGGCGGCAATTCGCTGACAATTAACAACACGACTTTACGAAACTACTACTAGTCACTGCAAGAAATAATGACACAGCGCGCAAAAAGGTTGGCGAGCATATAGGGCCCAAGATTTCCATATCTTATGTACGTACACGTCATCGCTCGAAAGGCATTGCCTATAAATGCAGATGCAGACAAGAGTAAAATAGATTTCGCAACAACTACACCTGTCTTCCACTACCTTGTCCACTTACACCAGAATAGGGCTTTAAATAATATTGAAACTTTGGAATGGTATTTGATACTTTATAGACCAGCCGGCTCAGCCGGGTACCAGTCAGGTACGTCTGGCTAAAAATATCGGTTCAGCCGACCCGCTCCGATTTCAGTTAAATAACATTTCCGAGAACAGTAACAAAGTCGGTATAAATGAGGAATCGCCCCTAAGCCCCTGACCCTAATCATCGTACTTTGAATTAAGACTGGTCTCACCAACAAACTCTTTTTCATTTCACAAATTCTATCTGTTTCTTCCAATAAGTAATGAAGACATTTAGTCAAAGCTGGGGGTGAAGAGCGCTGTAATGGTTTTTGTTTTTCGATTTTCGAAATAAGTTAAATTTGGTGGTAAAGAAATTTCACGATGTGGTGCCACCCCTTTGCAATGATATTCGTAATGCCAAGTTCCCTCGTTGTATTTAAGTACTAAAAAGGAGCTAAACCTCCCCTAACTGTATTGCATATCATCACCCAGTTGGTCTAATAACGCATTTTCAAGAAAAAGTTTTTCTGCAATAGGTACAATTTGGTGACTACGATTTCACACAGAGGTGTAGACTCACAGATCAATTTTTGTTGTTGATTTCCCCTCAAACTTTGGACTTCATAAATTATGCCTATAATACCGACCTCCCAAGTATTGATTTGTCACTGGGCTTACTTACAATCAACAAATAATTAACAAACTTTAAAGTGTTTATTTGACCAAGAGCATAGAGGCATTAATTCAAGCTTGTGAAAGGACGCTGAAGTGACTGATGTTTTTACAGCAATTAAGCTATGAAGTAACACGACTGTTACTTGCAACTTTTTCGTAATTGTAAGTTCAGTTGTAAAGCTTAAAGCCTCTGGCAGCGGGTATGTTTCCTACTACCGGCATAAACGCAGTCAGGGGTGAGCAAACCGACCCGGAGCACAGAGTTTAGCATCTACAGTTGAATAATTGTGGTAAGCTAAGTTATGGCTTGCGTGGATTAGCCACTGACCAGCTTACAATTTTTCCAAATCCTGCAGATTTCACATTAAAACTCGGTTGTGTTCCACATTGCTACACGTGACAAAAAGGTCTTGGGAATTGAAAGTATGCCTATTCAGGTGCTCGACGTGACTGAGGTACAAAAGCATTCTGACTTAGAGCCCATCTACAGTTCACCTATTAATTATAACTTTCAAAGTTGCCAAATTGCTCTGTCAAAAAACAGATTTAAACCGGCATGTTAGCGTTGTAAAATATCATTTTATTTTTACTAGCAGCATGACAGTAAAAGGCTCTACTATTTGCGTTAGCTTTCAAAATGACGGTGGATAATAAGTACGGCTGCTGCTGTTTTTACTGAAGTAGTATCAAATTGCATTATGATGACATGAAGCTTTTTTGAAGCGTTCAATAAAACAAGCGTACATAATAAAATGGTGAAATGCTTAATCGCATGCTGCATCGTCAACAAAGCCTAAATCTTGAGGGAATTATTTTTATCGGAAGCAGCTTGTCATTATCTCCAGAAAAAAACTTTCCACCACGTTTCTGCGGTCAATATTTTTGAAAAATGAAGAAAACAAATTACTATCAATTGCAAACTATGACGTCGTCTTACTTCCTCAACGAGTGATATTTCTTAAAGTTGGTGAGACCGGCGGGCTTTCGTCTAAAAAAGAACACTTCCTTTGGTCAAGAAATGCGAATTGTAAAAAATAATCTTCAATTGCGACATCATGATGACGGCACAAACCTCTTGACTATCACTCCGGAATAATGAACAATTGCGTCATATTTCATGTTTGTTCGCACAGTAGTTTTGGAAGAGTTAAAACAAACAGACACACACAGAGACAAAATTCCACTTTATAGTTTAGGTTTCTTACAAGAACGTAGCAGAAGGTGAAATATCTATCCTCTGCACATCCGTTTAGTTCAAGCACGAGAATTAAAATTAGCCATTCAGTTTATTTGGAGGTACCACATCAGCAGCAGAACATTTACAACTCCACATACCAAACCGCAACCCACTAAACAGTTTGCAGCGCAGAGGTTTATTACCGTACCCTTCAACAACTACAACAAATCGATCACATACTTTGCTAAACCAGTTAAAAGCAAGACGTGAAATAGAAACGTGTCTGTTGTTCTGTCACACGCAACGTCGTTTACACCAAACGCATCGTTTTGCAAAGTTTGATCTTTTCTCGAAGTACTGTTTCTGGACAAGTATCTATTCCGCTTTGATTTGGTGGTGAGAAAATTTAACAGACAAAATTTAAAGGTGCTTTTCGGTTCACATGGCATTAAATTATCATGTGTGTTTATCAATGTTACTTTTGGCATTGATGTTTCCACCATGTTTTTCGAGGCAAACGTCAACACAACGGAAATATTTATTCAATCCTTGCATACTTGAATCAAAATACACAATATGCAGTTTCAACATGAACAGCAGCTTAATACTGTTTTTTTAAAACCAGAAGTAACAGCCATACGCACAATAAACGAGGTTAACAACATGATTAATGGTTCTTTATGCCTGGCTGTTCACCTGCGCAAGCATGTCATATCAAATAGTGAAAGCTAACTTTAGTTCCCGCTTATGCAGTTGCAGCATTGCATTGAGTAAATGCGTACGGTATCGCTAGCAACATCACAGATCCGTTTTGCGACATGCAGGCTACAAAATTCAATATACCGCAATATTTGCCATCAATTAACTGTAAATGGATGACAAAAATGTGTGGAATAATTTGGAAGGATTCGATTATGAGAAATCGACTGGCATTGCGACAAAGAGTTAGTTTCACAACAGTTCATCACTAACGATAACGAACACATGATTTTCACACGCTATTGGCATGGAATTCCCTTCTACAAATCAAGTGTTCGTACTTTTCTTGTTCACGTTAAAAAAAATCCAAACTCTACCAAGTTGATCAACACTTACAATATCTAAGCACGCAACACTGGCAACGTAACGGATCAATAGCAAACGCTTTCACAAGCTATGTAATCTGTTTCACAGTTGGACTTGTGCGGAATGACTCATTTGAATACAAACATGTTACATATTGACCAATTAACATAAAAAGTAGTATTGCAAAAACTGAAGTACTTACAGCCATAATCAGCCCTTGTATCTCCACTTGATATAGCAGCAGATAGTTCTGAGTTGTGAGCCATGATTTCCAGATTAAACACACTTACACTATACAAGCAGCTATACAGTTAAATTCGCACATCTTCAATAAAATGTAAAACATGGTAAAAACACGACGGCTTCCTGTAACACTAAAAATGCTTTCCTAAAACTGTCGACAACTTTAAACGTGCACATTTAGTTATTTCAAAAGAATATTTCACTGTCTGCTATATTTTTCAGAGAATAATTTGCCCTAGGGCAATAACTCTGAAATACATTCGATAAATTTGCCGCTACAATTCATTTCCAAAAAAATACATCAAGCACTGCAATGTAATGCAAAAATTTTGAGTTTTAAAAAGTCTTTACAACTACTACGTAAAGATAAAAACTGACTTATTGCTCATGTCGCAAAAGTGGTCTACGAAACACTGTTTTCATATCTGTCAAAGAAACTTACTACTATGCTTCATATGTCACTCCAGAAAAAAATTAATCGCTCATGCAAATATACACGATACACTCACTTACTAAGCTTAATACATGTGATCCCTAGAAAGAGGAACAATGTAATGCCAATAGATCAATAAATGAGCATCACTGATGAGTACGTAGTTAAAGGATCAGATGAAAATTGTCACAAATTAGTAAACTGATGTACTAAATGTTCTAAAATAAAACATGATATAAGAGTCAGTCGACCATCAATCTTATCCATACTAAAAATATATTTCATTTTAAGCACATTTAAACATAAATCGCCAGTAGACTACCAACTTTAAACCTAATATTTGCAAGTACTTTTTAATCAGAAAAGGAAATGACGGTCGATTCTGCACTACGCTATACATGGCATCACACCTAAAAAGTACAAGCAAACGTTCAAAGAACTTTCCCACAGCCAATATTAAATATAACTCACAATCGGTAGTAATAACTGTTTTCATATGCGTAAGTTCCACGGCCTCACACGCTAACAGTATATCATTACACTACCCTTTTCAGATTAAAAAGTACGCTTAGACAAGACTATTTTTCAAACACTTACTTTCGCATATTAATCTACTTATTAAGTACTAATGACTTTATAGCTGCTTAAACAAAACATACTATTTTTGACAACTGAAATATTCAAATGTGACATTTTGTCAGTTTCACACTTAACGGATGCGATTGCTAATTAATTACTTAAGAACTTTTAAAGCCAACATGGTGTTACCGAAACTCTTGTAAAGAGCTTTTACTTAAAGCCAACAAGAAAACTTAGTATATGTGTGTCCTTACAATGCAATACTCAGCACTACTCAACTTTCGTTTTATAATAAGTACATAATGGACTCGTTAACACAAAATGAATATTGAGAGCTTCACAGCGTAGTTCTCTTTTACAAGCTGACTTTTTTGATGAATTTGCGATTTACCTACGCACACGCAAACATATCACGCCACACAACAAATTCGGAAAAATTTATTTTTGAAGACGATTTAACTTGCATGTTTGCAAGCGCGATTATGTATCGCAGGAAAAATGATAAAGATTATAAAATTGGGTGCGCTTTACCACCAGCTTGTGGTTAGAAACTAACACATCAAAAACTATTAGCAAGCACTGATTGAAGTAAGGAGCTCTTCCTATAACTTGCTCAACCCAATGAACACAAGATAAAAGTGGAGTCTTTAAAACGATCCAATGATCTTTGAATTAGCAGCCACCCATAAATGCTGCTGCAGTCCGAGCAAACTATAGTTTGAACCGGAAACATGAACTTGAAAGCAAACCATATTATATTAGCTCAGCCATGCCGCAAGCAATATTCACTCTAACTGTACAACCCAGTTTTTCAATTTAGAAGTCTGAAACTCTGTTCAAGGCAGCATACTGCCAACTATATGCACAAGACAGAAAATACCTGGTATTGTTAACTACCAGCCCAAAAGACAGATATCTCTTGGTGTCTGTTTTAAACTGTACAAGTGTGATAAGATTAGAGTAACAGCTGCTGCGAAATATAGATATAATCGGTAAGTTTCAAACTGTTTAAGCAATAAATTACTTATTGAGTGATCCCAGTAGTAGTAGTAATGGGTGCATAATAATTCTGGCGACAGAGCTAAATAACTAACTACTGACGATCACAGTTTCATTAAACAATCAATTTTTATTTCTGCAACAGCTGTTTCGCCCAAAGGCTCATCAGGCATGCATGAGGTCTTACCCAAATAGAACCTTAAAATGTGTGCCATCAGTATGCTCATTTGGTTCAAATTTCACTTGGGCCTTAGTTGATAAGTATCTCTACAAGGTTTGAACATTATCACAGGTGATATGTTTGTGTGCCAGCTGTAGACCCACTTGAATAAGATCTTAAATAAGTCGAATAAGCTTTCAGGCAAAACAGCAGTTGCTGAAATAAAAATTGATTATTTAATGTAACTGTGATCGTCAATAGTAAATTAAAATTGTTTATTGTATGGTATAACGCAAAACCCTGATACAAATGAAATCCTTTAATTGCACAGACAATTTGGTTTTCTCTATTCTTATAAACTTAACTAAATGGTTTGACCAATATTTGCTACAGGTGTACCATAAAAATCTTGAATTGCATGGCAATGAAATTAACAATAGAACTTGCACAGAAAAAAAAATAGCACGTTTTTCAATATTTCAAAAGCAAAATTACAGATAACCATAAAAGAGCTTGTAATTGACCCAAATTTGCTGAACTTTGAGCAGTGTGGTCGAGTGAGTTGAAATGCTGTTTATGGTGTCAAAAGGCATTTAAACCTTATTGCAACTATTTTGCTATGCACCTGGGAAAGGAAGTCATCGGAAGATCCCCTGCTTGTGGTAGTAAGCCACCACCTCAGCAGTACTGGCAACTCCAAAGCAGGTCTGAACACAAGTAATTCATACCTTACTGATAAACGACCTTCACATGACCAGATTTCTTTATTTTTCGATATTTTCTGGGATCTTCATCTTTTAGTCATAGGAAAACTTTTTGTCATTCATGCAAGAACACTATTGGGTTCTGATCCGCTTTGCAGTGGTCAGTACAGCTGGCACACATAACAACTATAACTTTAAAGTCAAGTCTTGTTGATCTGGCTCAAGTCAAAACTTAACTCCAAACATAACACCAACAAAGATATTTAAACCCAGTATAAATATTTATCAGATAAGAGCCAAGTGAGATCTGGGATTAAATGGGCCTACATGTAATCAGGGATCAAATGGAGTCCAAACGAGACTAGTTCTATTTGGTATTATTTGGGCCCATTCTTTACCAGGTCTCATCCAATCCCACACCCCATTTCTTCGCATTAGGTTTTGTGTTTAGAGTAGCCCAACCCTATCTAAGACAAAATATACATATAAATTTTAAACACATTCTAAATGTACCATGTCGTGATGAACAGACAAAAGTTATGCTATTACAAGGATGCTCAAAGTAATTCATTTGCAAAAAGAAATAGCATAACAGAAGTGCTTACTATATGTTACCCAATTTAAAGCAGAACCAAGTCAAATATGATTAAAAATTAACTCAATAAAATAAACTTGATACAGTCTACTTTGCTATTTGTAGTGCACCAGCATGTTCAATAGGAAAAACAAAAAGTTTACCAACAAAATATTCTTGTTACGTTGACATTCCTCTAAAGCAGTGTCAACACAAGGTTGCACTAGATGTCCAAGTAACTGACAAAATATTCTTCAATGATCAGAGAGTAAAAATTGAACAATATATCACTCTCTCCTATTAGATGCTACATCAAATTTTTGGGAGCTAATATACTGTAAAAATTTACAGCACCATAAGGTAGAACCGTATTACTCTCTCTCTCTCTCAAGTGCTGAGAACATGAGCATCTAAATTCAGTTCCTATGTAATGTAGAATAAAGATATGAAAAATCAGATAATAGCAGCAATGGATTTATAAAATGAAAAAGGGCAGAAGCTAAGTTTGAGTTGCCCATGCCTCTTACATTATTGTTTACAACTTCTAATTTGCTTACTAGTACATATTTTCCCTGATCCAAAGCCTAGTTAAACAAACTAATAAAAGACTAAATTAAACAAACTAAGCAAACCCCTCACAGGTTTTCCTCAATGTGGTCACTAAGTTTTGTCAGCAGCATCATAGCCTGGACAAAGGATAGGCAGCCTGCAGCTCCCAAGCATTATGCGACTCTTTTATTCTTTAACTAGGACTCTACACAGAATAAGAAAACCCACACTCTGCATTAGCAAAAAAGCAGCAAGAGCAAATATTGCTTAAATTAATTCCAAAAAGATAATCCTTAAAAAAAAAGGCCTTTATGTAGAGACAAAACTAGAAAAATAACCACTTTCAAAAAGTTGATCTCTCATCACAAGGAAGGTTTTTCAAGTATTTGTAACTTACACCAGAGACTTTTTTTTCTAAAAAAACTTAGTCTAGTCCTAACCATATTTTGGGAATTAAGCATTGTTAACCCCTGGCCTGGACAGATACCAATAGATTGGTGAATGGAGCAATTTTTTGAAGCATATTATTGAAGGTTTTCATTTTTCTGAACTATTACCACTGACGTAAATCAAAATGCTTTTACTAAAAGCATGCTACACAATCTGGAGTTTGCCCTTATTGCTAATATTTACTAAAAACGTTTATAAAAGATTTAATATTTGTTGCTATCCTAATTTAAACAGGCACCTTTTTAACAGAAACCTATTTGTTTATGTCATACTTAAAGATCACATGACCAAGAGCATGAAAACATTAGCATGGGTTGCTGGGTCTGGGTTGCTGGGTCTGGGTAGCTGGCAAGTATAGCAAAACAACCCTATTTCTTCTCAATTACGTGACAATAAGTACAACTTCCGGTCGTAGTCACAGCTGTTTAGGTATGCAGCCTTAAGTTACCCTTAAAAAACGGCAGTCGTAAGCAGAAGAACATCTCTTCAAATTTACTGGTACCGGTAGTATTCTAAATTACATAATATTCCAATTTGGCAACTGCGACAGAACTGAAAAATGACTTTGGCTATGCCTGCTAGCAATGTGCTCGTAAAACTGTCGAGAGCAATTATATGATTGCCTGAATGAAAACTTATTTACCACAGCATGTTGCCTCACTGACTGAACTCCAATGCTGGACTGCGGTTATTGCGATAGCATCTTGACATTGCCCGCCAAAAAGCAGTTAAAATAAAAACGGAATACTCTGAACTTTGGAAGGTCTATGAGTGAAGCATGTTTCATAACTATTAAAAATTTTATTGATTTCTTAGAGTGTGTACATTGTATTCACTTTTTTAATTAATTGCTTGGGCTGTTTGGTAGAAGTTGTCAATAACGAAGTATTTCTATTTAAATAAACTACTTGGGTCCAAGTAGGTTTTCAGTAACGAGCTATTTGCTTTAGCGGTTATACTTTTTCTACTTCAGTGACTTCTACTTTTACATGAGTAATGTATTTTTTTTTGTATTTGTTCATTTTTATCCTCCATTCACGAGAAAGCGAATTGTATCGTTATATTTTGGACGGAACGTCCGCACTCGCTGGGGAGTTGTCATTTTTGAGATGTCTGGGCCACCTATCTTCCACATAAAGGCGGAGGCGTCCCGTTAAGTGCCTTGCCCAAGGACACAACAAGCGAACTTGCCAGCTTGTTCTCTACAACCTCCCATAAATGCCGAGCGCCAAGCAGGGAAGCTATGGATACCATTTTTTAAAGTCTTTTGGTATGACTCAACAAGGAGAATGAACCCCTAGTCTACCGGCTGCGAAGCGGAGGCTCTAACCACTACACCATGTTGGTGAGCAGTGACGCTACTACAGTGGTTACAACTTAAACTTTTATGTTGGGTTCAATTTTCGAAGATTAATTGGCGCTACTACTTAAGGCTAACTAGGTAATGTGCAGGGAGTTATTACAAGTAAGCAGAGTTGCAGTGTTGGAGAGATTCAAATCAAAGATTCGACTCCACTCGAGTCAGTGTATAAAAAGATTTAAGTTCACCAGAGTCATTTGCACTGAATGACTCGAATCAGCACCAGTGATTCAAGACTCGACTCGAGATTCGAACACTGTAAATCGAGACTCGACTCCAGGCTCGCCTGATCTGCTGAGAATAAACTTACCTGCATGAAAAAATTTGAAAATGTTACAGTTGTCTTTATTTAACTAGAATTTTCTTAAAACTTCGAAAATTTACCACAGTTTTACATTGATTTGACAAGTATTCTATTGGCAGTAAATTGCACACGTTGTTGCCAATTTGGTTTTGCCCTCTTAACGGAGGACAAAACCAATTTTAAACTGCAGCTTTAACGCAGTTGGCCGAAGTTTAATAATATTCATGTACATATCCTATTGGTTTATCAATCATGCACGACAAGCCGCGTAGTTATCGCTGCAAGCATAGTAGGCCAAGCAGTAATAATTTGTAACTTAGTGATAGTAATTTCATCTTTGTCGAAAACCGCTCAGTAAAAAAAAACCTGCGTTAGAAAAAAAAGATAGCGAAACGATACACGTTTAAGCTTGCATAATTAATTTAGCACGACCAATTAAAACTGAGTTCGGAGCATAACAATTGCTACTGTACGAAATCAACGCGAACGCAAATAAAAAAAGAACAAACAAAACGCACCATTAAGAGTATGATAGATTTACATACAAAGTTTCACACTGACTTTAAACTATGTACTGCCATCACAAAATAGTGACCCTAACAAGGAAGGTTATCAAGTCCAACACTATGTTTTAGAACAACATGGGAGCGACGAGATGATAAGTTGATGTAAAAGGTAGGAGATGCTTCTTTGTGTCTCAAGGCCGAGATCCGAGTCGCTGTTTGCAGTTTCAAGTCTTACTTTAAGAACTATAGTTTACAAGAAATACTAGCAAGCAAAATTCGAGTTGGTACTCCATTTGGGCGTGTCAACAATTGAAATTTTTATGTAATAAGGCCTAAAAAAAGTTTAAAAACGGATAACTATGCGAAAAAGAACATAAAAATATCAAATGAAAACATTCAAAAGTTATAATAGCTTATGGAAATTATAAAGTCTTCGAGTCCCTGCGTTATTGCACATATCTTGGTTTGTACACATGGAGTTCTTTAAAAATGACATTCCATATCTTGATTAGGTTGTGATCGACGGTAGTCGGCACCGTAGTTTCATGCCAAAATCGTTGATTTTCCGCATGCAATGTGACTGCCATCACAGGGTTTGCGTTGTTGCGCTCTTTGGTGAAGCACTTTTTGGAAATCTATCCTGCTTCGTTACTGCTAAGATGTAGTGGAAATGCACTGAATCAGCAGCTCTAGCTACTCCAAAATTGGTCTAAACACAAGTTGTTCTAAGCATAACCATAAAGTTCCTCCCGTAATCTGAGTATGAAATTTTGATTATTATAACAATGTGCTAGCTTTGACATAATAGATGGAAATAAGTTTTAAAAATAAACTAGTTGTCAGTCAGATATCTAGATAAAGACTTGAGTGAACCTTGAGAATCAGTCTCCGTGGATTTGTGGCATGTAGTTAAAAACTTTGTGAAAGTATATTGGTATTCTTCAAGAAAGTCATCTGGAATTTGATGTGCTGCTTTGCTCCATGAAAATGCCAGTGGGTAGTAAATGACAGGGCCGTTAAAAAAACAGTCCGGGCCCGGTACCAACATCAACATCAATTCCGGGCCGCCTTTAACAAGGATCTAGTAAACTGGAGTTGCCGGGTTTTATCCAATTACAAATGAAGGAGTGTTTGGCATAGTTGCTCAGAAATTGCTTTTTTTACTGCGCTTTTTTCTTTTTTTAGCTGCACTTTGACACGAATAAGACATTGCTGTCTGGCTGCTTTACTATTCAGATAATCAAATTTCTATTTGTAAGGTAATAAATCAAGCTTAGTTATAATACTATGACTATGGAATAATTCAAGGCTAAAAGTAAGTCAAGAAACAAAATGTCAATAACATGCAATGCATCATTATTAGTCATCAGTAATCGGTAAGTAAAATGCAATCTTTCTGCTTGATAGAGATAACAAAACATATCAGGATTGATGTGAAATGATTTTGAAAAATCTGACCACAAGTAAATTGATTAATCCATTGGGATATCTGGGTTTAAAATTCAAGGATTCGGGGCTTAAAGTTATTCTACGTTTAGGAAGTTATATGCTTTAAGAGTTACAGGAACCAGATTTTATATTTCCGGCCCCGGGTCAGGAAGTATTCTGGGGGACCCGAATTTTTTTAAAAAGGAGTAGTCAAGCAATTTTTTGTGGCCAAAATGAAAAAAGCATTAGTCATCATGTCACAAAAATTATTATATAAGTTAGGTTATATATTTGTCAACAGAAAAAATAGAAAGTTCAGGCGTAATTTATTGTTAAGATTGCGCGCGATGTTTCCAAAAATTCGGTGTTCTAAAAAGTTCCGGGTCCTGTGCCAAAAGTACCTTTGGACCCCTTTGTCAACGCTCCTGATGAATTAAGTCCATAAAGTTACTCAAAAAAGCGGAAAAAGAGCGTAACTTGAAAAATAATATACCCCGAATTAGCTACCGGTACCGTTTTTACTGCAAGGGTAAATATTTATGTACTTGACAATAGTCAAGTACATAAATATTTACCCTTGCAGTAAAAACAGTAAAAATCAGAATTTGCCTTGACAACATAATACTTGTCAAATTTGAGTAGTGTATTGCTCAAATCTGGCGAGTAATTCATTGATTTTTGTATCCATTGGTTTTTCAATTGACAAGCAATCCACCGATTTTTGAAAAGTCGATTTGTAGTAGGCCTACGAAATTTAAAGATTGCTTGAAGTAATATTTGCCGAAGCTTTAAGTCTGTGTCTAACTGTGTAGAAGCCTATTATTCAGGCTGAACCGTCACAAAGAAAATTGCAGAAGTGGACGCTATTTGAGAAAGAAAGCAGCCGCTTCTGAAGAAAATCAAAGCCTTTTAAAAATCAGAGCATTGTTTCAAAACAGTTTTCTCTCTGAACAGCAATAAAAGATCAGAGGCTTCGGAAATGTGATGCTCCGTAATCAGAAAATTACACAATAAACAGCTTCGATTTCAATTTTATTCGTTTTTAAATTAAAAGTTGTAAAACTTGGTGAGAATGATTAATTTTCATTTCTGTTAACGAGTAAGTACAGCAGTTCAGCAAGATGTTGTACACATGTTTCTCTTTTCGGTGTTTAATAGGTCTACTCGCAAAATGAAAATAAAAGATTAGTTTTCTGTTTGGTAGTAGCGTTTTACGAGCACATACAAAGCAACAGCTCAGTGCAGGGTTGAGCATACTGCGGCTTTTCAGAGCATTTTGTGCGGCCCGCTAACATTTGTAGAAACTTCTATGTATCTAATTTGATATGATAGGGGTAGCCACACTTGACGTAATAAAAAGCCAAAAACGTTAGAAGCCACTATTATAAAAGCCGCTACGCAATTCTTAGTTTGAATTTACGAATTTTTTGTCCAAATAGAAAGTGATAATCTTTTTGTTTTGAACACCATCATTTTCAAAGCAATGTAATACGATATTGCAAGAGGCTATTGCAAGGTTTTTAGCTCGGGCCCTCAGCCACTCTTGAGTGGTTAATACGGCCCTCCGACTAAAAAGTTTGCCCATCCCTGGCTTAGTGTAACGCAATAACCAATAATCATGTTAAAAACCTAGGGTCTTTGTCAGTAATTGACAACTCGCGGTGACAAGTAAGTTGCTAGTTATAGACCTTGTGCGTTCTGCGTAGTTGTTTCTAAAATAGGCTCTTGAAGGCAATATCTCCTGCTTGGTGCAGCGCTTGTGATAGAAAACGCTGTTTCAATATCCCTCGCTCTCTGCAGCAATTGAAGCAATAGGGGTCTTTCCTATGCAGCTTTTAGAGTTTGAGTTTGATTTCAAGACCACAATAACTTATTTCAAACGACGCAGAATGAAGTACAGGTAGTTGTTTCGCGTGTTTTATTGTCCGAGTTATACACCGAATTTGTCCATAAAACAAAATCTTAAGAGGTAGCCTACGCTTATTCAGTAATCGAACCATCTGTTTGGTTTGACCACCATGTTCTAATGAGAGCGAGAAATCACATGCATCGCTAATTATTATTAACGTAGATAACTATGGAGATCCGAGAAGTTGCCGTTACAGTCGGTCAAACTTAACCTTAGCTTTTGGAATAACTGGCGCGAATTTTGAAAAAAAGCCAGCGAAAACGTCACGCACGAAATACAACTGCTTAACTACGGTAGGCACGTAGGGGGAACGCCACACAATTATTTAAAAAAAATCTCACGAAACCAAACACTGGCAATAAAGTGTTGCAAAGACTCAAGTTGTGGTAAAAAAGACTCGACTCGAGTCGTTTGTACGAAATGACTCGACTTGACATGAATGACTCGTGACTCGATTCGAGACTCAAAGTCCAGCGACTCGTTTTCAACACTGCAGAGTTGTCATAAAGTATTTTGGTTTTTAAACGTTTTTAGCGCTAGAAGCAAATTTAAATCTTGTACAGAGTGTAATTTCGTGCAACGTGTTTCATCCATACAAGCGCATATTGGTTAGTTCACAAAATCCAGGACACATATTTGCAATTGCCCCGCAAGTCGAAAGATTTATATCGGATCCGTTTTTGGCTGAGTTACTAATGTTTTTAAATAAAGAAATTACGTAAGCTTAATCTCTAAGATTTACTAATACCCTCATTCTTATCAAAATTCTACGGAGCTCTACAAATGATGAAAAAACGTCTTTTTTTGTTTTGCCGTATTTATCCTCCATTCACGAGAAAGCGAATTGTATCGTTATATTTTGGACCGAACGTCCGCACTCGCTGGGGAGTTGTCATTTGCGTTATGTCTGGGCCACCTATCTTCCACATAAAGGCGGAGGCGTCCCGTTAAGTGCCTTGCCCAAGGACACAACAAGCGAACTTGCCAGCTTGTTCTCCACAACCTCCCCAAAATGCCAAGCGCCAAGCAGGGAAACTATGGATACCATTTTTTTAAAAGTCTTTTGGTATGACCTGACAAGGGGGTTGAACCCCAGGTCTACCGACTGCGAAGCGGAGGCTCTAACCACTACTCCATCGCGTCGGTCGTCTTCATCAAAAATCCCATCTAACATAAAACAGTTTTGCTCCCTCTCCCCCGCCCCTCCCATTTCCCAAAAATTTTTAACTGTATGCGCCTTTGGGTCTAGTTATTGTAAATCATAAACAACAGCATTAGATTAGATTTTAGCTTGATTGGAGGATGATGAGCTTCTCTTTTACATTATTTTTGGAATAAACTTTTGGTAGAGCCTTTTTGCAAACTTGATCAAAAAAGCCCCTACCAAAAGTTTATCCCAAAAATAAAGTGACCTAATCTGACCCAGAAAGGGCCCCCGTACATGCTCAGAGGAAGGGCATTGCACAATTCATCCTTAAATAAGCCCCTGTATCTGTTTTTAACTATACTGTGTCATTAAACTTTAGCTGGACAAGACTGCTTAAAAATGAAAACTACTTTCGATATTTGCAACTTAAGCAGTTAAATTTTCCACTACTTTTATAATTTTACCCCAATAAATATTGATATATCTGTTACTACTTTCCGCATGTACTTGGGTATTTTTTTGAGTAAATAACAATGCTTTTTCTCAAGTAGATTCTTAGGCTACTTTGTCCATCTCTGCTGTTACGAAGCATTCTGAGTTGAAAACTTGAAGGTTATTCCATGCTTTCTCGCCTTCGGCTTTACTGAATATGTTTTATAGAGGTGGGGGTTTTGTTGTAAATTTGAGTAGGATAGCGCACTAAACGGCAAATATTTTTTCAAAAAGGTAAGCGAAGCGCACCTTACGCAAGCAGAATTTTCAGTGTTGAAACCAGGCCGAAACGCAATGCAAGATGAGCAATTGTGGTTATTTTATTCGGGTGAGCGTAAAGCAACATAAGCGATTGCGCAACTTTTACGTGATAAACCGCAGAGCAATCGTTTTTCAGCCTATGCAAAAGCTTTATACAATCCTATTAGAATCGTCATCAATCAATCGCATTCTTTTGAAAGCAAAAATCCCACAAAGCTAATGAATACAACCAATGAAGACAAAAGGATAGCGAAAAATCTTTAGTGCAGCAGCAACAACAGAAATATTATTATTCATTAAAAATACTCTCTGTTTAATTGCAAGTGGCTGTTTATTTAGGCACTTGCTGTCATCATTTGCCACAACAAAACGCTCGAAAGTTTGTGTGGTCATCAGGATTGACCTTTGGTGTTAAAACTTTGACCCAATCGGGAACACCCTATCTACTGAGACTGAACTAGGAATGCTATCATTGCTTCTGAAGGTTACCTCAACCCATACTCGACAATAAAATTATGAAAACAATTGAACTTGATTTTCTTTTATTTTATCAATTCTCAAATTACCAACTGATTCATGAATGACGAAGATTTTTATTTTTGAATGAATAAGGTTACAAATGAGCAGACTATTTTTAAATTCCGTTTTTCATAATCAAAACCACTTAAAAGGGCAATGCACTTTAGTTCAAGTATATTTTTTCTTTGAAGTGCTCATCGCGAAATTTGGCACATGTCCCGAAAAATCGGGCGTTTGGTAACCCTAAACTACTACAACAATTGCTAGCTTTCTATTTTTTTAATGTAGCTCTATTTCGTTTAATCCATGGTGACGTCACAATACTGCTGGTGCGATTTCAACAAATATGGCACAGGGCTGCCAGAGTTGTTACTTTTGGTAATAAATTGTTACCTTTTGCTTGCAAGTTTGAAATTTGTTACTTTTGTTACTATTTCACTTGATTATTGACATATATTTCAGTTTTAACGATTTCGAGTTAAACGATGAATTTTAAATTATACAGAGCAAAAATTATTTATAAAATAGTAAATAAAACTGGGTTTCTAACAAGTCACCACTTTTTCTGCAAAAATAGCCTGAAAAAATGTTGATATCCGAAAAAAAAGCACAAAATGACTACCTCTGAAAAATGAATGTCTACATAAATGGTGGTCTCTAAAAAAAAAGGTCATTACCTCTCTCCTTGTTTGTTATTGTTATTGTTGAAATGATATTTTTTGGACAACTCTACGATGAAATACATGTTTTTTATTAATTACATTACCATGTCAACTTTATTTTATAAACTTGTTACCTTTTCAATTAATTTGTTATTTTTTGACCATGACATTTGTTACGTTTTTAAATATTCTGCTGGCAACCTTGATAGGGCAGACTTTTTTGTGATTATTTAGCGTTTACTTGCAATTTAAATTAACTCGCTTTTTTGCGAGCAATGTAAAAAAAGTTGTCGTTCTACCCAACCTTTTGGATGAGTTTGTGCCACTGCTACTGGTAATGGTTTGCCTTAGATACATAAAGCCAGACGTTGTTAGCAATATTTTAGGCTGTTTGTGGTTTGTAGGTAGGTAAGCATTGTGCTCATAAGCCACGTCACAGTGACAGCTGAACAATGTTGAATCGAAAAGGAAGGGAAGAAGTTGAACCCAACAACCGCAAAGAATGCAGTCTCAAATGTTTTGTTGGAAACTTCTAGTGTTCAAAATGCTTTTAGAATATAAAAACTTGGGTGAAAAATAAAGCTTTTATTAGTTATGACCGTTTAATTTGTTTTTAAACCCCATAAAATTGATGGATGACATGTGCCAACAATGCTGTATCGATCCAATAGATTTCTTTAGAGCTGCAATGTCAACGAGAATTAATTAATTACAATCACTTGTTAGATAGGACTACAAATATTAGGTATACTAGCCGGCTTTGCCGGCGTCGCACGGCAGGGGCCCTCCATCAGTAATGTCGTGGTGTAGTATTTCGGTTTAACCGGCTGCGCCGGCTTCACCCATTGGGCTCTTGTGTGAGCAATAGCGAAAAATTAATGAATTGTATGCACTTTCACAAATCTTGTACACGAAATTGTGATCATCATATTCTCTTAATCATAACTGGCAATGCTCACAAAAAATTTTGCCACAAATTATTGTTAAATCTTGTGAGGGAGCAGGGATTGTATATAATCAAAACTGATTGTATCGGCAAAATGGTTGTTGCTTTCACATTTAAAGAAAAAACTATTTAATGGTAAGTCTATTTTGCGATGTGGTGCTTTCCCTTTCCTATTTATATTAGTGGCATTAAGTTCCTAATTTGGTTGCGCTATTGGTCTTGTTTCCGGCATAGCGACAAAAGCAACTATTGTTTTCTCTATATTCAGTTTTACAAATTGTTGTGGTTATGGTTTTATGTTGATGTTTTTTAAACTTAGAATTTTATTACAATGCTGTAGAGTATAAACATAAATACCTCAACACGCAGGATATCAGCATAAGAAAAATCTTTGCTTTATAGTATATGAAACGGCGTCACCCGAAGAGCCACCGTCAGTAACGTCGGGATTGAGAGTGTCGGTTCATCCGGCCAAGTCGGCTTCACCCATCAGGCTCTTGTGTGAACAACAACCAAAAGTTTATGTGTTTTCTGCACATAAGACTTTCACGACTTTGTGTGCTTCTTTTCCTAATAGAATATTTCATTTCAAGACCCTGACTGTGTCTTAGGTCTATCTGCTCTGTTCATTGCTGACACGAACCCAAGGGAGCCTTGCTTTTCCCGTAGTTTGGGAATGAGGGAAAACCCTTTTGATATTAAGCTATTCTGAAGCAAAATAGCAAAACTGTCTTTTGCGTAGTGCGATTTCGCACGATGACGGTGGTTTCTTTTGATTTCCCTTTAAACTTTCTCAAGTTCTCGCTGGCTTCGCATTATGTAGCATGTTTTTTTCTCCCTGCTTGACATGCCCAGGGGAGTGAAGAGAGTCCTTGGTTTTCCCCAAATGTTTGGTTTAATCCCGGTATCTCTATAAAGCTATTTTAAAGCAAAATACAAATAATATCTTCGATGTAGTGCGATTTTACACAGTGACGTTGTTAATTTTGATTTCGCCTCAAACTTTCTCAAGTCCTTGCTGGTTACGCGTTATAATTCATATTTGTTTTTACTTGCTTAGGTATGCTTATAAAAGTTAAATGAGTCATTGCTTTTCCCAAATTTTCAGGTTTGATCCCGGTAGCTCTATAAAGCAATCATCAAGTAAAATACAGTGGAACAAAAATGTTTCTCCCAAGTATGGTGCGATTTTACCCCGGCAGGGATACTATCACCTGTACCAATTCCAAACGTCTCAAGTAATGTAGCTGCTCCAGCTTTACGGTACAAACATGTGTTAGAGCCACAACGACATGTTTTAGTAAATATAAGCCATAGTTCCTGTGCATGTAATGATGATCATGTTGGCGTGTTAATCAAGACTAGAAGTATTCAAAAAGAAAGAATGATGACACAAACTACCTTTCGTAATTGTTAAAAGTGTAAGGGAAGTGAAACATAGTCAAAATTAATAAGGTCGCCCAAAAGGTGGTTGTTTTGACTCATTAAGAAATGAGCTATTTAGTGGTAGGCCAATTTGACGATTTGGTGGGCCCGCTTTCGTATTAATATTGGTGACATTAAGATTTTTGCCTGCGCTGTTTGCTTTAATTCGGCCATAGCATGAAAAGGGACCATGTTTTTGCCCTATGTCATACAACCTATTGCAATAGGCACCTATTACGCTCTTTTCAAACAAAAAGATTTTCTCTTAACCCAGTGTTACAAATTGATGCTATCATTGTTTAATTTTGATTTTTTCCTAAATTTGGGACTTTATTACATTTAACTTTGCCCCTAATCCAGACCTTCCTAATGTTCAAGGAAGATTAGTGTGTTGTACAAATATCCTTTCAATTACAAATATCAGTAATGTGCTTTACCATTTATGTTTGCTATTAAAATGATGGTGGATAGTTTTGCTGTCTGCTGCTGTTTTCACTACATAGTGGCAAGCATTGAAATGTTATTAAAGTTATGACCTCATAATGTGTTTAAGCCATTGAAAATATGGATCGCTACTTACCACTTTTTCGTTATTGTAGGCGAATTAACATGGACTAACGTCTCTGACTGCGTCCATGTTCCTTGGCCCTGGCATAAACCCCGCCATGCAAAGAGCAAACTAACCCGAAATGGAGCACTCACAATTTAGTCAAAGCAACAGCGGGGGCCCCATTAATAATGTCCAAATGGGAGATCAAATGAGCTGGCTGCGCCAGCCTCGCCCAATTGCAAAAAAAATTGCTTCAACATTTAGATCATATGTAGCTCGACACTTACATTTTTTGCAAACGATAAGAAAGGATCATCTTTATCCAATGGTCTTTTTTTTGTGTGATCACCAAATGTTTTGCTTCGAGCATGCTACATATTAAAATTTGTAGACTTCATCTTTCGATGAATCTTTTTGAATAATTTGATTAATAATGCCAAAGATCCACGCTATTGAGAAAGAATTGACAAAATGTACCAAAGGACTTAGTTTTTCTAGAAATTGCAATATTGTGAAATGCAGGCACCAAAATTTAGGTGTTTTTAACCGATCGACTACATTTCATAAACGATTAGAGACTTCAGTTTTTGATAGATCTTTTTGAAAACGTCGATTGATAATGCAAAAGAGCAATGCTTGTGAGGAAAGGTAGTCAAAATGTACCAAAGAACAAACTTTGTCTAACAATTGCAAGTGTGTTTGGTCAAATAATATAATTGTTCAACTAAAAGTGAAACATGACGTATGAAAACCAATTTTTGATCAGCCATTACAAACTAATCTTTATCCTTAAGTAATTGGAGTCACACATTGCTGGTAAGCAAATTTTCTAAGCTTTCAAATGGCAGTAAATATTGGTACCTTACAATTACGTTTTTGTATCAACATTACCTGTTTTTACTGAGCTTACCACTGTTTGGGAGAGTAGAAAGTTACACCACAGATCTTAAAGTTCAGTTTTTTTAGTATAAAAACTGATAATAATTGTACATGTTATACACTATCGGAATCGCTCTGAAATAACCGTTAATTTGTTGAAGAAAGTTTGAAAGACAGTTAAGAAATAAAATCACAAATCAGTTTTTTTAATAAACTGATTTCGCAAAAAGGTTGCAATTTTTGAAAAGATCTTCATATTATGATCTGCGGTAGCGAACATTTGTGTTAATGGTACCAGACATATTATGACACCATGGAGCTAGTTTTATGCATGCAAGCGAAATAGAGAAGAAAAATGCTTAAAGAGCTTAAAGTGCATAAATAAAGAATTGTTTTCCGCCAATCGCCATGTAGTTTTTTACAGCGATTTGACTTCATACAGCGTAGTCTCTTGTAGTCTCTTGAGTCTCTCTTGTTCTCTGTCAAGTAATGCAAATTAAAAAAAAATTTTTTGATTATGACGTCAACATGACGTCACTAATACTCTTATGACACTTACCATGGGGTGGTGATCGATCGTCCCAAGTTTGATGCTTGTACCTTTAGCAGTTTCAGAAGCGTTAAAACAGACAGACAGTCAGACACACAGACAGAATTTGGCTTTGTATGTATATTAGATTTATAGTCCCAAAAATAATTTGTATTTGCGATACCAAGGCAAAGTAGTGCAAAGAAAACGCTTTCCAATTTTTCATTCATTCTCTGCTGCGTTAGAGAAAGTGCATGAAAAACTGCCTATACAAACGTGACTAGGTAATTAGCCACATATCTATGAAAAGTTTTTCATGTCGCACAGGCCTGTCGGCATCTCTGATACGTTTTCAGACTAGAACCTTAAACAGTCCTTTGTCTTTTGGGACACGGATTAGGGTAGTTTTGTCGAAAGCTGTTTCTGGCTATCTTTGTGCATACGGAGATGAACTGTCTCCTACTACTAGTCCGCTTGGCATGACATGTTATTTTCACAAGTCATATTATTAATGATGGTCTTCAATTGGTTGAGGAAACCACATTATATAGGCCTAAAAAGTAAATGGTTTAGAGAAAGAATAAAGAGCGAAAAGAAAACGGTCTTTATGTTTGTTTGAAAACCAAAAGCAGATCCAAGAAAAATTCAGGCTTTGAAAAAATTGACTGTCATAAAAAAGGTCTTCACCACTTTTGTAGACCAAATTTGAGCGAAATTCTCAGCTTTAAAAAGTTGATATCCAAAAAAGTCTTTAACTTTCCAAAATACTCCAACCCATCAAAAAAACTTATTTCGAAACACAACGGTGGACCTTATCTAGTAGCGCCACTAAAGTAGGGTAAAGGCAGTCCGCTCCAAATAATCAAACACTATTCTATGGAGGTGACATTTTTTTGAGAAAATCATTTCTTTAATTCGTATAGATTAAAATGCGGTAAATTAAGATTGGGTGTTTGATGGTCTTGTTTTCGGGGTTTGACGTGGTATGGCTGTTGTTCTTCGTATTATCTTCATTTCTTGATGGGAATCAAAAACTTTGAGAGGGCTGGCCGCTGGGGCCACCCCTAGATACGCCAGTAATTGAATACCATTTTTAATGTTTTACTTTTTTATTTTGGTAATCACGAACTTTAAATATTGACGTCACTTGCTTAAAAAAGATTTTTTGTTTGGCAATGAATGCCACACAAAAAAGAGCACAAAAATACGGTATAGAAAGAACCTATGCTAGTGTGGGCTACTCGAAAGCAAGGATAGTCTACAGCAAGTCAGTGGCGTCATTGAGGGTGATGCAATCCCGATGCATGCACCTCCTAAAACCCACGGTCTTTTCAAAAAAGTTTTCAACTCTATTTCAATAGGGAGTGGTAATTAATTAATGGCAAAATTATTTATGGTAGGTAAAAGCAGTTTATTTTGAATCAATGATTT
This sequence comes from Trididemnum clinides, assembly GCA_963675345.1. Classification (NCBI taxonomy): domain Eukaryota; kingdom Metazoa; phylum Chordata; class Ascidiacea; order Aplousobranchia; family Didemnidae; genus Trididemnum; species Trididemnum clinides. The sequence goes on along the minus strand of OY776285.1, from coordinate 11,559,466 downwards.
TGGGGAGCTATTTTTCATGTCCTTTGTGATAGCCACTGATTCTTGCAACCTCGCTCTTAATTATAAGTTACCGACAAGAGAATCTGAAATTTGAACAAAAGTTATTCATTGTAGCCTACCCTACACCATTGCAAAGATTGTTGATGAAAAACGTACTCAATCGCCTGTTCTTTGAACGTCTTTACCCGCGTGCTCTGTTAGTGGAAGTGGTTTAAAATTTGACAAGGGGATCTGTTTGTGTTCGCTAATCTTTTTTGCCATAAAGTTTGTAAGTTCAGTGGAGTAAAGCCGGTAGTGGTTAGAGCGTCCTATTCGCAGTCAGTAGGCTTATGTTTAATTCCCTTGTTGAGTCGTACCAAAGACATTAAAAACGGTATTCACAGCCACCCTGCTAGACGCTCAGCACAAAAAGAATAGCGTGGAGAAAAAGCTGTCAAATTCTTTAGTTATATCCGTGGGTAAGACGACTAGCGGAATTCCTTAATTTTTATGTAACCAACAGATGGCGAAGTCGAGCACTCTACCAGCCAAGATGGCCCAGTCTGGTTAAAGACTAGCATACAGAGCATGAGCCAAAAATAAAGATCTGCTGTAGTTCCTCGAAGACCAGTTTGTAAGTTTAGCTGCCTTATCTGCTAGTTTATAGATGCAATCTATCTCACTGCCTCAAGAACGTTACCCTTTCAATTTTTAAATTTATTTTTGTGAATTCTGAACAAGGCTAAAAAAGTGAACAGCAAAAAGAAGAAATTAAGAAGATCGGGTGTATAGTATCTCGAATAAATGAAATTCATGGGACCATCACAAATGGATAAAATTCAAAAATTTTGCAACATTGAGTTGCGACTTCTTTGCATTGGAAAGCCTGAAGTGTAATGGTTTAGCTTTTGAAAACAACAAATATTGGATAATACTCCAAAAAATCACTCGCCAAATTTTTTGGTCCCTCCAGCTGGAAAAAGTAATCATGGAAAAATGGTTTAACATTTGATTCGCAATTAAAAAGTAAATGCATGATGAGTTGGTAAATCAACTTGGCTTGGAATTGAATCAGTTGAATTTCAGGTGTTGCTGAAAGGCGAGAGATTTATAGGAAACTTGAGCACTTTTCTCTGTTTCCCGTCTTCTCAAAATTTGAAAAAGATTTAGTCTGGCGGAAGCAGTCCATGTACCAAACTTTAAACCCGAAACGTAAACTTCAAAGTAAAACACCTTTTTACACAATTACACCGAAATCGGTGCGTGCAGTGAAACGCTTTGATCGATCAGTCGCAGTCTTGCAACTTTACGCTTAACATTTTGTCCAATGGCACCGCGCAGTTTACAAAGAACACCGGTTTCACATTCCGTTTCTTATTTTAGGAAGCTAGATTAATTGGCTTACAATTTGAAGCAACACGAGCAGGTTGGCCAAAATATGTCTATTTATCTCGGGCCAGCATTAAACAATGTCTTTAAATAAGAACTGTACAAAGGCACTTGCAATGTGCCGGTGTGCCTGTGTTGCCCAAAGAAAAGGTGGCAGATCGCATGGGCTTATATTACAACCATGACTCATCTTGTCGCTATCTGGGTTGGTTGGCCAAGCACATAAACTTTAAAAATTTTTTCATCGTATTTTTAGAAGGCCATTGTCAGGTGTGGTGCTGGACGACTGATTAATGAACTGAGTGAATAACATGTGCCCACGGATTTAACCCCACAAAACCCCAGTCACGCGGAGGTCGGAAAAAGACAAATTTTGTCTGAAAATCATCGTGTACATACACTTTTTCTGACCTCCAATGCTTTCACGTCTGGCCTCTTCCACTCTTTTTTTGGCACCAGCCAGCCACCACGCTTCTGTTTTATGCTAAAGTTTCATGCCATCTTTTTGTAACAAATAACAGATGACTAATTTGCAACAACCCTCTTTTTTGTATGGCATCCTCCACAAGCTTGCTGGACCTTCAACTCTATTGATCCCTTCAAACTCTATTTTCCCATCTAAACTTGACTCGGTAAAAAAACCTACTTGATTATTTTTACACTGCAATATGATTTACTCTATGTTGTTGATTAACAAACTCAAAATAAATGAAATATTTAACTCTTTCGCTCCCGCGAAAATAGCGAAAAAAAATGTCCCTAAGGTGGCAGTGCGAAAAACTGTCATAATCAATCATAATTATGTACCTCAAGTTTGTTTGTAAATCATTACTGTTAGCGCCACTTCGCTCTATGTGTACATTGATCCTTTGATAATGTGTAGAGTTAGTGCTTTCCGGTTACCAGATACTGTTCTTGGCGTGGTTAGCGATTACGTAATTTCTTTACTAGTCGCTATCCAGTTACTCTAGGTAGAACCTGTGCTAATTTAGTGTAATTAGTAGTGATGTATCTATTCATGATATAGTTAGGTATGGTAGCCTACAATGTATGGTATTTGAAGTGTGCTTCGTAGTGCTGGGCCTGGCTTACCTAGGCCTGGCATCTTTATCTATTTGCCTTTCTCCTTGCAGCTACAGGTTCAAGGTGTTTTAGTGGTAGGTTTTGCATGCATTGTTTGCGCTTACGATAGTTAAAATAGTGTTGATACCGGTGACCGTCTACCGTATCTATTGTTGCTGTGGAACCCAGCCTGCATCACCCAAATTAATAATAGTGTATTGATTCACGTGGTGCATGCTGCTGGGTGCTGTTGGGGCATTGTAGTTGTTCACAGTAGTATAATATATTCGTTGATATCATATTCGTCTGCTGCTGAGCTGATACCGTGCCCATTCCCCAGGCTGCTTTACCCCCTGTAGCCCTATCTCAGATAGAATACGACAACTAGAAATCGATTAGCTCATTGCCTAGAGCTATCATAGCTAAAACACCATTGTTTGGTGAAGTTGTTGCTGATTGTTGTTGTGGAAGCCTATCGAATCAGGCTGTTTGTTTATCTGCTCTGCTGAATTTGTCAAGATTTGCTGATTGCTCGTTACTGCCTTCTGAAGAAGCTTATTGTATCCTTCTGAAGAAGCTTATTTGTTGTATCTGTGTTTGTATAACCATGGGGTCAAATAGTGAAAGTGCTGATTCTGTTGCTAATTGTGTCAATCCCCATTGTGACAGTAATTCACCGCCTAGAGTTGCGGCGCGTGACTTTAGTGTGCTTCAAACTGAAAATCTGAATGAGATACTAGTCTGTGATTTACCATCTGCTGTTGTTGTGAGTTCTGATACCTGTAGTGTGCAAGCTCGTACTGATGTCTCTGTTGGTGATGCTGTTGAGAACGTGAGTTTCAATTTTGGCACAGAGCCAAAGAGCAAAACGTATAAGATTGCCTCAGAAAAGGCTTGTTCAGTTTCATCAAAGTCCTCAACCACGAGGCGAATTACTGAAGTAAAAATCAAAAAGGCACGCCTTTGGAAATTAGAACAAGAGCACAAGCTCAAACTTGAGATCTTGCGTGCCAAGGCAGATCTTGCAGAAGCTGAAATAATGGCTGAAGCTGAATTGCAAGATGTTGATCAAAATCTAGGTGAGCTCGAACAGAAGACAATGACTCCACAAGAAAGGGTTGTTAACTTTTTGGATAGTAAAGATGCCGTTGCCCAGATGTCTCGTTCACCAGTTGCACATTCTGGTTCCCATCTTAGGCCTGACGCCCCAGTATGGGCTCAGCCTCAAGTTAGCACTAGCACTGTCAGTGCTGGAGGTATTCAGGGTAGACAGTCTGCTGCTGTCTACAGTGAGTACCAGCCCCCTACCTCGTGTGTACAAGCTTCATGGGACCCAAGTGTCCTATATCGCAGCAAGTTCCAGCTACCCATGGTTGAATATGGGCCGGCAGTTTGTGATTCTGGTACCCTATGCAGTGCTACTTTCCGACCTATGAATCTTTGGCATGGGCCGGCTGTTGATGGTTATAGAAGACCCTGTGATGTTGCTACAGCTCCACGTGTGAATCATGATGGAGCTAATCAGCTTCCCAATACTGACAAATCTGTTGACTCTAAGATGACAGTTGATGATCTTGCCAAGATCCTGATAAGATGTCGAGATGTGCCCACGCCTTCTCTGGAGGATCGTTTTGATGGTGATCCTAAGCTGTACTATCGTTTCATGTATCAAGTGGAAGACAGAATTCTGAGAGTATATGCGGAATCAGATCCTGGTCATGCACTACATCTACTTGCCGCTGCTACAAGAGGGCGGGCTCGTAGAATCATTGATAATTGTATGTTGAATTCATCACCTAGAGATGCACTTTCATGTGCGCTGCAAGACTTGAAAGCTGCATTTGGTTCTCCCCAAAGAACGGCTAGTGCTCTGCTGCAACAAGTTCGCAATGGCCCTGTTGTTCGTGCCACTGCTGATGGTTTGGAAGATCTTTACATTGACATGATGGCATGTAGACAAGGAATGCTAGCAGCTGGTGCGTATGATGAGTTGAATGCTTATGCTACAACAGAGGCAATCTTTTGGCGCCTTCCTATGGATCTGCGCAAGCAGTTTGTGCGATTCACTGTTGATCATAGTTCTCCATCCGGTCGTGTACGGTTTGATGATGTGTTGTTGTTTGTAGATCAGTGCAAGAAGGAAGCTAGCTCTACCTTTGGTCGACTGCTTCTTGAGCCGCGTTCCACTGAGAGTAGCTATCCTCGCAGTGGTGGGAGCAGATATACTAAAGCAAAGTTTACAAGGGCCCAAGCCCTGAGAAGAACGGATTTAGCTTCAAACGAAATGAGTCCTCAGGATGCAAAGGTTAACGTTCAATCTCGTGACCCCAAGTCGAAGCTCTGTGACTGCGGAAAACCATCTGAGCATGCACTTTGGAAGTGCAATAAGTTTGTTGCATTATCTGTTGAAGATCGTATTGCTGATACAAAGTTACAAAGACGCTGTTTCAATTGCTTAAGTGAGGGACACTTTGTTAGAGACTGTAAGAGTAATCGTCGTTGTCAGAAATGTAATGGTGCTCACCACACGCTCCTTCACCGTTTTGATAATTCTGAGAAAATCTCTACCGCTGAGACTTTAAACAAAAGGGACGAGACCGATGCTGCTGTGGCATCAGTGGTGGGAGCAGAGCCTACTTGTAATCGTGCTGCCCATGCCAATACAGCTCGCAGTGCACGGGGCAGAACCAGGTTGAAGGTTTTGCCTGTAAGAGTTACAAATATGCGATCTGGTCTCGGACGTGACGTCTTAGCCTTACTGGATGATGGTTCGAACACTCACCTTATCTCGAAGAGCCTATATGATGAGCTGTCGCTTGTGGGAACTCCCATACGTAGTCATCTTTGCATGGCTAATGGGGAACACCGCACATCAGACACATTTGAAACACAGATTGAGATTCGTGGTCTCAACGAGACTGCATCCTTCACTTTAAAAGGGGTGCAAGTGGTTGACAGACTATCAGATTTACGTTCCAGTATTCCTTTTGCAAGTGATTTTGAGAATTATCCACATTTATCTGATGTTGATATACCATTGATTGACCGAACTACTGTTGATTTGTTGATTGGTTTGAACTGTCGCATTCTGCATGAGCTTATTGAAAGGCGGGATGCTGGAGAAGAGAAACTATGTGCTGGGAGAACAGTTCTTGGCGGGTTTTTGTATGGAAATGACTGCTACAGTCAATCTTCACTTGAAGAAAATGTTGTGTGCCACATTGTAGGCCTTGACGATCGATCTGATGCAGACTTGTTGAAATTGGCTGTGGTTTCTCCTGCCAATAAAGGGCAGTGCCCAACTTGTAATGGCACTGGGGGGCCCACACCAGACGTTGAGCTTGATTACCGAGCCCCTTCAGTTAATGATGATCGGGCCACGGCTATCATGGACAACAGTTGTAACATAATTGATGGACATTACCAGATTGCCCTGCCCTGGGTTTCGAACAAGCCTGGGCTCCCTAACAATCGACCAATCGCTTTGTCACGATTGAGTAGCTTAGGGCGACGGCTAAAATCTAATCCGAATATCCTTGCAAAGTACACTCAAAAAATTAATGAAATGATTGAGCATGGATATGCAGCTTTGGTGGATCCGGATGTTCAACAAGGAGAAGAAGGTAAGGTTTGGTATGTTCCTCACCACAATACAAAGGGTAAGAAGTTTCGAATTGTGTTTGATGCATCCTCTTGTTATAAAGGTGTTACGTTAAATGAACGGCTTTTACAGGGACCCAATAATACAAACTTATTACTCGGAGTTCTTTTGCGATTTCGTTTGCATGAATATGCTGTGGTGGCTGACATAAAGAGCATGTTCCATCAGGTGCGGGTAGATCCTTCTGACAGAAGTGCTCTAAGATTTTTGTATTGGCGTGATGGAGATCCTGATGAAGTTGTAAATACGTATGAAATGTCAGTACATGCATTTGGGCTGACTTCTTCGCCGAGTGTGGCGGGATACGCACTGCTACGAACTGTTGTGGACAATCAATCAAAGTTTTCTGTTGAGACTTGTAATACTGTGAATATGAACTTTTATGTTGATGATCTTTTGAAAAGCGTTGCTACCTCTGAAGGTCTTGTTGCATTGATTGACGAACTGGATAAGTTGTTGACATGTGGTGGTTTTAAGCTGATGAAGTTTTCCAGCAACCACCCTGAACTGCTAAACGGTGTTGCTAGCGAGCGTCTATTGCCTCGGTACGCTGAGCTAGATTTGCGATTTGAGGACATTCCCGAGCAAAAGACTTTGGGTGTGTGCTGGTCACCAAGTTCGGACTGTTTTCACATATCTGCAGCAAATGGTGATTATGTGCTTACGCGTCGCGGCCTGTTGTCTTTTCTTAGCCGATGGTACGACCCCCTTGGGATAGTTTCGCCCTTCCTGTTGCCGGCAAAATTAATTCTGCAAAGTCTTTCACGTTCCAATCTGGGTTGGGATGATAGCAATTTGCCGTATGTTGAAAAAATGCGTTGGCTGAGGTGGATAAAGGGCTTGCGCAATTTAGATGGTATAAAATTGCCGCGTCGATTTGCTGGACTCACAGATGCAGAATATATACATTTGCATTGCTTCACTGATGCTAGTAAACATGCTTTCGGTTTTGTTTTTTATATGCTAACTTGCAATAAGGGGCGTTTTGCTCTTTCATTCGTGATGGGCAGATCTAGAGTGCTCCCTGCTCAATGTACTACGACTCCTCGTGCAGAGTTGCATGCCGCCTACGAAGCGGTAAAAACGTCGTCTGTTCTGATTCGTGAAATTGGTTGTAAGTTTGATTCTGTTGTATTTTGGTGTGATTCACAGACTGTACTCGGTTACGTTAAAAATCCTGACAAGAGATTGCTGGCTTTTGAGGCAAATCGTGTTAAACGTATACTTCAGGTCACTAATTCGACGCAATGGCGGTGGGTGGACACGAAGAGAAATCCTGCAGACCTTTTCTCACGTGGTTTAAAACCGTCGTGTGCAGAACGTGCTCGAGAATGGCTTGAGGGTCCCCCCTTTTTGTTGCAAGGGGAAGAGGGTTGGCCTATAGCCACTCGGACCTTATCTGTTGACACTGAAGGTAATAGTGTGCCTGACAATGTTGGTGAATTTTCTGATTGTGCTTATGCTAATGTGAATGTTGCCGAAATTACTGTTTCTAAAGACATTTTATCTGAAAGGCTGATCACTCATTATAGTACGCTCCCAAGATTGGTGAGAGCGGCAGCATGGTGGCTACGCTTAAAGCGTATACTGCGAAATAGAGTTTTGAAAAACTGTACTCCCTCTGTGGTTGTATCTGGTCCTATTTCTGCAAATGAATATGCTGAAGCCCTCAGGGCTCTGATTTGTGTTGCACAGTGCACCGCACTTCCTGGTGTTGCGGATGCCTTAGAATGTGGAGATATTAAAGTTTGTGATACATATATTAAGGGCGTTTGTCGTCCATTGCTTGCTTATTGTCCATATGTGGAAGAAGGACTGATTAGAATTGGTGGTCGGTTGCATAGATCGGACTTATCGTATGATTTCAAGCACCCTATAGTGCTACCACGACGTCATGCATTAACAGGCTTAATAATTATGGACTTGCATTGTAAGATTGGGCATTTTGCTAGCGGGTTTGTCATGAATGAACTCACCAAGAATTACTTTGTTTTGGGTGGTAAACGAACAGTAAAGCACTACATTCGATTACTTTGCATGAACTGTCGCAATCGTGATGCCGCCCCTAGCGCCCAGCTTATGGCGCCACTCCCGCTTGCCCGCATTGAGTCACGGAATCGGCCCTTTACAAACACTGCTGTCGATTACTTCGGGCCGATTCTAGTCCGGCAAGGCCGGAATAATTTGAAGAGGTATGACTGCATATTTTCATGCCTTGCCACCCGAGCTATTCACTTAGAGGTAGCCGAAGATTTGAGTACTGAATCATTTCTGATGGCCTACCGTCGGTTCCTTTCCGTCACTGGAGGAGCCACCCGAGTTCTGTACTCGGACAATGGCACGAACTTTGTTGGAGCTCATGCAGAGCTAAAGCGAGGGCTAGCTCGATTAGACAAGAGATTGATGACTGCTGCTATGGCGCAAAATGGTGTCGACTGGAAATTTAATCCCCCTTTGGCATCCCATCAAGGTGGGGTGTGGGAATCAATGATACGTCTTGTCAGAAAACCCATGTCTGCTCTGCAAGAAGACAAGAAATTGCGCACGTTGAATGAGAAGGGCCTGGAGACCCTATTTCGTGAAGTACAACTGATATTGAATAGTCGCCCCATTACACGGGTCAGTGCTGATCCCAATGATCTTCGTGCACTGAGCCCACTTAGTATATTGACTGGTTGCGTTGATCCTGTACTGCCTACTGATGTGTTTGTTGCTTCTGACGGTATGCGCTCTTCCTGGAGAGCCTCTCAGAGACATGCTGATGAGTTTTGGCGACGCTGGTCTGAAGAATACTTGCCACTTCTACAAAGGCGCGCAAAATGGTTGCAATCGCAACGTAATATTAAAATCGGCGACCATGTGTTGGTCGGTTCAAATGATGTGAAGCCGCGCTGCGCTTATGATCGCGCAATTGTCATTAATGTTAGCCCTGACAAATTTGGGCATGTGCGGCGGGTTACAGTACGTGATGCAAGTGGCAAAACCTATGAGCGGGACATAAGAAAGCTGTGTTGGCTGGAAGGCGATATTAATGACCATGCCGACCAATGATTGCCACCTTGCGTAACCCTTTTGCTATTGGCTGCCACTGGGCAGATTCGTTTATGCCATGGATAATCATGTTTTAGTTTGTGTCTTTACGTGCTTGTTATGCTGTTCCTTCGTTATTGATTGTTAATCATTAGCCTCGTCCTAGTTTGATCCGTATATCATTGAATGTGGTGCCAAAACATCACAATACCTTACTCTCTTACGAGGCATGTGTGATTTTATGTTTCTTGTTTCGAAATTTGTTTGTATGCTAACTTATCTTGTGCATCGTTCTCTCATGTGACACCTAGTGATCAATTGTTGATGTATCTCGTAGCGCTTTATCTGTGAAAGCTCATTTACCGTCGCTGGTATGTAATTCGCTTTGGGCCGGCTATGTTAGCGCCACTTCGCTCTATGTGTACATTGATCCTTTGATAATGTGTAGAGTTAGTGCTTTCCGGTTACCAGATACTGTTCTTGGCGTGGTTAGCGATTACGTAATTTCTTTACTAGTCGCTATCCAGTTACTCTAGGTAGAACCTGTGCTAATTTAGTGTAATTAGTAGTGATGTATCTATTCATGATATAGTTAGGTATGGTAGCCTACAATGTATGGTATTTGAAGTGTGCTTCGTAGTGCTGGGCCTGGCTTACCTAGGCCTGGCATCTTTATCTATTTGCCTTTCTCCTTGCAGCTACAGGTTCAAGGTGTTTTAGTGGTAGGTTTTGCATGCATTGTTTGCGCTTACGATAGTTAAAATAGTGTTGATACCGGTGACCGTCTACCGTATCTATTGTTGCTGTGGAACCCAGCCTGCATCACCCAAATTAATAATAGTGTATTGATTCACGTGGTGCATGCTGCTGGGTGCTGTTGGGGCATTGTAGTTGTTCACAGTAGTATAATATATTCGTTGATATCATATTCGTCTGCTGCTGAGCTGATACCGTGCCCATTCCCCAGGCTGCTTTACCCCCTGTAGCCCTATCTCAGATAGAATACGACAACTAGAAATCGATTAGCTCATTGCCTAGAGCTATCAATTACTCATCTGTCTACTTCTACATTAAGTGTTATATATCGTTGAAATCTACATTTCTTGAGGATTTCAAATAGAAAAAAAAACATTTTTCTTGAATATGCAAATTTTATGCAAATTAACCCCCCCAACTGGGGGGTAGTTGTCTTCAAAATTAAAGAGGTACCCTCACCTCAAACATCACTACAGATTTAATTTTCTACCAATTTTTTTAGAAATGGTCGCAAGATGATGCTAAGGAAATAAGCTTTCAAGGTACATCAATCAAAACTTACCTAAGAGCCTAGGTTTTCTACAATTTGCAATTTTCTGAGGCAAATGACCTTTTTTTTGACTGGTACCGACCGGTACCAAATTTTGGTAGTTTAATTTAGTACCTAAAATATGATCAGTCATTATCTGCTAGAGGTTAGCCTAAACCATGTAACATTATGTATTTTTGAACAGGGAATTTGTTCAAGATTCAGAAAATATCAAGTTTAAATAGAATATGCTGTCACTGACAATGAAACAGCAGCTTTTTTACACCCTTCCCATTTGTTGGGAAACAAGGGGGATACAGCAAACTTTGATTTAGAGAAGCCAAACTTGTGCTAGCTGTTAAACTTGTATTTCGCTTTTTGTCTCCTTGGAAGCTTGATACAAAATGACGAATTTAGTAGTGAAATATTTGCAATTTATTTTATCTTTTTATAGGGTGTAGTTTTTTTAAAAATTATAATTTAGTAAAGGTAAGTCAAAACATTTTGGGGGTTTTGAACTGACATGATGTGCAGTACTCATTTTTGATCAGTAAATATCATATGTAAATGTAATGGTTGAAAATATAAAATGTAATGGTTGAAAATATCACCAAATTTTTTGAAGATAAAGGATATACTCTTGGTGTATTTTTAGATCTCTCCAAAGCTTTTGACACCATTGATCACAGTATACTTTTGGCTAAACTAAATCACTTTGGTGTTAGGAGGGTAGCAAACGAATGGTTCAGAAGCTATTTAAACGGTCGCCTGATGCAAACGGAAGTTAATGGAAAAATTTCAAATTCCAAGCGAATTGAGGTAGGGGTACCACAGGGATCAATTCTTGGCCCCCTTCTATTTTTAATTTACATAAATGATTTTCCTAAATGCTTAACATCAAGCAAAGCAATAATGTTTGCCGACAACACCAATTTATTTTTTAACAGCAGTTCTTATAAAGCATTATATGAGGATACAAATACTCAATTGAAACATGTCGAGGCCTGGCTTTCTGCAAATAAATTAACACTTAATACCGACAAAACCCTATATGTTGCATTTAGAACTCCAAATAGTTTTCCTCCACCTGCTGCGTTGTCAATTCAATTCAAAAACAAGCATCTAAAACGAGTAAACAGTTGCAAATTTTTGGGTTTAACCATCAATGAACATCTTTCATGGAAGCCACATATGCAGTGGTTGCTGCAAAAACTCAGATGTAGCTACCCTATAATTGACAAAGTAAAACAGTATCTTAATAAAAGTTCATTGCTAACTTTATATCACTCTCCTATTAATAGCTATGTGCAATATTGTGTAATATCCTGGTGCCATGGTAACGTATCTATGATTCAAAAGTTGCAAAAAGTTTCAACCAAAGCAATTAATTTGATTAATACTAAGCAAAAAAAACAGTAACGTTTTTCAACAGCACAATCTGTTAACAATACAACAGTTTAAACAACTTGAAATTGCCAAATTTATGCACAAATATTTTAATAGATCTCTTCCTCCTGCTTTTTCAAACATCTTTGATTCTAACTTTCTTAGCGAAAAAGCCACTCTTCGTACACGATCCAAGTCCAAATTGTGCCCTCAATATTGCAGAATAAAACTCACACAACAAACACTGAAATTTAGAGGCCCAATGTTATGGAATAAACTACCTGTAGCACTCAAAGATATTAAATCATTTCCCAGATTCATCAAATGCTTTAAAGAATATATTATAAATCAGTAGATTAGTATTAATTATGTTTTAAGACTGGAAACCTACTTCTTTTGATTGCTTAAAGATATACCTAATTGTAAAACGAGCTTGCAAAGTAGGATAAAAAGTAAAAGAATAGGTATTTGCTGTTTTTCATTTTTTTTCAGAATCTGCCAATCACTTTCAAACTACCAATTAAAAAGAGCGAATGATTATCTTATACTCCATGTCCAACTTCAGGCGACAACTGCTCCTCAAAATATTTTCGGATGAAGAAGAAGAATAAGGAAAATACACCTGCGATATAGGTCCATGAAACTTCAGTCTATTTCATAAGAATAAATGATTAATTTTTATTTCAGTAAAAAAAAGAGCGACACTTCCAATGATTTACCTAAATTATCCACAATCACGTGATTAAAATCAGGTCACAAAAATTCAAACGCAATGTAATAGTGCTATTGTTTATCAGCAAATTGCGGTCCTGGGCAGTAAGACTACAAACGCATCTGGCGACAGGGTCCTGCCTAGAGTGTAATGGAGCTAACTCTTTAACTGTCGTTGCTCCCAGGTCACCCTTGGGCAAGGTGTAGTACCTGCTAGCCTCCTCGTTAGGGTAACAACAGTTTGGCACTGAGAGGAATGTATTTCTTTTAGCTATTGGGTTTTTTACATTGGGTAAAATATTGTTTATTTGGCTGACTGCTTTTTTAGTTCCTTTTTTGTGTTTTTTTTTATTTCAATTTTTTTGCTTGATGTTTTTGTCAGGTGCGATGACCATGCCCCTCTCTACAATCTTTTTAAAGTAATCTTAAAAAATTTGGGTATGTTTAACGTCAATTCGTTTTGTCACCTGCATTCCTTTTTCGCTCGTTGTTTTTATCCTATCCTTGAGTTTTTTTGTGTTGAGAAAACAGAAGTGAAATAAATTGCCAACTACTACTACTAGCCTACCACTTAGTCTAAACTATTTAAATTTATACAGGGTGTCTCAAAAAAATGTACTCACTCTTAGAATGACGAGAAAACCTTTATTTATAAACATAGAGCGAAATGAAATAGCATCGAATACATGAGATAAATGTAATTGAAGAATCATGTTCGCAAATGTTCAAATTGATGACCATTGTAAATTTACTCACTCTTTTTTTGTGTTGCAGATATCCTGAATTTTTAGCAAAATTTTTAGCAAAATATCCTGAATTACTAAAGCCATGGCAGGAAATCAACTTAGTTTGGAAGAGAGAAAGTTTGTCCTGAAATGCTATTGGAAGACCGAAAACGCCATTGAAGTGCAACGCCGGTTCACAAGTGAATTCGCAAAACCGCCACCCACGCACCGGACCATTGTGCGCATCAGAGACAAATTTGAAGCAGATGGAACCGTACAGAATACCAACAATAAACATTCAGGACGACCACGGACATCTACGTCTCCTGGAAAAGAACTGCAGGTGCAGGAAACACTCCTTCGATCACTACAGAAATCACTTCGCCAAACTGCTCGGGAAACCCACATCTCAAAAGATAGCGTCAACCGCATCATGAAGCGTCTGCATTGGAAGTGCTACATTCCAAGGCTGTGTCATGCTCTCAACGAAGACGATTCTGACCGAAGAGTCGAATTTTGTGAATGGTACCTGGCAAAATGTGCAGAAGATGTTGAGTTTGCACACAAAATTGTGTGGAGCGATGAAGCAACCTTCAAATTAAACGGTACCATTAACCGCCATAATTGCACGTACTGGTGCCCTGCAAATCCTCACGTAACAATTGAACGCCATGTAAACTTACCAGGAGTAACAGTGTGGTGTGGGATATCCGCATTGGGCATCATAGGACCTTTCTTTTTTGACGAAACTGTCAATGGTGAGAGCTACCTCAACTTGCTTCAGGAATTTGTTGGTCCACAAATTACAGAGATGTTTGGTGATTACGGCAATATTTACTTTCAGCAAGATGGAGCACCTCCCCACTACCATCGCAATGTACGAGCTTACCTCGATGCAGTGTTTCCTGACACATGGGTTGGACAAAGGGGCCCCACTGAATACCCTGCGCGTTCCCCAGACCTAACACCCATGGACTTTTTTTTGTGGGGATACTTAAAAGACAACGTTTATGGCAACAAACCAAGGACAATTGATGCATTGAAATTGGAAATTGAAAGACAATGTCGTGATATTCCTAATGACATGTTTCGCGACGTTTGCGAATCCCTTGGTGCGCGTTATCAGCGTTGTCTGGACAATAATGGTCATCAATTTGAACATTTGCGAACATGATTCTTCAACTACATTTGTCTCATGTATTCGATGCTATTTCATTTCACTCCATGTTCATAAATAAAGGTTTTCTCGTCATTCTAAGAGTGAGTACATTTTTTTGAGACACCCTGTATGTTGCTGGAAACAAATTTCCTAAGCTTTCAAATGAGACCGGTATTTAGCAACATATCATATTTTTTACACACTAAATTTACTTTTATCTACTTACCATTCAAATTTGTTTGAGGGGGTTTTGAGACCCCTAAAAAATTTGGAAATTCAAAAACGTAAAATTTATTATTATCGCTTGAAATTTTGTCAAATGATGCCCCAAAAGAGTAGTTTTCGAACTGTATTAATGATAAAGGGTTTGGTTTTGTGGTAAAGATGTAATCTCAATTTGATTTTAGTGTAGTTGGCACATGCTGAGAATTTGGCCGATTTTGTCGTCTGCAACTGGGTTCTTGGTCTTTTTAACCGTTTTTGGGTATAAAAATTCAAGAATTAGGGCACAAATTATACATCTTCGATGCGTGAGGAAATAAGCGTGATCTTTTGAAAATTTTATGAAAATCGCATGAAAAATAAAGTCACAAATCGATATTTTAGTAAACTAATTTTGTAACTCAATTTAAATAAAATTTGAGGTAAACACTGAAAACACGAGATCATCAATGGATGATGGCGGGAGCGATAGAGTTAAAGCATCCAGGTAAGCGTTTTTGTTCATATTTTTTGATAATAATTTTCACGTTTTTATACTTCTATTTCGCTACTTTGATTAAAACGGATTTTAAAATGAAGTGGACTTATCATACACCTTCCTTGGTTGATTAAAATTCCCTAAAAATTTTTATTACTGTATCAAAAATTGGTTTAGATTTTACATCAAAAATGACTTCAGAAAATGGCAAATTTTTTTTCTGATGTTATTTTTTATGTAGCTTAATAGCACATATGAATAATAAATTGCTAAATTGACGGAAACAAAATATCAAACAATCATTGTTTTCAAGGATGACAAAAAAGAAATTTATAATTAATATTGTTATATTTGAAGATGATAATAAAAGTGGTCTACTTTACGCATATTTTCTCTTTTTTTACAGTGCTCTAACTTGATAGCGCTACCGCTTATTTTATGATTCACAAGCAATTGTGTTCTCAAATAAAAAGAAAACCGAAATTGTGTTGGCAGATGTTTTATATATTTTCACAAAAACAAAACATACTGACATTTTTGACTTTTGACTGCACTGTCAAGTTTTGGTTCTTCAATAATTTCTTCCGATTTTCCGCCCAGTTTTGATTCTTGATCCGCAATCACATAAACCGCAGTGGAACACGTAGCTTTTTCGGTTTGGATGTAAGATGTGCTGTGCAACTTAGTGAGCACTCTACAACAATTTATTAACTGCACTAAAGTCTTTGATTTACATCCGATTTTGGTCTGACTTTTCAGTGAAAAGATAATCGTATAAAATTACGTATGTATCCACTTGCAGTGGACAACAAATAATATTTAACAGTTTTAAGTTTTACATCTAGGCTAGCCTACACCCTGTACAAGTGTATGCTAAAACATTTTATTCTCCTTATGTATTGAAGTTTATTGTGATAAGCAAGCCAGTTTTGTCTTAAGATTACTTAATGTGAAACGTATGTTCGGTTAAATTTTTTATCTATTGCTAATATTTCAATTAGCAAACTGACAGCTTTGTTGGTAGCCTAGGCCAAAAAGTTTTATTGCAGCATTATAGGCATCATTTAGCAGTTGGGCTCGATCTTCATTTAGCCCTGCACACTGTATTCACTCTTTTAGTTATTTGCGTTGATTAGCAGAAAGGGTCTGGACTTGAAAATTGTGGGGTTCTTTGTTCTGTTTTGTTCTTCAGCCTCACAGTATATACTAATTCAGGTATATTTATTAGGCAGTGGCTATTTTGCCGTCAACGGCATTTTACCCTCAGAGACTATTTTGCCATGAGTTATTTGTCATTGGTCAATCTAAATGACGTATTAAACATGTGACTTTCAGTCGTTTCTGATTGGTCAATTTTAAAAACCAATTAAAAAAATTTTGCACCCCCAGGTCACTATCCCCCACCCTGTACACTCCCTTCCAGTGTACACTGCCCCATACATTTACATATCGGGCCTGCCCCTTTGGTGTACACTGCCTTTCTTTTAAGGCAGTGGCTATTTTGCCGTCGACGGCAATTTACCCTCAGAGACTATTTTGCCGTGAGTGATTTGTAATTGGTCAATTTTAATGACGTACTAGACATGTGACTTTTGGTCGTCTCTGATTGGTCAATTTTAAAAACCAATTTAAAAAATTTTGCACCTTCAGGTCACTATCCCCCACCCTGTACACTCCCTTCCAGTGTACACTGCCCCGTACATTTACATACCGGGCCTGCCCCTTCAGTGTACACTGCCTTTCTTTTAAAGCCCTGGCCAGCTGAGATTCAAACCTGATACCATGGTATCTCAAGACCAGCGCTCTATCCACTACACCACAGAGTCACTGGTGAGATTATAGCAAATTTGGCTATATAAACACACGTAAATGATCACGGCAAAATAGATTCCAAGGGCAAATTGCCGTTGACGGCAAAATAGCCACTGCCTTCTTTTAATGCCCTGCCAGCTGAGATTCGAACCCGCAACCATGGTATCTCAAGACCAGCACTCTATCCACTACACCACAGTATCACTGGCATAATTATAGCAAATAGTGCTATATAAACACACGTGAATGATTACGGCAAAATAGATTCCAAGGGCAAATTGCCATCGACGGCGAAATAGCCACTGCCTAAAAGTTAATGTGCTATTGATGCAGCCAATTGTCATTTCAAAATCAAAAGTGCCATTTTTTAAAATGAAATTAATTAAGTCTTAAAAAACCATGATGGAGGTTGCAGGTAGCTGCCATTGTTTTCCAAAAGTTTCTGGAGTTCCTAGCTAAATCTTACTTGGTTTGAGTTCTATGTAGGAATTAAACTTGCTTGCAATGGGAACAGCCAGTGATTCCAAAAAGTTTTGTTTGTTCAATTTTATAAGGTGCATTGAAGCACAATTTCAAAGTTATGAGTAGGAGAGGTGCCAAAGTAATTTGACTTAAGCATTTTCAGGTATACTCTATTAAATATTAGGATCAGTTTTAAAATATTTTTTTGATGAATATTTTTTAATAAAAATATTTTAAATATTTATTTTTTGATGAATCATTTTGCAAATTCAGATAGATGATGCCAAAGAACAGAAGAACCATGCTTGCCTGGAAAAAGTAGTCATATTGTATTGAAGAACTTTTTCTAAAAAATTCAGGTTTCTTAGATCTAGTAGGAATATTGTTCAACTAACATTGAAACATGACTTATGGCAACCAATTTTGATCAGCCACTATAGACTGATCCTTAGTCTTAATTAATTAGAATAACATATTACTCGAAAGCAAATTTCTTCAGCTTTCACACACCATTGATTGTTAGTACCTTCCCATTGTAACATTTACATCAAACTAAACTCTTTTTACTCTGCTTTGTTTTTAGAACAGCTTTGTGTCAAGAAACTTGTTTTTAGAACAGCAGCCGCAACACTTATTAAAGAATGTAGTAATATAACAATCTTAAATTTTCCACTTTGCCTTGAATGATTGTCACAAACAATGGTTTGTTGAAGCTTTTGAGTGTTTTTTTTGTTGTTTACCATGTTTTGAATTGGCCAAGCTTCTTTATATCATGTTGATTTAGCTAAACATATTTATCTGATTTTAATTCAGCCAAGCACGATTACAAGATTTTGATACGTTCAACTTGTTTACAACATTTTGATTGGAGGAAGGTTTTTTACAAGATTTCGTTTGCAAGGTTGTCATTGTGACATAACAATGGGTGTGATAAAACTCACATATTTGGACTGAATAACCTCATGGTGATTTCCTATTGTTTTTTATTTAAATTCATTTATGAAAAAGGCTTTTTGTTAATATTTTGATAACCAAAAATCCTGAGAGCTAGAGAGAGAAAAATAGATAGTGGTTGGCAAGGTTTACGCGTATTTGCATTTGTTTTCGTGTGTTGTAGTTAGTAGTGTAGTTAACCTGTTAACCGTCTCCGCTTACTCAAGCTGCGCCATTCACAGTGTCACCAGTTTAGACTGTGTCGCTTCCAAGCAGTCACTACTCAACACTGATTGCACATGCTAAAAGTGGCACTAAATAATGCACTTGTCTTAGCAACTGCTTTAGATGGCTGCCAGACATATGTTTTACTACTAGATATCATATAATGTCACGGGCAATGCTAATTAAACTAAAAATCAGTGTGTCATCATATGATGTCGGCGCCACTGTGGTACAGTCATGCATTGACATCATATGATGTCAATACCCATTAACAGGTTAAAAGTAAAGTTTATTTGTGAATATATTTCTTTTTATTTCAAACAAGAAGTGGTGTGTATCTGCAGTTAGTTATGAGAATATTTGGTATTGAATTATCAAATTTTTGTAAAGTCAAAGCCAAAGCAATTGATTTGAGTGGAACATTACATCACCTCAACTATAAATACTATTATAGTGGTGGAACCAAAATTCTATTGCATGTCAGTGATGGTTTTTCCAAGCTAGAGTTAGGGTTAGTTAGAGTTAGAATTAGGGTTAGGGTTGGAGTAGTTTTCACTATTCAGTGCATCTTTGAAAAACTATCTACTAAAGAAGTATGGAAATAGCACATATACCTAAATTTAAGCAAGGTATTAAAAATGTATTAATCCAATTAGATAGAATTAGATGATTGAATTGAATTAAGCATGTGTCTTGTTATATAATAACTGAGTTGGTCTAAAGAGTGGCCATTTGCTTTCCTCAAGTTTTTGCATTTCTGTGATTTCCATTACCAATCAGTGTTGTATTGAATGTCTGTAACTTCATTCATCCATATTTCAGTGCTTCCCTTTTTTTGTTTTGGTTTGCACAAAACTGCTCCCAGAGCCAAAGGGATGTCAAAATTCTGCAACACAATAGGGCAAGTTGTTTGGACCAACATCTTTGGTGTGTGATGGTATTTGAACTAATTATTTCTTGAAATATAGAAAAAAATAAATTGCAGATTGCAGTGCAATTGCATTGTGAAATTTGTGATGCTCTGAGATAGATTGTTAAAATGGACTGTTGATTTAGAGATTTTTGACTTATTCAACAAGTGACCTTCAGTGCAGTGATGCCACAAGGGATTTTTGAAAAAATCAAGATTATCTGTTTCAAAAAATCAAGATAGAGCCAAAAAAACCAAGCGCTGTAAATAATAGATAAAAATGTTTTTTTAAAAATAGATCGGATGTACTATGAAACAATACAAATCGATAGTAATTGTGAGTGCTCATATAAAAGTTAGGTGTAAGTACTTATATGTAAATAAGCTTGTTGTAAGTTATTTAATCTTCATCACTATCTTCAAAAGTGATATTCATCATTCCTTGTTCCTTTTGGGCTTTTTCTAAACAATCAGAATATCGTTTGCGCGCACCACCACTCTCAAAGTCTTTTAATAAAGCTTTACTAGGCTGCCAAGTTAAGCAAGAGCTATTGCCTTTGGTAACATGCTGCTTAGCTAAAATTCTATCTCTAGTAGTATTTGCTTTTAATTTGTTGGTTTTCTTAGTTTTCACTGTGTTTACTTGAGAAAAAATTCTTTCCACACGGGCAGAAGAGTGAGGCAATGATGTCATATTTGTTATAAAGTCAGATAAATTTAAATATTTTGGTTGGCCTAGGCTATTTTTAATTTCAAGCAATTTATACCAAAACTCTGGAATTTTTAAATTTTGATCGAAATGATGTTGATTTTTAGGTATTTGAAAACTTCTATATTCATCTTGCAGATCATTCAACTTGTTTTCTGGTATAAGTGTTTTAAACTGAGTTGCTAAACTTGAAATAGACATGAGAGAATTTTTGCTATGGGCAATATTTGGATCCAAAACTTTTAACTTTGCAATAATGTGATCGTCACTGAATGGAAAACGCTGTTTAATTTGCACACACAGCTCTATTAAAAATTTCAAACAGTCATTTCTGAATGCGATGCTGTTTTTTTGATCAACAATTGACTCTTCTTCCAACAGGGATATTGTTCTGCTGCCAAGATATATATTTTCAATTGGTTAGTGAATTTTTTTGACTTTGGGATCAATATTGCTCAAATCCATTTGCATAAACACTTCTTCTTTAATGAAAAAACTTAAAATAATTTTATACTCTGTTGAGACCATTGAGTGTAATTTGTGCAACCTAAACTGCTCCGACTGAAATTCCAAATTGAGAGCATTAACTTTACATAACACATACTAAAGGAAACAGAGCATATGTTTTGTTCCACGAGCAACACGTAATTTGTATATTTTGCTTGCTCCATCAACTTTGTCACTTCTTGATTCAGACTGAAAATATAAGACAAGAACTTCCCATTGTTCCAAAATTTTAAAAACGACATTTTCTCTGGAAAGCCATCTGGTTTGTGCAAGTTTTGGAATTCTGTGATTAACAGCTTGAACAACATCTTGAATGGTTGTGAAATCATTTTGATGTTTACTACTTCGAGAGAAATATGAAGTAATATCTTTAAGTAATTATTCTAGAAACGGTGGTAACACTGACACAGCATGACTTGCACAGAGAGCAAATGAATGGCAAACGCACCCTAATACAAAAACTGATGGTAAAATATCTTTGAGTAATTTTTGGAATCCATTTTTTTAACCAAGCATTGTGAAACAGTTATCACTACCAAAGCCTATAATATTGGTAATTGGAATGTTTCTTTCCTCAAAGAGATGTTTAAGTGAATTAGATAAGCTCACTGCACTACCATTTTCTACCACAACCGTGTCAAGTAGGGCATCAGTACCATCCAACTTCTTCAAATCAAAGTATCATATAACAATAGCTAAAACTTGTGTGCTTGAAGCATCAGTGCTCTCGTCAATTATAACAGAAAACTTTTGAGTACGGCATATTTCATTCAGTTCTAATTTTTCATAATCTGTGATTCCATCTTGAATAGTATATGAAAGTTTTGTTCTTTTGCAACTAACTTTTTTAGCAATATTGCTGTCAGGAAAAGCTCTTTTACAAATACCAAATAGATGCTCTACATTGAAAAATGGGATGTGGTGCTCAGAAAAATATTCTGCAAACAACATCTCGGCATTGGCAATTTTTTTGGAATCAGAACTTTTCGTTTTTGAAACAAATTGACTGATATTCATTGTTGATTTAACTACTACAAAGTTGCTGTTGTGCTTTTTAGTATTTTTATGTGCTACTAGCATTGACTTACTTGCATTCTTTAGAGTAATGCGGCAACAGGTGCAGTAACTACTATTTCTATCTGCTTCATCTCTTTTTAGCCACCCTTTAAAATCTTCGAGTTCCAGCCAGTCATCTTTAAATGATTGTGAATACCAGCCTTTTCTCTTCTTTTCAGTACTTTCATTGGCCATTGATAAGGGTTTGAGATAAAAAAACTTTAATTAAACTTTAAAAAAACTTTACCTCTATTGACTTTCGACACTTTCAGAGATTAAATTTCAATAGCTAGCAAGCCAAATTAAGTTACTCAGAACTAAAAGTCAGTGCATGGCAAATGGCACTCTGTCATACACTGTCACTAAAAGCACTTGTTTTTAAAAACTGTCAAAGTGACGTAACAATCACATATCTGTATTTATACCTTCTTGCGTGAGCCTAAAAGCAGTCAACAAACCCATTTTAAATCTCTTAAAACTCGTTTAATTTAAGCTTTGCAGACAATTTTTGAATTTCTTAAAACTCATTTTATTATTGCATAATAATTTTCTTTTAGATATTTAAAAAAACCAAGATTTATTCATTTTAAAGAAAAAAACATATTGAACCAAGGAGTAAGTGAAAAAACCAAGATCTTGGTTTAAAAACCAAGGTGTGGCATCACTGCTTCAGTGTGTATTAGGTTAACCATGCTTTACACTATTAATAGGGTTAGACCTTGGCTAGCATTTGATGTTGAATCTACTACAGAATTGGCTGCATTACTATTAAAAAACAGAAATTTCAACGGAGCTGTGAATCACTGTTAGGATTAGTCAGGTTTAGGATCAGAGTTAGAGATATGGTTGGGGTGGGTTTAAGCATTACAGCTGATTCTTAAGGAGATTCTTGGTTTTTTGACGGAGCAACACTCAATTACGAATTCATAAAATTGTGGACAGTCATGAAGAAATACCAGAAAAAAACATAATTAAATCACAAAAATGCAGATATTTACAGAACTAGTATGACTAATTTTCTGACCAATTTAGTTGGTAGATACCAAGATGCATAGTTCAACCAAATTCACTTACCTAATTATATCCAGTTAGGTGGTTACTTATATATTAATATATACATATATATATATATATATATATTTTTTTTTTATCAACTTTTTCAGATTTACATATTTCCATGATTTCTATAACTTTAGTTAATAGTTTTGCCAGTAATTGAGCAATTCCGTGTTGTAGTGAAAATTTTTGCAAAGTTACATTTCCAAAGTATAGTTTACGTTGTTTAAAGTTTGATGGTTGTTAGCAATGCCCTTATTGATTGGCTTATTGTTAACACCAACTGCTTTCTGGTAAATAAAAACTAGTGCTCATTTTGCTTTATATAGTAGGCTTTGTTTTAAAGTGCATGTTAGGCTTGTAGCTCCCTATCTTTTCTATTTTTTTTATTTAACCAACATTATCCTATTTGTAAACAGTCGCAGGAGTTCTCAATTTTGCATCTTTTTGCCATATTTTTGACATAATTGCCCACATAGAAAGATGCAAAAATTCAATTCTTACTAGCAGCATCATTATTGGATAGGAATAGATGATCAATGTAAACTAAGCTAACTTGAACCTTTATTATATAAAAGTATTGTCCTTGTTATCAGGTCATAATGGAACTGGTTTAGATCTAGTGGTTGCTTTTGCCATAGTGTGATCTGTATCATGGCCCTTGGTCTTGTAGCTTTTATGCCTTTTTGTTTTATAGCAAAAGCTTACAATAAGTTTAAGGAAATAATGTTTGCATCTAATATGTAAAATCTTCACCTGAGTTTATAATGCAAATTAAGTTGTGATTGGGTCATCAGGCTTACACCTTGAAAATTCTTTTGGTACGAGCATTCTCAATTGTTAGCTACTGCTGTAGAAAAAATGATCTTCAGCATTTTTGCTGTTTCCTCTTATTTGTTGTGTGGTAGTTACCCTAAGTAAGGCACTTTCTATAGCTGCAGAAAGAGTAAATTTGTCCACACGATGACAGCAGCTATGCCTCTGTTCAACAAAATCTAGAAAAGTTTTTTAGATGCAGAAGGGTGATATAAAGCAGTAGATTATGTTGCTCTTCATGCATTATTTCAATATCACAGTACCAACATGCTTTTAAATTTTGATTTTTTAAAACTACTTTTTGCTTTATAAAGACTTGAAGACTTTAAAGAATCATGGAACATCCTATGTTTGTTGCTGTTGTCTCATAGATCATATCGACATATTGCGTTTTTCCACATTAGCTGTTCAAATTGTGTTTAGTGTCTTAAATAAGGTGAGGTCCCATCTTCAAATAGACTTAATGACACCTGGACCATATGCAGAATTTAATTTGAAGATGAGACCTTAATTCATTAGAATTACCTTATTTGAGTAAGGGTTCACCATGCTAAGTGAGTTTGCTTGCAAAATGTGCGTTGATCTAGCTCAGGAGTTAGCAACTTTTAACATTTAATGAGCAATTTCATTTCAGTTTCTATGGAAAAAACATTTGGAACCTCAAATTTTTTTAACATCTAAAGTGAAGGTAACACTGGATATTTTGTTTTTTGCCTTTGCGCTTTGTATAAATAATTATAAAGTATTGATTATGAAATCCATGAAGTCCTGCAAAGCAAATTAAATTTTATGTTTTTGTAATACACCTATTTTGAATTTTTAAAGAATAACGAAAAGCTTTGGTACAGGGCTAGATATAAAGCTGATCCAGCAATGCTTTGCAAGCGGTAAACCTTGGTTTAATTCCATTTTCGAGTGATATCAAACAGCTTTAAAAAGTAGTATTTACAGCTTTCTTTCTGGGCGCTTAGCACAAAAAAGATACAGTCGAGAAAAAGTCAGCAAGTTTGCTTGTTTTGTTATTGGAAAAAGCTCGTAACAAGATTTTTCTGTTATGTGGCAGATTGGTGGTGGAGCTGAGCAGTGTGGTGGCACAGTCTGATTAAAGTCATCCAAATAGAGCACGAGGTCGTCTGCATTAATGAATAAAAATGTCTTTGGCTGTCATTCTTAATTGTTCTTTGGGCTTTCAGAGCATGTAATAGAGCCTGGACTTCAATATAAGAATAAAAAGGGAAAAATCCGTATGTCACTGAGCAATGAAAAATCTTTTACAAAGTATTTATTTTACCTGGTTGATATGACTTCTGCTCCTAAATTTCTAAGCACAGGATCTTCAAATCGAAGCTCGTCTGCCAAAAATTGCAAATCTTATTGCACTCACCCTGAGCAGTGATTAATTTTTTGCGCTACGATTTTTGTTTGTACGCCCATTAGTTTTGCAGGAGTTATATGTAAACCAAACGCACTTACATAGAGGGAACTCTGCTGTATAATATTGATATATGTTTTCCAACTCGCGTAGAGCTGCTTTGTAAGGATTAAAGAGCCACTGGTTATTGCCTCTTGGCCTAGCTTATATGTAGGGTATTTAATAATTTCATCAGTAAAGCTGATTTTATTGTTTGTTTTATTACTTTTGTATATTGCAGGTCTAGTAGTTTAAGTTTTACGCAATAACATGGTTTCTATAATAAGCACAGTGGATACGTCTCATGAAGATATGATTCATGATGCACAGATGGATTATTATGGCCTTCAACTAGCAACCTGTTCTTCGGATCGCACTGTTAAAGTTTTTGAAGTTAAAAATGGCACACAACACCTGCTTGCTACTTTGTCTGGACATGAAGGCCCTGTGTGGCAGGTAGCTTGGGCACATCCAAAATTTGATCGGCTTTTAGCTTCATGTTCTTACGATCGAAAGGTAATTATTTGGAAAGAACAAGATGGTCAGTGGTCGAAACTTTATGAATACAGTGATCATTCTTCATCAGTTAATTCTCTATGTTGGGCACCTCACGAACTCGGTTTGATGTTAGTTTGCGGTTCATCTGATGGTAGCATTTCAGTGCTGAAACATATTGGCGAAAATCAATGGGAAGCTTCCAAGTTGAATAACGCACACACAGTAGGTTGCAATGCAGTTAGCTGGGCTCCTGCTACTTTTCCTGGCTCTCTGATTGAGCCACCATCTGCTGCCCAACAAAGTAACTATGTGAAAAAGTTTGTATCGTCTGGTTGTGATAATTTGGTAAAGATTTGGTGCGAGAAAGATGGTCAATGGCAGGAAGAATGCAAGTTGGAAGGCCACACTGATTGGGTTCGAGATTGTGCTTGGGCACCTTCTATTGGGTTGCCTGAAAGTAAAATAGCTAGTTGCTCCCAAGATGGTCAGGTGATTGTTTGGTCTTGTGACGGCAATCCTGAAAGCCAGTGGGTCCCAAAAGTTCTTCACAAGTACGAAGATGTTGTGTGGCATGTGAGTTGGTCTTTAACTGGCGATATTCTTGCGGTGTCAGGAGGCAATAATAAGGTAAGCTTATGGAAAGAGGGATTAGATGGAGAATGGAATCTCATTAGTGACATTGGTAAAGGACAGCAAACTGGTTCAGAATAAAACAGTATGTCGTGTGTATTGACTAGCCAATTTTTTAATTTTACTGCAACTGTATGAAAGATGCAAAGGTGATCTATCCTTGCTTAATTTGTGAGCTCACAATTAAGTTTTAGGGTTGTAAATCATTTTAAAATTGCTTCCGTGGCCAGTAACAGTTTTAGTAGTCACTTACAATATTCACATAGCGTTATCACTTGAAACTATTTTAGTTTTTCAAAACGTTTTATTCTGCAGGCTTGCTATACAAGACTAGTGTAGTGTCATAAAGATGACCATTTCTATTTGCCAGCACTCTTTGCCAATACAAGAAGTTTTGCAGGCAATTGCTGATGTTTCAAGAAAGCACAAAGCAGTGCCTTTGTTCTGAAAACTGATGCTTCCTTACTACAGTTATTAAATCGTGCTGGACAAAAAATTTTTGCTTTGGTTGTCATTCCAACTTGGTTAACATTTCAGTTTAACAATGTTTTCCTGAATACATTTCTATGTGCTCGTAAAGCGTTTGTAATTTGTATGATGTTTTTGGTTTTCACTGAAGATGACACCGGTAATTTATATGCTTATAACAGACTGAAAAACATGTTACGCTGCTTTTGAAACTTGGTCAACAGATCAAAACGTGGGTAGTAGTTAAAAGTACAGTCATGTCATGGTGCAATGTTTAGATGTCTATGTTCTAACTAGGTTTGCATTTTTGTTTTGAGTTTACAAGTCGTATAATTGTATTCCTAGTGTATTTTTGTCGCAACGGATAAAGAAGTTGTTTATGAAGACAGCTATTACATTTCAGTAAAGTAGTTGCATAATTTCGTCAATGTTTTTTGGTGACGCGTTTATCTTATACAGCCCTTTCGTAGTTTGGAATGGCTATACTTTAGTCAATTTGCGTTTACAATTGGTGGGCAATGTGCTTGTAAACATAATTGTATAGAGTTGATTAGTTCTAAAGTTAAATAATGGTTTGGATTTCAAAGTACAGTTGCGTGTTACCAAGTGGACATTCTTTAACTACGATATTTTTCATCTAGATGGATTAGATTTGACTTACTTTTTTTTTATTGACAACGTAATTGTGTACGAACCGCTACAAAAGACTTCGCTTATCACGGTAGATGCAGGTATTAGATTCAGCAGCAGGATAGTATTCCTCATGCTATTATAAGTAGTCCTATCGAACTTACTCTTAAGTTACAGTGCATGACAAACTTTTGAGTTATTAAGCATAACAATCAATTTGTCTTTTGATTGGTCGATGTGCACTGCAGTAGTGATTATCATTTGTTTGTTCATTGATGCAAATAAGTTCATGTGTTTGCAAGTCTTCACGCAATCTAAATTACCGTAATAGAAAGAGTACTCGACCCTGATTCTATCTTGGCGTGGGGGAATGTCGTTAATTGTCTTTTCTAAATGGCACATCAAACAAACTTTAAGCGTTTTTCTCCACATTAATCATTTCGCACTGAGCACCAAGCACGGCTTGTCGTTGATAAACGGCGTCAATTTGATGTTTTGTTCAGGTATTCTTGCCTTAAAAGTTAGTAATCTATCACTGGCACCATGGATCGGCAGCATTTAAATATGCCACATCAATATGGTTCGGGAAGTGGAACAGATAATCTTATGCCAAGGTAGCTTATAGCGTTTTGCGCTTATAAAGCTTGGTCCACACTGAGACCTAGCGTGGCTTTACTCTTTCCTTGTTTCCTTTTGACTCAGTAACAAGGTCTCAGTGTAGACTGTAGAGCATGCTGAAGTAAATAATCGGGTACGCTAGCACGAAGGTGGGAGTGCTTACAATCTTGGGATTATGAGTTGAAAGCCAGGTTATTAGGATGTTGTTTCCTAGGTTAAGGACTGAAGCATGAGTATTTCTATTGCTTGGTTGTAGCACTGTAGGTAAAAATGCAACTAACCTTGTTTTACTAAGTTGAATATGTATTTTATTGCCTATGTTGATTAACCTGCCTTTTGAAGTGGAAGTCGTAAACTCGTCTGTGAGTCTACAATACTTGAAAATTCAAATTACAAGATTGATATGCTTGATAATCACTTTACACATCTATTAATTCTAATGCTTTAACCGGTAAATGTGTAATTATGTTACCGTCAATCTCTATGAGCAGTAACCAGCAACTGTATTTGGAGACAACCAATATAGTAATGACTTTCGAAACGTTATTATTTTGGCCTGTGAGCTGCTACGATAGTTAGTATCAGTTTGAAATCAGTCATCGCGTACGCTGACCTAGACTGCTTTCACTCTGTAGTTTGAAAACAGAAGACATATTTTTGATTTCCCTCATTTTATGTTTACAGGCAAGGAACTGCTTCAAATCCAGGCATGTACTCTGCACTGCATTCAATGCAACATGCCAACATCGCTGCGCATCAGCTCTATTCCCAAGGGGCCGAACAGGCTCATCGTTTTGACCCGCGACCTTCTCCAATGATCAGCTCATTGCAGCGTTCTCGCTTGTCAACTGGCTCTGCAATGCATATGCCCGGTCCCCAGCAACTGCAGCCTAGAAGAGTGTCCCTACTTCGTGACATTGGAAGAGCAGGGGAACGAGACAGAGATATGTCTAGTTCTAGCGTAACAGAAGGTAGATGTCAAATTGTCCCGCAATAGAGCAAAGCAATACTATTTTCTTAACTTCATAATTGATATTTTGTAATCATACGTGTTTAAATTGATTTTGTAATAATACGTGTTTACATTGTCCACTTTTTTTCAGCAAAATGTATTATATTGCGTAAGAATAACTTGCTTCATAAGGGACATTTTCTTGTAATATAAATTTTTTTTTGATAATGCTTATCCTGTGTTGGAAGAGTAGTTTAGACAAATCATACGTAGTTTCGTATAATCATCAGGTTTTATTTAAGTACAGATTGCACTGAAATGGTTATTCTTAGCAATAGTGTTTATTCCAGATAGTACTGTATATTTCACTGGTGCATAACTGATGTACTTATTTTTAGGTTATGCTGGTTTATATGCTCAAGGAGCATCTTCTCGTCATATGGCTGCATCTTCCCAGCCAACCGGAGTGTCTGGAGGATTTGATCGGTCGATGTCTATTCTTCAACAAACTGCTCCTCAGCAATATCAGCAGCAACATCATGTAATTATTGAAATGCTAGCTTATTTCTATCTAGTGTAATGGCATAGTCAATTTTTCAAGCCTTTTTATGCGATTAAGTAAATTATGCGAAAGTACGAAGTCGAACTGAAGCACAACGGTCGTCACGCATAAAAACGTCTACACGTCATGCTTCAAAGCAAGCGAAATGCGATTGCCTTATTCTTGCTCAAAACGTAAACAAAACCCTCAAATAAAGGGTTTAATTGAATTTTATTTGTTTCAAGCGAAATACTGCGCGATTGTTGTTTGTTTAATTTTGTTTTGCATGCTGTCTTGCACTTTTTTTTCTAGTAGAAGAAATGTGTCTCTAATTCTCCGAAGATACATTATTTATTTGTTTGAGACACAAGGCGGAGATAAAAAAAATTTAACATTCTATTTCAGTGCCAAAAAACGTGATATAGTGTACAAGCGCAAGATTTGCATCACTGAACATCAATCACATCGCACGTTGCGTTGTTTTTGATCTCCGATCGGGGGCGGTCTTTTTCATTTGTGACGTTGGCAATCGGCGTTGTTCTGTACCTTTCAGTTTGTTTCTGTTAAGACTTTGAAACAGTGGTATTTTTGTCACTGAAATTTCGCAACCTTTTGTTTAATAATCGAATGATTGTTTTTAATTCTATTTAATTAAGTGGATTGTGCAATAAACCGTTATGCCAGTGGTTCTCAAAGTTTTTTTCATATTCCTCACTTACAAACGGAAACACTGTCAATTCCTCCCCAAGAGAAATCATAAATATAAAATTGCGACAAGGTGTGTAGGCCCACTACCTGAATATGGTTCCTGTGTCTTTTAGAGATTTATCTCAGGGCTAGAATTACAACATTGCAAACGAACAATTTTAGAAATAACAATTTAAAAAGACTTCAAAAGAACAATTAAAAAAGTTTTACCAAACAAATTTAGAAGCAAATTGTTATTCATAGTTAGTAAGACCCGTGAGCCTCATGCTGATACGTTAGCAAAGAAAATCGAGGAGAGAAGCATGTCAGTTTTGCACGAAGATCTCCACGCTTGCAAATATCCAGTGTTCCTCTTTTCTTTGTCAAAATGTCTGTAACGGCGCTAAAAGCACATTCAACTAAATAGATAGTTGGAAATGGCAAAAGTGTTTGCTCTGTCACTTGAGCTAATTGGACATACTTGGCACAGACCTGCGGATCTAACCACATCGGCTGGTTTTTGGATGCATAAATCGGTTTCATTGCATCATCATGTTGCAAGTGTATTAGCTCATCAGCCAGATTGCTGTCCATTGCTAAACCTTCCTCACTTTCACAATTAAAGAGAAATGGCTGTGCAATCCATGAGGGAAACTTTATCAGTTTTAGATCTGAAAATCTAGAGTTCAACTCAACAACCAGCTTTGAAAGATGTTCCGATATTATTCGGACGATGTTTTCACTTGATTTACATTTGCCAAGATGTGTGAATGCAGAAAAGTTTTTTCTTGAAATTTGGTCAGTAAAATACTTCAGTTTATCGATAAAGGCAAAAATTTGAGTTTTGCAGTCCATTAGTGTCTTTTGTTTACCCTGTAGTTCCTTGTTCAAAGCATTTAGTTTTCCAAAAATATCCGCGAGATATGAAATCAATGCTTTAGATTCGCTTGAATTTAAAAACTGAAATTCTTCTATGCCACCAACAAATTCCAATATGGCGTCATACAGGACTACAAATCGTTCCAAACAGTTACCTTTTGATAGCCATCGCACAAGAGTGTGCAGAAGTAGCCTTATGTGGCCTTCCTTCATCTCCTCACACAACTGTTTGAACATCCTTTCATTTAAAGGACGGGATTTAATCCAGTTGACTACACTAATAACTTTCTCTAATAGTTGGTTCACTTCACGACTAATTGATGCAGCTGCCAAATTCTCTCTATGGATAATACAGTGTACCGCCATCATTCTTGGGTTGTCATTTTTCAGAAGCTTCAGTATTCCTTTATGTTTTCCCATCATTGCAGGAGCACCATCAGCAGCAACAGACATAATATTGGAAATTGGAATGTCATTTTCAGTGAAATACCGTTTGACTACATCATAAATATCTTGAGCTGTGGTGGTTGTTTCCAAAGACTGGCAAAAAATCATTTCTTCGACAAATTTGAAATCGTATTTGAACCTAGCATAACCCAGAAGTAAGGCTTCACTATTTCGAACGGTCGATTCATCCACAGCCAATGAAAATTTTGTCATACGAAGAATATCATTCAATTGTGACTGGATATCGGTGGAAATTTCGTCTATGCGGCGTCGAACAGTATCATTACTTAATGGCAGACTGGCAAGTTGATGGCCTGCTGTTCCACTGTCAAGCATTGTTCGGTGATATATCTCAAACGCTGGTTTGAGCAACTCTTCGCCATCTGTGTGCGGTCGAGATGTTTTTGCCAAAAGAAAACTGAGTTCATAGCTAGCTTGCAATCCACGTTTATTCAAATTAGTTTGCGCCTTAAACATTGATGCTAGTGTCATTTGCCTATTTTTCTGCCTATGCTCGTTAAGACGTTGGAAATACTCGAGAGGTTTCTCTGCATGCTCTGAGTGGACATTTTTTAAACGGTCTTCCAGTTTGTTGTTTCTCATCGAATCATTACAAAGAGATTTACAGCACAATAAGCAGTATGGTTTTGTTTCATCAGCGTCATCTGGAATGAATCCTAGCTTTAGATAACTCACAGAGTATCCAGTATCCAGGAGTCTTTTTTCTCTTGCTGTTAGAAAATGACAAAATCTTTTCTGAAGTTCTCTTTTTCGACATTTTGCAGAATTTAAATTACTTTACGTATGTTTGAATATTACTTTTGTACTACTAATTATACAAAACATAAAAGAAGTGTGTGTAATAAATGCTAAAACATAAAAAACTATTTCAACAGTCACTGCTATCAGTTAGGGCCACACAAAAGCAACACGCAGGCCTGTACACTTAAGGTCGTATACTTTTCTTCTTCTAAGCAAACGCTTTTAGTTACTGTTGCACAGTAGCCTATTCTCTGGACAAGGTATTACCAAGTGTGCTGGATTGTGCCATTACAATGTTGTCTTCTCTATTACATCATAAAGGTGTAATAAAGTTGGTTTATAATAAATTATTGCATCATAATAAAGTATTAAAAAGTGTAACAAACAAATTAAGGTTATAGTAATAGCATCATTAGGTAAATTTACAAAATTTTATAACATTTACTCAAATTCCCCCCCAATTCCTCCTTTAACAAATTTTCCTCCCTTCAAATTAAGAATTCCTCCTTTAGGGAGCCAAGTGGCTCACTTTGAGAACCACTGTGTTATGCGATTATCCGAAATATTTTCGTAAATGATTGACTTTGGTTTGCGATTTACGATTTCTATGCGATAAAACGGATTATGCTGTTATCCGATATGCAATTAACCGGATTCGACTGTAGTAGGGTCAGAAGTAATGTGTCAGCATATTCAGCGATAAGAGCTTATTCAAGTCACGGAACACAAGATGAACGGAAAGTTTGGGAGATTGCAATCTTCAAAGTTTTTAAGTCAGCGGTCACCCAAATATGTTGTTGTAGTCAGCCTAAGCCACATTATTGTTTTAGTTAAGCGCCAACAGTGGTGCATACACAGACCATTGAGGCCTTTTGCTCTCTTTATTCGTGACTGAGTGAACTGTGTTTCATATTTCACCTTCCCATGTTGGTGAGCGCCAAGCAGGAAATCTGTGAGCATAATTTTTATCGTCTTGATGTGACTCGACAAAGGAATCGAACCCAAATCTACCGAGTGCAAAGCTAACGCTTTACCCAGGGGGTGGGAAAACTACGGCTCGTGAGTCCAATGCAACCGGCCAAACATTTCTGTAAAACTTGGTGGGCGACAGTCTTTTGACTGTCAGATCTTTTTGCTGATCGTATCAAAACGTGCGTAAGATCGATTTGTGCACGAAATGTATTAAAGTGTGAAAGCAAATTAAACTAGTAAACTAAACTAAGCAAACTAAACTAGTTATTAAGACAAATATCCAACAGTTTTCCTGTTGTCCATCACTGACCACAATCAAAGAAATCTCTCTTCATATAAAAATCATGCACCAAACAACCAAGACGATTTACGCATAGAATTCTGTAGTCAGTGTTTAGACTTCAAAAAAAGTTAAGATTTTCCTGAGATGGGCACTTTTTTCTTTGATACATAACTTAGGAAGCGTTTCGGAAGAGTTGCCATTGGGGCCGAATGATCTTAGGTGTGATTTCGTTTTTACAGAGAAAAGTGATTTTTATGCTTCTCTAAGTGACACCAAATTTTCGAAATCGTGGAAGATGACACAGTAAATGCTTGTGGTGTTTGATTCCAGTGTAACCCACCTACCTATATGAACAGACGTTCAATGGGATGAACATCTACAAATCTCGCCACCAATTTCAGTTGACTGATAAACATCTTAGATCTCTACCAAGAATTGTCACAACCCCAGTGAAACCCAACTGCAATGAAGTGTTAGAGGAAACTGCCTAATTACATTGTTCGCAATGAAATAAACTTTTAAGTGTTTTTGTTTGTTTTATTTTTGCGTCATATTCTCGCTTGGTGCTATGGCGTCATCATAATAAACTGTGGTTTTGCGCTCATCCGGCCCGCTTGTTAAATAAAACAAACTTCGACCCGCACTCTAAAAAATTTGCCCGCCTCTGCTTTAACCATGACGTAAACGCGCCTACGCAAGCCATGCCTTGAACCCAAAACGTCAGCTTAAAAGCTTTCGAAGGCGCCGCTCGGCCATCCTGCCATCACCGTAGCTTGGAGCGCTCAACCTGCTGACTTCTGACAATCACGGCCAACCTTCTATGGACGGTACACAAAAATCTTTTCAATCGCGAACAATTCATAGCTCTTCATAAGCTTGGTTATTGTTATCACATTTATTCAGATGTATTGGAGGTCAAGGGCTATAAGTATATGTTTCATGGCACCGAAACCCTATATTATTGTATCTGCATGCTGTAATCCATGTCTTTGCTACAAGAATTGCTGAAATCTTTAATGTTTTGAAGGATCAAACTTCACACCTGCTTCCTGGCAGCATTGCTATCTCTAGTGTTTCTATCGGAGAAGCAAAAAAGGTTGGTTATAGTGTTTACGTAATTAAGCTTGTGTTTTTTATACGAACTGCTTGTGATACATGCAGATCCTGGTCTAGATAAACATTCATTGCATTAAAGATCTGGTGGATTATCTTTTGTTCATGAGAAGATATTGCCTGTATACATGGAATAACTTTTGTTAGGACTGGATTCAGAATTTCCAGTCATGCATCACACTCCATTGCTACTGTACACATTGCAATCAATCGGAAAAATTGTTGTGAACTGTCTTTCAAGGGCGCAACATCAACAGAACCCAAGCTGAACTCACCACTTTTTGATTGAAAAGCATGGCCGCTATTTCGTTGAGCTGCTGTTGTTGACAAATAAAAGCACTAAAAACTGGAAATAAAGAAATGCTGTTTCTGGAACTGTCGTTTGTTTGCACCTTGCATGTTGTTCGGAAGCCGTGTAGAAATTTTACCAAAGTGTGCAATTAATTGTTCGTTGTGTGTGTTAGGATCAAAACGTTCTGGTCATGAAACAAGACGCTGGAGTTAGGAGTGCACCCCCTGCTCGCCTCGGGCCTCAACCCGAACTCTCTTCAGTGCCCCACCCTGCGCCTATTGGTATACAGCGGCAGCCCAGTGGTAAGTAAAATAATAGTTTGTACAGTTTATTACAGCAGTCATAATAATCTGTAATTTTGGTAGGATGGGACCAGCTGAGATTTTGAGGCTTGCGATTTGCCTTAAAAGTGTTTTGCACTTGCTTGAGTGCAGTGGATTTGTTGTTGTACTGTATATTGGTATGGGATGTACAAGTTATTACGTGTTAATTTCACAAAATATTTGTACCATCGAAATATGCGTCATGTAACATTGAAATCTTCATTTATATTTGCACTTATTTAGAGCGTTAATGTAGCAACCTATTCCAATTGGATTTTGTTTTGATTTTTTCTATAGCCAAAGTATATAGACTTTGCCCAGCAAAACTTAGGTCGAGTCAGAATTATTTTCAAGGAGAAATTTTAGTTTTTAGCTTTGAACGTTGAATAATTTCAAATTTCTTTCGAACGCAACAAGATATCTAGGGTGGGTATGAACTCTTAAATTCACAATACATGTAATAAGCCAGCGCCGTGTTGCAATAAATGACATTTCCGGTCTAACAAGTTAAGCAAATATTTCAATTTTTATCTTTATATATTTGTGTCCATTGATATGGTGTATTTGCATTACTTCTTAATCAGTAATCAAGGGGTAAGGAGAAATCGCAACACCTGATAATGCAGATACCACAAGGAGGTACATAAAGAACCAAGATCAAACCTTAAATTTTAGGGATTTTCCCAAAATACCTGTGATTTATCTCTGTGAGGCATGTACCTATTGTTATTTCTCTTGCATTAGATTTTTGAAATTTGACTTCGGCCAATATTGCTTCATATCTTTTGCAGTCTCTGAAACTTCTGCTAAAGCGGACTCGCCTTTGCTATCTCCAGGATTTGAGCAAAAGTCAAAAGAAGATTTAGTTCAAGCAATGGATAAAGTAGATAGAGAATTGTCTAAGGTATTGCGAATTGCTGCTATTCAGAATATTGGTTTTCTAAGTCACATCAAGGTACATCACGATATCTGGAAATGCTTTTTATTTTCCAAAGCCGTTACATCGTTTGTTTTGGGTAGGGAAACAATGAAAGAATAGGGAAGCACTTGGTCTGCAATTAGCTATGGAGTCATAAATAAGAAAAATGCATACGTGCTTGCAGTTTTGTTGTTTTGAAATGAGAATGAAAGTGCAGATGATGTTGAATTGCACAGATTCACGCGGAAATTGCCCGCCTTGAAAAAAAGAAAACTCAGTTGGAGGAGTCTGCAAAGAAGCCTGCTGAACCGGAGAAGGAGACTTCTGAGCCACAAACAGCCGAACCAAAGCACAGGGATTTGTGGCAAATCATTTATGCGGATAACAGGGTAATGGTTTGTTGATATTACAAAACGTTTTCTCATTAGTGTGGAAATGAAATTCTTGGTTTTCCAGTTTTACGCGATACCACCTCTGATAGGCTCGTTACAAAGAACTTTTGATGAAACAGATTTTCCTAAGCTATATCTAAGGGCAACTATTTTAAAACGGGACTTATTTTGAGTTTGTTGTATTATTTAACGTTTTCGAACAATCGTGTGTCCTTATCAGGAAAAGATTGCTTGAAAAGGTTTAGTCACATCAATTGACCTGTTGTCCTTATGTGTATGTTTACTACGCTATACTTTCTCACTTTATGAATGAAAAAAAGCTCCTGGTGGCCGTTGATGTAGTATCAATCGTGGGCTGATTCGGTGACAGATAGTTGTAATGTAGGCCACAGCAAGTATCGTTGTACCGTTGGTTGATGTCGTATGTGTTTGCAGTTTGTTTCGCAAAAGATTTGCTAGCTCTACATGCATGTTCCATCGAATGCTCTTTCCTGGTATTTTCACTTTTGTGCGTTGCTAATCAAACATTTCTATTTATTTTACAAAATTCTAAAATATTTTCCAATAATTTAGAACAGCGGTTCCCAAAGTATGGGTCGCGACCCACTGGTGGGTCGTGGGCGTAATTTTAGTGGGTCGCGAAAGTCATTTAAAATTTAAATTACTGCATGCTTTTTCTCAAATAATTTAAAAGTGAATTAACATCTTGAATAAAATCTTGGTTTTCAATATACCTTTTTCCAAGTACTTCGAAGTACATGCAGAATTATGTGGGACCTGAAAATTTATGTTTTAAAAAGTGGGTCGTGACTTAAAAAGTTTGAGAACCACTGGTTTAGAACATTTTGTTTTTTGCACATGTTGATACTGAAAAATGTTTTTTGGTTTAGAAAAAAGCGGAAACAGCTCGCATGGTTCTCGATGGAGTGTGCCCAATTTATGACATGCCGTTGTACAACCAACCATCAGATACGAAAGTGTTCCAAGACAATTTGAAAAAGTGATTACAATTGTGGTATCGTGTGGCCTTGTTCCTTCAATTTATTTAACATGTGGTAGTAACCAGTTATGCTAGCAGATAGTATGCGGCTTATTGAATGCGTATATAACGAGATAGCAGGACAAATTGCTGCATTATTTTGTTTCGATAAGTAGTATAGTTATTTGAGGCACGATTTTTCAAGATTTCGTATGAGCCAGTCGAGTCAGTAGATGTAGTTCAGGATTGTAAGATGGTGAAAAAATCTCTTAAGTTGCTGCGTCACTTGCCTCCCCAAATGAGGAATCTTGTTTATTATTAAAGAAATGATTTCAGAAATGAAGAAATGCGTCCAAAGCTGGTAAAATTTTTCCAACATCGTCGAAAGTTGGCAAATATTCGTGTGAAGTATTTGAGTGCGAGGTACGATCAAATGATGGAAGAGTGGCAGCAGAAAACAGAAAAACTGGAAAATAACGTAAAAAGAAAGTAGGTGATAGCCCAACTTGTGAAATTTACTTAGACTGTTGCTTCAACTTTTAGGTGCAAAATTTTTCTAAAATGCTAAACAGTGTAAAGCTTTAGACCAGGGATCACCAACACGGTGCCTGC
Organism: Trididemnum clinides; assembly: GCA_963675345.1. Taxonomy (NCBI): domain Eukaryota; kingdom Metazoa; phylum Chordata; class Ascidiacea; order Aplousobranchia; family Didemnidae; genus Trididemnum; species Trididemnum clinides. Next base: position 11,521,485 of record OY776285.1, on the reverse strand, counting down.
GGGTGCCAGGTCGCCCCTAAAGACCGTATGAGTCGCCCGCCGGCCTGTTCTGAAAATAGCTTGGTAGTTCCAGAAAAAAAGGCTTCGCTTTCAATCTGGTGTGAAGGTACAAAAATTCAGACATTGAAAAAGTCGATCTCAATTAAAAAAGGTCTTAAAAGGCCCCGAATTTCTTCAAAACCAATTGATAGTAGATCTCCCAAAAAAGAAACAAATAGATGTTTGCTTTCGATGTGGATTGAAACTTAAAGGAGCGGTCCACGACATAATTTCCACATCAACAATGGTCTACGGACATAAAAAGGTTGAGAAACACGGTGTTAAATCATTGCTGGTATTTATTACGAGAAACCATTACCATAAATAGTGTCTTCACATAGCTAAATACCATTAATAATATCAATAATAACATATAGTTAAAGGTAAATATCAATAATAACATACAGTTGAGGCTGCTTAAACCTAATTGGCTGTCTAAAGTGTGCATTAACTGGTAGCTCTTGGCGTAGTCAGTATCCAAGAAGTAGCTCGCGGTTTCAAAAACGTTGGTGGCCCCTGCTTTAGACCTTTTTACTAAATTAATGTAAACTACACTGCCTTAGAAAATATTGCAAGTTCGTAACAGTTGTGAGAATTTTGGTGATATTTTCGTGAATCTTTTATTTGTTATTCAAAGAGCTAAAGAGGCGAAAACCCGTGAATTTTTCGAGAAACTTTTTCCTGAGGTTCGGAAGCAACGCGAACAGCAGGAAAGAGTAGAAAGAGTGGGTTCGAGAGGAGACACTTGCAGAAGTGACGCTGATTTTGCTGATATAGTAGATGGATTGACAGAACAAGTAGGTGTTTATAATTAATACCTTGACGTACGATTCTGATGCTGTCGTCTGCAACCTGAAGCAATAAAAAACGTTTCTGCTGACCATAAAAAGCAAGCAATCATTCTATTTGTTGCTTACACAGTAGTTGCTTTTTTAGGCCCAGACGTTTTGTTAGTTCTTGTTAGTATCATCTTTAATGCATTGCATGACATCTTGTGTCTTTGTACCGGCGCGGTAGTGGAATGGTGAGAGTATCCGCCTCGCAATCTATATACTTTGGTTCAATTACTTTGTCGAGTCATGCTGAAGATTTTAAAAAATCGTTATTCCCAACTTACCTGCATGGCGCTCTGCACGAAAGGAAACTTGTGGAAAAAAAGCCGGCAAGTTCACTTGTTATATGTGCTCTTTGGTAAGGCACACTTAACATCTTACCTCATTCTTCAAGTGGTGGACAGGTGGTGAGGTCAAGCGGCATACCGGTTGCGGTGGCCAGCCAGATAGAATACTTGCAAACAGAGCATGGGCGCGTATGCTTGAATGAATGATGTACCATTGAAATGCCTAGCCTAGTTTACGAATCGTGTAGAGGTTTGCCAGACCATTCTATGACGGAGAAGATTCTTTATGCAGTTATTTGGGTTGATGTGCGATCGTTTAAGTCTTTGAGGTTGGTTGCTCCGTTTATTGCATGCGTGCTCTTAGTCAGCAGTCGCCAGCACTGCTGACTCCGAGCGTTTTGACGATCGGAAAAAAGAAATATACAACTAAACATCTAATCTAAAATATTCGTTTACTTGAACCACAGGAAAATCAGCTGCAGCACATGCGCCAGTTGGCTGTTGTTCCTCCAATGTTGCTGGATAAAGAAGATCGTCGCGTTGTGTTTATAAACAACAATGGATTTATAACGGATCCGTTTGAAGAGTTTAAGGTGTGTAATCACTTTGAATCACTTTATTCTAAAGTTGATTGACTTAGTTGCAGAGTTACCATGGCAAAAGACGTTAACAGGTTTGGGATACCGTATCTCATTTCGATTCTGCTCATTGATATAACCACTTCGTTTTTTGTCATGTTGCTGTAGTTTAGCCATTGCCCTTACTCTGACATGACCTTGGTATATTTTAATCACTATTTATTATAGGAATAAACGATTGGACACCAATAAATGAAACAGCACAAAATTATCCATCCCCATCATCATATAAAATTACCCTTGGAGGTAGAACCACTGCTAAATTGGAAATGTGGTCAAATATGCTGGTGTATGTTTGTATAGCATGTCAATGATCTAGTGTCGGGAATTATCGTTACAGCTACGTTTGCGTGGGTATTGGCTTTACAAGAGAACTAACGGTATCCTATTAAAACTTTCTAGGAGAGTCAGCAACTGGACTCCTGGGCAGATCACGAAAAAGCGACCTTCAAAGAAAAATATGTTCAACATCCGAAAAACTTCAACTTAATAGCGTCTTGTATAGAGAAAAAGGTACTTTTGGCGTGCTTTAAAAAATAATTAAATTTTCCGCAGGTTGCTTATGGCAGCCTATTAATTTTGTCTCATGTATAGCTTAAAACTACTGTGGTCATTGTTGGCTAAATTTTTAAAGCATATTTTTTAGTCAAGGATACAAGAATTTTAGACTTCTGCCGCATTTTACTTGGTGTTTTGTTTTCAGAGTGTGGCAGATTGTATCTTGTATTACTACCTGACCAAGAAAGCCAATAATTATAAAGTGTTGGTGAGAAAACAAACTTTAAAGCCGAGGAAACCGAAGTCGGGAAGAGCTCATGTAAGTATATCATTTACGTCATCAAAAGGAAATGATTGTTTTTTAAAAGCATTGTTGATTGTAATTTTCTGTTACAGGCTTCACATCATCATGAGCAAAGTGGGTCCAGCAGCAATTCAGTTAAAGATGGAGTTGACAAGACGTAAGTTTATTGAAACGTTTGGCAATACACGAAATGACTTGGACAGTACTACTCAACTTTTTAGCCTCACACACCGACTGCACATGCTCCATCATGCCAAGTGCCTATAGCGCGCTCTTGTGAATCGAGCATTTAAAGAGCGGGAAGGGCAGCGTCGAATTTATAGTTTGGTTGGGGAATGATGACCTTTCGTTTTTTTCTTTTTGGAGATTATTTTGCTCTCCTCTCCCCTCCTTTTTTCTCCTTGATTACACCAGTCGTGACTCTAACTTTATGGTTGTCCAGCTATGCGTGCATTGGCAGTCGACTTCTCACGTACTACAGTTTGAGTAGCACTGTATTAGGGAAACCTATTGTTGCTTTGCAAATAAAAAATTTAGATAAGTTGATGATTTCTCTTTTATTAGCGTAATCTTCGAGCGTCTACTGAACCAAGCTTGCTTGTTTCATTACATCAAAAAGTGCGCACAATGCTTCTGCCTACCGGGGTGTTTCGACATGACATACAAACAAAGCGTTTGATTACGTTTGATTGTCATGCTAATGAAACCGGGCGTTAGTGCAATATTCTGCTTCATGTAAAAGAGATAGCGTTTGCTTCAGTTTTTAGGTGTTTGAGTTGATAGAAGTTGATGTGGAAATGTTACTGTTGTTTTGCGGTTACGTGCTCAGGCCATTTGAAGCGTGTTGCATGCTTTTTAAAGATGACTTGAGTAAACTCACTTTATATTTCACCCTCCAGATTACTCCAATTGCTGAGCGCCTAAGCAAGAGATCTGTAAATACTATTTTTAAAGTCTTTTGGTATGACTCAACCTGGGAATGGAATCTAGGTCTAGTGACGGTGAAGCGGACGTTCTGACTGCTGCACCACCGCGCCGGTTGATGGAAAATATCAAATAAGCGATATCTTTTTTCGCGTCATTGAAACTGCTTCTTGCTTAAATTGCATTGGTTACCTGACCATTTACTGCACCTCAGTGACAAAGATGGTGGCAAGAAGGACATGGAATGTGACGTGGAAGAGGCGAAAGTGGATCGTCCACCATCGCCTCGTATGACGCGAGCCAGAAAACAAACAATGAATTGGACAGAAGAAGAAATTAATTTAGTCAAAGAAGGTGCGAACAATTTTTACCTTATGTTAAGAGACCACCAGTACCTGGTAGTTTGAATGCTGCTTGCCGAATTATTTACTTTTTGTTTAAATTATTCTCGCTTGTGTCCACTCTTTTCTTGCATCAGTGAGTTAGTCATTCGTAATCTCATAAAGTTAAAGAAAACTAGGTTCTGTTGGTTAGTTTTCTTGAACTATTGTTGGCTACGCATTAAGGTGACGTGGATTTACCTTAATTTTTTAGATTTTAATTTAAGGGGTTGGAACAGTGGTCTTTGATTCTATTTAATTTAAGGGGGTGTAACAGTTGTCTTTGATTCTATCTTGTCTTGGGTTTTATCTGCTTTAAATTTGCTTCCTCAGCTCAGTAAAAAGTAAATAATTCAACTGAAAGAAGTTTTTCATTAACATTTAACGAAATTAAGTGTTGAGAATGAGGTTAGAAAAGAGGAAAGTGTGCTTGGCTTGTTGAAGTCTCTAGCTACCCATATATTGGAGTGTTACCCATCATTGACTTTGCTTTTTGTATTCATTCTGTGCCATGTAGAAAAACAACACCATGTCAAAGTACAGTATGTATAGAAGTTCAAAAGTGTGATTATTATCGGTAATTGGTATTCTTCTTTATTAAATATCTACATTTTTAGAGTTTGGTAGATACCTAGATATTTTTATCAAGGTTATATTTGTTGATCAATTTGCTGTATTAATGACTAATGAAGTATGCTAACAAGAGTAACTGGAATTGCAAGGAGCTTCACTTGGGAACATGGGTACAACTTCAAAAGCAACGACCATTTTCCAGCCGGCCTTCTTCCGACAAAAAAAGATGTTTTGCAAAGGTTGCGGCATGAGGAAAATTGACGTAGCAAAGATGTTGTTCAATCTATTAGAAGAGCTTTTTTACATTTGGATTGAGGCAAACGTCTACCCAATTTCACAACAAGCAATAGCTAAAAGAATTTTCAAGCTTGTCAAAGAGTTTAAAAGAATCAAGCATTGTCCTATATCTAAAAGAGGAACAGTGGAGGAATTTGCTAGAAATATTGATCAATTGTTTGATGTTTTTAACCAAAACCAACGACAAAGAAAAGAAGATGAAAAGTATTTACTAATTTCGTATGAATGAAGCTGAATGGAACTTTTGTCATGATCAATGTGGCCCAAGAATTGGAAAATGCTGCTGATAGATGAGGGATACAGCCAGCCTGATTCAAGATATATTTCCAGAATAAATCAACTGATGATGAGCAAAGATGACCGTAATCAGCCATCTACATCATTGTCAGGTGCAGCATCTGCAGTGGACGAATACAGCAATTCAGTTTCAACCTCCGACTCCGAATTCTCTTTTCCGCCAGCCAAACGACCAAACATACAAAACAGACAAGATTCTATCAACCTTGCACTGATGTGCGAACCTTTTCATGTTTCCGACAGAACAGACACTGTCATTGCATCAGCAGTTTTAAAAGATTTTGGCGTGATTGATGATAAAACTCCGACAAAGGTTATACATCGACGCAAGTTGAGACTGGAGCGTCAAAAGTGCTGGCAGAAACTCAGGGAAGATGAAGAATGAAATTACAAAATTGTAAATGCAATCTATGTTCCTCCGAATAGAGGGTTGGTGGCAGGAAGGGCACCCGACCGTAAAACAAATGCCATGTTATAAAAATGCAGATATCTGCTGTGGCGACCCCTAATCGGGAATAAGCCGAAAGACAAAGAAGAAGAAGAAGTAAATGCAATCTATGTTGATGGCCGGAAAGATGCTACTCTAACTAATGAAACTAGTCATTCTAAATTTTATCCAAAAATTGAAATTGAAGAGCATTGCGTTATTGTAGGAAAATCTGGAGGGCTGTATTTAACCCATTCTAGTGTTGAAGAGGCAAAGACGTTACAATTGCTAAAGCTATTAACTAATCATTGAAAAATACCGATCTGCAGAACAGTTGTCAATTGTAGGTTCTGTTGGAACTGCAATTATGACAGGAAAACACCATGGCAGCATTGCCACATTAGAAGAATTGCTGCAAAGATCTTTGCAATTTGTCATTTGTCTCCTGCAAACCAAAGGATTATCTCTCAGGCGCGTCTTTGAGCACTTAGATGATATCCCACTACATCCCAGTTCTTTTTCAGGTCCAATTGGCAAAGAGCTGAATGGTTTATTATCTGATTGGCAAGTGAGAAAGTTTACGCCTTTATCTTCTATTGATTTTCCTCAATTGCCAAAAGAAGTTATCGAAAATATGAGTTCTGATCAATTTTATGCTCACCAAATTTGATAGGCTGTCATGCCAGGAACCCTAGACAGTGACTTAGCACAGCTTGAAGTAAGTGGTTTGTCACATGCAAGATGGCTGACTCTTGCAGGTCGCATTTTAAGATACTACACTTTCCAAACGAACTCCAGCAAAACTTTGAGAATTTTGGTTGAATTTTGTTCGAAGGTCTACTTTCCAAGTTGGTTTAGTTTCAAGCTTAACTTAAAAATAACAGAAGCAGCTGCCAACTATTTCCGCATGCTCAAGAAAATCAACCAGTTTTCCTACAAGCATCCAAGAGATATTGCATTTAACACTCTAATTGGTAGTGGCTTCTCAGCCCACCCGAGGTCATTCTTCCTCGCTGCTGGCGGACAACGATGAAACTCTCCGTACTCAAGCTGTTTATATAGTGCAATCAATCCGCAGACGCAAACTCTCAAAGATGCTGAAATGACCACAGATGGTGCGGGTGCAAAGGGTGTTCGCAAATTTATCGTACCAGAGATCAATATTAATGCTGAGTTCTACCAAACCCATGGTAGATTTTGATAAAATTGATGTCACGGAACCTCCTGCAACCAAAATGATAAACGATGAAGCAATGCAAAATTTTAAAACAAGCTTGTACTTGATCACCCGTGTCACAATCAAGCTGTAGAACGTGACGTAAAGCTCTTAACAGAAGCTTCCGTGCATGTAACTGGGTTCGAAAGACGGGATGGTATGATCCGACAAAGGTCAAATCACGAAAGTTCATGTTTTCATTTATCACCAGAAAGCAATTTAACTGTGGATTGCAATTACACAACAAAGACTTATTTTTGCCTTGTATAGTATCACAAAGACTTTTATGAGTGGTAAATTTGTGATATTGGAATGTTTAACATCGCTATGTGCTTTCTCAAGACATTGAGTGGATTTTAGGCTATACTCAACCAATTACGGAAATTTGTATCCTTTGTTTCGCATTTGCATGGTCTTCAATGGCCAAAATACAAATACAAAATGTTTAGTCAAATTCTAGCGAATATGGAAAGAAGCTCTTTTAAAACAGATAGAGATATTGGTCTTCTGAATCTTATAAGCCATTAATCAGCCTTCTAGCATCAGTAGAAATGAAGATACAGAAATTTTGACAAAATTTGACTTCGCGCTACCTTTAACTTCAGGTAGACGGGCCATTTTATGGCAAGGTGAACCAAAAATACTTTTAGTTGTTTTTAGGCCCAAAGACAACTAATACAACCCCTTAAATCAAAATCTAAAAAATTACTGTAAATTCACTCCACCCTATTACGCATTTCTTTAAAAACTACTTTAAAAATCATGGATCGCAATAGTTTTTAAAAGTGAAACGAAATGAGACATATCCGTTTCGACATTTCCTTCTCTCCTACATTATTTTTGACCTAGCCCACACGTACAGTCTCAGCTTTCACAATTCTGATAAATGTCATTGAACTTTAACGCACCCCATAGACTTAGTTCAAGAATCCATGGATTAGTTTTATGTGTGTAAACCGTTCTTTTAAGCTTAAAATACCAGGTAATCGGCGTGCATTGAGTTTGTTGATCCTATTTCAATGCTAAGTCAAATGAATATCTCTACTGAAAAGCGTAAAGAAAGTTTCTGCTCACCCTTACTTTGGAGCAACAGCAATTTCTTTTTCTAGGTTGGGTTGTTTGTGGTATAAATACACTGTGCCCTTAATACAGGCAGCTACGAAGCGCCTCTAAGCACAAGTTGAATATTTTTGCACATTTGTGCCTTTTTTATGACATCATTTGCGTTCAAACAAGATTAAAACAATTGATAAATTGTGTTTCAGGCTTTGGAAAGTACGGCCGCGATTTCTCTTCCATTTCTCGAATGGTTACGAATAAATCCGAGCAACAAGTTAAAAACTTTTATAACAATTACAAAAAAAAGCACGGACTGGATCAATTGATCATAGATAGCAAGAAGAAGAAGGTAATGCCACTACATTTTTAAAATGTACGCTGCGGAACATTGATGTGCTACCATGAAGGATTTAGAGTCGCAAAATTTCATTGCTTTTTGAACAACAAAGCCATGTTTCCAGGCAGATGATTTTTATAAAACATTGAAAACGATTTGACCGGCAAGATTCTAAACAAAAACAGGGACACTGTTGGATCTATCAGATCTCTTTAGTTCTCATCAGTGGACCAGTATAGGTCCCACAAGTGTGGCGTTCTAAGCTATGCGTTATTTAAAGCTTATAGCTAATGTCGGTCACCAACTGCACTGAGGAGACCTGGTAGGTCGAAACAGTGTCACTGTCTGCAGTTCGTTAACGTGCATTGCTGGCTTCTTGCACTACTTTATAAACAGTGAGATTTTGTGAATCTTAATTCTGCTCGACTTTCACTAATTGAAGTCGATCATTGAGTCATACGGTCTGATTAAACAGATTAATTACCAAATGATTTATTACTTCTTCGTTTCAGACGCGTTCTCGCCATGCTGCATTGTCTCCTGATACCCCAGTTGATGACGATTCGTCAACATCACGCAAAAATGAGCAAGCTTCCGACAAGAATAAATTGGAGAAAATTGACGAAGTGATGGAAGAGAAAAAAGTGAGAAGTTGGCAACGTAGTCGAGCGGTTTGGAGGTCTGTTTCGCAGTGACCAGATCGCATACTCTTTGGTTCAAACCTCATGATTACTGCGTCGTCGCGTGCATGGGAAAAATATAGTATTGGTGTTTCCAATAGAGCCTGGACACATGCTGTTCAGAACACTGATTCTCAACATTTTTTTTATGTTCCTCCCTTACAATCGTCTGACACAGCCATTTCCTCCGTACCGTAAATTGCAAAATATAATTACAAAAATAAAAAATTATCATAAATTGATATTCAGAAAGTCTGAATTAAAGGCGAAGACTTTTTTGTTGTTGTAGATATCGTTTGTATACATTTCAATAAATTATTGACGGTTTACTGAAACACTGAAAACTACACGCAAATTATAAATTAGAAGCTAAAGATTTTTATTTTTCCCCCAGTTCCGCCCTGGAACAAATTTCCTTCCAGGAATTAATAATTCTTTCCTTAGCCAAGTTTTTGCCAGTTGAAAACCACTGGTCTGGAACTTTTAATTTTTTTCCTTTGCCAGAGGATGAAAATATGTGACTTAAAATAGGACAAAAGCATAGCACGCAAAGAATTTTCTTAACAACCTAATTGTGAAATCAGAAATCTTGCTGTCCTTTGTGACTAGTACGGACAGTCAAGTCCAAAACACTCAGCAGCTCGTAACCTCTTTTGCTTTTGAAATGCTTTATAAACTAACTTAGTATTAGTTCCAAACTAATGACTCTTCACAATATCCTAAAAATTTTTATTTGCTACAGAAGTTAAGCAAAGATCGAACACCAAGTCCGGCAGTCACGAGTGCAAAACCAGCTGTGGATGCGGTTGACCCGCTAACATCAACTACATACAGAACCAGAAGAACAACTGCTGCTCTGGCTGCAGCTGCTACCCAAGAATTGCAAGATAAAGGTGTTGTACCTCATTTTAAACTACATTTGTTAGCGGTAAGGAACTTCGAAATTACTGGAAAAAATGTAGTTCTGCTAAATCCTTTCGTGACCTAACCATCGGAATGGTAAGAGAAGAAAGTAGTACTTTGTGCGCGTGTTTCACTGTGTTTGAGTAGTGAAACTGCTTACCTGCGATGTCGTATTGTTTTGAGGATCCAGTCCGGTGCCGCATACAGCAGTCCGCCTATCGCCCACAATCTGCAATTTGTATGCAGGGCTGGTTTAAAGTGGACTGACGTTTTTCTCTGGCCTGATCTTGATTGGGTTTCTGGAGTGAACCTGGATATCCGTATTAGGGCATGTCTCCGTCGTCTGCCACGAGGATGAATGAATCCTAATAGCGGCCTTATTCAAGGACACAACAAGCGATCTTGGTGGCTTTTTCTCCGCATTGTTCATTTCATGTCGATCGCCACGCAACAAACTTGGGAATACGATTTTTATAGTTTTTGTTATGAGTAGACTTGGAAATTCAACCAAGATCTACCTACTATAAAACGGGCACTATTCACTACCGAGGTTAGAGGTGCACAAAGTGCAGCCCCGCCAAGTAGTTTTTGTGGCCTGTAACTAGTCTCGTGACAGTTGTTTGTAACAAACTTCGAGTTCAGAAGGCTGATTTTGTTTTTTCAGATATGGTAGCCCTATACCTATGCATATTGTACCCCAAAAAATAGCTCTTTTCGGCCCATCACGACTTCGCTTTGTTGTGAAATGTGGCCCCGAACCGTAAAAAGTTTGGGCAGTACTGACCTAGATTGTATGTTGATCGTGATCATTGACATCCGTTTGAAAAGGCAGTAACGATAACATTGTTTTAGAAGCATCAAACAAACGTTCAGCTGATAAGCAACCATCGTCTGCTGAACCGTCGGAGAAGAAACCCAAGGTGATACGACATGCGAATAAAACTGAAATTGTTTTGGTAGATTAATGCATGTGCTAGCCTTGATCGCTTAAAAGATATTTAGCCAAATATACTGTAAAAATGACCTCCATTATTATGTTATTTGGCGTTAGAGCACACAATCAAGCCAGGTTTCTACGAAAATTTTGTGTGCTGCCCCATACGCATTAACACATATTGCGAGCACTTATTTTTACCACGGAGTAATGCGAACAGCTAAAGAGAGACTGGTTGAATTTGACCAGTTTAGATGGCCAGAAGTAACTGGCAATCAGAACAATAGGTTCAATTTCCATTGGAATTATTTTAGTATTTTCAACTTTTTAGGATTAGTGTGTAAGTACCCCCCTCCCAATATCAATAGTAAAGCAGTTTCCGAGGTTTGGAATAAAACTTTTTTTCTTGCACCTGTTATAGTCATCAAGGCCGTACGGCATTTAAAGTGCTGCATTGGTCGAGTACAAAGTTTGAAATGAAAACGATTGTTTTCATTTTATTCACGCACTGAATGAGCACGGCCAAAACTGGAAAAAAAGACGTAGCAGCAATTAGTTTTGCGTTATTAGTGTTGCCAATATTTTTTCTTGTTTGAGCAGAAAGGCGAACGCAAGACGCGCAGCCAGAAAAGCAGCGAGCAAGCCAGAAGCGAACTTGCTAAATCGGAAGCTGTTAAAGATGTGGTGCGTCATTAAAAAACTTTTTTGTGTGTATACTGTTTTATTTTGTGGGGTAAGATGTGATCCGATTTCGGTATTTGAAAGCAGTTTAACCCAAGCAAACAAAACTGACTTGCAGTTTGTCCTGCGGTTCTTTTTTATGCCGATTTTTCCGCAATGTTTCCATCCCGATGAAGGGTTGTTGTTGCTGCCCGACCCCTTCCGAGGGATGGGGGCATGGGGAAGATTAAGGTTCGGGTAGCGACCTCGCTTTAGTTAAATACCAAGCAATTACGGAGTGTTTAAAAGCTTTGTCAGCCCGTATTTGATGGGTTTTTCTTCAATCGTGCAGGTTGCCAGTTTATCAAAATCAAGCGAAGAAAAAGAAGATGCATCTATTGAAACATCTGAACAGAAAATGCCTGAGCCTAAACCTGATGACGTTACAGCGAAGCAAGGTAACTGTTCATTTAGTTTAAGTATGTTTTTTGCCTTTTAGTAGATTGACACTAAAAGGTAAAGCGTTTTTTTCTTACAACAACCTCTTCCCTTAAGTAGTATGTGTCTATCATTATCCTAAAGTTTTAGCATCAGCTTCTGACGAGCGGAAGAGAGATTTTCTCGCAATAAAATTCTCGTGCCTATTCACTGCTCTTTTTCTGCTATAGGCGAAACGCTTCGAAATCATGCAACTTCAACCTTTCTTTTAATTTTGTTCCATTATCTAACTGATATTAGCTGAGTTTTGAATCCCAAAACGTCACTGCAACAAAAACAATAGCTGTAAATATTTTTCTTCAGAGAGTGAAAAGGTCGTGATTAAAGAATCTGAAAAAGCTGTTGCCGAGACTAAGAAGGCCGAAGAAACTAAAGATGCATCCAAACAGTCTGCTCCAGATCTTCATCCTTTGAAGAAGTCTCTAGAGGATCATGATAGCAGTGGTACTTGCAGCGCAGATGAAGATGCGCGCGTAGCACAATCAAAAGTAAGTTGTTTTTTACTACTGCTTTCACGTACGTCAACAAGACAGCAGCTCTTTTGCCATTAAGCTCGACGGATGTTTTTAAATTGATATGGAAATCAATTCTACTTTCGCTGATCACCTTAAAAGCAAACAGTAATCAGTGAGAATGTATTGTTCTCGTTGAACACAAGATGAAAGTATAGTCAGGAAACTGCAAAGTGATTCTACGTTCTTCTAGTCTGCGGTCACCGATTGTAGCTACTGTTGTCGGCGTGAGTGATAGTCCAAGCCCAACCCTTGAGGTTCAAAGCAAACGACAATGTCTATTGGTTATGTCGCGTACAACATCGCTTTAACTCGCGAAATGTCAACAAATTTTGGAATTGAGTTTCCAATGCCACATTGCAAAACAAGCTGTTGTGTTGTTATCAATAAAAAGCAATACCTATCAACTCCAACTGTAGTGGTTATGCAGCACTCGTGCTTCAAATTATATTGTAATGTAATAGCAGTAATTGGCATTTGCTCAAAACATTTTGCACTTTATACAGAGTAATGAAGTATAAGAAGTGCTTACTGTAAACGTTTATTTACCGGTCAGTTTAAGTTATATTAACTGTCACAAGAATTGCTTTAATTTTTTGTTTTTCGTATGTAGTATTGACTTTAATATGCCATACACGTTGTTTATATTGTTCAATTAGGTAATGAAGTTTTTTCCAAAGCTACAATGATCACAAGACTCTTCGTAATGACAGCATTCAACAAATTTGAATTAACATTTTATCAATGCTTTTCAATTTCATTGTTATTTCACAAAAAGATATATAAACAAACCTAAATGATTAGCATTTTAGTGATTCGATTTCTAAAAAGATTCTCAATTTTTTTTTGTTTGTATGCGCGGTGCTTAGGTATTACTTTTGTTAGCCCTTAGTCTGGTCATTTATTTGATCGGTAATGCCTGCTTTTTTTCCACAGACTAAACCACATGAAACAAAGCATTCTTCTTCACCTTATGGCTTCGATGACGACTTTAACGATTCGCCGACTCGTATACGACTTGAACGTCCCAGACATCAAGACCTTTCACAAAATCTTCCTATGACTAGTACTGCAGCACCTGTTGTTACCACAACTGTAGCAAAGTCGTCAACAAACGCCGGTAAACTAGAAATTTTAGTTGTTTTTTTTCAGTGGTAAAATCTGCACAAATACCTGTAAGCTTGTCGCTGTTGACGTGCACTCTTCGTCAACTTGAAGACACATATTTACATCCACACTTCCACCAATCAATATCCAGTCTCACCAGTTACTAAATATAGATTGCTGACCGGTGGTCCCACCACCGAAAAGAGGAATGGTGGATGCCTACAGTTTGCTTCTTACCATATGTGGGGTAGGTAGTGGCAATAAACTACTTAGGTAGAGAAACACAGGATGTCTTCGAAGTCCCTGCTTGTCTTAGGTTGGCCTAATCGAGAGTTTTTATGCATCTACAGTTTTCAGCTATTCCAGTTACCGTAGTAGATGAAAATTTGTTGGGTTTAGGTTTTGTATTTTTGCGTCATTTTTTCCACGTTTCGCAAGCTGATTCTATGTAAAACATTAGATAAAGATTTGTCACGAGAACATATGTTGCAAATTACGGGGTAACATTGTACCACGTGTCTTGAAATCAATATCTTAGTGTTGCCAATAATAAAAGTCATCGTCACTTCGATAAAATGATAAGTTGTCTATTTGCTGGAGCATCGTAGCACTTTAGATTGCTGATTTTGTAGATGAACTTTTCCTGCATTGTAAGCCAAGTACCCAATACAATTTTTTGCTTGATATTTTCAGCTTTGGATCTTGTCAGCAAATCAACACCAGCGGTATCTACGTCAGCTGTGATCATTGATGCGCGTCCACAGTCACTTCCTCCAGCATCTACATCGTTTCCTCTCAGTACTGCTGCTAGTTTACCCACCACATCATCGCTCACAGTTCCGGGAACAGGTTAGTTGCTTTAAAGAATGACAACGAATAGCTCTCAGTTTTAATTAGGGTTGAAGGATAATGCAAATGAGAAGTATTTAACTGGCGCCATGGTGTAGTGATTAGAGCTTCCGCTTCGCCGTTGCTAGACATGGGTTCAATTCTCTTGTCGAGTTATACCAATGACTTCAAAGAAAGGTATTGACAGCTTCCGTGCGCGGCGCTCTGCACGGAAGGGATAGTGTAAGAAAAAGCTGGCAATTTGTCTGGTTGTACCCTTAGGTAAGCCATTTAATAGAATACCCAACTTTTTATGTGGCAGACAGGTGGTAGGGCCACGCAGTCTACCTGTCACGGTAGTCAGTATGACGAAAGACTTCCCGTCGAGCTTGAGCCCATACGTAAGAAGAAGATAGTATTTGACATTACGATGTTTCTGGCGTGGCGCGATGAACTGAATTTATGCATCTATTCGTATTACTCTGTGTGCGTTTCTTTAGCTAGGCTGGATCACCGTAACAAGTAGACTGCTTGGTGCCACCACCTGTCTGTCACGTAAAGGTGGAGGAATATCATTGAGTATCTTTTGATGGATACATCAAGCAAACTAGCCTTATTTCAGTAGGTTGACGGCAAGAACCTGAGTTGTCGTTCATGTCGTACCTCCATCCCGGGGAAGAGGAAGGGTGACCACAAACAACTTGCGGGCGTTACCTCCACGCTGACCCTTTCCTGCTGAATACCAAGCAGAGATATCCTGAATACCGTTTTTTTAGGTCTTTGATATAGCTCGTGAAGGAATTGAAACCTGGTTTACCGAAAGCGAAGCGTACGCTCTAACCACTGCATTAACGCGCGGTGTGAGCTGAATGTCAGACTTGTAGTCAAAGGTCTGCAAGCTTAGAATGGTATGCTACATGCGATATCAAGTGGAACTGAAGTTTGTTTAATGTTTCAAGCTCACGCTTCAAGTTCAAGTTATTGGCTTGTGCGGGCCACAGTGATGTCTTCGAGTGACTGCTAACTTGAAAACTGTGAAGCCTGCCAAGCTCTTCGTTCATCCTGTGCACAATGGGTCATAGTTTTCATCATCAAGTCAAAAATTTGAGATTTTTGTTGGCGAATGACTCTTGTATTTATGTTACAGGCATGGATCTGTCTCGACCAAGTTCAACTCCTTTGCATGGCGATTTTTCAATACCCGCTAATGTATCGGTTTCTATTTCTAGGGCACCACTCATATCTGTTTATGGGCAAGGTAACTGTCGCCAATAAGTAGTGAATTTTTCATTGTAATCGACCAATTACGAAGCATTACAAAATTTTTATTGTAAGCGACAGAGCGTTTAATGCAGTTCTGGACAAAGGAAAAGCAAACGTGTTGAAACTAAACAGTGTAGTAGTCCGTAGCAAAGGCGATGTTTCCGTTAACGGAGGTTGTGAGATTCACCTCATGTTCCCCGCTGTCACGAAACAGCTTTTTGTTTTGTGCATGACATTTGAATGCTTTTTTCTGCTTTGGATTGCTCTCGCTCTCTTCCAACCTTTTAAAAAATCTATCGCTCTTCTCTACACCTCATCTCCAGTAAGCTTCTATTTTTTGCTTAATTGCATAAACGTTATGTTTTTTTGCAGCGATTAACCGCCCAGTCGTCCCATCTCTACCATCAGTAGTCGCAAGCACTGTTTCGTCCGCTCAACATGTGAAGAATATCAACGAACTGACATACAGTGCAGGAAAAGCAAGCGGTTGGTGGATGTTTTTCAGTTAATCCTGCTCGATATTAGGTTTTTTTTCCAATGTCTTCGCTGGCGTAGACGAGCTGATTTAATGTATGTCTACCACTACACACTCGTTTTCGAACCAGATTTTTGTTGGACTAACGCAGCACATTAAATTCCAAATACTCCACCTGATGAATACAAATGGTGCTTTTATGGAGTTTCGAATTCTAGACCTTTTCTTCCGAAATCAGGGATGCTTATAATTAAACTATGTGGGTGGCTTTTGATAGGGCTATTCAAAGGTAACTTTTTGTTTTCAAAACTTGGATCTCACATCCTAGATTAGTTCCAATTCATGAGAAAAGACCTTACAAAAAATTTGAATCCTCTCGTTTAAGCATTGACCGTGTGAATAAACTTTGAAGTTTTGCGGGTGGCAACGTGGGGGCCCAAAACACAAAATCGACCTGAAGTTCTAAGAGACCGTATGCCTACTTAAAATTTGCAGAATACCAATACGCATTACATTAAAGTATAAAAAATGCATATTATTTGTAGCAAAGAAACAAACTTAAAAATCTAAAAATCTGGGCAAAAAATGAGATTTTTCGAAATTTGACATAACTTTCAACAAACTTCAAAGACAAATTATTGAAAAAGATAAATTTTCGAAATGTTTAGAACGCTTTTTGTTGCAAAGAAACAAATCGGCCTAAGTAATATATTTCATAAACGGGTGTTGGGCGGTTGGTATCCCATATAAAACCATTTTCCCTGCGTTAAACTGTGCAGGTGGTGAATGTCACTCACAGTAAGTAAATTCGAAATGTTAGAATTATTTGAATGTTGATGGAAGGTCTATTTTCATAAAGAAGAGCCAGCTAGGGTGGCCTTCTTAAAAATCAGGTTGATCACGTCTTCTTTTCTCCACGTAATGTAGTATAATTTGTCTTTGTTGCGAATTATCTGTTAACATGTTTTTGTGATCAAGAATCTTGATATCTTTCTATTAAGTCGTTATCACATGCAGCGTTGAAACCAAGTCCTTAAATTTTCAAAAACCTTTAAAGTTGTTCCATTTTGTGCATGAATACCGTAGAAATTGAACGCCTTCAACTGCAAGTTGAAAAATGTTGAAAAATGATAACTGACTTTTCACCAACCAAGTTTTCGATTTTGGTATCTTTTGATATTGATTGAAATACCGGCTTTTACCATTATAAGCCTGCTTTTTTTAACCGTTTCAAACTAGCTCTATGATGTCATAATGCTGTCTGGTACAATTAAAATGAAAGCAAGGCAGCAGTTGCGCTTCAAGTTGTTTTACCTTGTCATTTGAAAAGCAAACATGGATATGTTGCATGGTTAAGAAGAAGGATGTATTACAGTATTACCTCACTCATAAGCCTCAATACATTTTGTTGTAGTAATGCAACTGAAGTCAAAATACTTTTTTATAGCCGTGATGTAAGCTTGACTAGACATAAGCTTGTTAGTCAAGTGCAGTAAAGTTGAACAAATTGGCAGTTTTTCGTGTCAAATCTTGCTGGAAGCACAAAAATTACCGCATCTTCAGCACAAAAACCTGGTCGATGGATTATGGTCTAACTCAGTGTTTCCCAAACTCTGTGCCGCGGCACACCGGTGCGCCGTGGACGATTCGCAGGTGTGCCGCGAGTCTTTTTAAAGTGCTTTATGTTGATACAAATTTCCTGCCAAAATCGAGAAAATGCTGCCATGAAGTAATGGTCAACAACTGCTGTACGTCGCGGGTGGCATTGCAGATTACGGCTAGAGAGATAGTGACTTCTTTTTGGTGATCAGCATCATTTGGGGCTGCATCAAGCGATTTCCAAAGATTTTTGCCCAGACAAGTGGTGATCTCCAAAAAACAAAAAGGTCATCACCATTCTCGCTGTCGCCTGTGATTCCACTTGACATCAATTGGAATAGATTTGCGTCGCCGGTGTGCCGCGAAATTTGTTCCAACCAATTTCCTGCGCCGGCAGACAAAAAAAGTTTGGGAACGACTGGTCTAACTTATTGCAATAACTCAACCTCAATTGCTTTGACTTTGAGTTAGCTGTCTCTTTCCCTAGCTGCGATTATGCCAGAACCAAGCAACATACGCGCAGATTTTGCTCATATAAATAGGCGTACAATTACGAAAAGTCGTTACAGTAGACGCCGCTTAGTATGACCACCTTGGGACCAGACCCTTTTGGTCATAATATCCGAATGGTCATAAAAACCGAAGCCGCCATAACAGCTCCTAAATCGACACTGTAAGCCACAAGAAGTCCAAATACCGTCAAATTCATCGTTTACCCGAAGTAACAGTGTGACGTTGGCAGTAAAACAAAGTACAGTACTGTAACACTACAAGTGACAGTAAAATTTAGTACAGTGTATAACAATATGTTGAAAAGGCGAAGTTATAAGTGCGTGGCGGGAAAAAATACTGTACTGTAATAAGAGAGATGGAAAAAATGTTGGTCATATTATCCGAAATTTGGTCATATGAAACGGAGAATTTCAAATGGAGAAATTCCGGACCGTACCAAATTGGTCATAATAAGTGGCTGGTCATATTATCCGTGGTCATAATAAGCGGCGCCTACTGTATTAGTAGGTCTTAAATTTAATCGCTTTTTCCTAAAAGTTACACAACAATCACCTTGATGCCCTCCCATAACTAAATTTACGATTCTACGCAAGTGGTGAAATAAAAGGATAAAAGTTTAGTGAAATTGTTGCCTGTTTCAATAGTCAAGAAGTCCAGTTTCAAATGGTGCCTACGCTGGATACAGGGCAAACAAGACATTTATCGAGACTTAAAAAAACTTTGTTTTTATTACCAGCAGTGAGAAATTCGTCTTCCTCACCAGCGCCGACGTCATTTCACCCGGGCTCTGTTGTCGATCTAACTAAAGACATTTCTAAGTCATCCCAGCGTACTCCATCAATGCAAGAACATTTGGAAGGTAAGGGCGATATTGGGCCCAACGCATGTCTTGTTTTTAGCTGGTCTATTAATCCGGGTCAAGCTAGACATAACTACAAGCCAGATTTGATTACCTGCATCGATCAGTCCGAGAGGTGTCGTTTCGGCCCTATTGGTCACAACACGCCTTTTGTTTATGCGCCATGAGTTTAGAGTAACTGAAGTATTGTATTGTCCAATGCGAGATGGAAGGCGTGTTACCTGTAGTGCCGAAACAACACCCGTCATACTGGCCAGTCAGTGTGTCTGGCTTGTACCAGCTCCTCATATCATAGCAAAGGCTTATACTAGGTTAAGAGTCTCAATATGACTCCTTGTAGTTCGGAAACAACAGTTGTCAAGCTTATGTTTGTCTTATTCTTTCCTTTGCAATTGTTCTTTTGCGGGGCCTTATAGCTAGGTACATTTAGAGCAATCTCTTTTCTGTGTTGTGCAAACCATCTGGCTGGGCGTCTCACGTGGTGAGAGCATGATACAAGAGCGCGGTCTGTGGTTTGTCGATGTCACTTTTGTCGCATCTGCCGAAAGGTCTCGTTTGATTTTCGTTGAACGATTTCAATTCGTTGTTCTTTTTCACTCAACAAACTCACGATGTAGGCACAGTTTGCTGCATTACGAGCAAGCATGAAATGGCAGTTTAGGTTATTTTTTACTTTACATGATGGCGTTAGACTTAGCACTGTGTTTCTCTGCCAACAACCACCTGAGGTGAGATTTAATAAACAAACCACTCTTGGTTTAAGCTTGTAGCCTTGTAGACAAGGCTATTTGACTTCTAAACTCATTCCACGGAGCCAAGTAGGGTTGTGGCGCAATGTCATTTCCTTGATTGATGGATTTCTGTTTGTTTTTTGTTCAGCTTCCTCTGCCGCTGGAGTTCCGATATCACGTCATCAGTATCACGTGACCCACCCCATGGCGGGATCATTGTCGAAAGATTTTCAAGCAACAGCAGCAGCTGCAGCAGAAGGACCAGGTGCATGACTAGTGCTTGCTGAGCACAAAAAGCAATAGAAATTAAACGATAACTTATTAAGAAAGAGTTTTGTTTCAAGAGAGCTTAAGGTTTTGACTCTTTGTGGCTAGTTTGGCTTCATTAATCAATATTCGCGCATATGCAGGCAAGTCAGCTCAACACTTTTTGACTGCAGTTTTGCTAGTAAAGCAGCAATAGCCCTTCGTATCCGAAAAGAGAAAATGCCTTGCCTTGTATCCTATCCTGCTAAACCATTTTTCGAAATCCTGTGAACCGGGAAATTGAAAACAAGATAGAAGCGACTTTGTACGGTGTATGTGTAATTTTATTACTTCTAGTCGTATCTCTTCCTACTACTGGCTACTCGCGAGTGTATTCGGAAAAAGATAAACTTGCTATGAAGCACAGAGCCGCTGTTATTCCAGATACAAATGTGTTTCCTGTTGGGTCGCTACGTTTTCCAGCAGCTGCTCAGAAGCCGGCCTCAACTCAACTGTAAGTTTACTTAAAACTTTTACCGATGTCTTTCGGTATTACGACGAAAAACGGTAGCTTAAGCTCGTACACAGTACACGTTTTTGTCAGGTTTTGTACGTTTTTTGCTCTCAAGCATGTTCGTGCGAAAATTTTCATCCGCTTTCCAGTATATGTTGTTGTCCAAACATCCAATTTTGTCAGCAAAGTACTACGTCCCACGAGCGTATACGTTTTTGTCCGCAAAAACCTACAAAAATACTTTGTTGACAAAACTGATTGTTCACACCACGAGGTATATAACCAAGTGCCTGAAAATTTCTGTACTACAATGCATTACCATAAAAAAACGTTCAAAACTGGATGAAAAACGTAAGCTGTGTGCATTTACCATTGGCATCGATTTACCTTAACCAGCAACCATAGATACCAACCACGTGTACAGAAGTTTGCTTGGGAGGTGGGTGAAGCAAAGAGTTATCGAGAAGTGGAGAAGGGTTTTTTGAGCATAATATCATTCAGTCAAGTAGATCAAAATATTGATTTTGTTCACTACCTGTTAGGCAGTGAACAATTGCTATGGACAGTTGGACACAGTGGGTGTTAACATTTTTACCAATACGCCACTTCTTGTGCTTTAATCATTGGTTGTGCAATCAACAGTATGAATTTGTTTTATTCAGGTCAGCCTCTATGCAGCATGATCAGTACAAAGCTACTGTGCCAACTACAAGCGATCAAGTAATTTGCGGTTTTCTTTGCATTCATATATGCAGCGTAACTCTGGTTTGCAAGAACCTTGCTTGTACCACTTGTTTTCGGCTCCTTTGTATTTCTACTATTATACTTCATTTTTAAGTGCAGCTGATGCAGTTGGTGATATTCACCGATTACTTGTTTTTGCTTTAGGTCTTCATGCGTGTGAAGCTCGTGCCCCGTTTGCCAACTTTTCAGATTGGGCGATGGCTAGGCCACACACCTGTCTGACCGGCGAAGGTAAAGAATCCCGTAAAGTTCCTTTCTCAAGGACACAACAGCCAAACTTCAAGCTTTGACAAAACAAGCAATTGCTTTAGAGCTTTATTTTATTGACAAAACTTCCATATTTACAATTGGTCATAAATCTTGATTTCTATTCCCTTTAAAGTGATCGGTAATATCGAGTGTGTTGTAGTGCTGTTGTGAATGTATTGTCGCGTGATTAAACTCACCATAACTATGTTTTGTCCCTTACGATGATTTCTTGTGTTTCGCTAATTCAAGCAAGCAGTAAATTTACTAAAAAACAATGCCAACTGTGTAAGCGAAATTTTGAAAGTGAAAACCCCCGAAGTAGAGGTAGACATTTATTGTATTGCATGTCCTTCTGCCTCGCAAAACGCTGATAGTGGCCCAAAGCACGAGACGTTGTCCAAACGTATTCAAAGTATCTGATTTGTAACATTTCAAATGGATCGTGTGTTATTTCAAAAGTTTCTGCTTATTAAGCCGAGCAGAGGAAACCTGAATCATCGCAAAGTACCTTTCCCAAAAAAACACAACTCGGTCATAACAACACTTGACGCAGTGGCCATAAAAACACCTTTTTAGAATAATCGCCTTTTGCGTCCCTGTCGCCGTTCCGCCAGTCTGGAGGATAAAAATATTGGACAAAAAGATGTTTCAGAATTTTTATTTTACCTGCGAGCAAGATTTTACATCTTTCTTAAAAGCCCAGGTCCAGTGTTTGTCTGCCGCTATCCGCTCGCTTTGAGCGGTTTTGATTTTAACTTTGATGCCCATCCATTGGCAGCGCGAACTTTATCAGCATTAAGAAAGCTGTTTTGCGTGCGTCTTTTCTTGGTGCAGTGGGGGGAGGGGGGGGTCGCGTCAAACGGAAATAGCCAGAGCGCTCACGATGTAAAAAGTATATTTGCTCTTGGTTCTTTTCTGCGTTTAGCAAGTCAACATTTTCAAAGCAACTTTAATGCTCTTGAAAAGTGAAAGAAATTCAATCGAAATCAAGGCTTTACATAAAATGACGAGGAGGGTGGGATTGGCTGGGTTGTTGGTTTACCTTCGATATCAAAAATATTGCCTTGTTTACCTCTTTCTCGGTGGTAGCTATGCATTTATTATACCTGGGTGCGGCAGAAGAAACCGAACCGACTGATATGCAGAAAATATCTCTAGGTTACTTCTGCCGCACCCTGTGTAGTGTTGATTGAAACGATTGTAATTATTTTATTTGCAGGCTTCTTCTAAGCATGCGCCTTTGAAAGAAGAAATTCAGCATCCTGTTATATCTGGCCAATCTATACAGCGCCTTGTATTTCCAGCTGGAGCGAGACTCCCATCTTCTACCACCCCCAAGGTCTCCACGATCCCCGCTGCCGCTCCTCGGGCGTCTTTGCCCCTAGAAAGACCTGGCAGTCATTCGTCTGAAAAAATTGTTCCTAAGCACGTCACGCTCTCTGGAGGATCAATAACTCAAGGAAAACCTGTCTTTCGTGCTCAGCTGACTCCTCTGCAAGATTCGCTGGATGTCAAAAAGGAAAAGATGGCCGCTCCTACTAGAGGGATGGTGCCCGGTGCTCCGACCCTTGCGTCTTTACCTATGACGTCAGAAGCTGCTGCAAGGCGGGCTTTTGAGGCTGTGGCCGCTGAGAATATTCTGGCTGCTCACTCCGGCTTGTTGCCTGCCTTTAACCCAGTAATGACCCAGTTTTTACCTGGCTTGCCGCCTACTGTGAAGCATGAAAAGGAACCTCATCCACTTCCAAAAGCATTTACTCCAGAAGATTTACGTCGCTCTTCTGCCTCGCCCGGCAACCCGATGCACCTCGATCCTCAGTTTCTTATGTCACAGCTTCCTATAGAGTCAATTATTCAGGGTATTCCCCCAAAAGGAAAGAGTCTAGAAGAAAGTCTTTCTCCAAAACGTCATGGATCAACTCCTCCACCTTCGTCAGGTAAAGGCATTGAGCGCAAGTCTTCTCTTTCATCGATTGCTTCCACCGATCTATCTCCCAGAAGACCTTCCCCTATGGTTCATGGAATGGAAGGGCATTATAAAGAAGGTAAGCTATGTGACTTGTCTTAAAACCTGATTGAAGTAGATTTTCATCTACACGACTAGAGTTTTGGCCACTATGTCGTTTTGGTGAAGTAGTAAATATTTCCGCTTTTGGAACGAAAAACTCGAGACGAAATCGGAGTACGTCAGGAAATACAATAAATAAATAGTGAGAAATTGTTCCGCTTAATGTACTCAAGTAGTTTTAGAGCTAGGAAGATTGCAAAGTATTAAGTGATGTAATGGTCTCAGGTCAGTAGTCATCCGTGCACCTGGAATTCAAAGTGCTCTTTGTGTTGCTACTGTAAAGGCTTAGTTTGTCCTTGAGACGGTAGTGACAGGCACGTCTAACCAAGCAAAAAGCTTGGAATTGAGTAAAATTCATTTGGCTGTTACGTGTCGCATTTCAGATATAAAACGTCCTTCTTCGGCATCTCGTCTTACTCCTGAAAGAAGAAGTATGCAAGAAAAAGCTTCTATGGTTGGTAAATGTAGCGGTTGATCGTTATTCATTAATGCTGGCATTGCGTAAAATAGATATCCAGGTTTATTCCATGAACTTAACCACGATCCGGTTGAAGCATCTGGGCAGTTCGTCTACTATTTCAATCTTTAATATAAATTACAGACTAGTAGCCTCACCGCCAACAAGCAAACTGCCATTGGTGGGTGTGTAGACATCTTCTTTTAAAAACCTGTCGTATGCTCAGCTTCACTAATCTAAACCGATGAAGCAGGGTAAAATTCCTTCAAAATGTTCAATTGTCAAGCATCGTACGGTACTTGCTCCATGTTTAGTCTTTATGTCTGTCATTTATTTTCTACCTCACAAAATTTTGTTTGATGTTCAATTAAACGTAATCTTGTTACCCCAATCCGCAAAAGGGATTCACTTGCATCATCAAAATGACCTGACTGCATGATTCTAAATTCTGGTGGCATTGCAGCGGTTTTGTTGTTGTTGCTGTTTACCCGACCCCTTCCGAGGGATCGGGGCATGGCGGAAGACCATGGAGCCCCAGAAGCCGGGAACTCCTCAGGGTCTGGACCAGAGGTCGTAGAAAGACAGAGAGTCGCCAAAGAGTAAGCGGCGCAAAGAGTCCGTAGCTGGACAGTGCAGAATGAGATGAGAGACGTCCTGGGACGAGTGTCCACAGGCGCTGCAGAAAGGATTCTCGATTCTGCCAATCCTGGAGAGACAAGAACCTAAAAGAAGGCTGTGTCCGTTGCAGCGTAGACGAGAGAGGATACAGCGAGCATGACGAGGGAGAACAAGTTCCTCGGTGGAAATCGAGGGAACCTGTATGTCAAAGAACTTCGAGGAGACAGTACGCCTCCAGTCCGAGAAAAGACAAGAGTGAATACGAGAAATAAGAGGAGAGAGACTACAAGGGATAGCAGAGGGCACAAGTAGCACTCCCCGTCTGGCCAGCTCATCAGCCGCGTCGTTCCCCGGGAGAAACGAGTGTTCGGGGACCCATTGTAGTCTAATAGAACAGAAGGAGAGAGAAGACAGTTCGTGCCAAATCTGCCACAGAGTTTGAGATAACAGGAAAGATGGAGGAGAGGACAGAACGAGAGTCAGATAGTAGGAGAAGAGAAGAGAAATGGCAGACTTGTTGGTGCTGCCGAGACCAGCAAAGAGCGTGCACAATGGCGCAGGCTTCAGCGGAAAAACTTGAACACACTGGGCCTTTCGAAAAGGAAAGAATGGCCTCAGTGCCACAGAGAGAGCAGTTGGCAAGAACGCCGGAGTCGCCCTTGCCAAAAACAAAAGGAACAGAGCCGTCTGTCCAGAGTACCAGATCATGAGAGGGGAGAGAGTCAAGATGGGCGAGAGCCGCACCTTGACGAGAGAGAGGGGAATCAGAGCGAGAGCATGGAGTGGAAAGGGTGGACTCCACCGTGAACGAAGGCAGATTCCAAGGAGGAAAGGGAGGGCAAGCAAGAAGAGTCTCTCTAGAACAAGTAGAAGGAAGCATGAGCGGGTGAGTGGACGCAAAAGCTCTCCAGGACGATCTGCACAGTCTTGGTTTCACTCCAAGCCTGGCCAAACCTGAAATGTGAAAGGAGGTTGGGAGACCAAGAGCCCGCTCATAAGATGAAAGAGTGAAATGAGTCAGGGTGGCTCGTAGGGGAGATAAAGAAGCCTTTGGGAGTAGTAGAGGGATAGGGGAGGACGAGAGGCAGCCGGTGATGGCGCGACTGGTCGCTCGGTGGAGGTGTTCCAATTTGGTGAAATTGGTAGCGCTTAGGAAAGGAAACCATCCGGGTGAAGCGTAAGTGAGAAGGGACCGAAGAAAAGATTTATACAAAACAGAGAGGGACTCCTTAGAAGGGCCCCATGACGAAGCAGAGACACAGCGTAAGGCCTTGAGACGTGGAAAGAACTTCAGCAAAGATACATGCTTAGAAAAGGAAAGAGTGCGGTCGAAGGTAACCCCAAGAAAAGTTGGAGTGAGATTGAAACGAAGACGGGAGTTGAGTAGGAGGAGGTTGGGCTGGAGGTTCGCTTGGTGGGGATCCACTGAGAAGAAGAAGGACGCCTCACATTTGCTCGGATTGAGAGGAAGACACTAGTACTCATACCAGCGCTCCAATTGAAACAGAGCTCCTTGTGTGGCCTCCACCGCAGTACGGACCGAGAGAGAGGAGGACCAAATAGCCATATCGTCAGCGTAAAGAGAACAGCTGACAGAAGAAGGCAGAGAGGCCGGAAGATCATTAATGAAGAGAGAGAAAAGCGCAGGGCCAAGAACGGATCCTTGCGGATCATCTCGACGGACTCGAAAAGAACGACTTTTGTGATTTTGAAAAACCACACAAGCGCGCGTATCAGAAAGGAAAAGTTGAGTCCAACGAGCAAAGCAAGGATGGAGGCCAGCCGAAATAAATAAGTTTGTGGAAAAGGACGGGATACCAGACAGAGTCGAAAGCTTTAGAGAAATCGATAGTTGAGAGAATCGTCCAAGAGCCCGGCCTGGGTTTGTTAAAGCCTTAAAGCCATCCGAAATGGACTGAGAAAGGTACAGAATTTGATCGAGTGTTGACCGACTAGGGCGGAAACCGGCCTGGCGGGGAGAGAGAATGGAATTAGATTCCAGAAAGAAGAATAGACGGGATAGAATGATGCGTTCAAACAGCTTTGATACGCAGCAGGTGAGAGAGATAGGCCGGAAGGAAGCAGGAGAGGCGAGAGGCTTTCCCATCTTGTGGATGGGAATAGTAGAAGATGTCTTCCAGATGGAAGGAAAGAAATGTGAAGACCAGGAGAGATTGAAGATGTAAAGAAGAAAATCCATGCCAGAGCGAGGAAGGTGCTTTAGCATGGGATAGGCAACTTTGTCTGGGCCAGTGGCAGTGTACGAGGAGAGGTTGGAGGCAGCCGTAAGAAATTCCGCCGGAGAGAAAGGAGAGCAAAAGGAAGAGTGAGACTCCACAGGGCACGTGGCTCGGCGGAGCTCAGTGAGGTAGCCTCTGGCTCTGCTACGCAGAGCCTTTGGCTGAGAAACGGAAAAGTGGGATCTTAAGTAAGGTTCATAGACCGAAGCCGATTCCCTGGGAGAAGAACAGTTGGGGAAGATAGGAGAGGAGGAAGAAGAGCCAACGACAGAGCGAAGAAGAGAGTGTGCAGATTTAGGGTTAGACCTAGGTGAAAGAGAAGAGCAAGTCGTCTGCCATGCCTCAGTCTTGGCCTTGGCGATGACTGACGAGGTGCATCGAGAAGCGGAGATGTAAGCCTGTCGATCTTCATCACTTCCGTGAGCGGCAGCAAAAGCCTTGCGTCTTTCACTAACTGCACCTTCCACCTCAGCAGACCACCAGGCTTTAGGAGGGTGTTTGATGCGGCCGAAAGGAATGGAAGATTTGGCCGCATTCAGTGCCAGAGAGGTAAAGAGAGCAGCAGCAGAGGAAAGAAAAAGAGACGAGTATTCCTCTGCAGAACGATAGTGAGGGTCAATGTAGGAGGCAAAGCCATCCCAGTGAGCTTTCTGAAAGTTGAAGGAAAAGGGACGCTCGTTGGGGCAATAGGCCGGGGAAAGAGGGACGGATAGAAGAATTGGTAGATGGTCAAAACCCAGGTCTTAAAGCACCTTCCAGGAGCAAGAAAAGGCAAGAGAAGAGGGAGCAAACGAGATGACAGGAGAGAAGCGATGTAGAAGGGTGGGTGTGTCAGGGTCATTGAGGGGGAGGAGGTCAGAAGAGATGACCCAATCGAATACTTCTTTCCCAAGGGGGTCGGAAGTACCTCTTGAGTCCCATAGGGTGTGATGGCAATTGAAGTCCCCTAGAATGAAGAGATTTCTGGAAAAGGAAAGAATGGAGGGAGAAAACGAGTCTGTTCTGCCATTCGTCGAAGAGGAGAAAATAGGGGGAGGCATACACATTGAGAAATGAGAGCGGGGAGGAGTTGTTTAGAGAGATGTTGATCCCTACATAATCAGAGTAGGGATCAAGCGAAGAAAGAGAGGAGGCAGAAAGTTCAGAAAAGGATAGGCTCTGCCTTGAAGAAAATGACCACGCCGCCGCCACTAGCGTGCGTGACATCAGGAGAGAGAATGCCAGACCGGGGGTGAGTGCAATCAGAACGCAGAGCCCAGAATCCAGGAATCCGGAAAGAGGAAAATGAATTAAGATTGGATTCCTGGATGCAGATAAGGTCGACAGGATGGGACAAAAGAAAGTGAAGTAGTTTAGTGTTCCCGGGTGGAAGACCTCCTGCATTCCATTGAAGAACCCTGAGAGAGTCAAGGGGGGAAGGCAGGAGGCACAGAAGGACAGTTAGGAGCAAGGGACGGTGGTGAGGGGGCAGAGGGAGTAGATATATAATGGGCAGATGGGGTATAAGGGAATCGGAGACGAAGGTGGGGCGAGAGTGCAGCATTAGCAGAGGGAGGCCAGATTGTACAGTGAGGGTATACATGTCGGAGGAGTCCGAGGAGAGAGTCACAGTGTTACGGCAGCGGGGGAAGCTCCAAGAGTAAGAGTTGCCAAGAGCTCTAAATTGGAGAGAAAAGGTTGTGAGCACCTTAGATGGACCCATTTGGAGCAGGCGCAGCATTGCACTGACTTGCCCCGCCAGGTCACATTTCCAGCGCACACAGTGCAAGGAAAGATGGGGCCGGGGTTGGGATGAACGTTACCGCTCATCAAGACAAGGGGAAGAATGAGGAGACGAAGAAGGGCAGGAGAAAGAGAAAACAGGCGACCGATTTCGAAGAAGCTGTGTGCTGCTTTACTGCGGTCGTTCAGGGGGCAGCATAGCGAAAAAATGAAGGAGAGTGCCCGGGGTAACTGGGACCCTCGGGAAGGCCAACAGCCATTTCGACCCAACCCAAACGGGGTCGGGGACCGCACCACCACGTTGAGGCAGCTGTTGATTGGTGCAGTGCAGCGCTTTTTTTCTTGTTTATTGCCATTAGGGTTGGTAGAACTGAAGTGTTGCCAACTGATTTTTAATATTGGTAATCAATCTTGACTTCGGAGCAAAAGATTTAAAGTTTGAAACTCTTCCGAAAACCGTTGTTATTGGTCAGGAAAATCTTCCGAAGTTTGGAGCGAAAGGTGTTGTTCGAAAGCGAGTGTGTACTGCGTAGTGGTAGACCCCAAAACGGGGAAAAGGACCTAAAATCAATTATATAATAACACCATTCAATTAAGGCTTGGAATTTGCCACGCGGAGTTAGCAGAGATGAGATAATGAAGTTTATAGTCGACTCATAGAATTGATACCCGCGCTACTTCACTAAAAAGGAAAGCGGCTTAGAAGATGCATAATACAAGATAACCTCAAGCCCACGGCATATCTTATGTTTGGTGATATACATAATCTTAATCTTGACTAATGATGTAAGATCGTATATTATGGTTTTCGAACATCGGAAAAATAGTTCCCGTGAAGTATGTGATCTACGTGTATTTCTTTATTATAGCTTGTGATCTACTTGTCATAGTGAGGGTTTGATTTAGGGTTACGGTTATTTTCCTTTTCGTAGATCGCCTACTAGACTACCCGTACTGTTACATAACTGCATTTTTCATGTAGATATCACATACAATACAAGATTACAAGGAAAACATCAGTGTACAGTTCCATCCAAATCAACTTTTTATTCAGACCCGTTTTAGAGCGAATGATGCTGCTGACGCACAGCATACCCATCGGCACTACTTTTTCGGCGTTTGCAAGCTTAGGCAATGAGTGTATGTTTATTTATTGTATGTCTACCACTACAGAATTGATTCAGTTTGTGTCTACTATTGCAAAAATTCATGTTTATTTTCGGATTGTCATGCAAGGAGCAAGGCTATAGACGTTCTGTTTGATTCTTATTCTCAACTTATCTGCTATTTCATCTTGTTTGTTGTCATGAGTAACCCAAGTCGCATGCGACTTCAAATTTTTGTGCCGTTACAGGTGGGGCATCACCGTTTATCTACTACAGCGCATCCACTCGCTGCTTCAAAACAACGCAATGCAGCGGAACCGAAATTACCTGATGACGTTTTCGGAAATCGTGAGTGCAGTTTTATCAGTTATGTGTTATATTGATAATCTGGAATATTTTGAAGCCCGCCATTGTATAGGGTTGAAACCTGCAATTGCCTAAAAAGTCAAATTTATTTAGCAATCAAAGGCGATTGTTTATGACGTTTGGCGTTAGGTAGAATTGGCCTGTTAAAAACTTATTCAGATCATCAAACACAAAACTTATTCAGACCATCAAACACAAGATGTCCAGTGTTCATGTCATTGCAAGTGACACAAGCCATCGTTTGAAAGTAAGCATTGTTACATTCGACCATGCAACGTGCTTCGAGCGCTCATCCTGGGAATTTTCATCGTTAGTTAACGCTTCATGATTTCGCAGCTCACTGTTGCTCTATTGCGGACCTGGAGGATAGAGTTTGCAGAAAACAGTGCCGTATGGAAAACGAATTTATTTTGTTACTGTTGTTTCGTTTTCTTTCAGCCGCAGAATTGCTTGCACTGATGAATCCCGGTTTGTTTGGTGTCCCCTCAAACGTAGATCCAATGGCCGTTAAAGCTTTGTTCAGCCAATACAAGCAGCCTGGCCCATTACCTTTTGCTCGTAAGTATTTTCAAGAATTTGCAGTTTCGTTAAACTCAAGAGCACTGACACATTACACTGAGTTCAATTGACGTCATCCGTGCTGTTAAAGTAGACTATCAGATACAGTGTTGCCATTCCTTTTTTGCGAATCCTCGCTGCCATAATCATTGATTTTTGTGTTTTCTTTAAAGCACAATTCCCAATATCCATTGAGAAATTTAGCATTGGCTTCATAACTTACAACTTATCCCAAAACCGTTTGATTATTTCCTTGTTTTATGCTCTACATAAATTCCTATCGCTTCGTTGGCAAAAGTAGTGGTGTGAGGCTGCGCCAATCATGAGGGAGAGATTGCAGGTACGTTTCCTCTGTTATCGCTGCAGTGATCGCTGTTGTAAAACACATTGCTGCAACTCAGCTGCAGCGCTTGAGACAGAAATGCGTTGCACTGGTGGCTTTGAACACAAATTGTTCTATTTATAGCTGCGAAAGTTTTTCTTTGAAAAAAGTGTGACCTACCTGTCACCAAGACCAATTTCTTCCTCATTTTAGACCCTGTTAACTTTTGACATTTTATGTTCTACCTTCAGCTGGCCTCCATCCTGCGTTTTCGGCGGCGGCTGCCTCCGCATTGGCTCGTCAGTTTCCTGTTGTGTCAGCTGAAAATATAGAGAAGTCCCGCCACAACTTGCTGGTACATGACTTCAAAACAAAACAACAGTTGCTGCAACAGCCTGGTTTGGCAAGCTTAGCAGCGGTGGCCGGCGCTGGTGAGTTATGAATTGGCTTTGTTTTAAGCTCGAGTTGGTGTTGTTGTTGCCAGCAAATTGGCTATTTTCTAGCTTCATTGGATTAGACAGTAAAGCTGTTCACCCATCACGTCGCAAGCGGCAACTGCAGAGCACCAACGAATGGCAATCTGCCTTGGTGAAGGTCTGATGGACTGTCGCTTTTTCTCAAGCCCGTTCTTAATCAAGTTGCTCTTTAAAACTAATATCAGCTTCGTGTTTGCCTCCATTTCAATGAAGAGTAAAAACAAAAGCCGGTTGGCTGTTGCTTCTACCGCAACTAAGCAATCCAAAATTTAAACGTTTTGCCCTATTGTATCAGTGTGGTACTGTAGTACAATTGCATTTATTCATTCGTTTGTTATTTTTTCCAGCTCGATTGCCATACCCTGTCACATCACTCCAAGCTGCTGTTGCGGCACAGAATCAACCTGTGTCGATTGGAATCGGATCCGCAGGCATGCCGCCTCGTCATTCCGGTATCACAATTTTTTAACGTAGCTTCACAACGTGTTTTATTGTGTAGCTTATTGTGTCCGGTTACGAGAAAGCCTTCATGATCATGCGTTGTTTGAATCAACTTCAGTGTTTCTGGTATTTATTGGCACATTACTTTTACTAAAGACAGTGCGACCTAGAATTTTTCAGTCACCGGTTTTTTCGTCTCTGCAGCCACTGGTCGCCGGTTCGATAAAATTTTGAAAGTTCAGACGGCCTGAAACACTCCAATTTCAAGTGTGATGGCCGGCTTTGTGCCTCATGACTACCGGATAATTAAAAATCTAGGCATTTTTAATTTCAAAAATAGTAAAGTTATCGTCTTTTCTTGTTTACCTACTTGTTTATGGAAAGCTGTGAAACCCTTGGCTGAGCAATTTTTATTGTGAGTTTATTGATTGCAGCGGTATTTTTCAGACTCTCCAGCATCACTTGAACGATTTAACTTCATTCCCCAGCATGGAACTATTTCATCACAAGGATCCCCCCACCGGAGCGAAACACCCAAGACTCCTAATCCTCAAAGTCCTTCTTCTCCACACACTGCTTTGAAAGGGCAGATAATCCCAGGATTAATGGGCTTGCCTCACGAGGGCCTAATCCATACAGGGATCGAACGTAGGCATTCAGGAAGTCCGCACGTGCCAGATCTCCGCCATCAGCCATTACTTGCTTCTTCTTTGAAGCATCAGTCGGCGGGCAAGTACAGCCACTCCATGCCCGAGGGTTTAGCTGTCCAGGAATCTTCCCTCCTCGCTCACAATCCTTTTGGGAGTACGCCGCACCTTGTTCGACAAACCACGAGTCCGTTACCGTCCCAACGGCCAAAGTCGGTCAAGCAGGAAAGAAGCGCCGATCTACATCATCCTGCTGATCCTCAACGCCGCTACGCTCTCTCTCCTGATCAAGCTCGGAGTTTCGCAACTTCCTACGCGGAGTCGAACCGACCGAGTCAACGATGGGAAACCCATGCGCCATCCACTTCTTTGGAATCTGCCCATAAGTAAGAAAACTTTTCTAGCTTTTACATTATTTTAACGTGCATCATTCCATCTTGAATCTTCTCAGCTGCAGTTCTATATATAACCTTTCGATTGACCTTAATATGCTAACTTGACTGGTTGAACTGCATTACTGTAAGCCGCTTATAGCTCATTCATTTAGTTATTTGTGGGCGTCTCAGTTATTTTTTAGTTGAATTGTTTTCGATAATCAATATGGAATCAAGCGTACAGTTTTTGGATTTGCTTCTTTTATAAAGTCAGACAAAACAACAATTTATTTTGTTAGTTTTTTATTGCTTCCAGCTAGAACCCATTGTTTAATCATAACCTACAAGAAGCTACTGATCTGACTTTGCGCAAGTGGTTTGACGTAGCGGAGACTGCTCGCAAGTAGTGAGGACTGGGGGCCATTTGTTTATTTTTCCTGGTCATGGGAATTTATTAGAGCAAAATTCTTCTACGGGGAGCATGCCCTTGCGTACACCCAACCCCAGTTTTCTGACATAAGTGGTCCAATCTAGCAATTAAGCTGGCAACCCCACCATTAACAGTCAGACTGCAATTAGTAGGTACCCGATAGTCGCCACTTACCACATGCTGGGTAAACAGTTTCACTATTCTTTAAAACCGGTGAAGTACGGTGAATCGCAAATCAAGTCAAATAAACAAGGAAAGCATTTGATTCCGCTTCAGCTGTACAACCGCGTGATAGCGCCTTAATAATGTGTGGTTGTTGATTACAGGATGGCTCCCAAGCAAGCATGGCTTGGTTCTAACATGGTGCCGAGTACATCCGATGCAGCGTTGAAAGAAGCTGCAGAAAAACAGGTAAGACACCTCTAGAAGTTGATTCTGTGCTCGATCTAAAATATAATCCTCTTTTCCCTCTTTTTTTTGGCTGAAAGGCTCTGTGCGTCACGTGATAGTGTTTTAAGCGTTATATCTAACCCAAGAAGTTTCAGATGCATGTTGACTCCTCTGCCTATCCTTCTCATATGCAGCAAGAAAGGGCGGCAAAAGATCTTAAAACGAAGGGCCGCGCCACTATTACCCCGAAGTTGTTGATCAGTACGATAATCGACCACAACATCAATCAATATGCAGCAGACAAGGCAAGATTGGTGTGTTTGGGTAGTTTTGATCAAAAAGTCATACTTTTTTTCCGTAGACTAAACAAAAAGAACCTGAAGTGTTACCACTCTCGCATGCGCTGGAACGCAAGATATCAGAAGGACACATAAAAGACCTGAAGGTAGTTATTAGATTTCGTTTTTGCTGTGCAATGTTTTCACCGCTTCGCAAGAAAAACTAGTAATAAGCCAACGCTCAAGAAGGCGAAGAAGACTTGCGACTGATTTTAGAAAGAGTCTTCTGAGGTCATTCGGAGGGCAGCACGGGAAAAGCATGATTGGAAGGGAAGTGCTTCGAATTTTCCTCGAGTTTGGAGGCCAACAGACACCTCGATCCAACCGAACGGGGTCGCGGACCGATTACCACTGGGGGCCGCTGTTGATGGGTGGAGATTATCTCCTACTCGTCGCCGCTGTGACTGTTCTAATGCTACGAACAAAATACACACGATACAAACAAGCTATGAACGACATAAAACAATGTCGTAGCCTTAATATTGCCGAATTTGTTTAGGTTACGGAGCCAGTGGAACAAAAGCGGTATAGCGTTGGTTCAAAGCCCGACAAGGATAAAAGCAATTCTTATCCTTTCACTCGTACAACTACGCTTTACGAACATTCAACGGATATTATAGCAAACATGTATAAGTAAGTGCCATTACATTCAACATAAATGAGAGCATTGCAATATATATCATGCCCTTTGCTGTGTGTTATGTGAACTAGTTTTTGTGTTATGCTCTTGCTTGCTGCTGCTATGACGTCCAACAGTGGCTACGTGCACTGGCCATTGAAGCCCGTAGTACTGTTTTTAATCATGACTGGGTAAACTCAGTGCCATAGGTCACCCTCCACCTTTCCCTTATTGCTGAGAGCCTTGCAGGAGTTTTGCAAATACCATTGGTAAAGTGTTCAGTATGACTTGACAACAGTATTGGAGGAAGGTCTACCAATTGAAAACGGATGTTGTAATTACTAAATACCCACCACACCGGTTCTTGCGCTGTGTAAGGCCACGCTTTGTGCAACAGCTTCACAAACCGGGTAAGAACAGTGAAGCAGTTTACCCAGCATTTCTTTTTGGAGGCGACTTTTGGGCGCCACCATTTTTGGTAGTGAGGTTACCGGTTTGTAGTTTGTTATCATGAGTGATTCGAAATGTACTGTCGCTTTTATTTTGTCGATTGTCGATCAGATCTTTTTGTGAAGCTGAATTAGCGTTTGTTGCTGCGCCTCCAGCGATAGAGGGGGGGGGGGGGCAGGCACAACGAGAACTTGGGTTCCATGTGTGCATTCAAATACTGACTTCTGAAGTTAATAATGTCACATTCTTTCATGCTCGAATAGACTTCAATAATATATCGTATCGTTTTTCAGAGGGGATCCTACCAAAGTTTCTCTTTCCGATTTTAAACCTGATCCATCCAAGGCAAAAGAAGTGGGATTGCAGGTGTGTTAAATATGTTGGTGAAAAGTAGATCAGGATTAATCTCAACTACCTGGAGGCTGCCGGACCCCAAACGACGATGTAGCTTTTTATTTAAACAGAAATCAGATTTCAGACACAATCACCCGATGTACTTGATACGACCATCAAAATGTGTTAAAAAGATAAAGGCTGTATGAACAGTTATTTTTCGTTGAAATCGATTCTTACTTTATTTTTAATTATTTTAAGTAAATTTTTCACAAGCGATTGGGTTGATTGTGTCTACACTCTAATGTCAAGAGTGATTTCAAAATATTTACAGTTGATTTTTTTTTTTGTTGCACGGGGTAAACTGAAAGTGTTCTGGGCTAGAACGCACGTTGGGTTCAAAAGACGACTCTAAATATCACTTATGTTTTTGAGAAAAAAGTCTAAAATCTAAGGCTTCCACGCTAATTAAAATCTGATGCAAAAACAAGTTGTTAGTTGAATGCGATAACTGCAGTACAGTCAGTCAACACTATGATTGAAATGCACGACGATTGTTTTAGAAGCAAAAAGAACAATAAGATAATGTTTTTGGCGACAGGCTTGGAATTAAATCCAGTCTGAGAAAGCAGAACACAACGCCTTTCAGAAACTCTCATTTTGTAATACAGTCTTTTCACATTTGTAACAACTGCCGCCGTGGTTTATTACTAATCGTTTCAGACTTCGGATCAAAAGGTCTGGAGTTTGAAACTCTTCAAGCACTGTTGGTATTCGTCAGAAAGGGCACCCGACGTTTATAGTTTTGCGTGCTCCAGCAAAAACTCTGGTTCGTAATCGAATGTGCAGTGGTAGACAAAGAATAAATCAGCGCAACTATGCCTGCAAAAACCTGGGTGAAAAGGACGTACAGTCGACACATTTATGAAAATACCACCTTTAAACCTCATTTGCAAGGTAAAATGATGACGTTATTTTCCAACCGAAATGTGTTTTCGCAGGCTTCACCTCGGTTCTTCAATGTACCAAGCAATATTGCTGCTACGGCAAATGATGATCAGCAAAGCAAGAGAACTGACGGTAGTGCTTTATGTTTTAGCAACTCTGCAACAAACTTTCTAGTTTGGTGTCAAATTTTAGCTCAAAGCGGTTTATAAAGCTTTTAACGAATTAAAAATTGCTAGCAAATAGATGTATTATAACATTATTTAATGTTTTCTATTAAGTGAAATAGATTTTTTTCGTGAGCTGTTTATAATCTTGGTTGTTGCTCGCCTTCAAGCTCTTATTTCGATTTTGAAATAGTTTTCCAGCAACTACAACTTAAATTAGAAGATGATCACAGAGCACAGACCCACTTACAGGATCATTGTTTGCCTTGCGCTCGAATAGTTCTCGTTAGTTGTGTAGCATGGTTGGAAATGTTCAACGCCTTTATTTTATGCTTAGTAACTCGGACCAACTTGCTGCTTCAAACATTTGCCCCGCAAATGGGAGACCAACCGTTGGAATCGATTATAAGAAAAGCGTTGACTGAGGTAACTTGTCTTAGACCTAGTGACATGGCCAATATGGTCTCATAGTTTTCTTTCATCACTTTATGTTGGCAAAAATGCTTTAGAATTCGTTGCAGTCTATTGATGCAATAGCAGGTGGTTAATATCAGACGTGCATGGTATCACCTCTACTTACCTACGTGTAATTTTCGGTAGCCCAAAAACCAAAGTGTTGCTCTCGATTAGAACGCTTCATTACCAAAGCAAAAGCTCACGTCTAAGAATAGCTGATGTAGATCGTAAATCCGAGCTGATGTAGATAGCAGATAGTGATGTAGATAGAATAGCTGATGTAGACCGTAGATTTTTGCGGCTGCCACCAATCTCTCTTCCACTGCCACTGGCCCAAGTAAAGTTGACCAGCCCAGGCTAAAGCACCTTCCTCACTCTGATATGGATTTTCTCCTACACGCTTTCAATCTTTCCTGGTTTTTGCATTCCTTTCCTTTCACCTGAAAGACATCTATTATTCCCATCCGTAAGATGGGAAAGCTTCTCGACTCTTCTGCTTCCTTCCGGTCTATCTCTCTCACCTTCTGAGTCTCAAAGCTTTTTGAACGCATTATTCTATCGCGTCTACTCTTCTTTCTGGTGCCTTAACTTTATTCTCTTTCCCTGCCAGGCCGGTTTCTGCCCTGGACGGTCTACTCTGGATCAAATTTTATTTATTTCTCAGTCTGTTTCCGATGGCTTTAACAAACCCAAGTGAAGGATTCTTGCTACGCTGGCCTCCCTTCTTGCTTTGCTCGTTGGACTCAACCTTTCGTTTCTGATAGGCGCGCTTGTGTGATTTTTCAAAATCACAAAAGTCATTCTTTTCGAGTCCGTCGAGGTGTTCCGCAAGGGTCCATTCTCGGCCATGCACTTTTCTCCTTTCACCAATGATGTTCCTGCTTTTCTGCCATTTTCCGTCAGGTATTCTCTTTATGGTGACGATCTGGCCATTTGATCCTCCTCCCTCTTGGTGCAGTGGAGGCCACACAAGGAGCTCTGATTCGACCTGAATGCTGGTATTTTCCTCTCAATCGGAGCAGATGTGAGGCCTCTTTGTTCTTAGTGGATCCCCACCAAGCTAACCTCCAGTTCCAACTCCACTTATTCAACTCCCGCCTCCGTTTCAATCCCACTCCAACTTTTCTTGGGATCATTTTCGACCGCACTCTTTCCTTGTCTAAACATGTATCTTCGCTGAAGGCCAAGTTCTTCCATCGTCTCAGGGCTTACGCTGTATCTCTGCTTCTTCTTCTCTTCTGTATAAAGCTTTTCTTCGACTCCATCTCACTTTTGCTTCACTTGGATGGTTTTCTTTTCTTTTAGTCATTAGCAATATTATCAAATTGGAACGCCTTTACCGAGCGGCTTGTCGTACCATCTCCAGCTTCCTCTAGTCCTTATCCCACTTCTCTCTGAGACGTCTTAACCACCTCTACGGGTCACCCTTACTAATTTCACTCTGTCATATTTAAAAATTCACCTTCGTCTTCCAACCTTCTTTCCCATTTCAGGTTTGGCCAGACTTGGAGTGAAACCAAGACTCTGCAGATCTTTCTGTAGAGCTTTTGCGCCCACTCACCCGCTCATGCTTCCTTCTATTTCTTCTAGGGAGGCTCTTTTTGCCTGCCCTCTCTCATCTCCTTGGAATCTGCCTTCGTTCACTGTGAAGTCCACCTTTTTCTGTCCATGCTCTTGCTGTGATCCCCCTTTCGCCAAGGTGCGGCTCTCTCCCACCTCATGATCTGGTGCTTTAAACAGACGGCTCTGTTCCTTCTCCGTTTGGCAAAGGCGGCTCTGGCGTACTTGCTAACTGCTCATTCTGTGGCACTGGGGCAACTCTTTTTCAGCTGGCCCAATATGTTCCAGTTTTTCCGCTGAAGCCTGCGCCATTGTGCACGCTCTTTGCTGGCCTCGGTAGCACCAACAAGCGTGCCACTTCACTTCTCTCCGACTCTCGTCTGTCCTCACCACCTTGTCTTCTCCGTTTTTCCTTTTACCTCAATCTCTCTGTCAGAAACTGTCTTCTTTCTCCCTGTTTTGTCGGGCTACAATGGGTCCCCAGACAATGATTTCTCCCAGTGAGTGGCGCAGCTAATGAGCTGGCCAGACGGGGAGCGCTACTCGTACCCTTTGCAATTCCTTTAGTCTCTCACCTCTCGTATTCACTCTTCTCTTTTCTCGGACTGGACGCGTACTGTCTTATCTAAATTCTTAACACACAGGTTTCCTCGATTTCCACTGAGGAACTTGTGCTCCCTCGTCTTCGCTGCAACGGACAAAGCCCACTGGTAAACTCTTATCTCTCTAGGATTGTCAAAATCGAGAATTTTTCATGCAGTGCCTGCGGACATCTTTCCCAGGACACCTCTCATCTCGTTCTACACTGTCCAGCAACGGACTGTATGCGACTCTATGTTGGTGTACGACCTCTGATCCAGGCCCTGAAGAGTTTCCCGGCTTCTGGGGCTTCATGGTCTTCCGCCATGCCCCTATCCCTCGATAGGGGTCGGGTAGCAACAACAGTCCTTCTCGAAGCCAATATGCCAATGCTGACTTAGAGTGTTTACGATTGACTGATCTTTATCAAGATTAAAATCATTATTCACAGACAAATCTGAACTCAGCAGTTTCCTTCCCGTGCATTTTTAATCGATAATTCACTGCTTTCATAATTAATTTATTTTGATTTTGAATGATTTCAAAAGTGGAAAATGTATAGAAATTGGTTGTGAGCCTTTGACCACCGATTGCTGACTGCTTCATCAGAGCTTCAGTTCAAACTACATCTCAAACCTTTATAATTTTGATCGAATCTGAGAGGTAGTAAGCTACTCTATCGCTGGCTTTACACTTTTAAACCGATTTAAAATTTCCATCGATTAGTCGAGGACGCCGTAATTACCGCTAATTTTTTGTGTATCACCAGAATCAAGCTTCTTCATCCGCAACACAAAGCCCGCCCATTACCGAAGCTGTCCGCCAAAACAGGTAAAGTTGAAATATATTTAAGTGATTCAAAGATATAGTTTTATACTTGATCTGCCCTCAATGTGTTATCTGAGGTTGCTTAATGGGTCACACCGATGACTAAAAATTAAAGTTTCTGCTAGTGAAATCACTGGTCACATGCGTAAACACCCAAAACGCAGATCACATGTTCCACTTCCGTCTCGTTCCCCCCACTTTTGCAGCTTACTGGATCTGAATGGCAAGCGGTTTCTCGAAAAGTGCCACAGCCAAGATATATGATCCCGCATTGCAGCCTCTTCAAATGAAAAAAATCATTGAGCAAAATTTATCATTTTCGACTCTGCTATAGTAGAAGCCGCAAGCAAATTTTCTCCGCACGTTGCTGCCGTGAACTTAACATATGAAGTACTCGCTACCAATGTTGGCATTTGACAGTTCAGAACATTGAATTTGCAACTATTTGGTACACATCGTTGCTCATTGAAAGAAAATTTCGCGCTCAAAACTAAATAGAACTTGGCAACACTGCTCTCCGCGATGGCAGCTGTGGTCTAAACGGGTTATACTTGCCAGGTTACGTCAGTAAATAGTAAATAAGTGTTGGATGTAACGCTTGCTTATCAACCTCTGATATAAATGCAAGTGGTTAGTGCTAGGCATGTATCTTTTTCCATAGCCTTGCAAGGTCAGTAAGCGGTCATGACACGAATAGTTTATCCAATGGTATTTCAAAAAAAGTGCGGTGTGGTTAACGTGAGGACTAGTTTCGATGGCAACTGATTTGTCGTATCGGAAACGTGTTAACCTTGATGAGAAAACTTTATTTCAATATTTTAGACCTGATAGTGCTTCTGGAATGATTGCTGGCATGCGGCCCGGTAGTGGGACCCCGTTTCAACCTAAAACCTCGGTCGCCTCGTTTCAAAGTGGCGCGCAAGAGCAGAAGAGGACGATGGAAGCGAGCCATTTTGGTGAGTGACAATTTGCAAAATTCTGCCACGATTCACGAATGAGAAAACTTGCTTCCTTGTGTCGGTTTACTCTCAGGCTTGATTCGTTGTTACCAGTGTTGCTGGTACAGTTCATTTCAACCACAAGTGGGGCAAAACTTGCGTCAAATGCCATTCCCAATGGAACGACAATGCAGCTTCCATTTAGATTTCAACTAGTTACCTCATAGCTCTCAGATAAGTACTCAACCACAGATCTCTGTCGTTGTTGATTGTGCATTGCTCAATGTTCATTTGAAGTTTTTAATTTTTGGTACGTATTGTTATTCGAATTCTGTACGTATTGTTAATTTTTTGTTTTCCTTGGAATGGGCATGGCAAGAGGCCAGTCGGTGCCAGAAATCGAGGAACTACCTACGACCTAAATCAAAGGTTTTGTAAAGAAAGAGTCATTTAGTAGATGGCGTGAAGAGTCCGCAGGACAGAAAAAAAGCTGTCCTGAGTTGGGATGCCACTGGTAGTACTAAAAGGATTCTTGAGTCTGGTGTTTCTGGAGTGATAATCATTCAGAAGAAGGCAGTGTCCGTTTCACCAAAGCGGTAGAGGGTGCAGCGAGCCTGATGAGAAGCACAGCTTCTTTCATAGAAACTGGTTTGATTTTTACATTTCTTCATTTTCCGCAATTTTTGTATGAATTTGCAGGGAGAAATTCTCCAGCTGCTACTGCCCCACCGCAGATGTTCAGCGCGCTGTCCCTGAGAAAGAACCCACCCAATTGTCCTACTCAACAGGTATCTGTATACTAGAGGATGTTTTTACGTTTGACTTGAAAGGTCTGGTGTACTTGCTATCAAAACAGCTCTAAGGTAAACCTTCGATTGTCTCGCTTCTTGCCAAGTAATCCTACCCTATATTTTTATATTAAAATCTGTTGCATTTTTAATAATGCGACTACCCTGCTAACACGTCCGCATAACTGCTGTTCCATGAGTGGCTGGCTACTAAAGTTCCACTGCTGTTAATTTCCGGTTTAGTTGCGATTTTCTATCTTGGGTATAGTAGTGGTTATTGCTTTTTCTATCGTCTACGACTTTTGCGATGTCGTACAAGTTGTGTACCTCAGCAAAATTGACCAGTCACACACAACGTTGTTGTGTATTCGTAATGCGTACAATATGTTTAAACCATAAAGCTTGATGTCACGTAATCAGGAATAGTAAACAATAACCGCAGTTTTGTTTCTTTGAATAAACATGCATGCTAAAGTAGACGGAGCACTGAAATGCATTTCGGTTTTGCGAATTAAATCATGTTGTTCAATTTCTATCACTGCATCGCTATATACTACCTTAACAAGTTTGCTTATTCTCACGATAGTGTATCGCTTATAAGTAAAACGTGATTATATGTAGATTCCACCGCCATCTGTCAGTATACCAGGAAGACCACCAGTTCTACCAGGTTTGTTTAAAACATATCAGTTCAATTTTTGGTAGTAATCTACTGTTGACCCTTTTGTTGATTCTTAACGGTCAAAGTCGTTTAATTTTTGGATTTTTACTTTTGAAAGCTCGATCAATTTTAACCAAATTTTTTTCTGTAGAATCGGTTAAGTGAGTATTCTCCAGTCGTTGAAGAATTTCTATCGGTTATACCAGCATATCTTTGTGTTCCGGCCCGCTTCAGAATTGCCAGTACTGCGGCTCAGTGCATTCGTACGACGAGCGAGGGAAATTAGCTTAAAGTTCTTTTCTCATGTGCACAACAACGTGGACATCATGAGGTACGAACCTACGATCATTGTCGCCATATACAGCTATCCAATCCACTCCCGTTCACGCTGCTGGTTAGGTTAAATCGATTATTATAACGGTGTGTATGTTTGAATGTGGTGTATGATTGAATTTCTTTTTCCTTTTGTAGTTGCCTCTAACGCTCCTGGTGGAGTTGGAACAACTGGAGTGTACCATCAGCAAGCGCCACTTCCGCCTACGGAGCGGGCTCCTATTCCCGCAAATGAATACGAGCCATTAAGCGATGATGATATGTAAAATTGATTGCTTAAGTATTCGCATATGTTATCCAATGTAGTAACTGGTTACTCCAAGGAATTGAACCTAAACCTACATCAGTTCCAATGTTGGTAGGGGGCAGTACGTTTTTCCCACCTCCCAGTATACCGTAGCGGTTACGTACCCCCCGCCTTTGTATAACTGGGAGGATATAACCTCATGCGATATTGAGTAGTAGTGGTCGCTGTTAATGCCGTCACTGCGGGGCTGTCTGTCTACCTTCTGCCTCAGTTTTTGGGTAACACCCTTGCTATAAAAGGCTATTATGAAAGCTAGAATCACGAAACTAGCGCGTGTAAATCTGTACAGTGTGTGTACGTTTGGTTGATAGATCCTTGGAGTTGAATATTACTAAAAAACTGGCATTTTCTATTACAAATAAATGCAAAACTGTTCGTTTCATGTTGTCATGAACGCGATCTGTAGCAAATCTATTTTCGACAAAAAAACAAGTATTGATATGGCTTTTTTGCTTGAAAACTGGTTTAATGAAAGGAATCAAGTCAAACTTGAACCACCAATTCTTTTATTATTGACAAATATTGAAGCTTTTTTCTTTTGAGATTGCTTTGGACTCGATTCAACGCAGTACCCAACAACAGTATTTAACGAACAGTGCATTAAAAGTTTAAATAAACACAAGGGTTTGATGGCGTCAGTCGCTCGCAAATTTAGAAAATTTTTACGGCGAGAGAGGGAGCGGAACGGTAAATCTTACAAAAATCAGTTTTCTATCCATTTTGAGAGTGTAAAAAAAGTTTTATTGCCTACCAGATTTTTTGTTTGACCGATTTCGCACAAAAATAATGTTTTACGTGTTGTTGTGCACCGTTCTTGTAAAAAGTAAATATATCTGAAAAATTTGAAAGGACTGATAGTACGATAGGATTCTTAATGGTATGTAGTAGTTTGAAGAAAGATATCTCCTAGGAAACCATAGTTAGAAAGTGGTAGTGGTAGTGCAAGGAAGTGATTTATGGCGCACGAATTTTGAAACTTTGTAAGGTCTATCATTGACCAAGCAAACCAAATACCCTTTAAACAAGAGAACCAAATAGTTTTAGGAGACTGCAAAATGACCTTATGCTTTAGAGCAGGCGTTTTTAATGATAAGGACGTGATACCGTGCTTAATCCGATTAGTGAAAACAAGTTGTTAATGAGGTTTTAACCTATTTTTCGAATTATGCGTATAAGGGCAGTGTTGTCACTAGTCAGTTTTACTTCAGAATTTTCCTGCACATCGTGGCTGTTCTAAAATTCTCAATAGCGTTGCGTATAGATTACTTTTTCTTTTAGCCAAGGACTGGTTGGTTTCGAACAACTATAATT
Source organism: Trididemnum clinides (assembly GCA_963675345.1). Lineage (NCBI taxonomy): Eukaryota > Metazoa > Chordata > Ascidiacea > Aplousobranchia > Didemnidae > Trididemnum > Trididemnum clinides. The sequence continues at coordinate 11,477,233 of OY776285.1, read as the reverse complement.
TCGTAATAGTAAACGTTGCCTTTGGCCTTTCCATTTAGAATTCCAGTTCAGTTGATAAGAGTCGCATATTATTTCAGCTATAAATGTTTAAAATTCCGCAAGACATTGTCATGTTTTAAGAAACGCAAGTGGAATGAAATTTGTCAGATACGATTTTACTATTGAAATACAATGACAGAAAAGGATGGAACTGATCGCGGTGCATAAATCACAAACCTTTAAGACTTCATGATCATTTCAATAATCGGGATTGGGATGCGAAGTCTGGAAATGATTTTAATACTTTGAAGCAGGGGCGTACGCAGATATTTACTTGGGGGATGAATTTCACGGGACAGTGGGCGCTGCAAGAAATTCAGTTGAGGAAAAGCGGGAGCAGAAAGACAAATGAGGTCCTCAAGGTACGTGGCTTGGCGGAGATCGAAAAGGCAGCCTCTGCCTCTGCTATGCAAGGCCTTTCGCAGGAAAACAGAAAAGTGAAATCTCAGGCAACCGGCGAAAACCGAAGCCGACTTCCTGGGAGAGGAACAGTTGGAGAAATTAGAAGAAGAGCCAACCACAGAACGAAGCAGAGTACACAGATTTATGAGAGATGTGAGCAAGTTGTTGCTGTTATTGTTGTTTACCCGACCCCTTCCGAGGGATGGGGCATGGCGGAATACCATGGAGCCCCAGAAGCCGGGAAACTCCCCAGGGTCTGGGCCAGAGGTCGTAGAAAGACAGAGAGTTGCCAAAGAGTAAGCGGCGCAAAGAGTCCGTAGCTGGACAGTGCAGAATGAGATGAGAAGTGTCCTGGGACGAGTGTTCGCAGACGCTGTAGGAAGGATTCTCGATTCTGCCAATCCTGGAGAGACAAGAACCTAAGAGGAGGCTGTGTCCGTTGCAGCGAAGACGAGAGAGGACACAGCGAGCATGACGAGGGAGCACAAGTTCCTCGGTGGAAATCGAGGGAACCTGTGTGTCAAAGAACTTCGATGAGACAGTACCGGTACGCCTCCAGTCCGAGATAAGACGAGAGTGGATACGAGAGGAGAGAGACTACAATGGGTTGCGAAGTGCGCAAGCAGCGCACCACGTCTGGCCAGCTCATCAGCCGCGTCGTTCCCCGGGAGGAACGAGTGTCCGGGGACCCATTGTGGTCTAATAGAACAGAAGGAGAGAGAAGACAGTTCGTGCCAAATCTGCCACAGAGTTTGAGATAACAGGAAAGATGGAAGAGGGAATAGGGTGGCGAGGACAGAACGAGATTCAGATAGTAGCAGAAGAGAAGAGAAATGGCCGACTTGTTGGTGCTGCCGAGACCAGCAAAGAGCGTGCACAATGGCGCAGGCTTCAGCGGAAAAACTTGAACATACTGGGCCTGCCGAAATGGAAACAGTGGCCTCAGTGCCACAGAGAGAGCAGTTGGCAAGAACGCCGGAGCCGCCCTTGTCAAAAACAAAAGGAACAGAGCCGTCTGTCCAGAGTACCAGATCATGAGGTGGGAGAGAGTCAAGACGGGCGAGAGCCGCACCTTGGCAAGAGAGAGGGGAATCAGAGCGGGGGCATGGAGAGGAAAGGGTGGACTCCACCGTAAAGAAAAGCAGATTCCAAGTAGGAAAAGGAGGGCACGCAAGAAGAGTCTCTCTAGAACAAGTAGAAGGAAGCATGAGCGGGTGAGTGGAGGCAAAAGCTCTCCAGGACGATCTGCAGAGTCTTGGTTTCACTCCAAGTCTGACCAAACCTGAAATGGGAAAGGAGGTTGGGAGACCAAGAGCCGCTCATAGGATAATAGAGTGAAATGAGTCAGGGTGGCTCGTAGGGGAGGTAGAGAGGCCTTGGAGAGAAGAGGAGGGATAGGGGAGGACGAGAGGCAGCCGATGATGGCGCGACTGGCCGCTTGGTGGAGGCGTTCCAATTTGGTGAAATTGGTAGCGCTTAGGAAAGGAAACCATCCGGGTGAAGCGTAAGTGAGAAGGGACCGAAGAAAAGATTTATACAAAACAGAGAGGGACTCCTTAGAAGGGCCCCATGAGAAAGCAGAGATACAGCGTAAGGCCTTGAGACGTGGGAAAAACTCGGCCTTCAGCGAAGATACATGCTTAGAAAAGGAAAGAGTGCGGTCGAAGGTGACCCCAAGAAAAGTTGGAGTGAGATTGAAACGGAGACGGGAGCCGAGTAGGAGGAGGTTGGGCTGAAGATTAGCCTGTTGGGGATCCACTGAGAAGAAGAAGGAGGCCTCACATTTGCTCGGATTGAGAGGAAGACACCACTCATACCAGCGCTCCAATCGAAACAGAGCTCCTTGTGTGGCCTCCACCGCAGTGGGGTCTGAGGGGAAGGTGGACCAAATGGCCAGATCGTCAGCGTAAAGAGAGCAGTTGACGGAAGAAGGTAGAGGGGCCGGAAGATCATCAATGAAAAGAGAGAAAAGTACAGGGCCAAGAACGTATCGTTTCGGAACCCCTGGACAGACTCGATAGGAACGGCTTTTGTGATTTTGATAAATCACACAAGCGCGCGTATCAGAAAGGAAAGATTGAGTCCATCGAGCAAAGCAAGGATGGAGGCCAGCCGAAATGAGTTTGTGGTAAAGGGCGAGATGCCAGACAGAGTCGAAAGCTTTAGAGAAATCGATAGTAGAGAGAATCGTCCGAGAGCCCGGCCTGGGTTTGTTAAAGCCATCCGAAATGGACTGAGAAAGGTACAGAATTTGATCTAGAGTAGATCGTCCAGGGCGGAAACCGGCCTGACGGAGAATTAGATTCCAGAAAGTAGAAAAGACGAGATAGAGTAATGCGTTCAAACAGCTTTGATACGTAGGAGGTGAGAGAGATAGGCCGGAAGGAAGCAGGAGAGGCGAGAGGCTTTCCCATCTTGTCGATGGGAATAGTAGAAGATGTCTTCCAGATGGAAGGAAAGAAATGCGCGAAGACCAGAAGAGATTGAAGATGTGAAGAAGAAAATCCATGCCAGAGCGAGGAAGATGCTTTAGCATAGGATAGGCAACTTTGTCTGGGCCAGTGGCAGTGTACGAGGAGAGGTTGGAGGCAGCCGCAAGATATTCAGCGGGAGTGAAAGGAGAGCAAAAGGACGGGTGAGACTCCACAGGGCACGTGGCTCGGCGGAGCTCAGAGAAGTAGCCTCTGGCTCTGCTGCGCAAGGTCTTTGGCTGAGAAACGGAAAAGTGGAATCTCAGGTAAGCTTCATAGACCGAAGCCGATTCCCTGAGAGAAGAACAGTTAGGAAAGTTAGGAGAGGAGGAAGAAGAGCCAGCAATAGAGCGAAGAAGAGAGTGTGCAGATTTAGGGTTAGACCTAGGTGAAAGAGAAGAGCAAGTCGTCTGCCATGCCTCAGTCTTGGCCTTGGCGATGACTGACGAGGCGCGTCGAGAAGCGGAGATGTAAGCCTGGCGGTCTTCATCACTTCTGTGAGCAGTAGCGAAAGCCTTGCGTCTTTCACTAACCGCTTCTTCCACCTCAGCAGACCACCAGGCTTTAGGAGGGCGTTTGATGCGGCCGAAAGAAATGGAAGATTTGGCTGCATTCAGTGCCAGAGAGGTAAAAAGAGCAGCAGAAGAGGAAAGAGACGAGTATTCCTCTGCAGAGGGACAGTGAGGGTCAATGTAGGAGGCAAAGCCATTCCAGCGAGCTTTCTGAAAGTTGAAGGAAGGGGGCGCTCGCTGGGGCAAAAGACCGGAGAGAGAGGGATAGATAGAAGAATTGGTAGGTGGTTTGAACCAAGGTCCTGAAGCACCTCCCAGGAGCAAAAAAAGGCAAGAGAAGAGGGAGCAAAGGAAATGTCAGGAGAGCGATCGAGAAGGGTGGGTGAGTCAGGGTCATTGAGGGGGAGGAGGTCAGAGGAAATGACCCAGTCGAATACTTCTTCCCCACGGGAGTCGGAAGTAACTCTGGAGTCCCAGATGAGGTGATGACAATTGAAGTCCCCCAGAATGAAGAGATTTCTGGAGGAGAGAAGAATGGAGGGAGAAAAGGAATCGGTTCTGCCATCCGTTGGGGAGGAGCAAATAGGGGGAGGCGTACACATTAAGAAAAGAAAGTGAGGTGGAGTTGTTTAGAGAGATGTTGATCCCTACATAATCAGAGTAGGGATCAAGCGAAGAAAGAGAGGAGGTAGAAAGTTCAGAAAAGGATAGGCCCTGCCTGACGAAAATGACAACGCCGCCGCTGGCATGCGTGGTATCGGAGGAGAGAATGCCAGACCGGGAGTGGGTGCGATCAGAACGCAGAACACAGAATCCAGGAATCCGGAAAGAGGAAGAGGAGTTAAGATTGGATTCCTGGATACAGACAAGGTCGACGGGATGGGACAAAAGAAAGTGGAGTAGTTCAGTGCTCCTGACTCGAAGACCTCCTGCATTCAACTGAAGAACCCTGAGAGAGCCAGGGGGAGTGGAGGCAGAAGGCGCAGAAGGAAAGCCATGAGCAAGGGACGGTGGTGGGGGGCAGAGAGAGTAGATATATAATGGGCAGATGGGGGATAAGAGGTTTGGAGACGAGGGTGGGGCGAGAGAGCAGCGTTAGCAGAGGGGGCTAGATTGTACAGTGGAGGTATACATGTCGGAGGGGTCCGAGGAGAGAGTCACAGTGATTCGGCAGCGGGGGCAGCTCCAAGAGTGAGAGCTGTCAAGAGCTCTCAATTCGGAGAGGGAGAGTTGTGAGCACCTTAGATGGGCTCATTTGGAGCAAGCGCAGCATTGCACTGACTTGCCCCGCCAGGTCACATTTCTAGCGCACACAGAGCAAGGAAAGATGGGGCCGGGGTTGGGATGAACGTTACCGCTCATCAAGAGAAGGAAAAGAATGAGGAGACGGAGAAGGGCAAGAGAAGGGCAGGAGAAAAGAAAAAGAGAAAACAAGCGATTGATTTTGAAGAAGCTGTCTACTGCCCTACTGCGGTCGTTCAGGGGGCAGCATAGCGAAAAAATGAAGGGGAGTGCCCGGGGTAACTGGGACCCTCGGGAAAGCCAACAGCCATTTCGACCCAACCCAAACGGGGCCGGGACCGCACCACCACGTTGAGGCGGCTGTTGATTGGTGCAGTGTGAGCAAGTCGCTTGCCATGCCTCAGCCTTAGCGATGACAGACGAGACATGTCAAGATGCAGAGATGTACGCCTGTCGATCTTCATCACTTTTATGAGCGGCACCAAAAGCTTTATGTTTTTCACTAACCGCTTCTTCTACTTCAAGAGACCACCAGGGTTGATATTGGCGTTTGACGCGGCCGAAAAAAATAAAAGATTTGGCCGCATTCAGTGTCAAAGAAGTAAAGAATGCAAGGGAGGGAAGAGAAAGAGAGGAGTATTCCTCTGCAGAAGAACAGTGAGAGCCGAAGTAAAAAGCAAAGTCATCCCAATGAACTTCTGAAAATTGAAGAAAAGGAGTCGTTTGTCGGGGTATAAGACCAACTAGAGAGAATAACAGTTAGTAGAATTGGTAGGTGATCAGATCCCAAGTTCTGAAGCACCTCCCAGGAGCAAGAGAGGACGAGAGAGGAAGGAGTAAAGGAGATGTCAGGAGAAAAGCGACTCTCAGGGTAGCGATGGAAAAGAGTTGGCATGTCAGAGTCATTGAGAGGAAGGAGGTCAGAAGAATGACCCAATTGAATACTTTCTCCCCACGGAAGTCAGAGGAACCCTTTGTGTCCCAGGGAGGGTGATGGCAGTTGAAGTCCCCCAGAATGAAGAGATTTCTGGAGGAAAGAAAAAAGAGTCGGTTCTACTATCAGTCGAAGAAGAGCAAATAGAGGTAGCATAAACATTAACGAAAGAGTGCAAGGAGGAGTTGTTTTGTGTGATGTTGACCCCTACATAATTAGAGTATAGGTTAAGCTAAAAGAGAGAGAAAAGGTAGAAAGTTCCGAGAAGGATAGGCCCTGCCTGACGAAAATGATGACGCCATTGCTAGCGTGCGGGTCATTGGGAAAAGAATGCCAAACCGGTGGTGAGTGCGATCAGATTGCAGAGCAGAGAATCCGGAAAGAGGAAGATGAGTGAAGGATGGATTTTTGGATACAAATAAGATCCACAGGATGAGACGAGATAAAGTGTAGAAGTTCAGTGCTCCTGGCTCGAAGACCTCCGGCATTCCACTGAAGAACCCTGAGCAAGTCAGGGAAAGAAGAGGAAGCAGGAAGTATAAGAAAACTTCCAGAAACATGAGGTGGTGGGGAAGGTGCAAAGAAAGAGAAGATATAAAGTGAGCAAAAGGAGGGCAGGAGATTTGAAGACGAGGGCGGGGCGGAAGTGCAGCATTGGCAAATTGGGGGCCTGATGTACCTAGTTGAACAGTAGAGGTATACAAGCTGGAGGAATCCGAAGAGGAAAGACAGCGTTGGTAGGTGTGAACCTCCAGAAAAAACAGGGATACAGCAAGGAGGAAACCTCCAGGAATGAGAGCTGCCTAGATTTTTTAATCTGAGAAGGATAGTAGTGAGCACCTCAAATAGTCCCATTTAAAGCACGTGCAGCATTGCACCGGCCTTCCCCTCTATGTCACATTACCAGCGCATACTGAACAGGGATAGACGCGGCCAGGGTTAGGATGAACGTTGCCGCTTATCAGGAGAATGAGAAGATGGCAAGAGAGAGGCAGGAGAAGAAGAGAGAAAATAGTCGACCGTTTTCAGAAAGAGTGCGTGTTGCCCTTGCGCGGTCGTTGAGAGTGCAGCATGGTGAAAAAATGGTTTGTATGAGGGAAGTGCCCGGGGCAACTGGGACTCTCGGGAAGACCAACAGCCATTTCGATCCAACTCAAACGGGTTCGGGGATCGCATTGTCACCTTGAGGCGGCTGTTGATTGGTGCAGAGAAGTTTCTTGGATACCAAGGTTGAGGCGCATGTTGGTAAACAGTAGAGCATGTTGAAAATGAGAATTTCATGTCATCCCTGGCAGGTATATTCAGCTTCCCAAACCACTTGAACACCTCCATCTCAGTACAGGTGTGAAAGTAATTACAGTAAAGACAAAGGTAGACCAGAGCAAAGATATCTGCCTTCATAAACAAGTTTCTATTAGGAGAAATCGCATCAGGTATGGAAAATTTGCAAACTTTCCAATTCTTGATAAAGTTTCAAATTCAAACAATTATTGCTCATACATATTGTGACTGAAATGAAAGAACACTTGTTGGTGGTAAGTCAACCCTTTCAAGGAGACTTTCGTCATGGAGAAGTTTCTGTGTTACAGCTATGGATGCATAACCCATTTACTTTCAAATTAGATTCCTTAGATGATAATGACAACATGCAAGAAGATATTATTGAGATGAAGCCAAGTAATAAAATCATAAAGGAATTTGAATCAACGCAGATGAATTACTTTTTGGAGTGCGCAAACTTAAGACGTTTCCTTAAGTGGCAAAACAATGCTATAGAAATCCTTGGGTCTTTTGCGACAACTATCAACGTGAAACTGGTTTCTCAACTCTAGCAAATATCTAAACTAAACCAAGGAATTGTTCAGACCCAGGCAATGATATAAGTGTGTCCATCTCAACATAAATACCGCGTTTTAGATTGACCATTTGATGAAGAACAACAACAAAAAAGCCACGAGGAATGTGACTGATTGCGATGTGCAGTAAATACTGATGAACTTAAAAATCTTGTATTTTGTGCCCTCGTTCAACCAATAAATAAATAAGACTACATTGAGTTTCATCTGAACTATTAATTTTGTTTACTTTAGTCATTGTTGACAAATTGTAGGAAAAATTTTTTAAAGATTACGAGCCTAAGAAAAAGTTGAGCACCACCGTTTAGAGGCTTTACTCATTCACACTCGCAAGGTTTAGCAAACGCCTGTTTCTTTCGACCATGCTGTTCGCAAGGTAACGCTTAGAACGCGCCATTATCTGTCTTTTGGATGGCTAGTCGCAACACCAGTCCATCGCCACGCCCTCTTCATCATATCTTTTGCACTGCTTGCGAAAAACAACAGACTTGTTCTGTGGCCTGGTGACTAGGAAAGTGATGATTTAAGCCTGAAACTTGTTCAGTATGCACACAATCTACTAAAAATACTTTATTACAAAGAAGCTATAAAACTCAGTAAACAGATATGAAGTACTCGATAAAGCGCTTTGAAATCGTTACAGTGGTAAAGCTAATTCACAGTAGAGGACGTTCAATTATTTATTCCATTTTGCTTTTGTCTATCATTTGCTGCACTTTGCCGCTTCGCGACACTTTCCTTTTCTCCGCAGTATTCTTTTCAGCATTAAGTCGAGTTTTGCTGGGTACATTTTCACGAGCTAGCATCAACCGCTTTCTCGCTTGCTGGTAGGCATCTGCACAAGCAATTAGGCTACATTACTGTGCGGTAGTTTAGTCGGTCGGCTTTACGTCATTTTTCCCGCGTTTCGCACGCTTAGACGTGGTGATTCAATTTAAGTCTACCACTATACACTCGCTTTCGAACCAAACTTTTACTGGAGCAACGTAGCACATTAAATTCCGGATGCCCTTTCCTGACGAATACTAGCAGTGTTTCTGTAGAAACTCCACGGCTTTTGCTCTGAAGCCCGCCACCACAACACGGCGTTGAAATGGAGGCGAGGCATAAAGCGGCTACGCTCCAGTCTACACAGAAAAACTTGACCAAAATCAGGTTAGTGGAAAGCATCAGTTCATTTAGAACAAGTCATGACTGAAAGATGCAAAATGCAGGCCCAATCAGTAACGAGGCACACCGTTTTTGGCGAGTGCCCGAAAGGCCCCACTACATGATGGGTTAAGCAGCTTTACTGTTCTAACTGGTGAAGCACAGGAACTCTACTAATCGTCATTTTGAAAGGTAAACCACTCACTAATAGCATTGACCAAGTGGTAGCAATAACTATATGTTGATAATGAAAATACCAAGATTGTAACCAAAATTGTGTTTCAACCAGCTTTGAACTTGTTAATAATGCTGAAAAATGGCGCAAAATGCCTTTGCGAGAACGCAACAATAAGAACCAATATTAACGTATCTCGTTTAACTTTAAACAAACAAGTTGCGTTGAAGCTGCTCAACCAAAAGCAGTGTCTCTTTAAAAGGTTCAACAGCCTATAAAACCTCACCCATGACTCCACGGATTGCTTTTTCGCTCGCTCTTCCTTTCGCGACTTGCAATGCACTCTGCCATTTTTTCTTTGATATTATCGTTGCTGTCTCGTCTTTGAATCCCTGGCACTGCTGCAGGCAATTGATGTGCACTCGCACGCAGCCGGAAGTGGAACATCGCACGCCGTATTTACTGAGAATTTTGCCCTAAAAAATTGATGCAAGTTCGGATAAAAAGCTAACCTACGTGATTGAGTGAGTTGGAACGTCATTTTAGGCGATAGTGATTCCAAGGTTGTGGTTTTAAATTTCACCATGATCGCTCTTACGGATTTTACGTGAATTTCTCTTGCTTGACTCGGCTGCTTTGAGATAGAAATGAGCTCTGCCAGCAGTACTAGCAGCTACAAAGCGGGTGGGTTATCCCAGTAGTTATGATAAGGATGTCACGCTGAATAGCAACGTAACGCACCCGTCAGGAAGAGATATTCACAACTTGTTACTGACCTCGAATGTATTTGGCACCGCGGTGTACGTGACATCTTCCAATTCCGGATTTCCACCAATAAAATATCGCCGCATCTGCGCGAGCACCGAAGCGTATCCAGCGTCTCCAGTCGGCCTCCAGCATTGCACGCGCACCTCATGCGAGCCGGGCTGAGTGGGAAGATTAAAATAACCGTAGCCTTCCGTCCGTCGGCACCCCCAAGTATCACACGAAATGACGTGCAGAAACATTTTCGGCCATTGAAACAAGGTTTCTGAAAATATTTTTGGAAACTATCAACTATGCAAAAGATCATTTACTCTTGATAATATTGAGAACTTTTCCTTTCTTGAAATACTTAACTTAAATTTAACTACTGCAAATAAAGGTTGCAATTATAATGATGTAATTATTTCAAGATTATGAAATCGCAAAAAATATTGTTAATGTACATTAAATGCGGTCATAAGCTTAGTTTAGCAATAGCAACCTCACAAACATAAAAGCAAGATTACATTTGGTACGTTGAAAACTCGAGTTTAAACCATTTTTTTTGCAACTTTGGGTAAAAAGAGAATACGAATGACTTTTTTTTTCAACAACAAAATTGAAAGCACTGCTATACGGCACTCACCATCTTCGCTCAAGTCCAGATAAATTTGATAATCAAACGGATGAGCGAAATAGGCTTTTTCAACGTTCTTCGACAACGTCGTTTTGCAAGAATGCGTGCATCCAGAAAGCAACTGAGCTGTAATATTACCAATACCACCATTTATACGGCGGTAAGAACATTTGAAATCAGATTTTGAGATGTGGTTGAACCATGTGATTTAAATTTTTACCCTCCATAAATTTCTACCCTCTATCACGACAATACCATTTGTTAGTTTCTGACGCCTGCACAGTGCGTCAACACCACAAGCAGCGCAATCAAGCCGGAAAAATTGCTGTCAAGTGCTTTTCCCAGGAGCACAAGGTGGCCATCGTGAGACTCGAACGCACATCACCATCGTAAACTGCGGTTCGACCAACAAGACCATGTTTCCGACAGAAGACCTTCAGAGGTTGAATAATGGAAGGGACATTTTTACGAATTCTTCGGGAACTTCGGTAACCAACGTTAGAACATACAAGCTTAGGCAGAGTATTTTAGGTTTCTCGATGGAGAAAACGGTGTAAACATCCTAGTTCAAGACTATCGAAACTCTGAACGAGGGCTTGTCAGTTTTAACAGAAAAACGAATGAGGGTGCAATCCCTTTCATGAAACTAGTAGTACCGATACTTTATTAGACATAACACCTTTTTTGGTGCTTTGCGACAAGTTTGCGAAAATCTTTCACAGCCAAAAAGCCTTCCCTCAGAAATAAATCCAAAATACTGCCGTGGGAGAACGCACGAGTTATGGTATCAAATGAAACCACTTCACCTGGATCACTTTTCCAAGAACTGGGTAGATCGAGAAAATATTCAACGTGAAGATCGTCGTATTCAAACGATTCGACCGATAAGATTTCTCCGTAGGTTAAAAGTCGAAATAAATTGCTCGGAAGCTCTTCGAATTCATCGCCTACCAAGCCTTGCAGGTAAGTCTGATGCTTGCGGTATAACTGCAAAGATAATAGCCTTGACAAAGCTGCTTCGGTAACAGCTTTTCGCAATTCACTAAACAGTAGCAATATCACATGAATCAGAATTTGACACCATTGATCGACCGGCGCTGTGGTGTAGTGGTTAGAGCACCCGCTTTGCAGTTGATAGACCTTGATTCGAGTCCCTCGTCGAGTCATAGCAAGAACTTTATTTACAGATCTACTGCATGGCGCTCAGCAGTATGAAAAATATGGAGAATAAATATGTAACTCAGTTTAATCAATCGTGATTAAAGAAGAGTGCAATGGGCTTTCGTTGCCTGAGCTAGTAACCGCTTTTGGGGCCACAATCAGGCAATCACTGGTCAGTTCCAGAAAAAAGCTTATCGCCATGCGGCTTTATGCTCTGCCCCACATGCAAGCCTATTTGAAATATGATTTCCCTGCCGGCTAAAGTGTTTAAAGAAAAACGCCTGGGATGTCAGTCTTGCAGTAGCTATGATATTAAAGATTAGGGACTATCATCTAAAAAAGAAGTTTGAAACATCACCACATAAAAGCTTGTCTCAGAAGAGCTGCTTTTTAAAGCCTGCGATCATGCACAAACTTGCCGACTTACTTCTGAAACCATTTTAGCCTCACGTCGTGTTTCCATTTTGCTAACAGCACTGGATGAATGCTCAACTGTATATTCCCAAATATCACGCGTTACACCAGCGTCGGTTATTCTAAAAGAAATACTGGTGGCAAAAACAAACGCCAAACAAAAATCTGTTCCTATACAAGTTGGCTCTGCGTCTGCAAGGTCAACGTGCTTTTGGCTTTGCACTTCACTGCCAGCTTTGGTTAAGAAGTTACAATTAAATGGACCCACGCAATTATTCTCCTACACCAAACAAAACATGTTGCATAAAATTCAAGGTAATACCAGTGGTGCTTCCATCGCGAAAAGAGAAAATCAAATAATGTAGTATTAAGTACGAAAATCCTTGATGACTGTGACCTTTGATAAGGATCAAAAAATGCTTCGCTTATTCGATTTACAAAAAATCATTTCTAGCGAAATCACTGTGTCAAAAATGCAGTTCATTGCTAGGTCATTGAAGTACATAAAAGCATAAGGAACTCATATTAGCTGGTATTACCTTATTGGAACTGAAGAAAAATCAGGGGTTACACGTAGCACACCATTTTCGTTGTATTCAAGAGTACATAAAGGACATTCATATTCAACGCTGCCAAGTCTGCAAAAAGATAACATGCAAAATCAAGGCCGAGTTTGGCATTTTGTTTTTCCACTAGTAGTTTGTGAACGGAAGTGTCACATCATAAAGATATTCCCCTTCACGTTGTGAATTTAATCAAGATTAAGCTAAGGGGAAGCTCCACTAGAGTCTAGTCCACTTAAAACCAGTTACAAACACAAGTTGTGCGGTGGTAGTGGTAACCACCATAGACAGGGCGGACAGCATGACAGTTGTTGGCAGCCTGTAGCGACCATGATGTCTCATTAAAATTTCTACGACAAGAGCACCGTCTCATTATTTGTGGGTTGGTCAACCCAGCAGTCACTTCTTTGACATACTTGGCGAGCAGCTTCACTATTTCAACACGGTGAAGCACATACAATTGCTCACAAAATTGGCATTGCGTGCTAACCAGTTGGCGAAAGAAACTTACCCAAAATTGTTATAAAGAGTTGGAACACATTTTGGAATAAATATGAACAAATGAGGTTAACATTTATAGAAATCAAACTTGAAGTTAAAAGAAAACCGTATGATGAAGTAATTTGGGGGGATAAATTCAATTACTTGATGCAGAGGTTTACTGTCCGCGGCCCGCACGTTGAATTTGTGCAGCCTGCGGAAGGACGCGACTTGTCGGTGTCCGGCAACTGGACACGAAAAAATTAGGCGCGCGCATGAAGTCGCCAGGCAACCAAGGCGCTACACCAACTAGGCGCCGGACGAATTAAGCGCCAGACCAATTACACGCCGGATAAACTAGGTGCCAGCGACTTTTAAAAAAAGTCGCAAGTTGCCAACTTAAAAAAAAGTAATTCACACCGAGACTGTACCTAATTCTTTTGACTGGTTAGCACTAGACACATAGAGAGTTTCGGATGTACCAATAACATCAAACGAATCAAGATACGTTGCTATGCTAAACGTCAATTAAATTACCCAATCAAAAATCGAAGAAATTACATAGGCCCGTGATTCGCGAGCGTGAGCGGCAACAAAAGTAATTTTGTCGTTAACTAGCTTGTTGGTGATTGACTTTTTGTAGTGAAGAGGCAACATAAAATAACGAATTGTAACACCACATGATAAACAGTAAACGAGGCTGAAGTTACCATTTAGACGGCAACATCTCAGATGTCATGTTGATTGTGGTTATGGCTTCAGCGCGCAAGGTTTCTAATGAAGTGAGTGGTAAGTAGTACGATTTTGCCCCTCCTTCATAACATTGAGCAAAGCATTCGATCAAATTTTGGATACCCTTTTGGGTTTTTGTTTTGAAGTCCCCAGTCGCATTGGGCCATAACAATGTGGAGACCGTTTGGTTCCACTCGGATAAATGTTATTGATAAAGCATCTTTTCAAGGAAAGTAACAACTTACGCTAACGCTCGGTTTGAACATTGAACTAGCAGCTGGTACCTTTTGATTGCCAACTCGAGTTACCACTTTCGTTTGAAAATATTTCTTAAGGTGCACATATCTTTCTGCTAAAGGCAAACAAATAATTCCTAAAAAGATGGACATCTGGTTTTTCCCTTATCTAATATAACTTAACAGCTTTGAAAAAGTAGCGAGTGGCCTAAAAGCAAGATTAATTTAAATGGTGATAAATGTCGACTTATACCCAAAAATAAAAAAAAACAACTCAAAGAGAAAAAAAATGATTCTGGATTCGGTTCTGTACCACCATACATCTATGCAATATGCTTCAATATCCAATATCTGGTGCATATTTTCTGGCCTTGTAATGAACGCTGAAAAAGCATAGTATGGTAGTGCGTAATTAAATAGGCTTGCGTGGTTGCAGTTAATGAGCTACAATACCGTATGTTTGAGTAAGTTGGTGCACCCAAGTGCTTATTGTCAACTCAAATACGATCATTATAAAAACATGTCTGAAAAACTACAGCAATATAAAATTCTAGTTTTTTTGGCCTTGTTGTCCAGGGTCCAATTCGTCCGGCACCTGGTTTCTCTAGCTTCCAATTTGTCTGGGACCTAGATGGGTGCGTCTGATTGCACACGCATGTTTGCACCTGTTTGCATCCAGTTGCACACGCCTAGTTGTTGTAGATCAGCGACTTGTGCCCGATTCCGCGTATTGATCGCCCAACATAAAATGGTTCAGTTTAAAAACTGCGTTATTCTGACTTTAATCACCAGAAAAAACAAAGATCTTGGAAAAGTCTGCCCCTGTATTTGGAAATCATCCGGTTGAGTGAAGCTGACCATCCTGCAAAAGCTTTGCACACCCCTGGATGAATGTATAACGACTGTTTACAAAACTGTAGGTAACAAAACCCGAAAAGCAATAAAATTTAAGTAAAAAACACATTAAGCATAATGCTATACACTGCATTTAACGGTTGGCGTTGCCACAAACATCCCTCCAGTGGGCATTCATGGAGAATCTGAAACTCAAAAAACGGGTCTGGCAGTCTACAGCGGAAGTTGTTTATACGAATTTTACTTCGGACAAAGGCAGAGCAACAAGCGACAACTCAGGTTCACACCACAAACTTAATCACGATCGAGCAAGGGAAAAGAAGGGGTCCATTTTGAACCTGTCAGAAATGCAAAGTGCAGACAGATAGCCCTATTTTAACTTGGCGGACTGTCACTGGGGATTCCTGAATGTCGCCTCTCACAGCATGCTGGATGAGCAGTTTTACTAACTTATCCAGTGAAGCATGCATATACAGTCAAAAAGAGATGAAAATTTAAGAACAATTTTCTAACTAACATATAAAGTTGTAACCATGGGAAAGCTAAGCAGCAAACTGCTTATAAATTTCATTAAAATATTGTATAACAAAGCTTTCTTACTGCGAATCTGGACTGAGATCCGCCATTAATATGAAAGTATGTATAGGTGTGCCAATAATGTGATGGTTATCTTTGAATTCATTCGTTGGTTGATTCTCAATAAGCTTTAACCCAGTAGCATTTCTGCCCCTGTAATTACAAACTGAACTTAAAAATTTCGACATACGCATCCAAAAACCACAACACTTATACGATAACTTACACGGCATATGCTTGCTTTGGTGTGGTAGGTATCAGCTGCTGCCTACTACAATGCTTTGGTCACTACTGAATACACAGCAGGTAAAATTTTTGATCCAAAGATAGAAATGCTGTTCTTGTTTTTGTAATTTATGATACTAATACTGCACAAATAGCAGCTGATAATTGCATTGAAGGTACTGAAATTGCAGCTTTTCCAATAAACACTTTTTTAATTGGTTGAGAAATAAAGTCACAAGTCACTTCAGGGAAAATGAGTATTATACAGGGTGACACAAAAAAAACGGTCATCACCTAAAGTTGAATAACGTTTGAAATAATTAATCAATTCTTTCCATTTTTCAGATTTACCAATAAGTATTAATGCTATAAGAGTCTACCAAATTTGACCCTCGAGATGCCATGGACTACTGAGCAAAAGATATTTATAGATGAGGCATATTTTCGGCAGAAGTCTATCCACGCAGCTCAATTGCAATTCAAAGAACGGTTTAGATGTCGTGAATTTCCTGTTCATTCAATGATCTACAGATGGGTCAACAAGTTCAGAACCCATGGGACTGTGCATAACCTCAATCGTAAAGACACTAGCAGAAATCATACTCTGGACGACCGAAATCATTAAGGACAACGCACAAAGTTGCTGCAGTCAGAGACTCTGTTGTCCACAGCCCAAGAAAGTCTGTGCGTCGGTAAAGTCAGGAGCTTGGAAGTCAGGCACTTGGTCGATGGAGAGAGGTTGTCAAGGTCCTCCAGTGGTTCCAGCAGGATGGTGCCACCCCCCACACCTCAAAAGAATCATTGGCATGGCTACAGCAGCATTTTCCTGACCAACTGATCAGCCGCAGGTGTGACCTGCAGTGGTCGCCGTATTCATCGGACTTGAACCCCCCAGATTTTTATCTGTGGGGATACCTTAAGGACCCGGTCTATGCCAACAACCCCCAAAGTATCCCTGACCTGAAGGCAGCAATCACAGCAGCAATAAGAGCGATCCCAAGGGAGGAATTCGGGAGGGTCATCAAGAATTTTGCCCGCCGGATCCAAGTGTGCCTGCAGCGCCGGGGAGCTCATTTCGAGCACATTTTTTGAGTGCCAGTGAAACAAAGAGGTTTTGTAGTACAGACTTGAAATTTTCGAGTTGTCTGCTACACAGGACGTGACTTAATGTAGCTGAAATTTTGTGTCAATATAAATAAAACTTTGGAAGTTATTCGAATTTTGGTGATGACCGTTTTTTTTGTGTCACCCTGTAACTTCTGTTTTGCCAATATTTACATATTGCCACAGGATTACTATGGTTTAGCATTCGGTGATGTATAAACATTTTTGCAGGTTCAGCAAAGTTAAATCTGATTTTACTTGTTTAAATCCCAAGTACTAAGAGCCCCCAGTTGTGTGTTGAATTTTCTTCTTCGAACTTCCATTACTCTGTTATACAACTGTGAAGGAACTTCATCTTTTGATGTGGTTATCGGTGTGTAAACATCATTTTCAGCAATTGAAAAACGATCGTGACCAAGATATGTAAACAAACGCAAATTGCTACGATTCTGCAAGTTCTAAAGATATATGAAGTTTTAAACAATCATGGGAAAACATGAATGCAGCAACTGTACATTGACATAAAAATTCAGAGCATTAACTATTTGTTGACAGACAAATGAAGAACAATTTGAGAATTACAAAGTTACACTTCCAATAAAATGAAGACTCACCTTTATTTTTTCCACTTCTGCATGATATTTGTAATCCACAACACTTCTGCAGTTTGGTTCAAAGCCATAAAATTCTATCTCCCTCTGGAAATTAAATTTAGAGGCACATTATTTTTGTAAGCAAACTTAATTAGTAATTTGGTTGCCCCAAGGAATGTTAGTTCTGACCAACAAAAGACTTTATAATAACTCAGACAGCCATGTATTTGTGTTGGTTGTTAGTGATCTCATCATAAAATAATTTTTTTGGAGAAAATTATTTTGCTCACACCTATAGTAATCTTGTCTTGTGTTGGTAATTTTGCACACACTGGCAAAATCATTTCAAAAGCAAGCACAAGCAAAAACTGTGCTTAGCTTAGCCATCTGCAAAAAATAGCACTACCTCCTTATAACCATAACATGTATAAACTAAAGCCACTAAAAAAAAAACAAAAATTTCTGCAAGTCTGGATGACATATTTTTCTCAAAATAGGATTTTTTGTGACAGATCATTGGCTGGTGGTTGTCATCATGTTATTGCAGCCAGAAATACTTAAATTTAAAAAGTATTGATCAGCTAGGTCAGTGCAAGATTAAATATGTTTAAATGATCACCTGAGAAAAAAATTTTTGTTGCCAATGAACAATTAAAGTTTCTTTTTCCAATACAGTTTGGTCAAATTGGTTGATCGTAGTCGGAGCTAAATCCTCTGGACCTTCTGGACTCGATTGATCAAATGCAAAAGTAGATGCACTTAATCTTTTAAGAGTAACTCTGAATATAATCATCAAAGGTTGAATAACCACGTCAACTTTTAAAGTAGCAGAAAAAAACTCAAAAATGACACCCATAGTTGACTTAAATATTTAAAAAATTGCAAGCTTTGATGAGTGAATGCTCACTTCTTCAAGAAAAATAAATGAGAGACTAGTAAATGAACTACATTGAATGCAAATAACTTATCCAAGTAGATTTGAGTAAGTTATTTGCATTCATTTTAGTTTATTCATTATTCTCTATTATGAAACCTGCAAAAGTGAGCATTTGCTCACAAAAGCTTGCAATATTAAATAACTAAGTTGACTACAAGTGTCATTTTTGAGTTTTAATCTGAATATAATCGTTGCACAGTACTGTACATAACCCTTGAGGCACTTTTTTGTTTGTTACCCCAGGCTGCCTTATTGGATCAAATGCGACTTAAAATGCTATGGTTATGGGTTCAAATCTTCACTGGCAGGGTATTTGGACAAAAGCAGTGTACAATGGAGGGGGAGGCCCAGCATGTGAATGTACAGTGATGTACATTGAGGGTGTAATTCTACCCAATACATCCAAGATGGGGCCTGAGATAACAAACAAAAAAGTGCCAATCTTATAGCCCAACCTTGTAGCCAATTTTACAGCCACCAGAAAACCTTAAAAAATTGAACTTCTTATATCCAGACAAACTGGTAGCTATTTTATATTGTCTTCCAATATTTCAAACCTGCAGGATGGTGATACTGGCATTAAACTTAAAAATCTTTTACGTCTATTTGGAGTTTACTATGCTACTTGAAAATCTTGGTACTACTTTTAACAAATTTAGTTTAACAGAATTTGCAAAAAGGCGTCATAAACACCCTTGTTCAAAACACAACCTAACAGATATCACAAAATCAATGTTAACTACATAAGATAGGCAGTTAGAGCTGATTAACATTTGATGTCAAAATTACAGTTAAGGTAATTTTAATGTAAAAAACAGAGTTGGTATCTGCTATTCCAGTTTCTTATTCTCGTGGAAATCAATCTTCAAACATAAAATTGCTCAATTAGTGATCTTGAGTGCACCCTTGGTAAGTTTTTAACGCTTTGTTGCAAGCTCAAAATTTGACTTTAAGCCAGGTAGGCAATGCAATCAACATCAAAATCTAGCTTATTGCTCTTGCAAAACTTCATTAATTACAACCCAAATTTAAATATCTTTGGTCCCAGATTGATTTCAAATTTTCAATCAATATGCACATGATGTTTCTAGAAAACATATGCTCATATGTAATGTGAGCATTTGCCAAAAAGTACTGCTCATTTTCTGAAAAAATTGTTCTAAAGAAAACTATGAACAATGTGAAATAAAAATCTGAAGACTTTTTATAATGTCATAATGAACAATAGTTGAATTGCTTTCACAAAAAACGTGTAAAAAGCTACTTTGATGAATCTATTAGGTGTTCCCATATTTACTATATTTAGCCAACTGGTGTAGTCTAAGATTACTACCTGATTGTTAAATTTTTAATTGGATCCCTTGAACGATATGTTGCAGAACCTCTCTCTCTGTCAAAACCTTTTTCCATATTCACGTGCACACATTAACAGTCTTTTCTTAATAACGTTCATTAAATAAAAGAAGGCTTATCACATACCAGTACAAGATTTCTTTGGCAGTTCAGCTATGATATTTCTACAAAAGTTTACTTTAAAATAACTCTGGGCAGCTATGTCATAGCCAATACATGTATTGTAATGACCTGATGTCTGAATAAAATTTGGCTGAATCACATGTCATGGGGGTTCATTGAAGAATCAGCAGATTTACTTAAATTAACTTGAATCCTAAATCTAACTTTAACCAATCTAACTGCAAACCCAACTTTAACCATAACTCTTACTCTAACCTAACTCCAGCCTTACAATGATAGTCCACAATTACGTATTTCAATAGCATTTAATTCCACATAACCAGTAATACGACTTACTCTTTACTAAGCCCTTTAATTTTACAAGTGCTGAGTGTCAAGTGCTAATTCCAGGATTATGAACACCATCACCAAATTAATGAAAAAAATGAAGTCTTTGCTACAGCTTGACATGGTAAATGAACTTATATTTGTTGACTACAAACAACGCTCTTACATCACACCACAGTGCCAGTGGTCAGGTATCTTTAAGTTGTCTAATTATGGAAAAAATATGGAACTAACCAAAACGTTGACTGAAAAAGTCCACAAAAAAAAGGCCTAAATCAACAGCATAAACAAAAGAAGTTAACCCAATCAAATAAAGTTTAAAAAAAATCAAAATCTATTGAAAAAGCAAACAATTGTTCAAATAAAACAACCTATATGTATAACAACTTACGTAAACTGTTGCTATGACCACAAAGAATGCTATATCAATACTGCATCAAATATTGCTCATTTAAATGAAAAAAATCTGAACTAAAATCACGTGATGGCTTGTGCATGCATAATCAACATCACATGTCATAGCAGAGTCAATGGAGTACTGGAAAACAGCATTCAAGATCGTGCACAAGACATTGCTATGACAACAAAACATCCTAAATTATAGTCCATTTGTTGAAGAAATCCCTATCTGGTGCAAACACCTCCTGATTTTGATCCATGTGACAGCTTGTGCATGCACGATCAGCATCACATGTCATAACACAGTCGATTGGGTACCAAAAAAGCGTTTAAGATCGTGCACAAGCCATTTCTATGGCAACAAAAAACATCTTAAATTATAATTTGTTTTACAATGAAATCCCTCTTTGAATTACTACCTGATTGTTAAATACGGAAAACAGCATTCAAGATCGTTGTAGTTTCGAGCCATTGCCATGGCAACAAAACATCCTGAATCATTGTTAGTTTGTCAAAGAAACTCCTATTTGGATGCAAACACCTCCTGATTTCAATCCATGTGATGGCTTGTGCACGCATAATCAACATCACGTGTCATAGCACAGTTGATGGAGTACTGGAAAACAACGTTCAAGATTGCGCACAAGTTGTTGCTATGGCAACAAAACACCCTAAATCAGCGGTCGCCAATCTGTGGTCCACGGACCACTGGTGGTCCGTGAAAATATTTAGGTGGTCCGTGGAAAAAAATGGTTCATTATTTATATTCCATGAACATTCAGAATAAGAAAAAAATTAACCAAACTTATCATAGACTATAATTTTTTAAGCAACTTTTATTAGCAAAATTCCTTCGGAATGAGTGACTCTGCTACGCATTCTCTAGCTCTTACAATTACAAAGTTGGCGTTCCTTGGACTAGCCTATTTGTTAGAGGTTAGCTGTCCAGCTTAAAAACAAATGGGAAGTTTTTAGCCTGCATTATTCATTATATATATATATATATATATATACATATCCCGAAGGACTCTAATTCTGATAGAGTAACAAATTGTTGGTGTACCTGTAATTTATAAGTGGAGCTTACCAAAGACAAAACGTACTGTTATTCCAAATTAATAATTCTTCTTCTTCTTTTCCAGATTCAAATATAATAGGTAATAGACCCATAATGAGTGAAAAAAAGCAAGTGAATATTTTGCACTTCTTTAGTAAAACTAAAGATAAAATAACTAATGAAAATAGTAATACTTCACTTAATAGTGAGTATATCAATGAATCAGAACATCCACAATTCTCATCAGGCAGCATTAGAAAGAAGATTCAAATTGGAGGCGAAAAGAAAAAAACGCAAAATATCAAGAAAATATCATTCAGTCTACCTGAAATTTGGATTTATTCAAGAACCTGGTAGTGAGCTGGACCCAAGGCCTCTTTGTATTATTTGTTGTGAGAGTTTATCTAATGATGCCATGAAACCGTCAAAACTTGAAAGACATTTGCAATCTAAACACCCAGATTTAGCTGAGAAACCACTTGAATATTTCCAAAGAATGCATGAAGGTATGAAAAAGCAAATAGGTGCTTTAAAAAATATGGTTGTTGAAGATAAGCCCCTATTAATGGCTTCCTACTTGATAGCACTTCAAATTGCGAAAAATAAAAAGCCATATACGATTGGAGAAGATCTAATCAAACCTTGCATGTTACAAGCCTATGAAGCAGTTTTGGGAAAACAAGCTGTTCAAAGACTGAATTTTATTCCTATGTCTGCTAACACTGTTAAGCGCAGAATTGAAGAAATGGCTGAAGATATTGAATATCAAGTTATAAAAATGGTAAAAAATTCACCATTTTATTCAATTCAACTTGATGAATCTACAGATGTAAGTAACAAGGCACTTCTTTGTTTTGTGAGGGTTGAGTGTAAAGGAGAATTACAGGAAGAACTTCTATGCTCGCTTAACTTGCCAGGTAAAACAACTAGCTTTGAGATTTTTCAAGCACTTGACAGGTATTTCCTGGAACACAAAATTGAATGGAAAAAATGTATTGGCATATGTGTAGACGGTGCTGCAAACATGGCTGGACATCGCTCAGGAGTTGTTGCAAGGGTAAAAAACGTTAGTCACCCAGACATTCTGTCTACACACTGCATTATACATCGTGAGCAGCTTGTGGCAAAAAAAATGTCCCCAGAACTACACGAAGTATTATCAAATGTTATTAAAATCGTAAATGAAATTCAACACAAAGCACTCAATTCTCGAATATTTGAAATGCTCTGCGAAGAAATGGGTTCCCAGTATACTCAGCTTCTTCTTCACGCTGAGGTAAGATGGCTATCGAGGGGCAAAATACTGACCCGACTGTTCGTCCTGCGTGAAGAAATTAAGTTATTTTTTCAGCAGCAGAATAATCAGAAATTTCAAGAACTCTTATCCGACGATGAGTGGGTAGCCAAGCTTGCATACCTGGCAGATATTTTTTCTCTATTAAATGAACTAAACATATCTTTGCAAGGACAACTTAAGGACGTGTTTACATTTCAAGGTAAAATAGATGCTTTTCGAAAGAAAATATCACTGTGGCAAACGCGGTTGGCAAGAGATCTACAAATGTTTATAAATTTTGATGAATATATGGGAGAGAAAGATCTCAACAGGCAAGTGGTATTCATTATTCAACAGCACTTACAGTCACTGACAGAATATTTTGATTTGTATTACCCAAGTGAAGAAGATCCTAGGCCTGGAAATATGTGGATAATAGATCCATTTGTAGCTAACATCGAAGAGAGCAAATTAAGCATAAAGGAAAAGGAAAGTCTCATCGATCTATCTTGCGATGACAGTCTCAAAGCTAAATTCAAGTCATCTTTATCAAGAGCTCATTTTTGGCTCTCTGTCAAAAATGAATACCCATTACTGAATGAGAAAGCAATGAAAATTTTGATTCAATTTTCAACAACATATTTGTGTGAAAAGGCATTTTCATCTGTGACAGTAATTAAAAATCAGTACCACTCTCGGCTTGAAATAGAAGCAGCTCTCCGTCTTGCAGTGACATCATTGGAGCTGAATCTCAACATACTGATGTCAAATAGACAGCAACATCCATCACATTAAAAATGGGTAATATTTTACTAAACTTCAGTTTTTTTCTTTTCTTAATAATGACTATGTAACTTTTTTTTACCTTTAATGTGTGTATTTCTTAATGAAAAAAAAATAATACTTTTCTGATTGTTATTGTATAAATATATTTACACTACGGTACAGCACCTTTTTTTCTAAATCCATATTAGTGGTCCACCAAATAAAAATTATATATTTAGTGGTCCATGAAGCTCAGAAGATTGGCGACCACCGCCTTAAATCATAATTTGTTTGTCAAACAAATCCCTGTTTGGATGCAAACTTCTTCTGATTTTGATTCATAATAAGGCACTGGCTATTTTGCTGTCAACGGCATTTTACCCTTAGAGGCTACTTTGCCATGGGTTTTTTGTGATTGGTCAATCTTGATGACACACGAAACATGTGGCTTTTGGTCGTTTTTGATTGGTCAATTTTAATAACTAATTAACCAATTTTAATAATCAGTCTACTCTCCCACCCTGTACACTTTAAGTGTGCACTGCCCCATATATTTACATACCAGGCCTGCCCCTTCAGTGTACACTTCTTTTCTTTCAATGCCCTGCCAGCTGAGATTTGAACCCACATCCATAGTATCTTAAGACCAGCACATTATCCACTACATCACAGTGTCACTGGCTGAAATGTAGAAATTATGGTAGTATAAATGTACATGAATGATTACGGCAAAATAGTCTCCAAGGGTAAAATGCCGTTGACGGCAAAATAGCCACTTCCTAATAATGAAAAGGCAGTGGCTATTTTGCCGTCAACGGCATTTTACCCTCAGAGACTATTTTGCCGTGAGTTATTTGTGATTGGTAAATCTTAATGATGTACTAAACATGTGACTTTTGGTCGTCTCCGATTGGTCAATTTTAAAAACAAATTTAAAAAATTTTGCACCCCCAGTGTACACTCCCCCACCCTGCACACTCCCTTCCAGTGTACACTGCCCCGTACATTTACATACCAGGCCTGGCCCTACGGTGTACACTCCCTTTCTTTCAATGCTCTGCCAGCTGAAATTCGAACCCACATCCATGGTATCTCAAGCCCAGCACACTAACCACAGCGTCACTGGCCAAAATGTAGCAAATACAGCAATATAAGCACACGTGAATGATTACGGCAAAATAGTCTCCAAGGGCAAAATGCTGTCAATGGCAAAATAGCCACTACCTAATAAAAACACAAAGAACAGACTGAATAACATTTTGTCTCACAACTATTTATCTTGATAACTTTTCTAGGTAATCCTGTACTTTAGCGCGGTAAATTACAAACACCAGACTTTGTTTGAGCTTCGTGAAAAGCGTGAGTGGGTGTTATTTTGTGCTTGATCAATGTAACAATGAAATGGCGTTTGTCAACTATGCTCCATCTATTGTTTATGTACGGAAATTATTTAAGCTGAAAGGGCAGTGTACACTGTAGGGCCAGGCCCGGTATGTAAATGTACGGGGCAGTGTACACTGGGAGTGTAATTTTGCACCCTCAGTGTATACTCCCCCATCCTGTACACTCCCTTCCAGTGTACACTGCCCCATACATTTACATACAGAGCCTGGCCCTACAGTGTACACTGCACTTTCAGCTTAAATAATTTACCGCACTAGAGTACAGGATTACCCTTTTCTGATATTTTAAAGAAAATATGTAGTTTTATAGGCCTCTTTTATAAAAAAACATATTACATGTCTAAAAAAGTAGAAAAACATTGGTCTAAGCTATATCACAGAAATGTAGGCTACGTATCTTAAACTCGATAACAATTTCAAAAACATTCTATTAAATAGATATTTGATTAAAAGGTGGCTTCTCTTTTCCAAAGCGTTAATATGCATAGCCGCCCCAACAACTCGAACACTTCTCAGAAGAGAGCCATAACTTAAATGGAGCCAAAACCCATAATTTAACATAAATGCAGAACGCAAATGAAATTCAAATATTTGGGATTTGGATATCGGATTTTTTTCTGATTTTGTTTTCTATTTTTTAGTAATTTAGCAAAGGTTATTTACGCGAATTTGTTCAAAAATCTTTTGATGATCAAAAATCCTTGGATGTTCAACGTCAAATGTACAAAAATCCTTTGATGTTCAACATACCCGCGATGGACAATACCAGTAAGACTATTGAGATACATGTAACGGTACCAGCGATCTGGATTGCGCAATACCTTTGTATGGGAGCTAATAGAATTGCATAAAGGTATCGCGAATCGGTCATGCCATATTGTAATTTTCCGTAGGCTGTCACCCACAAACTTTCTACTGATGCTCAGAAATCACAAGTTTGAAAGTCGAAGCTCAAAAATTCTTTCAAAACAGGTTTTCTTAAACATTAAATTCAAGCCAGGTTGCTGACATCTGGGCTAGCTTTTTACTATTCGCTGGTCGGGTGGCTTCTCAATTCTGTTCCAATGATGGACGGGAAATAATTTTCAACGAATGGGACTATTATCATTTCTGACCCAGGAATGAGTCGGAACGACTTTGGTTGGGAAAGCGTAAGAGCTGCTTCTAAGTATAAATAAAATGATATGATTGCTCTGTTATAAAAATGCTTCGGTATCTTTATCTTGGACAGCGTAGAATAGATAAAGATACCGTATCATCTTCATAAAATACCAGCCATGTAATTTTATTTACACGACAAAATAAGACAAAAAAACTGCGAAATAACGTTTGTTTAAATTCTGTAAAGTATTTTTTTGGTTTTTAGTGAAGCTGCTACTAGGTTTTCTAAGCCTCAGCTACAATTAGGCCAGAAATGGCACTTGCTTCCCTTAATTTTTTGGAATTCTCACAAGAAACAACTTATGTAACGAGTAGCCAATAATGAAACCTTATTTCAGTGCCGGTATTTTAGGTCATTGCATTTGAAAACTGCATAACGTAAGTTGGGTTTGAATTTCATTAGTCCAATCAAAAATAATAGTTTAGCTTTAGTTTTAGTTAACCTAAACCTAGAATACAGTCTAGGACTCTAGGTTTTAGAAAAAGAATTGGAAAAATTTAGCCTGCTTAGTTAATTATTAGCATAGCTACTGTTACAGAGCTGATCTTCAGGGGCGTATTAACAGGGCTCATGGCTTATCTAGTTTCACAGTCCTCTCAATATAGAGAATGAATCGATTTGCTGAGATCAATGGTGTGCAAATTTTTTGGCAGACGAGCCAATTTCAGACTTGTTAAATATTTCGCTGGCCGGTCAAAGTTTGTACCCAATGATGTTTATATGTACAAACTAGGTTTGGAACAGTGGTTGATGGCAGTTATTATCCAAAAACACGAAGATAATCTTTTTTAGCTTGTAGCGCAACGGCAGGCACCTGGCTGTGGTCCGGCGTCAAAAGAGTGCACTCCATACGGCGACTCGTCACTTCTATCATGATAACTACGTTCGCAGATTTCCTTCGGTTTATAACTTAAGCCTGCTGTTAATAACTTTCGGTTTGTGGTTTGTTACATCTTCGTGCTCATACGACTCTTAGTAGCTAGATCTCATTGTCGCGATAGCGGCGCATGTATGCATCGAAGTTGCAGTGGCTGCAACAAGCTCAAAACAACATTTTTGCCAAATCTTCCGAATTTTACATGAGTGAAGCAATTTTTTGGAGGTCGGTTTTTCCGAGATGTAAGTGATGGGCTTGCCAGCCAAGGCTACCAAATTTCACCTCACCTGTCACTTTTCAAATTTTTTCCACGGGCCACAAAATTACACGTCACTGGCCGCAGGTTGCATACCCCAGGCTAAAATGATCACAGCACTGCTATCAAGTAGGCTAGGGTACATTCGAGTAAGAACGGGTAAAAACTGCAACGTATTTTGATGTTACGCAACTGCTTATTCAGCCGAACTTGTTTTCAACATTTTAATTGTGAGATTGTGATAGCGACGTAACATTGGCCCGGTATTGAATCGCGCTAATTTATATTTATTACATCGCAGTAAATTCTATTGTTGGTTTTGCTTGATATTTCTTGATTGTTTTTCAATTAGTATATACGTGACCAAAAATCTTTAGAAAGAGAAAAAAGCAGATATGTCGTGTTGATGTGAATTGTTTGGCGTTACGTCATATAAAGTCGCCATCAAAGGGAAAACTTAAAACAGCGGCAAGGACGTCACAGGTCTAATACAACCAAATGAAGAAATTATTTCAGTAGGCCATGGGTGTCAGTAACGAAGTAGTTCTACTGAAGTAGATTTTTAGTAAGGAGGTACTTACTTGAGTAGTTGCTTTTTATTACTTCTACTTTTACTTGAGTAGATTAAGTAAAAAGTAACACTACATCAATTGTTATAACTTCTACTCAACACCTGTGACTCGCGACTAGAGTCTAGACTCGCCTGATCTGCCGATAATGAAATTACCTCGATGAAAAAAAATTTCTGTCCCAGAGAGTTTGATTTCTCAAAAATTTTACCTAAAAAATTTGTGTGCTAGAAAATAATTTGGCTGGCAACCAGTGACGTATAGAGGGGGAAACTATGCATGCGTTCTTCCTCAGAAAAACGTAAAATATTATTTTCAATCATGCTTGCAACGGTAACCATAATATAGCCTGTTCTAACTTCTACAATGACAGAATTAGTTAAGATGTGTTGAGGCCTTGGAAAGTATTATACTATGTCAACAGCTAATTTTGAATGGAGATCCAATTAAGAGATTTTGAAGAATTTTTGACGCTGATTCCGAAAATGCCCTTATTTTTTTCTAACACATCAGGTTTTTGAAATATTTGCAGTTTAAATTTTTAATGTCACGCTGTATTTTCATTGAAGGCAAATTGTGCAATGCGATGTAATCCAATAGTGACTTGTGATTTATGAAATATATTCCATCAATGCCTGGGCTAATATCATTGATAAAAACAGTATCGAGAGGATCTTTTGCCAACGTTTTTGCTAAACAAGTGCCTAATTGAGCAGTTAATTTCAGTTATAAGAATGCTGCAGGGCTGAGTACGTATGTTGTTTGAGCAAGTAGACTATATAGCACTGCAGCAGAAAAACCAAAATGAAGCGTTTGGTTTTTACAACGTTAGTTAACGGCAGATTTTAATCAGTATTAGAGAAACTTGCACTGTTCAATAGATTTTATTGTGCTATACTTTGATCGTCTTCTATTCTACCTTTGTTGTGCCTAGAACAATCCTGATCTGTTTTGTTATATTTGTGGCAGTTTTACGACCAAAGGCAAGCAACAAAGTATTACTTCAAATATCAAAAAGATCTACTAGTTGTACTTTGGCTGCCCATAAGGAGACCATCACAAAAAGTGTGCACCACATCAGATATATACAGCTCGTTCTGTTGACTTACAAAATTGCTACCCAAATGAACGTCAGCGATGCCTTTTGCTGTTCCCATGATATGACGAGAACCAAAAGACCACACTTACAGGTAGGACTGCTATTTTTGCCTTGTCAATGTGAAAGTGTTTTTTTCAAAAAGTAAAAGTAATGCTTTTTTAAACGATCACATCATACACTTTTGCAAATACAAACTCAAACGTATTTGTCTAGTTTTCTTCAACAGTTTTTGCTAGAATGGTAGCTTAACAATGTGGAGAAGAATTTATAGAGTAAAAGGAGATTTCTGATTACATGATATAAAATGCGTCCTGATTCGTAGACCGAATCAGAACGTTCCAAAAAGATCCAAATTATCAATGCGCTATTTTCAAAGTATAAAAAAATTCCTTTTTGACGACAAAGTTCAGGTTTTAAGATTTTAATATAAATTGCTTCAAAAGTAGAGAGATGAATGTGCGATCTTCCATTTGGTAATATTGAAAATTGCTTATCATTGTAGTGAATTGCGCAGTCTTTGTTTTCTAAGACACGCTGTCCGATTGCAGAGTAGCTTGCTGATGAATATTTAAATGCTGACTTGCACTTGCGTTTGATGGAAAGTTGCTCTGGTTGCAGTTTGCTTCCTATCGATTTTGGTACACGTAAATAAATTACGTAACTGGTAATAATAAAAAAAAGAAACATCTTCGAGAAGAAACAAGATTCACTAAAATACACTGGAACTTAATTACATAGTCAACCCTTGTGCCATCGGGAAAGGCGTGTGTTACAAATCTATTAATAAATGCGAAAGAAAAAAGTTTTTTTTTGAAAACAATTTAGCAAGTTTAGGGCTTCAGACAATTCAGATTTACAAATAAAACAACAGATTGCAACAACTATAACTATATAAAAATTTACTTCTTTGTGACACATGCCTACCTAACTACTTCGCTTAGATTACAATAGCTGTTGTATTTTTGTATTTGTATTGTTCATATTTATCCTCCATTCACGAGAAAGCGAATTGTATCGCTATATTTTGGACGGGAAGTCCGCACTCGCTTGGGAGTTGCCATTTCCGAGATGTCTGGGCCACCTGTCTTCCACATAAAGGCGGGGGCGTCCCATTAAGTGCCTTGCCCAAGAACACAACAAGCGAACTTGCCGGCTTGTTCTCCACATCTCCACAATGCCGAGCGCCGAGCAGGGAAGCTATGGATACCATTTTTAAAGTCTTTTTGTATGACTCGACAAGGGGAATGAACCCCTAGCCTACCGATTGCGAAGCAGACGCTCTAACCACTACACTATCGTGCAGATTTTTGATAGCTTGGAATTGTTGTGCAGCTTGTCGAGCCTCGCACTTCACGGAGCTGCCATGCGAAACATTTTTTTGACCAGTTTTTATATCTGTTTGTTAGTTTGCTTTCGACGGTTTAGCACTTTGCTCCCGCCGATTTCAGCTGTTTACTGTAAGAGCTGTGCTTGCTATTTTTCAACTTCGTGGGTCCCCAGTTTGACGCCCTGCCACTGCGCCGTCACTGCTCTATCCTATGATTTTACTGATGAAGTACTATTAATTGACGAAGTATCTACTATCAGGTTTGTAGCCATATCGTGCTTCTATAGTTTGCACACCTGGCGATGTAAATTTACGCCAGGAATCTCAGCCTGTATGGCTTTCCGGAAATCTATCCCTAGACTGATATCTGTTATGTACTTATGATGATCGGTTTAAATAATAGTCCTTGTAATTGGCAACTGGAGTGATTGTCTGCGCTGGCTTATTGGCGCGAGGTTTCCTACCTAGACTATTCAAGCACAGCAAAGTAAAGTTTTACAGATTATTTTTAATTCACCCGTCGGGGTGTGACAAGAGTTTATTGCAATTAATATTGCCCTGCGTTTTCGTTTATTATTATTGCTTGTGTTTAAAATCACACACATTTATTTTTCTTTTTTTATTAGTACTAGATAATACTTATTCATTTTCCTTCTCATGGTAGCTCGTTGATCGGCTTGCCTTTCCCATCGTCTTTTCTTGTCTCTTGTTTTTGTTCATGTGACGTGTGCTGTGACCTGGTTTACATAGACGTATGCAGCGACCTAGTGTTTGGTGACGTGTGCAGTATTTTGTTGCCGACCATGCTGCCGGATATTTTTGGCTCTCTTTCGTTGTTGATCGTCGTGGCAGACGTACATGTTCTAGTTATCGGCCACGACCTCTTTCATCGCTGGACTGCGTGGAGGACGGACGTGTTTTTGATTGTCTGCCACCTCTGAGGTAATTGTAGTTCTAAAATAAATGCAATACAAACATTACTGTCGCGCTTCCTTACTTGTGACTGCCATAGTTCCCAGCAATTGGGGTTGAGTCAGCACGCTCTCGTTCAAAGGAATATATTTTCTACAGTTGGTCTGTTTATGTAAAGCCAAGCGGAAGCCAACCAAAACGTGCATAGGCTATGCCCGTTGGACACTTCACTTTAAGATAAGCGTTGGAGGAAATTATAAAAAAAATTTAATTTTAAATCAAAGAAGTAACACAAAATAATTTTCTAAAGACAAGGAAATACAGAAAATTATTTGTGGAAGCACTTGTCGTGTGAGTACTTTGCCGCCGAGAGTTAAATTCACAACTGTAGCTAAAAAGTCATTCATCTACTAATGCAAAGATTGTGGCGACAGCATAAAGGACCGGCATTAACTTATAGCTTACACACTTTTAGCATTAGTTTCCACCTTTAACAGTTTTAGTCCCCTATATAGATAGGAGCTTTGGTTTACCCCTGGCCCTGTCCCAGCATGGAGGCAAATATTCCTGTGCCTAGCAAATCAGCTTAGCATAAGAGCCAGGTAGCAATAACTACTGAGTAGAGTGAGGGGAGTTTGCTATTGAACAGTTGGAATAGTCAATGAGGATTTGCCCTAATAACTTCCACGTAACAGATCACGTTAACCAATAATTTTCTTTGCTTTGTACGCCAATGTTCTGATCTTTGTTAAGTGTCGCTAAGCACTTACTGTTACAACAGGGAGGAGTATTTTGGATAGATAGATATGTCTGATGCAGATATAAAGCATTATGGTGGATGCCATTGTTGTGCTATCAGATTTGAGGTGCTGGCACCAAAAATATTACATGTGTATGATTGCAAGTAAGTTTTTTGTTGGGATCATAGTTCATTGTGGGTGTAACAGTAAATAAACCTACAAGTTATACATGGCATGCATGCCAATTATGTTGCGTTTAAAATTGATAAACCACTCATTTCAAAAGCGTTCAGAATCTAAAAGCTTTGCATGCCAATTTAATAGTTTGCAAAATCTATAAGCCATGCTTGCCAAAAAGTTTGAAACCAACAAACAATGCATGCCAACTAACAAACATTTAAAACTTAGGCCACAAGCTTTCCATGTTCAGAAGTATTTGAAACCCATAAGAAATGGATTTTGATAAAAAAGCATATATAACCTACAAGCCAAACATGTCATAAGTGTTTATTGTATGTGGCTTGTGTAGGTTTTACACTTTTGGCATGCCTGACTTTTAGGATTTATGCTCTTTTCAATTGGCATGTGCAGCTTGTAGGTATTAAACATTTCTTTCCATACGTGGTTTATAGGTTTTCATTGCACCCTTGACTTTTGGCAAATATGAAGACAAATGTTTTTTTGCTGCATTAGCAGCTCGTTTTTGTTTTAAGTGTTCAGATACAAGAATATCAGGATATGTTGGCCTTTAATTTTGTCTGGTAGCAAAAGTGGTGATGCTTCCTGGTTTTGCCATGAAAGTGAGGAAACACTTCAAAAATTTTTGGCATGAGCCAAAAAAGATTCAGTTTACCAAGTTATGAAAAGCTTCAAAGATGTGCAACCTATTAAAGCTGATTTTAATTTTTTTATTAATTGTGATTGAGGTGGCAGTGGCTTGAAAGATATTACAGTGTTTTGTTTTATATATTTATTTATTTATTGAAATACAACACAATGGTGCCAAACTTAAATCTTAGAAGCACACTTACATGTGAGGGAAAAATTCACACTAAAGGAAGGAAGCTAAATATGTACAGTATACACTATGCTAAACAACAGTAGAAGCATAAGCAGCAAGGTAGAATAACAAGCAAGAGCACAGCACAAAATCAGCAATACATTAATGAAAAAGCACTGCAACAGTCAAAACTTTTTTAAGCAATTCTTAAAGGCAGCAAAAGTAGGAACAGAAACAACACTGTCAGGTAATTTGCCACATGATGTGCATGAAGAAATTTATTTAAGTGCTCCATACATGGTCTCTTTAATGGCTTAATTGTAAAACCGTGTCTATGCAAATTGAGTTCACTTTGACAAACTGAGAAAAAATCGCTAAAATTTAAGTCAATATACCCATGAATAATTTTGTACATAAACATCTCCTATACTCCAATGATTTCAGGTTTAGCATGTTCAGGTGATAAAAGTATGAAGTGTTAGAAGCATTACAACAAAAACAAATTTTCTTGGTGAAGTGTTTTTGAACAGATTTAATCAGAGAAATGTCACTTTTTGGAAAGAGGACCAAATTTCAGTTATATTCAAGCAGTGGTTTGGTGTAAGTAACATATGCTTTGAGCAAAACCCAAACATTGTTGCTACTGAAACAGTGTAAAATTTGGTGTGAACAAATATAGGCTTTAGAGACAATGCTACAAACATGTTGGTGCCATTTGAGGTTACGAGAAATAACAACACCCAGATCATACACTCCAGACACATTAGAATCTTTTGATTTCTTATATAATATTGATTACTGGGCTTATCAGGGTGGCGAATGTTTTGTAGATATATTGTTGCTTCATGAATAAACGTTCTTTGGCCTTATGACTAATATTCCATGTAGCCATCAAGTATCACCATGAGTTAAAACTGCTGTAAAAAATTATAGTGCAATACTAGTCTTCACTGACGTTTTTTTGTGAAACATGGTGTTTTATGCAAAACATCACATGATATAGAAAGAATCTAAAATGCTAAAATTTGTTTTACAGAATTGTATACAACTGAAATAGGAAAATCCCTGAAATACATTGGCCTATAAGATTGAGAATAGAGTTAGATTAAACTTAGGGTTGTTTCAGTTTAGCATTAGAGTTACAATAGGTGTTGGGTTAGAGCTGGTTCATGAAATTCTGCTTTTTGGTAGTATCTGATAAAGACATGTTGGGTAAGATGAGGTAATCTCAAACATTGGGAAATGTCAGACATTTTCAAAAAAAGTGTGACATAGCCTAATATTAAGTTTTGTAAATTGGATGCCATGCGCCAAGTATTTCTATATCTGAGTATATTTAGTTTTAATCAAAATTGCATTTTTCCTTCCAAACAACACCTTTTTTTCTATGCAGAAAAATTGGTAGGAAACACACATATAAAAAGAACCAGTGGTAAAAGTATGTCTGACTTTTCCCATCAGTGGGATAAGTTGGACAACAGAAATGATGTTTTTCGCAATAATTTTTTTGTTGACTGGTAAATCCCCAGTTGGCAGTCTTAGATTTTGCATATTAAAGATTTTGATTCTTTTTGTTGTTGTGCTTGAGCCATAGCTTGCTCAAATAAAAATTCGTGATTGCAAACACAAATTTTTCAATAAATTTTGTCCGACACTACCTCATCTTACTCTACTTTTTCAGCATGGTTAGAATTCGAACCAGATCTAAAATATGGAATCAAGAAAATAGGGAAAATAGCACCAAAGAAATTAGGCCTATGTACAGAGATGTGCAATTTTGTAGCAACACATTGTTTAACTTGATTCAGGTTATTAATTTTACCCAATTTAGAGGTTATAATTTTAGTTTTAATGACTTTCACAAATTTCCATATTTTTGAAATATACGTTCTTCTTCAGTTGGTAGTTTTTCCATAATTCAGTTATTCAGAATTTAGTTTTTAGTATGAATATTTGTGACTCCATGTTTTGATAAAAATTTTCATAATTTCATGTAGTTTTGTCCAGGGTTCATGTTGCTGGCGTATTTAAGTTTGAACATACAACTCAAATCCTTTTTTGCTCCTATCACAAAGTGTGCAACATCTTGTTGTAGTCTTTGATAAGTAGCTATGATGCCTTACGTTGCCCTAAAACAGGGGTTGGCAACCTATGACCCATGGGACGGATCTGGTCAGCATACAGATTTATGTATCCGATTGCTTGACATTGTTGATCTGTCATTAAATTGTGTTTATTTTAAATAATGTGCTTATTTATGAGAGACCTGCATGTTCACAGGTGGTTTGGTCAAAACTAAGAGATTTATTTCTTGGCTGCATTATGAAATTACACTAAAAAGTGGGACCTTCAAAAAAAATTCTCCAACAAAATTAAACTTTGATCCTACAGATCTTCACAGAAAAAAGTCATTGCCTTGTATTGTTGAAAGTAATGCATGTGATGTGTACATCATATTGTGGTGGTAATCCAGCCCTCGGCTGTTATAAGGTTGCCAGCCCCTGCCTTAAAAAATGGCCGTTGAAATGAGAAGAGTACCTAACTTATTAGAATTTGTAATATAATACTCAAAACTTTCAAGTAATAATTTTGATAAACGGAAACATGTCATTTTACATAAAATGCTGCATGGTTGTTGAATTGTGACACAATGGTGGTGACTTATAAGTAGCACGTGTTTTTGTGTACTAATTGTACAAAACACAGTTGAAAAGTTACCTTATTTATATGCATGTTGATTGCAACTCCATATAAGTTTCACCCTATTTTTCACCCAGAAGGTTATTTAAACTATTTTGAGTAAATTTTTGGTTAATAGTTTATGAGTATTTTAGTGAATAGTTTATGTTAATCACACCCAAAGCTCTTAAAATGGCACACCAAAGATTGCTGTACATCGTCTTGCTGCTCTTTGCTTTGCAATGAAAGTGCATGTTTAAACAAAATGGTACAACTCACATGAAACCTTAAATCTTACAATTATCTTACAAGACTAAACAAAATGTTTTGTTTTCAACCTTGCTACTTCCGTGATATACCATACCCATAGTTTGGTGAAGATATTTTTTGAACAAAAAATGCTACTAATATGCATACCAATAAGGTAGTTATCAATCCATTTTTATTCTTGACTGCCATTATTACACAATTATAGCACATAGCCTACAGTTTTTTTTGACACAAACACATCAATCATGTTATGAGGGAACAATGGAGGTGAAGGTAGTCTGTGCCTTATGCTCTGTTAACAGCATTTGATTTATACCAATCGACTATTTTACATAAAACACATACCAGTAGAGCTGTGAGGAATTTGTTTTGTAAATTACTTCCTTAAATTATATTATGTTTTAAAGTTGCAGCATTTGCGCAATGAAGAGCAATTTACACTTTGTTGTACCATCGAGCAAATTCAAGTTGATCAAAGGTGCTGACAATATTACAACATACACTTTCAATACTCATCAAGCGAAACATATGTTTTGTAAGACATGTGGCGTTCAAAGCTTTTACATACCAAGGTCAAATCCTGATGGCTATGGCAAGTATTGCTTTTACAGTGTGTTTTTTCTGCATTAACAATAAATCATGAAACTGCTGAATAATCTAATCTCGTCTGCTCTGTTGTTAACAACCTGATTAACTGGGTTAAAGCATTGTTTTAGGGCAACAGCAATGAAGTTGAGTCATGTGTTCAAACCTTTCAGTGTCTGCATTGTTATTTCAAAGGAAAAAGCACTTTGCTATGACCTGCCTTGAGATTTTAACAAGAACACGTTTATAGATAGAATTTTCCAACGTTTAAGTGAAATGTAAACACATAAAGATGTACATGCAGGATTAAACCTAGTTTGCATTGTTGTTTTATGCCGTTAATTGGACTATAATTATTTTCTTGCTGCTAATTGTAAGACAATGACAATAAGTCTTTAAAAAAATTAAAATATTTTGTTTAGTTAAAAAATACTCATAATAACAGAACAGTAGTATCCTGTATCATGTGGTCAACGACTTATTCAAACAAAGGTTTCAACTATATATTTATTAAAGTTATTTTGTAGGTGTCAATCCTAGATGCTTGGATAAAGAAACTGTTGAAAAAATTGAAATAGAAAAATATGATGGACAAAACTGGGAAAAATCATTTGAAAAAGAATTGTTAAAGCCATTTTCTATTCAATCAAGATCAAAAGAGTGATGTAGAATCTTACAGCATAAAATCTATTTTAGCATGGTTATTATTGTGGGCCACTTGTTGCTCATAAGAGAGAAATAGGCAATTAAAACTTAGTTATGTTCCCATTAATGAGGTGTCCGTATTACTTGTTGCTTCTCACAATTTCAGAAACAGTGTTGTACCATTTAGCTCTGTTGATGACATGTTTGCCAAATTAAATTTCCTAATCTTGAGGTACAATTAAGTGCAAAAAAAGCTTTGCATTCTACAAATATTATGCTTGACACCATGCAGCTACTGCTTGTAGTAGCTGTAGAAGTATCCTATATTTCTGATATTCTTTATTTCCTCATGAAGTTATCAACGCAGAAAGGAAATTTTTGTTTTGCGATTTTCCATTGGCTTAAATTTTCTTTCACATATTCTCAGGTTGTCAACATGATTTGTGTGGTTATATATAATCCCATTGTGTAGCCAGACAGGTGGAGCAAGATGCACCTTACCTTCCATAAATTTTGAAAATGCTTTAGAGTTGAATACTGATGATATCTTCAGGAGTAAAAAACTGTAGCCTGCTTCTACCAACAATATTACTCTATTAAAGCATGTTTTTTTGAGATTTTTATTTAGATATTTTTAGAAATGTACAGAATTGTATTTTTGGACTCAATAAGGGACAGATACTAGGCTTCGAATAAACAATTTTGCCAAAGTAACATCAAAAAATAAAAAGGGTTTTTTTGTGGTTGCTTAGTCGTTTGGGCATTTCATTTCCTTTTCTTTTAGTATGCAAGTAAGATTTAAGGTGTGGTGTGTAATCACTGGCGCACCCAGGGGATTGTTTGAGGACCAGTTCCCCTACTTGCATGAACAATTAAGCCAACAAAACACAAACTTTTTAACTGCCTTTTCTCCACACACTTCCCTCCTTATGGTTTCCAAAATTTTTGCCTTGTGCCATAAAAGAGCAAAGTTCTTACAAAGCAAAATCTTTATCATATCTCATTTGTTATGCGACTTGTTAAAGCTAAAGGACATCATTTAAAAGTATGAATAGCAATTACAATGGCCGAGGCAGAGAAAAAGCAAAGGCTTTCCATAAAACACAGTGTAAAGCAACATTAACCAATACGAGAATGTTAAGTAAAAACAAAATCACAACCAGTGCTCCCTCTATGATTTTAGTAACTGTGTCACCGCTGGCGCAAATGCAAAATTGCTAGCAAATATACAAAAACTACCCAACAAATTTTGGCAGACTTTGCTGAACAAATCATTACACCAGCCTTAGTAACATATTTTTTTCTTTTAAAAATAGATATCTGCTGTAGCCTGCTGCTATTCATTCAGGGTATATGCTAATCTAATGTTATACTGTAAAGCAGTGGTCCCCAACCCCTGGGCCGCAGACTGGTACTGGTCCGTGGGTTACTTGTTACCGGGCCTTACAGGAAACGATAACTATGCACTATTACTGCTTTATTCATTTTGTAATTTTGAAGGCTGAGCATTTGTACAGTTTATATCTTTGTAAAACATATTACATATTCATATAGATTTAATAAATTAACTTAATTTTCACAATGCCAGTTGATGCGTGTTTCGGTTGCATGCAGGCCTATTTATCTTTCGTGCTTCAAACCGGTCCTCAAGAATATTGAGTGACTTTCAACTGGTCTGTGGAACAAGAAAGGTGGGAGACCCCTGCTGTAAAGGTTATCCAAAACGTTGGTTTGCATATAATGGCACCTTTTGTTTTTTCCTCAGATTAATTTTGTTTTATTGTGACATTTAATCTAGTTCAGTGCTTTTCAACTGTTTTTGGCATGTAACTGATTTTCGAAATGCATAAAAGCATGTGCCCCGGTAATATGTTTTTCTCATTTTCACAAGCCACCTCAAGAAAAGTTGTCGAGTAAATTTCAAAAATGTCCAAATAATATATAGAAACAAGTCATCAAAAAGTTTTCCATTTTCACTCCATATGAAGGCTTAATAAAGTACTGACCCAGTGCAGACCATGGTCCACCAATTACAAATCACTAATCTAGGCAATCATTTGTCATGAATTATCTTAATTTTTTTATCCGATCAAGACATCAGCTTGCGAGTTGCATCTTGTTTACTCTGCTACGTCTTTTGCAGCATGGACTCAAGTTAACTGTTCGTCAAAGACCTTTGAAGATGACCTAAAATAAGTCTAAAGCACTGAGTTTTCAAAATTTGTGGGGGAAGGAGAGGCAAAACTGTGACAATAAATTTTGGTGACATAATAATTATCGTGGTTATGTCAACCCCAAAATGTTCACAAACAGATAGCCTATTGGTTATTATAAGGCTGCAACAAAATACCTGGCTATTTCTCTTTAGTAAGTTAATTTAGGTTTAAATTTGGTGTTTCAAACTATATGGCCTTTGCAACAGTGATTTGTCAGCACGTTGTAATGCCAGGTGAACAATGCACATAAATAAAATTAGTCCTTTGTTGATGCCCGACATGAGCATGAGAAATTTTTTAAATTTTACAATAATGGGATGTTAGGTAGGTTACCACGATTATGACACAAGAACAAAAATTACTTGCAAACTTTAATTGCTGCTTGATTACGGTAAATAATTAAAAACTTAAATTTTTTTATCGTAATCAATTAAATAACAGGGTTTTGTTTTTTGTAATCAATTAAAACTTCAAAAAGCAGTGCTTTTGCTTGTACAGGCAGATATAACTTTCACATTTCATGCAAAAAATATAAGGCTACTTTTATAGCCTGGCAGCTGGCATCGACCCCTTTTTTCTTTGTACTTTGTAAAATGATCTACATTGTCATGTCTGACGGATGCTTGTGGAATTGGCTTCGCATTGTAGCCCCTTTTTTTTCTTTTCTTGGTGCACAATCTCAACGGCAATAGATGGTCTTTCTTGTTTTTTGGAAATGACTTGATTTTGCTTAGACATAGCGTCAGCAATGCAGCATCTTAACTCTAACGAAAAACTTTTGCTTCGTTTTGATCTATCAAACTCATCACAGTCTCTTCTGTAAAGCAGTCAGGCAGTCACAACAGTCAAATCAATCAAATCGAAAAAATTCTGTGGTAGTATTTTTTGGATCTCAGTTTTATTCTGTACAAGCCAATAAGACAATTCAACAGACTGACTCCTCCCATAGACTTGTTATATGTATGCACGGCTCTTGGACATGGCACATCACTTTTGCTTTTCAATGCTTTGTACTTTTCACAGTATTCATAGGACCTGCCGATTCAAAACTGGTCAGAAACGTGACTGTCTTGGAGTTAAACCACTTAATTGCCCACTTTATCGCGTATTGCCATCAACACATTCTTTTTCTTCATGGGCACCTCTTCCTTGGCCTTTCAATAGCTTATTTGGTAACAAATTGCAACCTGGCAATCAGTTTGATCAAGCTGTTTCAAAAGAGTATATACCATGCTGTGACAATTCATGAAGTATTGGATAAGAAGTAAGCTAATTATCAAAGAGAAAGTGATTTAAGTTGGAAGAAATGATGCTACACAACTTCAGCACAACGTTAGAACTTGCCCCCAAGTCTGGTAATTTTCAGAAGGGTTTATTTTTCAGAGTAGATTTTAGAATTATGAATTATTCCTTGGGCATCACATAGAACAAAAACTTTGTAACCATATGCGAGGCTTGTTTGGTACATTTCCATCAAGGATGATGAGTCTTTGAATGGAGCCATCTGTTTATTCACACACACACCATCTTGTCCATTGGTATGTTGTTAAATTTGAGTTGTAAATAATTCAAAATAGGCCTAACCTTAAGCAATCTGTCAAAGTTGTCATCTCCTGGAGGAACCATGAGTGCATTGTCATCGAAATGAATAATTACAGTATTTGATAATTTATTTGCTCAAATCTCTCTCTACTCATCACTTTGCTAATTTGAGCAACACCAAGCTGTCTAGACCTTTAAACCCTTAACCGAGGCAAAGAAATAATTGACATGTTTACAACAACCCTGAGAAATTTAGCAAATTCCAAAGGTGTGAGCATTAGTGGATTTGTTGGATCTATTAGAACAGCTTATAAATTAGACTGGTATACAATGTGTACTGTCATAGAGTCATCAAATTATTCTGCAGGTGACAAAACAAATTGAGTTTCAGCAAGACTACTCTGCCATTGCGGAGCCGTTTCAGGAAATTCATTGCTGTCAATTGACTTCCAAAAAGACTTTGCTCCTTTGGCTTTGCACAGTAGCAGTACCAATTTTTCTAAGATTTTCGTCTGAAATACAGAAAACTAAGTAATGCTGTGGAATTTTAGTACAGATAAAGAGGATAGTAAGTTTATTTTGATCACATTTGTTAAAAATAAGCATACAAAAACTTAACAGAATCACTGCTGTCATTACCAGATGAATCACGAGAGGAAAGTTCATCAAGCTCATAACCTTCATCCGAGTCGCACTATCTTGTAAAAAGTCATCATCACTTTCTCCATTTTCACCACCAGTAATTGCAGCCCAATTCTTCTTACCATAAAATTTCTTGACATCCATGCTTACAAGCTTAAGTTCCCGCCGTTTCATAAAACTTTTTTTTCAAAAACGTTTTTTTTGATATTTAGTAACGTGTTATATATTGTCAGAAATTCCTTATTCTGTTCTACAAGATAATGGTCATCGTTTTGTTGCATAAGTTCTCGCCGTTTTTTGAAACATAAATTTTCAAAGAAATCAAATAATTTTAACAGCAGAAACAATAATTATTTAATCAATTATGTACTCTCCTTCATTCTTCACTACTTCTTCCCATCTTTCCACAAGTTTGTTGATTCCATTTTGCTAGAAATCTTTAGGTCGAGTCTTGAAAAAGTTGGTGAGCCAATCCTCAAGATGATCCTGATTTTCAAAGTTACAACCTCTCATTTCATTTTAAAGACAGTGGAAGAGATGGTAATCCGTTGGGGTGAGGTCTGTGGAATAGGGAAGATGTTAAGAACCTCCCAACCAAGCTCTTGGAGTGCCATCTTGACAGTTTTTGTAATGTGTGGGCAAGCATTATCATGGAGGAGGATCAGCTGGCCTTGACGATTCAGTCTTTTTTTGTTGAATTGCCTCATTGACACGATGCTTTGTAAAGGTTCTTCTCCACTGTCATGTTCTTTTCAAGCATTTCCCAGTGAATTGAACCTTCACAATCCCACCACACGCAAATCATTGTCTTCATCGGGTGCAAGTCTTTCTTGATTCTGGACTCTTCTACTCTTTTTTTTGTTTCATATTCACATAGAGACACCATTTCTCATCTCCAGTGACGATTCTGAATAAGAAATGTTGCTTGTGGCCATAGGTTCCGTGGTGTCGAGCAAGGTTTTGAGCAGCAATAGAAAGCCACTTATCTTTCTGTTTTGGGTAAGTTCATGTGGGACCCAAGCTCCAAGCTTTTGAGTGATTCCCATCGACTGAAGGTGACGTGAAATTGTTGCAAAATCACATTTTATCTTTTCACCTAATTCTCTACATGTCTGGTGGCCATCTTTTTTCAAAAGATCCCTGAGTTGGTCTTCATCCTGATTGGTCTTCTGGAACGAGGAGCGTCGTTGAGGTCGAAATTATTGTGTTTGAATCTGGCAAACCAATCTCTAACAGTTCTCTCTGCTATAGTGTCCTCTCCATATACAGCACAAATATCCTTGGTAACTTCACTTGCTTTTTGACCTCGATTAAAAGTGAAAAGAGGGAAGTGTTGAAAATGTGATTTTTTTATTGACTTAACAATCCATTTGACAGTTCTGAAAAATGAAAAAAATGATATGGAAAAAAAACGATGATTGTTATCTTGTAGAACAGAATAAAGAATTTCTGACCATATATAACACTTTACCAAATATCAAAAAACGTTTTAGAAAAAAAAGTTTTATGAAATGGCGGGAACTTATGCAACAACCCAATATTTTCTTGCTTTGCAACATACTTAAGAAGGGCTTCTTGCTGCTTCATTTTTGAGGGTTGGCAAAAAGTAAACCTAAGAAGATACCAATATTTTCAATAACTCAATAGACCATAGTTAATATTCTGAAGAACCTATAAGTGATGGAATAATTTTAGCATTATTATTGCATATCTAGTATTGTATTCAAAAATATTGTATTCAAGTTACATTTTTAGCGCTTTTTTCCAGGCATATGCTACTGGAAATTAATGAGTTTTGCATTTGTTACTATTTTTGCCTATTACTCACTGAACTACATGTGCCTTATTGTGGTTAACACGTTTTTTTTGGGTTACAACTCAAGTACAACTTTATTACCTTACTTGAATTCATTTCACATAAAAATGTAATGATTTGCTATTTATGGGTCCATATATGCATTCAACTAGTTTTAACTATTGTACCATTCGTTATTCAGACCGTATAAAGATTGACCTTACCTGACCTGTTATCATGTAAAAATGTAATGATTTGCTTATTTATGGGTTTATACATGCATTCAACCAGTTTTAAATCTTCTATTCGTTTTTTAGTCTGCATTAATAATGACCTCTCCTGACCTTACTTGACCTTCTATCGCATAAAAATTTAATTATTTGCTTATTTTTGAGTCAATACATGGTTTCCACCAAATTAAAATCTTACCAAGATATTTATTATACACTGCAATTTAACAAGTTTCAGAAAACCTAAAGCCTAGAAGTTGTAAGAAATTTTAAAACATTTAAAAGTTAAAACAAACACAATAATTTTTTTGTATTTCAAAAAAACAATGAAAATCACGTGCAAATTCACTTCCTTTCCAAAAGGACTGTAACCATCAGTATTGTTATGCAGCCTGCCGCACAAGCTTACCTCCAAATTTGACTGTGCTTTTTTTAAAGGAAGCCCTTAATTGGTTAGAAGGATTGAGGTCGTCTCTACTCTGTTTCACTTAACATAAATTGTGATGTTGCCAATAGGCTATTTTGCATAACCTTGACCGCAACATGGAAAATTATGAAATAAACTATCAAACGACAAAAGGAATTTTAGAGGCAAATCTGC
Organism: Trididemnum clinides; assembly: GCA_963675345.1. Taxonomy (NCBI): domain Eukaryota; kingdom Metazoa; phylum Chordata; class Ascidiacea; order Aplousobranchia; family Didemnidae; genus Trididemnum; species Trididemnum clinides. Next base: position 11,433,346 of record OY776285.1, on the reverse strand, counting down.
AAGAAAAAATTGTTTTCATGCGCATCGTTTCAGTATTATCACCATAAAAATGGTATTTTAAGAATAGTGCAGTTAAAAGTTTAAGTTAGGCACTTCAATGTCGTTGCAAATCTTGGTCGCACACGCCAAGTTTTTGGTCTCATGGCATGAGTGCGCAACTGTATTTGTGCACACTTGTGTTAGATTAAACAACAAGGGGTTGAAAAAAATACAATGCAATATTAGAGCATGGCAGTTCAGTGGTTTTGCAGTTCAATTCCACTGATGTGTTGAGTTGCATTAACTGCAATTGCAAAGAACTCTGCTGTATTGATTTTATGCAACTGTTTAGAGTATTGTAATTGGGGATAAGCTCACTATACATGTGAAATGCATTGTATGTACTATCTTGTAGTACTTTTTCAGTGCAAAACAATATGCACTGGAATACTACAGAAATTGTGGCAAGTTTCCCAGTTTTCATCCATGTTTGTTAGTGATATGCCTCCTCTAACAGAAGTTCTGATTAATTTCCACCTTTAAAAAATGTCTTGCACTTGGAAAGTTGCTTTTGGTTTTGTTGCAAAGTGTCAACAGTTTCAGCTCCTATGTCGTTTCTTATTGACAGCTTGTAGTGGCGCTCTATATGAAAGGAACTGTTTTCATGTATTGGGTTGGGGAATAAATTGTTGTGGTTTTTTATTTATAAATAAATTTAATGATGTATAAAAAGAAAACTTGAGACTATATGAAGACAAGACATGATTTAATCAATAATATATTCTTCTACAATTCTTCTAACCAAGTTTTTATTTCCACGTCAATGTTGAACAAAACCCCATGTAAATTGTTGGATAGCGATCGGAAAAGATGAAAATCTGTTAGAACTAAATCTGGGGAATACGGGGGATGTGGTAAGACTTTCCAATTTAGCATTTGGATTGCAGCCTTTGTCATTATTGGCAATGTGAGGGAGGGCATTATCGTGTTACAATAGGATACCATGACGTTGATGAGGTCGTTTTTCAAGTATTGCTTTATTAAGTCGATGCATTTGTTGAAGGTAGAGGTCTGCATTGACAGTTTCATTATTTGCAAGGAGTTTGTAGTGAATAACTCCTTTACAATTCCACCATACACGCAGTGTTGTCTTTCGAGGATGAAGCTCCTGCTTTACTCGAGGTGCTGGTTGTTTTTTTAAACTGAGCCATTCTCTTCGATAGTTCACATTAACACAAACTCAACACTTGTTATCTCCAGTGACGATGCGGTAAAGAAATTTATCTTTTTTTGAACAAGTAGACCTGTGTCCAGCAAGCAATCTGGCAGCAATTGCTGAGCGTTGCAGTTTATTTTTTTCACTCAAAGAATGTGGAACCCAAGATCCAAGTTTTTGAACTTTTCCCATTGAGGGAAGGTGGTTCAAAACAGTCTTATGATCACGCAGTCACACCTCAATTTTTCACCCAATTCTCTAGTTGACTGATATATTTTGGAAAGGAAATTTCTTCAACATTCTGATAATATGTAGTTTGAGATAAAAATTTTGTTGCTAAAGATGATACAGGATCATGTTGACCCCCGTTTTTTGCAGAAAACTATCTATTTTTTGCTTGGTGCCGACTACACCCTTGTGCAAATTAATTGAAACAAACATCCAAACTTTTATATATCCTCATTTCTTAGCTGATATAAGCGTAAATTGATTACAAATGTTGACTTTTTCGGAGAAAATGTTTATTAGATTATTTTTTACTAAAATAAAACTTTAATGACTTAATAAATCCTATTATGACGTCATTAATGTGTTCACAATCATTGTTTTAAAACTTTTTGTTTAGGTAGAATTTGTAACTAGAAGTTAGAATATTATATAGTTGTTTTAAAAGATGGATGTTAGCCCTGGAAAGCGTGCTAGTATCTTAACTTTATGTGAAAACACAGAAAAGACCTACCGGGAGATATCAAAGATTGTTGGTGTCATTATATCTACAATAAGTCGTATTATGAAAATGAAGAAAGAAACAGGGTCTGTTTCCCCAAAACGCAAAGGCAAATGTGGTCGCAAGAAGAAAACTACCCCAAAGATGACGCCTATCTGATACGGGAGAGTGTGAAAGATCCAAGAAAGACAAGTGACGCCATAAAAACTACTTTGGGGAAAAAAGGAATCAAAATAAGCTCCTCAACAGTTCGTAGGCGCCTCCTGGAGGTTGGGAGAAAAGCATACCGCCCTGTTAAAAAGCAGCTCCTTACAAAAACAATGAAGACAAAACGCTACAAATGGGGACTCAAATACAAAAACTGGACAAAGGAAGACTGGAGGCACGTGATTTTCAGCGATGAAACTCACATGTTTGTCCAGGGTCAAAGAAGTCAGCATGTTCGAAGATCACAAAATGAAAAGATTTGCAATGCCCACATTGACCAGCGCATAAAACATCCTCAAAAAAAGATGTTTTGGGGATGTTTCAGTTTTTATGGCATTGGTAGCTTGCACCCAGTTGAAGGTATGATGCGCTCCCAGCAATATATTGAAGTGGTTCAACGAAGAGTCATTCCAGAGATGAACCGATTGTTTCCAGATGGATCTGGTGTGTTTCAGCAAGATTTAGCCCCATGTCACACATCGAAACAAGTCAAAAAATTTATGAATGAAAACCACATTAAAGTGCTGGAGTGGCCGGGAAACTCTCCCGATTTAAATCCAATCGAAAATTTATGGTCCATCTGCAAGCAAAGACTTCGTACAATGGACTGCACCTCGAAGGAAAAGCTTATTCAGGCTCTAATTCAAGTGTGGTACAAGGATCCCCAAATCTTAAAAGATTGTTCAAAATTGGTCGACTCAATGCCCAAACGCATCAAAATGCTTCTTAATAATTGCGGTGGTCATATTATGTACTAATATGTGAACTGAAACATTCATTGAATAAAATATTTTAAAAAAACTAAATTTTTGGTGTTTTTGATGTTTGTTTCAATTAATTTGCACAAGGGTGTATTTATCAAAAATTCCACAGACTTCATTTTTTAATCAATCTTTCTGAAAACTTAGATACAGACAGCTAAATAACCATGAATATCAGGAAAAATAGCCAAAATGTACCAAAGGAATTATTTTTTCTACAAATTGCAATTTTCTGAAGTACCGTTGGAAAATTTTTCAACAAAAAATGAAAAATTGTGTATGCCTACTATTTCTTTCTCAACCATTATAAAGTAATTTCAAGCCTCAACTATTTAAAAATATATATTGCTGAAAAGCTAATTTCTTGAGCTTTCTAAATGTATCAACAGTTGTCAAGTTATTGCATTGTTTATGTATAAAATTTATCTGTTTATACTAGATTACCAAATTTTTGGGGGTAAAAAAATTCGACTACAGGTAATATAGATCAATTTTTTCAGAATAAAAACAAATAGTTAAGACAAATGTAAAATGTCTTCAAAACTGCCTTGAAATAACCTTTAATTAAAAAAAAGATTTGTTGAAATTGGTTGAGAAATAAAGTCACAAATCAATTTTAAAGTTAACTGATTTTTTCAACTTTTGAAAAAAATCATTAATTGATGATCTCGCGGGAGCGAAAGGGTGTAAGCGCAAAAATCATCAATTGATGATCGCGGGAGCGAAATAGTTAACATGTCCAGCGTTGAAAAGCTTAGGGCAATTACCTTGACAATGCAATCGCCAACTAACGGTCTCTTTGAGTGTGCAATCTCATGTACTTATCAAGAAATAAATCGCAAAATACGGTTTTTTTTTGAAAAGCAATCAAACAACAGCACTGGGAATTAATATTAAATGCCCGACTCGACCATACCATTTTGAAGTATATTATACTTTTTTGTTTCGTTAGAAAACGTCAGGCTCTATCGGTTATATAAGTATTTATTTCGTTGACTTCGGTCTCTGTGTTGACAGTGCCACTAACTTTATAGCGAGAGCGGGTAGAACTTTGTAACCATAACGCGCATGTTCTGTTATAATTAAATGTTTTTTATGGTGCAGCATTAAGTTTTAAGCGCATCAACTTGTCGGCAGTGGATGAAAGCAAGCGATTTCTTGCAGGAGTTCGCAGTCTGGACAGCAAACTGAAGCTGCGCTCGACTGTTGCATTTTCCGCATATAACGTGAGTAGCACGTTTGCAAGTTGGGATAGCGTCGGCCAGTCTCTGTTACGCTTCGCTGCGATAGTAATATTTTGTGCCAGTTGTCATTCGAATGATGATTGATCATTACTTCAGTACTTCAAATTTCGCTATTCGTCACAAGCACTCTCCCTATTGCAATTTTAAAGAAGCGCAACTTGTGGAAATTGATTTCATAATCAGCGATTGCTTTTTTGACTAGTTGCTTTTCAATGACTTCCTCCTATCTGTCTTTGATTTTTAACCGCCAATAAGTTTTTTAAAAGTTCAAGTTACAGTAGTGCGATTATTATTTGCGATGTAGCGGGAGTCCAGTGATAAAAGGAGCAGTGGCAATGAAACTTCAAAAGAAATGTAGAGATCAATTACATATTCCGGCGATTGGATTTTTCTCAAAATACCGTGGCGCACTTCTCCTCGCTGGCACTTTTAAAATTCAGCCATGCTGCGAAAAAGTCCGACAAACGCGCAAGTTTTTTAGAAAGACTTTAGACGATTCATGTTGCTTGAAACCGATGGTCAAAACTACCTTGTGCTTTTTTTGTAGAACTTTTTAAACAAATTTAGACAAAACGTCTTGCGAAATTTGTTCGCTATCTCTTGATAGCGTTTAAATATTTTTTGGTCATATTGACCGAAATAGCTCAAAAACTTTAGGGCATTGCGCAAAAAAATCGGTCTATGTCCGAAAAAAAACCCTGCCTCCCTGTATTATCCTTTGGTAATACACTGCACCACTCAGCAGCTCATGCCAGTGCTGTGGTTATCGTTGCTTTGGTAGCATTACACATTTTGTACAAAAACACGAATATTTGAGCAGTCCTCGACTCCTTATCTTCTAAGCCTACTACTTTATCTGCTGTGCCCATCTTTTATTCCTTCCACAAAATGTGCATGGCTAAAGGCTATGCTATGGCGTTGTAAAATACAATGTGCCGCAGCCCTAACCTAAGTTTTCTTCAACACCAGTTTGAACTCCAAATCTATCCCTAGCTCAGTGGTTCTCAAACTTTTTTAAAAATTCCCCTGTTGGACCTCTTGTAATTTTTTAAATGATTCGCGGCCTTTGTACCAAAGCAAAAAACTAAAAGATTATAACAAAAAAACATTACGGACCTCTTGTAATTTTATAAATGATTCGCGGTCTCTGTACCGAAGCAAAAAACTAAAAGATTATAACAAAAAAACATTAAAAAACGTATATGACGAAGCTTAATGAAATGGGTGTACTGCTTCATTGCAATCAATTCGTCTATATTGGGTGGAGTTTTGGAAAGTACAACTCTCATTGTTGATTGCTAGCTCGAATTCTTGAAAACGCACTCGGTGTGAAGTGGTTTTCTATTAACGTAAAATTAGATTAGTACCAAATAAAACAATAAGGAAATTAGATCAACATGATATTGATAGTAAGTAAAATAATTAGTATACAAGCGATAGTCGCAGACGCTAATTTGTTCAGCACGGCTCAATCAACATTGAATAAATTAATTAAATACTACAGCAATCAAAAAATGAAAATTTAAATTAAATTTATTGCTTATCAGCTGTTACGGAACTCACAGCCAGCAACTACTTTACCGTATCCAACAGCATACATACGTTATAATGAGCAAGCTAAACAAACAGAATCAATTAGCTCTTAAATCATAAACTTCACTTAAAAACTACTCATTTCAAGGATCAGTACTTTACAGTAAGCAACAAAACTAACACAAAGTCTCATGTACATTTAAATGCTTGCATTCTAAGGCTGAATGCCAATGCAATGCAAGCACATAATCAACAAAAAACGTCTTCAAGTGAGAAAAGTTGCCTGCGTCCACAAACCAAATTTAACACAAAGTCCGCACTAAAAGCTGCAGTAACACTCATGTCATGAGTGACATCCAGTCTGTTCGGTATTTGCTTTTAAAATGGAGTAGAGTGGAAAAGGCAGCCTCGCACTCATAGGTTGTTGCTAATGGAATGAGCACTTTTAGAGCAATCTTTGCAAGATCTGGATAAGTCTGTATCATTGCTATCCAGATATCACTGCAAAACATTTCCCCTGTGAACATTTTTTGCACTTGAATTCGATTGTCTGTTGATGGTAAATCGTCCAACTTGAGTCCAAACAGAGTATTGATAAAATGTTATGATTTATCAAATTCCTGTAGATTCGGAAAATAACGAGAAAATCTTCACTGGGAATAGAAACGTGGGATTTCATCACTTTGATGATATCATCACTTATTTGAAATTAATTTTCATCCAAAAATTCATTAAGGTATGGAAAAGGAGCAAAATTTTTTTGTTTAATTTGGAATGCCGCAGTAAGAATTTCGTATTTAAAGCTGTCAACTTTTCGTGGCAGTGGAATGCCGCATTTTTTTTTCTTGCAGAGCCAGGTTGACGGAGTTAATGGATTCAAAAATGTCCACTAAAAACACAGGAAAATCAAAAAACGATCATCAGAAAAGTTTTTATGCATTTCTGGTTTTATCTCACATCGAAATTTTTGTATTTCCTTCCACAAAAGAAAAACTCTCTAGAACTTTTCCCTTCAAAAGCCATCTAACATGAGTATGCAACAAAAGATTTTCAAACATGGAATCGCTTTTTTTGCACAGTTTCGCAAAGACGAATATTAAGTTTATTTGCTTTTATAAAGCTTACTGCTTTGATTGCATTGTTTAGAACATGTTATAATTCATTGGGCATTGTTTTTACCATCAACGCTTGTCGATGAATAATGCAATGAGTACAAATAACGTTTGGAGACTTTTCTTTTACCAAAGCCTGTAAACCTGAGCGACAACCAAGCATTGCTGGAACTCCGTCGGTGCAAACGTCAATAACGTGCTTCCCTTGGATACTATGTTTCTCAAAAAAATATGTCAACTTTGCTAAATGTCTTTAGCCGTTGTTGTGTCAAGGCTTTCGCAGGACAAGAATTCATCTTCCAAATGTTCTTCATGAATGAAACGTGCGTATATGCAAAGTTGAGCTTGATTAGCGATGTCTGTCATTTTGTCAACTTGGATTGTGAAAAAGTTAAACTTTGAGTGTTGTATCTTTGAGACTAACTGTGACAGAATGTTATTGGGCAGCTCAGCAATTCGCCGATTTAGAGAAATATTTGACAGGAATACTTGCTTCAGTTTCTTAATTTCAGAATTATTCAGCAAATTCGACATGATAATTTTGCAACATGGCAAGATCAACTGTTTACCAATGTTGTGGGGCTTTTAGGCAACAGCTATTTCTCTTGAAACCTTACACGAGGCTTTTAAAGCCGCTGTATTTTCTTAAAAAACTTTTGCGTACTATCAAGTCTAAAATTTTCTAAACTTTTGACCCTGACATTTAAAGAAGTCAGTATCTTGGACTTTCAAATTGGGATGTTGCGTTTCCAAGTGTCTCTTGAACTTGCAAGGCTAAAATACCTGCAATGTTTTCATAAATTGCCTACTCCCTCTTTTACCAGCACACGTGCAAAAAGACTGAAATTCAGCTATGTAAATTTTTCATCGCTGTTGTGACGTCATAACTGTGATGGTAAATACAAAGTAAAACATTGTTGTAGCACTTGCACAGCTGTGTGACCATTACAATGCAATAAAGACATCGTTTGTTTTACTGTGCTAATTCTTTTGATGAACTCATTGTGTGTCACTGCAGCTTTACTAGCAGTGATTGGAAACAGTGAAAGACGATAAATGTATATTTGCGAACCTAAATTATCAAGCAATGAGCCATATACAAGATTTCTTTCGTGAACCCTTTGAAAGTGCTTTGCAGACACCTACCTTCGAGGACCCTTGATAATCACTGCTCTGGCTTAAAATTTACCCTTTGGAATAAATTGTAACATCGTCACAGACATCACCTAAGTAACTGGAGTTATTCATATTTCCATTTATTGGAAACCAGATCACATCCTAACTAAAATACATTAAACTGCTGTATTTTCTCTATTCTATGATCGTACTTTTGCTAGTTTTTTTTAGCATTTTTAGGTGCTTGCGCTTCTTCACTCCCTACTTCATTTTATCCCCATCAATTTTTCAAACCTACACAAACACCTTTTTTACTTCAAACTTACCATCTGTACTGACAAACATAATTTAAATGCTTTTATACATGCAGTATGCATGTGCAGCCGTGTGCACAGTAAGTGATTCCATTGCGCAAGCTATCGTTCCAGGTGATCTTTGGAGCAGAAAAAAGTTTCTTTTTTTGCATGCAAATAAAGGCATTTTTTCTCCATTTATTGGTACAAAAATACCGTATTTATTCGAGTATAACGCGCGCTCATGTATAACACGCACCCTTAATTTTTGAATGAAAATTGGTATAAAATTTTTTTCATTCTTTCTCAGCTCAGACCAAATATAGAAAGTAACAACTGCTGTTGAAGAGATGCGGCTATGACAAAAAATTTATTGAAAACATACGGTACACTGGTTTAGCAAACCGCCAGTATGAGCACAATTCCCAAATGAAATTTACAATTTAAAACCCTTCAAAAAAGGATTCATCAGATTCACCAAACAGTTATTGGAATTCTTCTTGTTATGTTTATATCATTGTCCCAGTCGGTGAGAACATCAGCTTCTTCACCTTCGTTTGAGCCTGGTTCTGAATCCCACAACAGGTCGTCTTCTGTACCGTCCATTCTATTGCTAGTGCCTGTCTTTAAAAAACTCTTGACGATCATTTCTTTTGGTACGTCTTGCCGTGATGTTTTAACCCAGGATGTCACAAGAGATAAGCCAGGCTTCTTGAGATTTCCTCCTGCAGTCAACGGTATGTCATCAGATTTCATCCAGGCAATTCATTTCTCCCTAACTCTGTCTTTGAAGGGTTTGTTTAAAACAACATCCAGTAGCTGAAGAATAGAGGTTAGTCCACCTGGAATGACAGATTGAAATATGTTTAGATTTTTTACCTTGGCCTTCACAGTGTCTGTCAAGTGTGAGCGGAACTGGTCCCATACAAGCATGAACTTCTTTTTCAGTAGTGCACCTGGTCTAGTATCTCAAACTTTGTTTAGCCATAAAATGATGCCCTCCTCATCCATCTATCCTTTAGGATGACAGTGGATCACTGCCCCTGGCGGAAATTTTTCTCGGTTTGGAATGCACTTTATTTTAAAAATCACCATAGGCTTTAGTTTTGTGCCGTCTGCCATACAAGATAATACAGCTGTGAAATGAGTCTTCTTATGATCCGTGGTCCCCATCTGGAGTGTGCGCTTTCCTTTGGTGTCATTTGTTCTGCTGGCTGGTAAGTCAAAACTCACGGGAGTTTCATCCATGTTGTCTATCTGTGACAGTTCAAAGTTATTTTGCTTACGTAGTCTGATTATAAAGGTATGAACTAGATTGATCTTTTCTTCTAAATCCTTTGGCAACTTCTGCGCTATCTTTGTTTTCTGGCATAATGCAAGTCCTTGCCTTCTCATAAACCTTTGTGCCCATCCATTAGATGCTTTAAAGGTTGAATTTTTGCAAATCTTTTGTGCTTGGAGTCTAACGTGGAGTGATGTGACGATGTACCCACTAGATCTTTGGTCAGTTATCCAATCATAAAAGCTCCTTCTCCATATCTGAGTACAGGGCTTGTCTCCCTCATCGTGCTTTCTTCGTTTTGTTCTTACCTTTCAGGACAACTTTCTGCTTTCCCCAGTCTCCAACATATGTCTCTGGTACAGTGAATTCTCTGGAGGTTGCTCTTTTTCCATGAATTTCAGCTTAACCAACAACTTCCACCTTGAATGAGGCATTATACAGGATGCTGAACGTTTTTTAGTGTGACTTTGACTTGCCATATCCGGGGTATCCAGATATAAATGTTTCTAGTGAAAACACTGAATTGAAACAGGCACTGCTCAAACTGAAAAGAACTTTTATCAGTGTCGTCCTTTATATTGTAACGTTTTGTATTATTATGTCATTACACTTATCGTATTTGCGTTGAAACTGCAAACTGCAATTTTCTCAACGCAGTGGGAAGCCAAAGCATGGCGAGTTTGTAGTCTTGCGTGAACCTTCACACTGTAAGCAAACGTGTCCTTTATCAGCAAGGCTGCAGAGGCACACTTGCAAAAACAAGTGCACGCGGAATCGCAATTTTGTCTTCAAAGCAACGCATGTATTGCGAGCTGTAGCCACGATAAGGATTTATCAGGCAACAGTGTGCTATGCGACTACCCATATTTATTTGTGTATAACGCACACCCTTAATTTTTGATTGAAAATCTGTCCAAAATTTTGCGCGTTATACTTGAATAAATACGTTAAGTGGCATTTTTTCACAAGCACGAAAAACTCCTCCAAATCTTGTTCCATCAACTGGCATTCTGTTGGCACCTAATCTAATCGTTTTATCAAGTGCTTTGCCAAACAATCTTTGAACTATTTCTCAACAACATTGTAAATAGCTCATATTTCCTTTCAACTCGTTTGTGCAATTGCCAAGCAGCCACAACTGACATGTTGAGAAAGTTGGCGAAAAGACACCACCACCATTTTTTACAATAAAGCCGTGGCCTGTAGTCACCTGTAGTCACCCAAAAATCGATTAAGAGATCTACGCCGCCCATATGCTTGTAACTTTTGATCATCCGAGGTCGTGCAATCTAACTGCAAGTCTTGTTGCTGCCAGTGCTCCCACTGAGATTTTTGGAAAAACCCCAGATAAGCAACAAAACCCCAGGTACAAATTTTTGCTTTTTAACAACAATAACAACGGATTTATATACCACTTGAATTGACTGAAGTTTTTTTTTTACAAAAAATAGTTGTTTTTAAGCTAGTAAACTACTTGTACTTTTCTAAAATCAATAAACTACTCAAGTAGCGTTACTTTATCCTATTAATACTTAAGTAAAAGCAGAAATAGCTAAAAAAATTCTACTCAAAAAAGTACTCGTTAGTCGTTACCGAAAAAAACTACTCAAGTAAAAATATTTCGTTACTTTACATTACTGCTTATAAGTTACCAGTACATGAGAGGTACAAATAAAATACTGGTACATAAATGAACGAAATTAGCAGAGCATCATTAAAAAAGCAAAAAGCATGATATCAGTACCGGTACTAAAAAAATTGTGTGAGCAACAAAGGAAAAAAAACAGTAGGCTAGCCCATGACCAAAAATATGACAGAAACCATAATCAATCAACCATCACTTTAATTATTAAACACTTCATCATCACTTCCAGGATCAGTGCCAGTAACGCTCTCAAGTTTTTGGGTTTCAAGCCTTTCTTGGTACCTCTTTCTAACTGTACCATCTGCAACCTCTCTGATTAGCTTTTTGTTAGGTTCCCAACTACAACACGATTGATTCTTTCTGAAGATAGACTGCTTTGCAAGTAACCTATTATCCACAGTTTCTGCTTTCAAAGAGTTGGTTGTTTTCGTTTTCATTCGATTAATCTGGGAAAATATTCTTTCCACACTTGCAGAAGAATGTGGTAAGACTGTCATAGTGGACATAAAATGTGACAACAAAGGAAATTTCAAATTGTCGAGGCCATCCATTACGGAACCCAGATTGTACCAATATTCTGGAACACAATCTGCAGAAACACCCAAGTCTTTTGCAGACACATGAAAGGCCCTCCACTGGTCATCAAGTTCATTCAACTTATTTTCTGGGACAACATGAGGGAAATGGACAGCTAATGGGATAATAGATTCTGGGGACTGACTGAGATCCTGGGCAATCTTTGGGTTTAAAACATTCAGTTTGGCAATCAATCCATTCTCCTCCAAAGGCAGCTTTTTCCTCATCTGGTTAGATAGTTCAATGAGAAATCTTAAACAATCCGTTTTGAATCTTTTGGTGCCATTCTCATCCTGAAATGGTTGATTGATCAAGTGAGCAAGAGCTTGCCCTCCAAGGTACACATCATTCGTGCTTTTTTGGTTCCTAACATCTTGTGGATCAATTAGTGACAATTTTCTTGATCTTATAACCTCATCTTTGATGAAACAACTAAGAATACTCTTGTACTCTGTGGTAACCATAGCATGAAGCACATGTAGTCGAAAGTGTTCTGACTGGAATTTGATGTTGAGAGCGTTCACTTTCTGTAAAATGTATTGCAAAAACAAAAGCATGTGTTTGGTACCACAGTTGGTAAGCGTTTCCAAAATTTTTCGAGCACCATCAACCTTGTCAACATTACTTTCCTTTTGGAAGTAAGGAATTAAAGCATCATACTGTTCAATAATGGTAGCTATTACCTTTTCTCTTGAAAGCCATCTCGTTTGTGCAAGCTTCACCATTTTATGCGGCACAATTCCTACTGCTTGCTGAATTGCAAGGAAATCTCTTCTTCGCTTGCTACTTCTGCTGAAGTACGAAGTTACGTCTTTTAAAAATGCTTCTAAATAGGAAGGCAAAACTTTCACAGCATGACTAGCACAAAGAGCCATTGAGTGACAAATACAACCCATCACAAAAACAGAGGGAATATCATCTTTCAATAGTTTTTTAAAACCACTCTTTTCACCCATCATAGAAGAACAGTTATCACTGCCAAATCCAACAATATTTTCAAAAGGGATATTTTTTTCTTTCAGAAGACATTTAACTGCTTGAAAGAGACCTTGTGCTGTTCCATTTTCCACTGCAACAGTATCGAGCAAAGTGTCTACAACATTATGCTTGTTTGGATCAAAATACCGCACAACCACCGCTAAAACTTGCGTAACAGATATGTCAGTGCTTTCATCAATCATAATCGAAAACTTGTTTCTTCTGCACATATTTGCTACTTCCAGTTTTTTATGAAAAGCAATACCATCTTGCATGACATAAGATATTTTAGTTTGTTTCATTGATAGCTTGGAAGCGATTTGGCTATCAGGAAAAGCTCGTTTACACAATGCCAGTAGATGATCAGCATGGGCAAAAGGAATATGGTGTTCAGCAAAATAGCCTGCAAACAGCAACTCACTTTTTGCTATCTGATGATCTTCTGTTGAGCTTTTCTTTGAAAAGAATTGAGATATCTTAAAAGTTGACTTTGTACTTTCATAATTTCTTTTGTGTCTCTCTGTATCTTTATGTCTAAGTAGCATAGATTTGTTAGCATTTTTTAGGGTCACTTTGCAGCATTTGCAATAGCTATGACTACTATCGTCAATGTCCTGCTCTAGCCAATCTTTGAATGCTGGATCTTTTAGCCACTGAGCATTAAATTGCTGAGTGTACCACTTAATCTTTTTGGGGGGTGATGCTTCAATCTCTGTAACACTTTCATCACTTGAACTCATCAGTAATTACTCAATACTATTCAGTTTGCTAAGATTTAAAAATAAATAAGCTGTCACTTAACAAGCTAATTCTGATAAACTGCAAAGATTCAGAACAAAATCAAGCTAATTCTAGCTTTTATCCTAAATTAGTGCCATCAGCAGTGCTCTCTTAAAACCCCAGGTGTGGGAGCACTGGTTGCTGCATGACCTACTACAACACGGCCATATAAGTTGCATTTTTCGCTTCGATTCTTAGTGGCCTATCTTTTTTTCTCGACAACTGTGTCACAGACAAGCGTGTGTGCGCTTTGAGCAATGTCAAAGCGTGATCGCTCACACGCTATGTTTAAATAAGCAAAATGCACTTTTACGCGTGCGCGACTTGGACTAAACTAGCAGAATCAACTAACAACAATTTCGCGAATATTAATTAATACATTTTGTGTGTATAGTGGAACACTGAAAAGAACAAAAACTAAAACACTGAAAATTGAAAAGTATAAAAAAAAACTAAAACACTGAATTGTGAAAAGTATAAAAAAAACTAAAACATTGAAAAGTGAAAAGTATAAAAAAACTAAAACACTGAAAAGTGAAAAGTATAAAAACGAAAGTATATAAGTAGTTGACATGCTGCTCAGTGCTCACATTCACAAGTTTTTAATCGTTTTTAGAGCGTTGACGTTTTTTAAAGCCTACAACGGCATTTTTTTTGATGGAATCATTGGTACGTTTCTGTTTATTGTTAAAAAATATATTAACAAGTATGCTTCTGCACATCTTTGTAGCCCACTCGTTGTGCTGATCGCAAGCAAATGGAGAGTTGCAGTTATACTGCAAAATTTCTTCTGCAGCAGTACGAGCTGGAATGGTAGGATAGCTTTGTATTAAATTGTCTGCAACATCCAAAATCGCAAATGTATTTATTACATGCTCAGTTAGAGACCGTGATGGAACAGTTAAACCACCTCGGGATAGTAGTTCAAAATAACGTTCTCTTCTGCCTTCAAAACCTCCTGTATTAATAACTAGATCTTTGCAGTTTTCATATCCATTTTTTTATCAATTTTTTAGCAACAAAACCAGCAAGAACAAAAGCGACCTCTTCGCTATCAGGAGAAAGCGTCGCCTCTTGCATTACTACTGACATTTCCGAAGCAGCCACTCTAAACTTCTGCAGCTCTTTGAAATCAGGTGTTCGTTGAATGTTTGATTCTCCATTCCAAAAAATCACATTTTGCTTAATCAATGATTTGCACAACAATATTTTCTCAGAGTTAGAAACTTCCTTTAAGCTGACCAAAAAGTTACCTCCGTTCATTTGTCGGTATTGAGAAAAGCAACGTTCTATCGGGTCACTTTGAAAACGGCCAGTCAACACATAAGCATATCCTTCTTGCAGTAGTTCTTTTGTCAATAAAGCTTGAGAACGAAGGGTTTTGATTAGGGCATCACACGTTTGTTTTGATAAACAGAAAACCCTACTTCCAGTCAGAAGAGACCAATTTTCTAGCCATTCAGCAAATTCCAATAAAAATTCGACTTTTTCATCATCATTCACTATTGCATTTCCAAGTGCATTGGGGTGGTATTGCTGCTTGCTGTTAGCAATAATCCACCAAGTGTTGATAAGCGACAAAAAACCAGCCATATCTGTTCTGTCCGGAAAATATGCTTTGGAGGCAGCAATTGTTGTTTCGTGAAATATTGCCAGCGCTAGATTCACATTTTGCTTATTGTGTCCAGGGTGCAATGCTTCAAAGGATAATACCTTCGAAGCTTTTCGCAAATTTGCCTCTAACTTGACATCTCTGTTCAACAAAGATTGCATGTCACTCCACAATATGAAGCCAGCATCAGAAGATGCAACAATTTTATTTTTAATTTGAAATGAAAATGATGGAAAAACAAATTTGTGGCAGTTCAACAGGTTGTTTCTAACATTTTTTATAAGATGCACATTGTCAAAAAATAAGTATATTTTTGTAGAGTTCTTGGGATACTGAAAGAAAAACCCTCCACCTGGAAACTTTTTTTGTAACATGCTAAATGCCGCCACATTTTCCGAATGGTTGTCGGTAACAATAGCTCGTACTTTAAAACCCGCTTCAGCTAATGTACAAACGCATTCCTCCAGTTGTTCCGACATCCATGTCCCATTCAGTTTGGTTTCTGGGGAAGCTTTGACAACAATGGGCAAAGTTTTTTTCAAACCGCAAACCATAAAAACTACAATGCCTTTGTATAAATTTTCATCTTTATCGGCACCAACATATTCACCTCCAGAGTATTGCACTTTCTTCCGTAAATACATTTCATCAGCCATTAAAATTATGTCTTCTGAAATTGCTTTATTTTCACGCAGTACTTGTGCAGCTTTAATTGAATCCACAGAACTAGATTTGAGTTTGGCCAATAAGCTCAATGAAGGTAATGGAAAATATTCCAGTAAAATTTTGTATGATTGCAGAGAGGTGTAGCGAAGAAGCAATGACAGTCTAATCAGCTCAGAACTATATGGTGGGCGACCTTGCAATTTGTAATTTTGTCGATTTTGCAGCTCATTTAAGATGGTATATTTAGTGGTAGAAGTTCGCAAATAACTCGGCAAATTTTGTAACATTGAAAATCTAGTTAAGGTTGCTGTTCTTCCTTCTCGAAACCATGGGGGAAGTGGTACAGGATTGCCGCGATATTGCAATTGTGCATGCAATTCACTGTCGATCTTTATTGCTTCTTGTATAGCAGGAAAACCAGTCAAATTGTCAAAGCATAAGTTGTACATTAAAATATGATTTTCTGCTTTATGATATAGGTTTCCTGGCGGGAAATGCTTTTCGGTAACTTCGTTTAGACTTCTAATCTTATCTTTTTCGTTAAAATGCAGCAGCTCATCTGGTTGATATATTCTTGAAGTAGGGGGCTTTCTAGAAGTAGTTGGTGTTTGCAAACTCGATTCTTGTTGTAGACTCTTTGCAGCGTGAACTGTAGGGATCGGATTCAGTTTCCAGTGTAATTTGGTTCTTTTTCCTTCGTTTAAAAATTTTGATTCAAAATGTTTGCAACAAATAACGGAATTTTTTGTAGGTATCCAATCAGCTCGGGTTTACGAATTTAATCCACTTTTGCAATAACTCCGGATTTGCAGCTGGAAATCGAAATGATGAAACATTTTCTTTACACATTGAATAACCTGAATTACATCCGAAAACGACACATTTATTGACCATTGCCATATGCAGTATGACGTTGATATCAAATAAATAGTTCGAATATATCTGCAAAGTACAATTCTTATTAAAAACAAATCACATACTACAAGTTTTGATCTACGCTACTTGGTTTTAAATACAGTAATTTGCTGCTGTGGTGTATTCGATATTGTTTAATTACTTACTAGTATTCTGGCATTTTTAGTCATTATATCAATTTGCAAACGCTCCTTGCAATGACACTATCTGAAGACGATGGTTTTAATGCAAAACCAAATCGGTTTCTGAAATCTTGCACTCCACTGCATAATATGGTTTGTTCGTTTACAAATTAACAAAACTTTATTACGCTATTCTCAAAGTTATTGTATCTCATAACTATTCTGACTACTGTAGGCGAAAGTTCTTCAATCCTCCCAAAGCAATTACTGATGAAAATCTGCTTTCAGAAAGTTGCTGCTCTTGCAAAAACACTCGCGCACGTTAATTAGTTAAACAATGTGTGTGAGCGAAACTGTTTTTCACACCCGCACGGCGCACACACATTCGTCGGCGACACAGTGTTCTAAAGAAAAAGATAGGCCGCTAAGAATCGAAGCGAAAAATGCAACTTATATGGCCGTGTTGTAGTAGGTCATGGTTGCTGAGCTCCATCTTCACACAGAGGTTATTGGGTCAATGCTTTCTTGATTACTAACCAGGCAAACTGGTCGGTTGTCATTCCATTGGCAGAGGGTTGCTTTGCCATCACCAAATACTTCAAATGCTCCACGGTCTTGTATCATGGTAGATGAATTACATAAGAGATAACTTTCCGTTCTGCTTTGTTGAACAGTACCAGTGCAGCAAAGACTTCTTTCAGCCAAGTCTCTGCAAAGAGTTGTAGAGCGAAAAAAGTTGTCCAAGTACAAGATGTCGTTTGAATTTTCTTCCAACATCTCAGTCAGCTCATTCACGACTCGTTCTCCTGGTGGTCCTTCTTTTGAATTGCTCTTTCCGATATAAACGTGAAAAGCAAAAGAATATCCTTGGGAAGACGATAGAAATCAGATTTTCATTCCAAATTTCATCAGCTTGTGTTTTCCATGCACATTTCAGCAGAAAAATGTTTGTAGTATAATACCATTTGCTCGTCAACAGAAAGACATTTTGAAAAAACTCCAAACTCAGCCAAATTTCTCTGCATTAGATTTAGATACGGTTTGACTTTTGCAAACTTGTCGTTTTTTGTTAAGTTGTCGTTCTCAGCCAAATGCAAGTAGCGTTTTATTTCATGAAATCTGTTTCTCGACATCTTTCTTTTCACCAAATCATCATCAGAATCTTCATCATAGCACCAGTATAGCCACTCTTGAGGAAGTGAACAATATCTGCTGAGAAGTATGATTCCAAGAAATACATCCAACTCTACAGGAGACAGATCGAAATCATGACGAAATTTTTGTTGAGCATACCTTTAAAAACTGTTGGAACTTGATGTTTGTGGAAAAACCACTTGTTTTTCAATGGTACCAGGTTCATTACCATTCAGCTTTATGTGAAATTCTTTCTTGCTCCGCCACTTAACTTTACACTGCTTATTTGAAATTTTTAGTTTTGGTGTGATATTCTTATCCTGACCATGTACTTGTAATGCTTGATGAAAAACTTCTAAATGTCTAGCTACATCTTGTAAACTAATGTTTTGTTTTACCAAGTTTTTGTCATTGTTTTTTTTGTCTGTAACTTTGCCTTGATTTTCTGAAGGTAGAACTGCCACTTTGCTTTGCTCATCGTCACTTAGATTGTTGACAAACTGAACTGGTTCATCGAGGATAATAAATTTTCGCAACATTTACGTTAAGGAGTTGCTAATATTTTATAAATCTGCAAAGCGTGATATACTACAGTCTCCTTCCGGTTAGGTACGCACCCGTTTAAGTTTGCATCCCAGATGAGTATGCAAAAATTTTTTACAAATTCTGGGATCAACTTTTTGAACAATTTATTTATAATATTTTAAGCAATAAGCACATCAAATGGTTGTCAGAAAAAAACTAAACGTTAACTTGACAACTGTTTACTGTTTAACACTAGGATTACCGACATTTTTCTACCTCTCTGTTTACGGCCGTGTCGATTTCGACACGTGTTACTTCGTGGCACAATTCTTCACATTTTTTTACAACCTAACCCTTCCGAAGTTATCAAAAAAGTAACAAACACTTACTTGAAAGTGAGGTTTATTTGAAAATGTGCTTGCAAAGACGTGTTTGTTAATGCTCAAGCAAGAGATTGCATACACTTGTTGCATTTTACATATATGATCCGGGAGCCATCTTGCGAACATTTTCCACATGTTGGCTGATCACAAAGCATGCACAATGATACTGTTGCATTCTCTCAACCATATACACTGCATCTTCTTCGCTTTCTGGTTGAATTTACGGAACATATTGGCCTATCAAAAGACTCCCTGTTTTGCATTGTTGTTTGCTTTGCATTCAGTTCTTCAATGAGCTTGAGCAGAAAGTTTCGACGGCTTATCTGCGTTCCTGTTGATTTCATAAAAATAACTCTAGCATTTATGGCAGCGATGTCCAGAATGTTTCCCCACACTGTCAGTGGCCATCTTCGAGAAGCAGATCTAGTTGAATATAGGCGGGCCATCTGATCAAAGCATTCTACTCTGACTTTGTTCTTGTTGTAAAACAATATCACTTGTGGTTTTTGCTTCACACTACTCTGATCTATGTCAGGTGAATGATGCATGGAAGAAAGCAGGCAAACAGTTTTCTTGGCTTTGGCCTGGTATTTCACAAAGAGCATATCATTATTTTTGTGCCAATAAAACTGGCTGCAATGCAAGTTTCCTTTGACGGCATCAGTCATTTTCTTGGCGATTTCGCGACGATTTTTTCTAATAGTTCCAACAATTGAGATTTTTTCTTTCTGCTATTTTAGAGCAAGTGGCAAAGATGTAAAAAAGTTGTCGCATGTGATATTCTACCTTTTTCCCTGGACACCTTCTGTCAACCTCATCACAACCGACTCTGCCAGAGGTGTATCACCACGCTGCTCTTTCTCCTGGGCACCAAGATATGGAAAAATGTTTGAAACATATTTGCTTTTTACATCAACCAAAACCCAGAATTTTATTCCATGCTTATCTGGTTTGTTTGGCATGTACGTTACAAACGAACAGCGTGACTTACAGGGCATTAGCTGCTCGTCAATAGTCAGTGAATAGTCACATACGAACTTACTCCTGCACAATGAGGAAAATTTTTTCAAAGGCTTCTCAAATAGGTGTGAACTTGTCGGCCCCAGGACCTCGTTGTATCCTGTTAGGTTTGTCGTCAAACCTCAAGTATTTCAGTATTTTTATAAATGAGTCACGGCTCATTGCTTCAGAGAAAATAGGCATGCCATACTTCCTACTCCAAAGAAAACAGGCAGCATGACCTTTCCCGTAAAGTCCACGAGCATATTGTAGTCCAATAAAAGTCTCAAGATGATGCAAATCTAGGACAAACTCATTGTCACCCCTACGTGCTGCTTCTTCAGTTGTGAATTTTGCAATCATTCTCAGGAGAGATTTATTGATGAAATGCTTCCAAGCGTCACATTCAGTTGACACGCCTCTTGCAGTTGCTCTAGGAACGCCTGTAGCTGCCTTGAAAACATAATGTGCCCCGGTACGTCCAGTGTTAGTTGATGGAGTACAGGTTCATTCCGTTCTATCTCTTCCAAAAACAGATGTGGATGTAGGTTGGGTTTGTTGTGACATAACATTGTCATTTTCATCAGACTCATCTTCACAGTTATCGGGGCACTTGTCGCTGTCACTCACATGCGCATTTGGGTTTTCTCCTCCGCCACTAGCATCTCCATATCCCTCTTCATCAGAGCATTCGTCATCGGTATCCCAGGTAGTAATTACATCAGCTAGTTCATTTGCAGTTATCGCTCGTTGCGTCATTTTGCTTATTTTGAACTATAGTGTATTACAAAATCATGAAACTCAACTTGCAAATGGCCTGAAATAATAAAATAGACACATAAGAAACAAATAAATTAGAAGAACTGATTTCAAAACTTCAGCCTAACCAGAAAATTCTGCTAATATTGCCTTTGTTTACTATGCACACTTGCTTGCAAAACGGTACGTCCTTCAGTTAGAGATCTGCCCTCCGAAACAGTGGAAATCACATACCAGAAAAACTGGTCAGGAGCGGGATTCCAAAACCTAGCACAAAACATTCCACGTCTCAGACGCAAATGAATGCCAAGGCCAGACAGAAAACGCTTACAAAGTCCTTCAGTTAGCTTTCTAAATTGTGAACGTAAAATGAAATGCCGGATAAATCTATTTTGTGTTGAATCACATCTGTGTCTTCATTTGGTCAATAATAAAAACTACAAAAGCAACCAGACAGAAGTAATTTTCTAACAAAAGCCATTAGTGTCAAAATCGACACGTCCGTAATTGAAGGGGTTCTAATTTTCAAGCCGCGAAAAGTCGTATTGTCTGATGAATGTAAACTAAATCCTTTTAATATGGAGAACTAGGGCAAATTCTAGGAAAAGTCAGAGAAAAGTAGATATGTATGAACTCGTAGTTCAGAGAAGCAAAGCGCCAATTATTTTTTCATGTCAATTTCAACACGGCAGTAATCCTAGTGTTAATTAGGTCGTGCAAAGTCATGTGGCCCATGTTTTGCATTCTTTTTTCTTTGCCTTCAACGTCACCTGTCTCAGTTTTTGCTGAAAGCATTCAAAAGTGCTTTTCAGTTTGTCATTAGCATCACCTACTTGATTTTGTGAGGCAGTGCACCGTTACTGATCCTCAACCTCCATCACTTTGTTGTAAAGTTGTTGAAAGACATGAAAAAGAATGTTGTTTTCGACCGGTGCACAAGCATTGCCAGGGCAAGCTTCATCGTCATTGTCATCATTTTCAGTCTGTATCGTGGCCAAAACCTTGTTCACATCATCTAAAATGGCCTGTGAATACTCTTTATTACTCTTGTCATCGACATGCATAAATGCATCTAGCTCGTCATTTTTAATCAAAATATCCATTGACTGAAAACTGTGCAAAATTTCAGACATGTCAGACATAAAGGTAGCTTCTTCATCGACGCCAGAATCCAATCAAGTTATTAGTTGAGCCTTGTTAAATGAGTTTCTTGCTGATGCATCTGATATTAAATTTGATGCTTGCTTTACATAGTGAGCAGCTTCCAGCAAATAAGCAGGGTTTTCATAAGCAACATCTACCGCCCCTCTAGGTAATCTTTTAGCGTGCTCTTTTTTGTAAGCTTTTAAGCTTTCATCAAGCTGTCAAAAGTCCAGAACATCTTTGAGATATAGATATTTGTACCTTTTCTTTAGTGCTGCAATGATTCCCATGTCATATGGCTGTTTCAATGAGTACAGTTGAGGGGGAAGAATGCTACTTTTACGTTATTTTGTTCAAAGGCTGGAAAATGGCCAGGAGCATTGTCCATCAATAAGAGAACCAGGCGTCCTGTTCTCTTTTTTACTTTAGGATAAAGCACTTTGTTGAACCATTTCCAACACGTGTCAACGTCCATCCATGCCTTACTCTGACTAAGATATTTGATGAGCCATTTCCAATTTTTTATTCCGGCAGGAGATTAAGCTCTCCCAATCAGTGTGCACGGAACTTTGTGCGTTCCTGTTGCATTTGCGCAAACAATCAGAGACACTCATTCATTTATCTTCTTTTCTCGAATGCTGCTGACATCTTCAAATGGCACAAGCAAAGTATACCTGGGCACTAGCTGAAAAAACAACCCTGTTTCATCCATGTTATACACATTTTCAGAATCATGTCGTGCAATGGTGTCATGCAAATTGTTTAATACAGCCAAAAGCTTTGGGTCTTCTTTGTTCACTTCAGCTCCTTAACCATGAAGAAGAACCTTCTGCAATCCTCGTCGTGATCTGAATCAGCTCATCCACTGCCATGACACTTTAAATTCATCTTCTGGTATTGACAATTGCTGAGCAATTTGCTTGCTTTTGCAATGACCAGTGAGGGTGGAACACTGGAACAGAAAGGTTTGCACGGTGCATGCTATCAATCCAAAGATATAGAACATCTTCCAGCTCGAAAAACCAACCAACAGATGTTTGAAACTTTTTTGCTTTTGTCTCCTCAGACATTAGAGCAAAACGCTTTTAAATAGCATTCTGGTTCTTCATAGTTTTTTGGATAGTAGCTTCACTCACATCATACTCTCTTGCAATGCTCCTTTTGCTCAGAGGGGATGGCACACTCAACTTGGTGATGACTTCCAATCTCTAGAATTCACTTAAACGCTTACCTTTACATTTACCTGACATCATGCAAATAAGAAAACTACACCTAACAAATTTCCGTACAGTGCTTATAACTTCACTAGCAGAACGGTATGCTCTACTAAACTGAACAACAGAAAACATTTTACGCATGTATGACAATTCTCAATGCAATTTCAAATGACGTGATAAACGCAAAATTTGTGTATTTTGTGCACAAGTTTACTGACTCGTTGACTACGCATACAAACATGCAGGCTGTGCATGTACATTCAATAGGCAGCTACATAACTGCTAAGTATGCACCTACCACAAAAGTTCGCAAAAACTACTCAGGATGAAGTTGCGTACTAAACCAGCAGGTGACTGTATTCAAACAGCTTTTAGTGAAAACAAACCTCATGTTGGTGATGAACAGATGGATGATGCAACTTTAGTAGCATTATGCATTATATAAAACTGTATTATACGTTCACAATAATAAAATCTATGAATGCCTTAAATCTGAATAAGTGGGTTTTTGCAAATGACTGTTGTAACCACCCACTGCTGCAAAAGTGGTATGGTTGACATCTGCTGGCTTGAATATGCAAAGGAGTCTGGTCCAGACAACCCAATGTTCCAGTTTTGGTACCTGTCACGTTTCAATAGAATTTTTGGTCCTAACTCAACTTTCTTTTTATTCATAAGATTGAGGCGACATAATAGTATCGCTCAAATATTAAGTCTGGCTGCAACCTAATAGCTTGGAAAAGATTGGCTTCTACTAAAATACTTTAAACCACGTTAAGAACAGAACAATATATTCACAGAAATAATTCTTCAAGATTTCAAGCTCTTTCTCTTTGATTACAGAAATAAAGTATTTTAATGATCAGGAACCAACCAAAACAAAGCAACTGCCTGACACAGAAAATCTCTTTTAAGCAAAATGGGATTTAACAGCTCCTTGGTATCAACTCTTCGCAGCATACCAGTGATCATTTTGCAGCACAGTTGTTGGAAACCAGTGGGTTAGAGATTAGTAAAATTTACGAGTTTATTGAATATACTCCTCAAAGAACCTTCAAAAATTTTAGTTTAGAAATGGCTGCAGCCAGGCGCTGAGGAGACAGGAACCCAAATAATACAATTTTAGCTCTAACTTCAAAATTGGTTGGAAGCTCTGTGTTTTCAGCATCGTTACTGAAGCATGACCGATTTAGAAATGCATCTTACTATGGCCAACCAATTGTCAATCGAGTGATAGATACTCCTCTGTTTGTGAATCTGGATGTTGTTGACAGCGAGTTCTATGAAGCCAAGAGTCTTAAAAAACATCACTTTCAATCTTCCCCTTCAGGTGGGTCTGTCTGTCAATTTTTTTGGAAAAATTAAAAATGCTGGAGTTTGTCTATGACTGCATTAAAAAAATATCTACTAGACGACTGCTTTGACTTTATTAAAATGGACACAGACTTCCTCTACATGGCATTAGCCAGAAACTCTTTCCAAGAGTTGGTAAAACCAAAGCTGAGAGAAGAGTTTTTTAAAACTATGATTATTTTTTCCTAGCTTAGTTTGCGATCACTACAAAAGTGAGTTTGTGCAAACTAGAACTCAAAATCTTAAATGGGAGCAGTGGGATTGTTATAAAGAGCACGAATTGTTTGACAAGAGAAATCCAGGACTTTTCAAGGTGGAGTACAATGGAAGTATCTGCATAACTCTCATCCTGAAAACATATTTCTGCAGTGGGAAAAAGGAGGAGAAGCAAGTTAGTAAAGGTCTCTCAACAAAGTTAAATAAATTTAACATAAGCACTAATTTGAATGTCCTTAAAACGAGGCACAGTTGGGTGTGGGTGAACAAAGGTTTGATTTGCAGAAATAATCAACTTTTTACCTATACCCAAAAGAAAGCAGGGTTAAGCTTCTACGGAAAGCGAAAAGTTTTGGAGGATAACATCATTACAACCCTTAATTCTGTGTTTTAACTTCATCTGATTTGTTATTGTGTTGTAGGGGGAAGCGTGATAAGCTGAGCATAGTAAGAATTTGATTCTAGAACTGCTGAACCAGTTGAAGAATCATCATGAAATTCTCACATAATTAAGAGTGGTTATTTAGGAACAGTTTGCAACAAAATATTCGATTCTAGTTTATAAAGAAGATAAGTAAACCAGTCAAAATAGAAAAAGTGTCGTTTTGCACAGCTTTTGTTTTTGCATTTTATTGAACGAATGAAAGAATATGTGAAAATTAAACATAATGTAGCCCCATGCAGCCATTAGAGGTAAAAAGAAAAACAAAGAACTTCACATAAGTATATCGTCATTGCTGGTGGGAATGCCTAATCTGAATCCAAATTATCATCGTTAATGGTATTCTGCATGATGGTAGCTGCTACTGCTTCTGCTGATTTGAGTTCAAAAATCTATTTGCTTCTGCGCTGTCTGATTGGTTCACTGGCAGAACGTTTTTGCTTTCTACGCTGCTTTTCTTTTTCTTCCTACGCAATTTCTTTGGTGTGTTGGTCAAAATTCTTGTTTTTTCGTATCGAGATGGTTTGGATGTTTTTTGAGGTGCAGCTTTTGGAAAAGGAAGCAAGGCAGCTGGAGAAATATATGGATTAGAGGAAGATCCTGTTGCTTGAGGATCAGCTGTGCTTGAATCAACATCAAAAGAAACTAAGCTGTCAGTCGGGGGCAATAAATTAGGGATTGTAGAGACAGGGCAGTTTAATTTGACATTCAGTTCAATTTGATTGGTGGAGCTTACTGCAGGTTCGGTATGGTCAGAAACATAGCTTGAGCTGTAGTCGCTGTTGGGAAAAAGCCCTTATCATAGGGGAAAATTCCACAAGCATGAAAGCCGTTTGTGATATAGGAAGGTGTAAATGCTTTAACCATTTTATTACCGATTTGTGATAACGCATGTGGAAGTTTAGTTTTTATTGAAAACAACGCAAATTGAGTTTATATCTATGCTTGATGTGGATTTGTGATGTTCTGCATTATATTTTTGTTTTTTCTATTGTGGGGTATATGTGTCCCAACGGTATTTATTCTTGGGATTAAATTGTCCCACTGGGATTAAACAACAGAAATGCATATAGTGTGAAATTAAAGAACAAGTACTGTCTGGGAATAAAATTTGCTGAACTCGATTAATAAAGGTTCATCACTTAGTTTTCTAGCCATAGTTTAAAACCTAAAAGTGCATAACTAAAAATTTCAATACCGTTGGGATAAAATTGTCCCAATACACAGCACCATTGGGACAATAGCGTCTCACAAACAGCATATTTAGTATTAATATATCATACTCAAAAACCTTCACTTGTATTACCTAACGAGGAATACCAAACAAGTAATCCTTTTTCACAAAATAAAATGAATGACGATTGGTGTCCTGAAATTTTAAAATATTGAACAATTTCCTGCCAGCTAAGCTTTTTGCCTACATGTTCCTACTATCAGCCGTCTAAAACTATGTGACTGCTGAGGCAGACATGCTTGCGGATGAATATATAAGCTAGTTATGCTGGTAGAATACTGCCTTATTTTATCCCAATGCTCTTTCAGTGCAAATATTTAGGCTTGTTACTAAGAAGCAATGCTTTGGGATGTACAGTGCCAGACAAAAAGGTTGGCTCACTTTGCAATTTTTTAGTTTTTTACATTAAATTCTTTAAATTTGTAAATTTATGAAAAGTTTTGAAGTTAAAATCGAAAATTTCAATATTTTTTTATTTTTATTTACAAAAACACAGTCATAATAACTAAGTATCATTCACTGATTAATAATGAGTTGAATATCCTTTTTCTCTAATCACTTCTTGGCACCTTTGCCTCATGGAAAAGACCAAATTTTCACATTCATTTTCAGTCATTTCATTCCATTTTTTTTGAACTGCCTGCCACAATTCATCCTCATCCGCATACTTTTGATAAGAGATGCGAGATTTGAGCACCTTCCAGGCATTCTCAATGGGATTGAGGTCAGGACTCTTAACAGGCCAGGGCAAGACCTGCAGTCCCATCTCTTCAATTTTTTTGCAATGCGATACATCATGTGGCGTGGTGCATTATCGTGTTGAAAGATGGATGCAATAGGCATATTTTCATCCATGTATGGCTCAACAACATTTGTGAGGATGTCAATGTATTTTTCGGCATTGACATGGCCATCAACACCAATGATTGGTCCAGGTGCTTTGGCAGTCATGCAAGCCCACACCATCAAACTGCCTCCACCTCCTTGGATAGTGGGCCTAGTACAACAAATTTTGTATTTTTTGTTCTTCCCATGCCTCGCATACACAATTCCACGCCTGGAGATCCTTTGAATCTTGGATTCATCGGAGAACAACACATGACTCCATTTGCTATTGTTCCAACCCAAATGTTCTTTAGCCCATTCATATCTGACTTTTCTATTTTTCTGATTCTCAAGAGGTTTTTTTTGAGCAATATGTCCCACCAATTGATTTTCGCACAATCTTCTTTGAATTGTGCGAATAGAGAAGTCGTAAGGTGGAAGCATGTGCAAAATCTGTTTGGCTGATCTGAATCTGTCAGCCTTGGACTTCCTGCATATCAATCATTCCATGGTTGGATTTGTTTTTCTTGGACGCCCAGGACTTTTCTTAGCTTCTGTATCCCCAGTTTGCTTGAAAAGACAAATAATTCTGGAAACAGTTGATTGAGGACAATTGAGGCTTCCAGATATGGAATGACTTGAAAAGCCTTCCAAATTCTTGTCGATTATCAATTTTCTAATTTCTGGGCAAGAAGTTTTGCCAGTCATAGTGAAAAAAAGAATGTGGCATAATGATTTGTCATAAAAATGATTATGATTCATTGTCTTTATTTATGAGTCAACCTTTTTGACACCATCAATTTGAGCACATCGTAAATAAGTCAATAATTATTAAGTAAATATACAATTTTTTTCATTTAGCCTATGCCTATCAAAAAACATATGTTGTTATATATATTCTTTTAAGAAAATTCAAGTTTGGTGCAACTTTTATAAAAATATACCTAAAAAATTGCAAAGTGAGCCAACCTTTTTGTCCGGCACTGTATATGTCCTGACGGGATTGAAAGTGTTAATATATGCTGAATTAACAACTGCAGGAATGTTGTAGATGTTCATAGTTTGGCCATGGTGATTTCAATGCCACACATCAATGCCATTAGCATAATACCTTGTAAAAGAATTATAAATGGTAACATCCAGTGGTTGTAACTTATAAGATGTTTCGGGCGGAATTGTTAGCAGTGCAATACCATGATCATGACAAAATTCTACAGCCGTCAAAGGCACATGTGCAGCATGATTATCCAATAATAGCAGAACTTTTTTTTTTTGAGAAAATATCTGCTACGATGCACAAAAGCTCCAAATATGTAATAAATATTCCTCTTTTATTCGTTGCTCCTACTGAACCTACTGGAGTTCCACTGATGAACTTTCAGTGGTACTTAACCCTGGGAAATATTAATAATGGTGGTATGATATTTGCTGCAACATTTATGGTACATGCCAGAGTTAATAAATGACCCTTTCTGCTGATGTAACACCTCCAAGACTATGCCGCCCAGTGTCTCACAATATTTTCTGCTGTGTTTGAACTGTGGTGACACTCGTCTTGTTCATATTATACATGTCTTCTGGTTGAAATTGACCCTTTGTGGTCCAACTTCCTCCCAGCAGTGGTGTTATTCAAATTTTTTGTTAGCCGGTTCTATTACAAAAGTCATATTTTCCAGCAAATAAACTGACTATTTTTGATTACTTCCCAATTGACATTTCAAAGCAATGGTCAAGCAAGCATCATTATGAATTTATCATGATATTAAGAAATTTATTTGCCTATTAGGGATATATTATAAAAGGTGTAAGTCATATAATAGGCATAAAATCTATTATTGTCACAAGGCAATATTAACTATTAATACATTTAACATAGTATATATCTGGCATTAAATGTTGCCAAAAACCAACAATTCGACTTCAACTGAATATGATTTACTTTAAAAGTTTCCAAATAGCTAGCTGATTGTCATTGTGACTTTTAGTTTGTTTTCTTTTCACCCTGCTATCATCAGCAATATTGGTGCCTTCTAAGCCATGTTTTTACTGATTGAGTTGGATCCCATGACTCAAATGGTAGCCCAGTCAAAATAATTGTCATTAGGTTGGATACATTTGAAACAGTAAGGCAGCTCTTATCAGAACATATTATATTCATCACTGAAAATCCTCTCTCTGCCTCTGCTGAACTAACAGCAATAGTGTTTATATTATTTTTAGCTTTCTGTATAGTTGGTGGAATTGTATGATTGTCGAAGTTCTTTAGGACATTTTCCACATAGTCACGGAAATCATTTATGCTAATTTCATAATGAAAACTCTTTTCAAATTCACACAGGTTCTCCTCTGCAGCCACCCAGGGTGTAAGTGGCAGGCCCAGATGGCCTACTTGATTTGTGTAAGGCTAGTCTGGGATTGAGAATCACACAACTAGATACAGGCATGTGTTCAAAGTCATACTTTTATTCCAATAAGACTGTGTCACGATACCAATAACCAGCGTTTGCTGCAATAAAAAGAACTGAAATTAAGCAGAGAAACGATACGCCAACTAGCACAATTTAAATACACTGTACATAACCACCAAAATTTGCACTTGATTTGAGAGATATAGCCTTATTGGCCAGTGGCTACACCATAACGACAGTAACAATGTAAAAAAGACTACATATTAGCCAGACACTTTAAGACAGGCAACTAACAAATTGGGTTATAATTTAGCTAACCTACTGGTACTTACAATTCTGTGCCAATCCAAACTACCAAACACTTGATGTAAAAAAGAAACAATTTTTCAGTATGTTTAGCTTACTTATTTAGCTGAAATACAAACACAAAACTTTATAAAGGTCGACTTGATATCAAAACATTCGACACTAACTAACTGAATTTGGCATAATGTATCTTAGCGATAAACAACTTGGCAAATGTCTCGAAGCAGTCGCGGCAAATTATGAAATAAAAAGGGAAAACAGAGCCAAACTAAAAATTAGACTTATCAGCCTTTACACAGGGTACTGTAACTTCTTCAATCTTCCAGGAATTAGGTTCAAGTAGGTTTAGTATTTCATAAATTTGATTATCATTTTGTTGATCAGATTTATTTAGTGCTAAATGATCACAATCCATCAGCCTTTTCTTAATATTTTCTATTACTGACTCAATTAGCTTTTGTCGAGGAAGGCTTACAAATTTGCGGTTTTCAACAAATTTAACATCCTTGAAGGCAGCAGAAGCAACAGTTTCCTCAATTTTTTTTTCAAACGTTTCCCTACTTTCTTTAAGCATTTCAAATCCCCTGATAGACCTTTTAATTAGATTTTCAGCTCTTTGCAAACTTAAACTTCTGGCTTGTAAGGCAGTAGAAAGTAACGAAATTTCTTGCAGTATGTCGATCATCAATGCTAAATCAGTCAAGAAATTTTTGTTGCAAAGACGGGAAGCCATTCCTGAATGCTTTTTCTCGGTAGAGAAATATTTGTATAAAGCTGGATAAGCACGCCACACAGCAGTTGCAGATCGCAGACTGCAAGCAGCCTATCTTGGCCCCAGTACTCTACAAATCTTCAAAATTTCGAGCCCAAGTTCTTCCGAAATATTGTAGAGTTGCATTTGGTTTTTGTTTGACTGATGAAATATTGCGTAGATTTTATCCATAAAAATTTTAAAATAATTCATTTGTTTTATATCATTTTCAGAATCATCCAAAGCAAGTTGTAAGCGATGATTTAAACAATGCCAAATGACAATGTTGGGAAAGTCTTTTTTAAGCCTGGCACCTACCCCAGAATTACGACCAAGCATTACACTTGCTTCATCTGAACAGAATGCAATCAAATTATTTTTTAAATATTCATATATCTGTATCTTGTTTTTTATTCATGACCACCACCATTACACACGACACTGAACAACAATAATAATGAGAGAAATGGAGTCAAGAAAAGGAAGAAGCGACACAACGTCAGACGTTAAAACATGCAAATGAAAACAGTGGATCCATAAAACTAGAGCAATAGTTGCATGGCCGCTAAACCCTAAATTTGAGAAATTAAAGAACAGTTTAATTGAATTGAAAAAAAAAAACAAAAAAAACAAACAGAACAAAACAAAAACGCAGGAGTTTTTACAGCTGTAGATCATATTATTTTGTAAATAAGAAGTAAGAACATTCGAAATAGTAAGGATCAGAAAGATGACCAGTGCGAGACACGGTTACGTAGGTGGTCAATGGGTGGCGCAACCGGCCTATAAGGCTGTTTTTTAGCTCATCTGAGCATGGTGAGGAAAGAAAAACCACCCTGGAAATGAAACCTCACCGGGTCCGGAAACCCTTTCATTAAGCAACTGGTCGAAAAGGAAAAAAATAAAAAATCTACGAAACACATGTACATTATTAACTTACAAGACACGTAGCTTAGCTCACCTCAACACAAAGGTTTTAATGTGTTACCTGAGAGTAACAGTTCATCAATAAGTAGTTCGTCCTACAGCCCTAGTTCTTACGTTTGCGTGAATGTTAGTAGTTTGTTACTTGCAGAATTAAAAGAGTAAAATTTTACCTTCACTTCGCGTACCTGTATTTTTGATGAGAAAGCAGTGTTGAGAGGAGCCAAGCGTTAACATACGACACAACAACATAATCATTTAAACAGATGATAATCCTATTTTACATTAAGAGATGATATCTGCAATGCACATACTATACTTGATTATAATAATGTGGTTGTCATGTTTCAAGCACTAATTGCTCTGCCAAGTGGTGTTACATATAAAAATAGCACTGTTCTATAAATTGTGAATTTAACAACTGCCAACCGTTGTGTTAGAAATTGGCCTATTATGTTGTAACATATTAAAATGTGGGTAGTATTACTATTCTTTTACAGTCGATAGAATTAAGAAGGTGATGATGCTCACAATATAAGGTTAGAGTATACTAAAATATTCAAGTTTAGGTAGTAGTAATTTGGTAACATGAGTTTCGATTGTTATCTTCTTCTTCTTCGTATGGAGGCGATGTTTCTTAGATTGTTATTATTATAATCCATTGCTGCCCAATGTCCAATGTTACAAGAAGTTGTTGATGATTGGTTGTTGTATTTGGAAGCCTTAGAAGAATCGCCCCTGCATGATGATGATGATGTTTCCTTCGATCGCACCGCGTACATTATCTGTAAGCAAAAGAAGCGAACCAGCAATCTGTTCAAATACCAATGGAGTTTGTGCACAAGTAATTTCGCAACTTTGCGCTGAATGTGACAACAGACATTTTTTCATTTTTGAAAAAAATTGGCAATTTGCTCCAGATGGCGGGACCTTGGTACGAAATAGACTGCTGACATAAACTGCTAGAGCAAGGTTTTGGTATTAATTTAGATCTATTTCTGGTATTATATTGTGAAATGCTTTTTACAAATACATTTCGAAATACGTCAGGATTTTTTCCAGAGTTCTGTTTGAACATAAATACTGCAATCTCCTTAGTGAGTAACTGGTTTATAGTAAGTAGCTGGTGAGTTTTTCTTACATCAGTTACATCTCTGTAGTGCCTTAGGTTGCATGCCATCCTTATGAATTTGTTGCATGTTTTTTGTAGTTTATTTATCAATGTTTTATTTCCAATGCACCAATTAGTAATACAATATTGTAAGTGACTGTTGATTAGAGAGTGGTACAAAGTTAACATGGAGCCTTGCCTTAGAAAAGGTTTGATTCTGCTTACCACGCCAAGAGTGGACCTTAATTTATTTTGAAGATGTCTAATATGTCCTGTCCAAGTTAAGTGCTCATCAATATGTACACCTAGAAATTTCATTGTAGTAACCTGTTCAATTTTTATATTTCTAAGTGTAACAGTTAAGTTAGTAGGAGGTGGTTTAGATTTAGAGGATCTGAATAGAATGCATTTAGTTTTAGATACATTTATTGAAAGATTATTGGCTACCATCCATTTGTCAATATAGTGCAACTCTTCTTGAGCACGTTCATAAAGTGTTGCTATGTTTTTATTTTCTAAAAATATGCTTGTGTCATCTGCAAACATAATGGGATCGGAGAATTTTAAACAGTTTTGGAAATCATTAACATAAACTAGAAATAACAATGGGCCTAAATTTGAACCTTGAGGAACCCCTCTTGTCACTGGGTTGATTATGGTTGATAGAGTGCCATTACATTCCACTTGCTGCGTTCTACCAGTCAGGTAACTCTTAAACCAGTCATAAGCTATGCCTCTGACTCCATAATGTTGCAATTTGTGAAGCAGTATATCATGATCTATTGTGTCAAAAGCCTTAGACAGGTCAAGAAAAATACCGAGTGTGGGTACTTTATGGGAAAGGGATTCGGTTATTTTGTGTACCATAAACGTTATTGCATGTGAGGTGTTATGATGTTTTCTAAAGCCAAATTGATGGACAGAGAAAAAATTACTTTGGTCCAAAAATGTGCACAGACGCCTATACATAATTTTTTCCAAAATCTTTGAAACATTTGATAACAAACTTATAGGCCTGTAGTTATTAATGTTGCTGCTGTCACCTTTTTTGTAGATTGGACATACTTTAGCAAGTTTGAAATCATTAATGAATTCTCCTTTGCTGAGCGATAAGTTAAAGATGTGGCTTAGTGCAACTAATATGTTATCTGGTGACGACTTCAATAGCTTTGATGGTATTTGATCAATGCCAGCACTTAATTTGGATTTCATGCTATGCAGTATATTTGAAATTTCCATGGGACAAGTAGGCCATACAAACATTGTCGAGCGTGAGGATGGTTTTAAATATTCACTGTATTTGGCTTCACTAGGTGGAAGTTCATCCATCAGTTTGGAGGCTATGGTGGAAAAGTGGTTGTTGAAATGATTTGCAAGAGCCTGTGGTTCATATATTTCTTTACCATCAATTTTGAGTTTTTTGCAATCAGATTTTCTTTGTTTTCCAAGCAAGTTGTTAATAAGACGCCATGTATTTTTTATATCACCCTTGAATATGTTAAATTTTGACTTATAATAAGTCTGTTTTTTCTCTTTTATGATTCTGTAATAGTAATTTCTAGCTTGGGTAAACAATGTTTTTGAGTGGTTTGTTTTGGTTTTCATGTAGTGTTTAAAAAGGTTTTCTTTATTGTCCAGCAATTCCTGAGCTTCTCTATCAAACCAACTCTTGTTTGGTTTGTTTTTAAAACTGACCTTCTTTAATGGAAACGATTTTTCAAAGTCAGTCATATACTGCTTTTTCAGCTGATTGTATGCATCATCGGGATCAGACTTTTCCAAGATAGGAGTAATGTCAAGTTCAGATACACATTGGGTAAACGAGGCTATTTTTGTGTCACTGAAGGAGCGGTAATACTCAATATTTTTAGTCTGTGATTTCTTGATGGACATGCATATCATTGTTACTAGATGATCAGATATTGAGTAAGTAATTATACAACTCTTTAGTTTTTGTGCATTGCAACAGTTAGTCCAAATGTGGTCTAGGAGTGTGCCATTGGTTTGTGTGATTCTAGTTGGCCTATTGATTAATGACCTATATCCATTTTCCAACATTACTTCAATGAAGTTGCCAACATTAGGTTCATCGCAGTCAAGGAGGTTTATGTTGAAGTCTCCAAACAATAAGCATTCCCTTTTGCTTATTTTGTGCAGTGTATTTTCTAGAATTGATTGAAACAAGGATTGGGCATTAGCATCTTTACTAGGAGAGTGGTAAATATTTCCACAAGTTATTGTTTTATTTTTGAACATAATATCAACAAAGATTGCTTCAAATACTTTTTCATTCATTATTTCTAGGTCAGTACGACGAGAGTAAACCACATCATTTTTGATATAGAAACCTACTCCTCCACCTCGAAATTTTGATCGAGGGTTAGATATGAATATGTAATCCTGTAAGTTTGTGTGTGGTCCTGATTGGTTTGGCTTTAGCCAAGTTTCTGTTACAGCAATTAGGCTCGGCTTAAATGCTAGTGATGATAACAATCCTTCAAGTTTTGCCAAATTTTTGTAGTTGTTTAATGATCTTATATTCAGACTAATAGCAGTGAAGTTGTTATCTGAGGAATTATTAATGTCATTCAGTAAATTGGTATGAGCTTTACTACTGGTTACGTATCGATCATTTGTATCAAACAGACAAATTTCATCAACGTCTGTTAAGTCATCACTTTCAGTGCATGTGATTTCATTGAAACCACCAAAACTGCCATCAAATATTTTGTTTAGTTCATAAGCAGATAGCAAGGTAGCGTTAGAATTTGTTTGGTTAGATTTGTACAATTCATCAAATTCAACATCAGAACAAGAAGAAAAGGGAAAAGAAAAATCATTGCACAGGTTACACTTCCAGGTGCCTATCCCATTATTATTTGTTTGACTGTCCTTACCAGTGCATTTAACATGAATTATCTGTAAACATTGTGAGCAGATTAATGATTTTTGGTTTTTTCGAACTGTTTTCAAACAATTGCAACATGTTTTATCAGGTTGTTTTGGCATAAGATAGTTCAAAACTCAGAGCAAAATAAGTTCTGTAAAGAAAAGAGCTTGCTGAAGAAACTGTACAGTTGGCTAGTAGACCAGGCTATGATTATGTAACAACTACTTAGTTTAGTTTGGCTAATTTGCATTTATCAGTTGCAAAAATTACGTAAATATTTCCGGCATATTCGCTAGTTACACAGAAGCAGCATGATGATGAGCAATGCATAACAATACAACACTAATGATATGAAATGAATACAGGATTTAGTACTAATATCTAGAAACTATTTATATCTTATCATTAACAGTAGCATCAATATCACCAAAGTCTTCAATTACTAACCTTTTGTTGTCCTGGATGCAGTATACATTACCATTGGTCGTCCACACATTGAAAAATCCAAATGCTTTCCTGGCCTCCACCACAAGTTGTAGTCGACGTTTCGTGAGGGACTCTGTGATCGACAGCTTTTCCACACTTCCATCAGATTTCAACCTCCGTTTGTTGTTGTACACCAGGTCCCGTACTGATCTCCTCACGAATTTGATGATGATAGGTATCACTCCCTTTTTCCTGGAAGGAAGTACATGACATGTATCAATATCATGAGATTTGATCTTATAATCAAGTGTTAGCCTAGCATTTAATTTTCCAGTTACATATTTTTCAAAATCGACGTAACTCCCCTGCATTGGAATGTTCTTGCATCCATGGAGGATCAGGCAGTTGCGTCGGCCGTACTGTTCCAGGTCATCAATTCTCATCTCATTCTCTCTTGTCGCTCGTGCCACTTCCTTCACGATCTTCTCCAACCTGTTGATAGCCTCTTCCATATTCTTGAGCTGCTGACCTTGGGTGTCGTTTGCAGTATTACCATCACCTGAAACAAAAGACAAACTGGCAGAACCAGCAGTTTGGGGTTGCAGGTACTGTTCAGCATACCTTTGTTGAGTGGACTTGATAGTCTGGATTTCCTCCATTACACTCTCCAGGGTATACTTACTTCCGACCACAGCCATGACAGATATCCAATACTTTACAAAATCAAGATATTCTCAAATTTAGCCTATAGGAATATTAGCCTAGTACTACTACCAACTTAGCATAAAACTCAGCAGATCATCTGAAACTTATTCAAATAGAATTAAATAGAATTCATTATTAAATCCAGCATCATGCAAACTTTTTAACTTAGATATATATATTGATTTTGCTCCATGTCCTTCTAATTCCACTAAATCAAGTAAAATTGTTGGTGATTGATCACAATCTTCTATCTTCAAAAATATTATAAGCACAGGCTTACTAGATATTGTGGAAGCCTCATCAATGATAACACAAACTTTTAAATTTTGTGCGATAATTTTTGTGAATATATCATTTTTATATCATTTGCAACATGATCAACTATTTTTACTGCTGTTTGTCTGGAGTGAAGTCCAACACCCATGTCTATTCCATTTTTTACTTGGAGTTCAATTGCATCTTCAACATCAGAAAAAGGCCTGCATCTTTTTGCTATACTCTAGACCAGAGGTCACCAACCTTTTTGAGGCCGAGGGCTACTTCATGAGCATGGAGTAACATGAAGGGCACACGACCTGTTTGCTACAAACTTCTTAAATAACAAAACTGCATGGATATTAAATGTTATAATGATGATATTAAAATAGCAGTAATCATAATGCTGTGAAATTATTTCTCACATATCAATAATAATTGTTTTCCACAATTATCAGTCATTTACACTGCAATAACAATAATAAATAGAAAAACATGTTTCAACATTAAACATTTATTTACTCAAATATATTTGAAGTGTTGTATAATTAATACAAATGCAACATTTTTTAAACCAAAGAGACAACACTTATTTCCATTAACAAGCTCACAAATGCTTTCTGAACATTTAACATTATGTGCAATATTTCTGATGAATATTGCTGCTCTTTAAATGAAAAAAATGTCTGATTCGTTAGATCATTTTTTATGAAAGTGGGAGGCCTGGCACTGCATGCTGCTCACCAGTGCATTATAATCTGGTGAATAATTTGACACAGCAATTCGTAGTGAATCTTGTAAATGTGCATCAGTCAGGCGTGTTCTGTGTTTGTTCTTGATAAAGTTCATATTGGAAAAGGCCGATTCCCACAGATAGGTTGAACCAAAAAAGCTGGCAATTTTCATAGCTACTGTGCACACACCACTGTACTTCTCTCTGTCCACAAGGCACCAAAAGTTTGGTGCAGACTGATGAGCTTTAAGGTTTATGTCATTTTGCAGCGTTAAGATTTCCATCTCGACATCAGTAGCGCTCAAACTGAACAAATCACTGAGCTGCTTAGCAGTGGAAGTTACGTTTACGTACATGAAAGGATTTGTAACAAATGACACGCATGGCTCAAGCTTCTGAAAGTCACAAAATCTGTCTTCTAATTCCTGTCCTAATCTGTTTATGACTTGGGAGTACTTTGTTACAACTTCATCCAAAGCTGCAGATGCAGAAACATTGTCTTTTAACACTGCCTGCACAGAAGAAAAATGCAGCATTTTTTTCTTTTCCACCTGCGCAGAGAAAATGTTCATCTTAGCTTTAAATGCGTTTACTGCACTGATCATGTGAGCAACAGTTTTGTCTTTTCCTTGCAGTTCCCGGTTCAGATGGTTCAGCTTCTCAGTCAAATCAGTTAAAAATGCGAGGTCAAGCAACCATTCTGGTTCTTCAAGCAGCGATGCGTCTTCTCCCTTGGAAAGTATGAACTCTTTGACTTCACTCAGAAGTGACAAAAAACGCTTTAGAATCTGTCCCCTGCTGAGCCATCTTATTTCTGTGTGGAATAGCAAGTCACCGTATTCAGCGGACAGCTCATCCAGCAGCATCTTAAACATTCTGTGTTGTTTTGCTTTGGAGCGGATGCTGTTTATGATCTTTACGACAGGAGTCATCACGTGATCAAAGCCGGTAACTTTCGCACAAATCGCCTGTTGATGAATGATGCAGTGGTAGTGCAGAAACGTTGGGAAGTCTGGATCATTCCTGCATCGTGTAATGAATCCCACATGCCTACCCGTCATGGCTGGTGCCCCGTCTGTTGTTATTGATGTCAACTTATTTAATGGCACCTTTTTCTCGACGAAGAAGTTTTTGACAGCTGTGTATATGTCAACTCCCTGCGTTGTTGCCTTCAGTGGCAGGAGTGTCAGCAGTTCTTCTTTTGTGGAAAAATCATCAAACACCATTCGGATGAATATCATCAGCTGAGCCGTGCTTGCGCTGTCTACTGACTCGTCACATTGCATACTGAACCACCTGCACGCAGCAAGATCCCGATCCACATGCTCTGTCAAGTTCTCAGACAAAGATGACACTCGTCTTGCCATTGTACTTGCTCCAAGCTGAACATCGGATAGCGCAGAGATGACTTCAGGACTTTGTTTTTCATCTTTGAATAATGTATTAGCAATGAGCATCATAGTTTCTTTAAAAACCTCCCCATCCGAAAAGGTTTTCTTGTTCTTTATCAAAAATTGCGCAGCTCTAAACGAGGCTTCAGTGGCATTCTGTGATTTTTTCATCACCTTTGTGAAAATGGCCCGCTGTTTGTCTAAAGATGCCTTTAATCCATGAGCTTTTTTGGTCCGTAATGCGCTTCCAGGTGGATAGTTGACATCAAAGTTTCTGTGACAGGTTTTGAAGTGCCTTTCTACATTGTGCCGCTTTGGTACTGCAACAGTCGTCCCGCAAATAAGGCACAGACATTTATTTTTAAAGAATGTAAAAAAGAACTCTTCTTCCCAACTATCGTTAAAAACGTATGTCCTTTTCCACTTTTCTGCCATGATTTTTAGGGCAAAAGCACAAGCAAGCTAACTCTTCGTCACTTTGTGTGGTCAATAGGTCAGGAAAAAGCAAGGCGGCACTGCAGGACTGACCTTTGACTTAGAAAGACGCAAGTTTGGTATCAAATATTTCTAACTAAATTTTTTAATTATTTCTATTTGATAAATAAAAAATAGCACAATGTGAGCAATAATTAAAAATATGTGTAAAACATTCATTTTGAATTGAAATATGAGCCGTGCTTGTAGAGTCTATTCAAATAAGCTTGTTTGGTGCCGTAGTGATAATTCAACAAAAAATCACTAGTTTTACATACACAATTTATTTTACAAATTATCACTTAAATTGCAATTTAAAATTAGGCTATTTCTACACTGGTTGTCCCAGTGAAAAGAACACAAATCGATAATACCATTTAAACACAATAACGCCGGTTTAACTGACTTTCACAATATAACCAGCTACCTGCGCAGTCAGCAGTCACTACTAAATATAGCCAACCCATGTTCTGAACAACGAGGAGAGCCTACACATGGCTGTAAACTATAGCGTCATATAAAGGAGAGAGAAATTATCTTCGCGCATGGCCCTGAACTATGGCGCCATAGAAAGGAGAGAGAAATTATCTTCGCACAAGAGAAAAGAAAGAATTTGCTTATGTAACAGTGCTATTTTTGGCGCATGCTTTGCAGGCGCCTTAAAGGGGTCCTGGGGGCGCCTTGTTGCCCACAGGCACTGCGTTGGTGACCCCTGCTCTAGACTGTATTAAATACTCGACATGTGGATGCAATGTGTTTCTGATTCATTGTGTCCATACATTTTGTAATTGCATCTTCTTCACGATCTTTTAGTTGTTTTGCACATATACCATGCGCCGTTGATGAAAAATGCTCACTCATTTTTTTCCTGAGAGAAGTTTGCTGAATTGTTCTGTCTGTTCCTGAAGCTTTAACATTGCAGCTGCTCCATTCCACTGATATATGGATTCCCTTTATATTTATAGAATGAACTTTGGCACAGTGTTCACAACCAAGCTTCTTGTCGTGAGCAATTAACCCATCATACTTTTTCTTGAATTCTTCATATTGTCTCAAACTCCAACAGTCTGGAAGATCTACAGTTATGGATGCTTCTTTCTCATAGCTAGCGCGCACAGTAGCAGAAGCTGAGGCAGCAGTTCCATTAGTATCATTCATAAAATTTATTTGGGA
Source organism: Trididemnum clinides (assembly GCA_963675345.1). Taxonomy (NCBI): domain Eukaryota; kingdom Metazoa; phylum Chordata; class Ascidiacea; order Aplousobranchia; family Didemnidae; genus Trididemnum; species Trididemnum clinides. Next base: position 11,392,805 of record OY776285.1, on the reverse strand, counting down.
AATATTCTCACTGGTACTTGTATCTTGCTCTGAACTTTCAGTTCTAGGTATCTTTTGCATGAATTCCAGAATGGACCTATGTTGTCGTTTCTTCATGTTAACTGGTTAAGGGATATGTAAGGTCTGAAATAAGAAAATTTAATTAAGTGGGTATAGTGCTAGTGTGAGTTGCTTAAGCAAGCATGGGCTATAAATATTAAGTGCATTATTTTGCTACTAAAAGTACCCCTCCTTTATTAAAATTAAAAAAATAAACTTCAAGACTCCCCTTTTATAAACCCCCCACCTCACCCACTCCTTTTATTAGGCATTAACTCTTTCGCTCCTGCGATCATCGATTGATGATCTCGTGTTTTCAGTGTTTACCTCAAATTTTTTTAAATTGAGTTACAAAATTAATTTACTAAAAAATTGATTTGTGACTTTATTTTTCATCCGATTTTCATAAAATTTTCAAAAGATCACGCTTATTTCCTCACGCATCGGAACATGTATAATTTGTGCCCTAATTCTTGGATTTTTATACCAAAAAGGGTTAAAATGACCAACAACCCAGTTGCAGACGACAAAATCAGCCAAATTCTCAGCACGTGCCAACTACACTAAAATCAAATTCAGATTACATCTTTACCACAACACCAAACCCTTTATCATTAACACAGTCTGAAAACTACTCTTTTGGGGCATCATTTGACAAAATTTCAAGCGATAATAATAAATTTTACGTTTTTGAATTTTCAAATTTTTTAGGGGTCTCAAAACCCCCCAAACAAATTTGAATGGTAAGTAGATAAAAGTAAATTTAGTGCGTAAAAATATGATATGTTGCTAAATACCGGTTACATTTAAAAGCTTAGGAAATTTGCTTTCCAGTAATATATAACTTTAAATAGTTTAGACTAAGTGGTATATGATATTTACTGATCAAAAATGAGTAATGTACATCATGTCAGTTCAAAACCTCCAAAATGTTTTGACTTACCTTCAATAAATTATAACTTTTAGAAAAACTACACCCTATAAAAAGATAAAATAAATTGCAAATATTTCACCACTAAAGTCGTCATTTTGTATCAAATTTCCAAGGAGACAAGAAGCAAAATACAAGTTTAACAGCTAGCAGAAGTTTGGCTTCTCTAAATCAAAGTTTGCTGTATCCCCCTTGTTTCTCAAGAAATGGAAAGGGTGTAAACAAGCGGCTGTTTCATTATCAGTGACAGCATATTCTATTTAAACTTAATATTTTCTGAATTTTGAAGAAATTCCCTGTTCAAAAATACATAATGTTACATGGTTTAGGCTGACCTCTAGCAGATAATTACTGATCATATTTTAGGTACTGAATTTAACTACCAAAATTTGGTACCGGTCGGTACCGGTCAAAAAAAAGGTCATGTGTCTCAGAAAATTGCAAATTGTAGAAAATTGTCTTCGTTGAGAGCATGACACAGCCTTGGAATGTAGCACTTCCAATGCAGACGCTTCATGATGTGGTTGACGCTATCTTTTGAGATGTGGGTTTCCCGAGCAGTTTGGCAAAGTGATTTCTGTGGTGATCGAAGGAGTGTTTCCTGCACCTGCAGTTCTTTTCCAGGAGACGTAGATGTCCGTGGTCGTCCTGAATGTTTATTGTTGGTATTCTGTACGGTTCCATCTTCAAATTTGTCTCTGATGCGCGCAATGGTCCAGCGCGTGGGTGGCGGTTTTGCGAATTCACTTGTGAACCGGCGTTGCACTTCAGTGGCGTTTTTGGTCTTCCAATAGCATTTCAGGACAAACTTTCTCTCTTCCAAACTAAGTTGATTTCCTGCCATGGCTTCAGTAATTCAGGATATTTTGCTAAAAATTTTGCTAAAAATTCAGGATATCTGCAACCCAAAAAAAGAGTGAGTAAATTTATAATGGTCATCAATTTGAACATTTGCGAACATGATTCTTCAATTACATTGATCTCATGTATTCGATGCTATTTCATTTCGCTCTATGTTCATAAATAAAGGTTTTCTCGTCATTCTAAGAGTGAGTACATTTTTTTGAGACACCCTGTATTATGCCAATAAACAAAAAAATGTAAATCGGACAAATGACCAAAACAAATTTTGAAAAACAACTTATGCTGAATGATGACGGTGTGTAAGTGTGCGTGGTGTAGACGAAGCTGAACAAAGAAAATGAAATTAACAAAAAAATATTTAATTTATTTGTTGAATTTGGCCCATGGATATTTAGATGTTCCTTTGACTTTGGTCAATAAGGTAGAATCATTTTTTGCCATGCCATAAAATTGGCTGCACGTAACATCATGAACATTGTACACTACTGTTAAAATACTTGCAACGGACTCAAGAAATTCTCTTTCTTTTGACCACTGTGGCTGCATCAAAGAAAAAATTTGTTCAACATTAGTGTCATGAAAAATAATGCTAAAATAAAACTTTGCAACTTTTAACGATTTGCTGAAAAATTTAATGGTACTCCAGATTTTGAAATATGCTGTCCATCTTTCATGTGCCATCATTTTACAATACAGCACTGTGTTTGTTTCAAGTTGTTTTTTCACAAATTTGCACAAGTTTTAATACTGATCAAACAATTTTGCTTCATCAATAGGAACAGTTTTGTATGCAAATATTCAACAGATGTTTCGACATTTTCCCACTTAGTTTTTTGCAACAAAAGCATCCAATCAAAGCATTTGAATTCCTCAAATGAAGTTGTCCATTTTTTAGGTATTCAACACATGATTTGTACAAAGCAGACGCATCTGAAATAAACCGATCACACTCATGATTATGGCCTTCTTCTCTAAGTATGCTCTGCTTTAACTTAATTTTGGTTGAAATAAACAACTGCTTCTGTCTTTCTTTAATTGTTGATTTTACAGCATCAAGACAAGCTTTAACTTCAGTAATTGATGCTGTTGATCGTTTAATATTTTGAACTTGTTTATTAAAGATAACAACAAACGACTGTAAATGATTTAAATAGAGTTTGTTCACAGAACTTTCATAAAACCATTTCAAAACAACAGGCGGCTTGTCAATAGACATGAAATATGACTGCAAGGCGGGGTACATTTGAAGCATCCTTGATAAGCTGGGGTAAAGTGAGGCACCTAGTTACACAGCTAGAAAGTAGTTTTGGTACTCTATCTCCACAAACTTACAACCTAGTTACACAGCTAGAAAGTAGTTGTGGTACTCTATCTCCACAAACTTACAATAATCCTTCAACTCTTTTGTGTGCACAGTATAAATGCAAAAATACTGATATGTTTTGTAAATGATACTTTTGACATCAATGCTCATCTGATTTTACCATGGTGTAAGCAGTTGTTCAAAATATGTACCGAGCAACCAACGCCAGTCAATTTTGGCAAGTCATCTTTCAATCGACAAAAGACGCTGTTACTTTGTTTTCGGGATAAACCACCAAAGTTAGTGTTACAGTTGTCGCCAGTAAAAGTTACACATTTTTCAATCAAGCCCGTTTTTGTCAAAGTTTGTTTAACTTCATTTACGATTGTTAAAGATGTTTTGTTTGTAGTGTGTTTGACTTCAAGCAATTTAGACTGAAGGCCGCCATTTTTCCAATCAAAATATTGTATCATAATTGGGAAAAGTTTGGTTGACTTGTGGGAACTACTGTCAGTTGCTACTCCAATATACATAATGCCATGTTCTTGTATAGTGTTTAGCACATATTGAACAGTCATTGGGGCAAGAACCCTATTAACAATGGCTTCAACTTTAGTTTGTGCACAAGAATACTTTTTGGAAATGCTTAAATCCACAAATAACTTTCCAATTAAAGTTAAAGTACAATCGTTAGATCTGTAGGTCTGATGATGCGTTACAGTGTGGACTGCCATGGTAATTTCAGCAGCTGCAACATTATCTCCAGTTTGCATTCCAGCCTTAGAGAAATAGTCAGTAACTTTTGCTGATGATGCTTCTCTTCTAACAGCTTTTTTATGCTTTGAACTGTCTACATGCATGTCTAGGCTAAGTTTGCCTTTATTTGCTACAGAAAAAAAGTTCTGTAGCCACAAGTAATGCATTCTGCTTCAAACTCGTCTCATCTTTTTCTAAAAAATGGATACTTCTGTTAAAGTTCTTCAGTAAACTTTGATTTTCTTTTTGGCATACCACATTTATTTTTTAGCTTTTTGTTTTATTTTTCAAAAATCACAGCAATTATAATTATATACAGTTCAAATGAAAATATTGTTTGATTTTTTAAACTAAAGTAAATATGTATCGAAATGGTTTCTTTGAAATTAGGTTAATTGACCAGAACAAAAAGCAAAATTTATCTCCATATCTCCGCTGCATAAAATACAAGAAATGCAGTTTAGAAACTTGCCAGTATTTGTACCGTTTTCTGTGTAATCTTACTCTATCAAACCCAAAGCAACAGTCAGTCTGAGTTAGACCGTTAGGAAACTCCCTTTTATCATTGCTTATAAGTTAAACATATTATCACTTGAACTAACATGCAGTGACATAATTTTTTAATCACTGGGAAAATGTAAAAAGGGAATTTTTAAACGGCTTTGGATGACCAAATTAGTTCTTATTAAAAAGGAGGACAAAAAAGGCATTTTTAAAAATCCTCAGAGCACCAATTACTTTTTACCAAAAAGAGGACATGTGGCCCCCCTAACCAGAATGGTTTAACTGGTATACTGCGTTGCTTCTTAATAAGTGGTGTTGGTAGTCTTTAAAGTGTAGTAGCTGCTTGATATTGTTGGTGACAGATAAATCTAAACATGGTGTCTGGTAAGTGCTTGTGAATAAATTCTTTTAATTCTTTCTCAACGTGGTGGTATATATTTCTATGGTAAGATAATTTAAATAAAAAATATTTGGAGGGATTCTTTTAAACCAAGGAGGTCCGAGGAGCAAACTTTTTGTTGTGAAATTGCCTGATGCATTTATTGATAAGGCCAGATAAATATTTATTCCTCAAAATGTGTTTTTGAATAAACAAATTTTGTATTTATTTAAGAGTAAGAGTTGTAGATGATACAGAAGCGATGAAGGAGGGAGTTCATTAGATTTTGCTTGTAACACAGAGGGAAAGGTAAAAAAATTTGTAAGGTGGCCAGTGCACGTGGGTGTGTCATAGGTGTTAGTTTTAATTTCTTTGTCAAAAAATCAAGAGAAAAGCCAGAGAGTTGGGCAATTTTACTTTCTTGGTAAACTAAATTTGATTTTGCACAATGCTAAGATTGCGAGAAAACAAATTTAATAGCGGAGATATTGGTAAGAGTAGCAAAACAATCGTCAACATAGTGACAAAAAGAACTTTGGTTGATGGATTGGTTGATGGTGTGTGCTTTTGATCGCTTTATTAATTGCATGGTTCATTATGACATTAGCCAGTGTGGATCCAATGGGAGAGCCATGGCCACACCATTTAGTTGTTTGTAGAACTTATTGTTAAATTTAAAAGTCGTGTTTTTGTTGACCAGCTCGATAGCTTCAGTAATCTGCTTTTGTTAAGGCCATTTCACTTTGTACTATTGTCAACATAAATGGATTTGAGTAGAGGTTTAAGGTGAATGGGAGAAAAATATGGGTAAAAAGGCTTTTGACATCAAATGAAACCATAGTTTGGTTGGCTAAGTTGTGGTTAGAGATTTTGGAAAGAAAGGTGAAGGTGTCTGGGATGTTTTCTGAGGTTTGTTGATCCAGATCAAGCTTTTGATTGCTTTCATTTTCTCCAAAAAATATTTTCCCTGAAAGATGACCTTCTATTCCATTGTGAGAGTCAAATTCTCCAGTTAGTTGTTGTAAAACTTGTATATTGTGGTCATTACTTACTTTTATTGAGTTATAAATATTAATGCCATATTAAAAAAATTTTTTGCAAACAATCTCCGAAATTTATTTAGGCATATTGGCGATTATAGTGTTTAATGGCTACTTAATTAGCAATAAAGTGAGAACCGAAGGTCACTGAGAGTGCTCATTGTATTATAAGGATCCTAGGCTCATGCTTTGGTGAGCCACCAACAGTGGCATCAAGAGCACTGAAGATTAAAATATCTTATGTAGATACACTTTTTATATAGCAAAAACCTGCTCAAAGTCATTATATCTGCCCAATTATTTCCCCCAGATGCTAACATTTTGTCTGTTGTACCATACCCTAATGGCAACCTGTGGCCAAATACATTTGCTTAGTTAGTATTTGAATATGTAAAAATTCGTTAGGAATTACCCGCACAGATAATCTATTTTGCTTGAAAAACCAAAAAATCTCTACAGCAGTTGAGATTCCTTTCACAGGCAACCTGTGTATTCACCTTTGTAAAGCCTATTTCTGTTGGAAATTATTGACAATAAGACAGTTTATTGGTGTTTTATTACTTTTTTCTTCTGCCAAGAGATATGAACAATGTTTCAGTTTGTTTGATATTTGCTGTAGCTGTTTTTTGGCCAAATTGTTTCTGTCTGCTTTATCTTAGTAGTTGGTAGTAGATCCTACTGTGCAAAACCTCATAACGCTTCTAGTTTAATATCTCAAAGCATTTTTGCTCCTTATTGAAAGATTTTTATTCTGAAGTCTATGTTACTGAACCAGTTTCATAAAGCTAACTCTGCTGAAATAATGGAAATTCTTAGAAAGTTGATGAAAAGTGAGAAACCGTTGTTGGAAAATTGCATTTGTACAAAACATTGTTTTTGATATAAAGATTATTTTGTTTGCACACTTTAGTGAATGCAACGAAAGAATCAAGAAGTTAGTAATTATTGTTCGTTTACCTACTAGGACAGTGCTTCTCAACCTTTTTTGTGGTGACCCAAATTTTGAGTGTACATGAGTTGAGAAACTTTGGCGACCCAAAATTTTCACAGATTTTATTTTGCAAACAAAAAATCAAACTTAGCAGATCCCAATTTATCACAAAAGGTGCAAATTTGATCAATGTGAGCCTTGGCTTTGAATTGATTCCACAACTTTTTCAAAATGTCAATTTTATGCTCAAGGCAGTTTCTAGTTCTTGTTTTGATCTGCGAAAGTGCAGAAAACCCACTCTCACATAGGCAGGTGGGAACAAACGGCAGAAAAGCTTTGACTGTGTGCATGCCAAAAATATTTTTTTTGTTCTTGATTTTTGTCCAAAATTGACCAAGTTTTCCTTTTTCAAAGATATTCTTTAAGGCGCATGACCTCAAATCTCGCTTTATTTGGAGGTCAAGTTCGATCCTCCTTGAAAGCACCATTGGAAACCGGCAGGAAAAGAATAACACTATTACGGAGTGTTTTTTGTGATTTCTTCACTTTCAAAGAAAATTTCCAACCAAATGGTTTATTCTAGAAACATTAGATGGCTCATCACACACTAATACTGAAAGTTGGGAATACGCAAGTACAATAAAGCAGAGGTTCCCAAAGTTTTCAAACTCACGACGCACTTCCTTCTTGTAATACAGATCGCGACGCATGAGAAAGAAAATTTGACTTTATTAATATGAAGTCATGAATTTAAAACAAGGAAAAGTTTTATAACACATGCACATTTAATCAATGCGATACGTGAGCTTGTTTCCGTGCACATAAACGATCATAACGCGGCTGAATGTTCGATATCGCCAGACGCAGTTCTCTTTCAACGTTAATTTTAGATCGATATTTGGTCTTTATTACTGCAACGGCGGAAAATCCAGCCTCACACAAGTAGGATGTGGCAAAGGGAATTAAAATTCTCAGAGCAGACTTAGCTATACACGGGTATAGAGCATTTGCTTCCATCCAAAATTCAATCATTGGTCGCGTCATGTGACACTTCAAATTATTGTCACAAGACAGGTCAATAAATTCTTCTTTCTGTGCACCGTTAAATATTGACGGAGGATTTTCATTCAGGAATGGATTTCTTACCCATGCATGGCAAGAAAGATCCTCAGTAAAGTACTTTTGAAAGTGGGATTCTAAGTTGTTCAAATGCCCGGTTATTATTTCAGAAACAGTGGGTGGTAGATCGGTTAGGTTCAGGTTAGATAGCATTCGAGTGATACAGGAAAAATATTCAGACCCAGAATGACTTGAAATATCATTTTTCCAAAAAATAATTTTCTTCACAAAGGCATCAATTTTATCCGACATCTCCAAAATATTCCCGCCTCTTCCTTGCATGCTGGTATTGAGGTTGTTGAGCTTCTCAAATATATCACACAAATAGCTGAATTGGAGTAAAAAGCACTCATTTTTGAAATTTTCGGCGCTTGCATGCGATTCAGTTTCCAGAAATTGAAGTATTACTTCAAGTAAAATGTACACCCGAGCCAGCGAATTTCCTAACGTCAACCAACGACTAGTCGCATGAAAGAGAAGGGTGTTGTACGTAGCATTAGAATCATCACATAATTGTCGGAAAAATCTTGCTTTCATCGGACGCGTTTTCACATAATTTATAACTTTCACAACCTCGTCTACCACAGAACTCAAATCTTTGGACAAATTGTTAGCTGCCAACGACTCCCGATGTATCATGCAGTGAGTCCACTTTGCATGAGGTGCATGATCTCGTACCAAGCTTTGAAGCCCGTTATATTTGCCAGACATTGAACGCGCACCATCCGTACATATCCCTACAAGATTTTCCCAAACCAGATCATTCTCTTTAAAAAAAGTGTCCAAAATTTCGAACATATCAATTCCTCGACAACGAGATGTTATTGGCTTGCAGAATAAAAGATCCTCAATGATGCATTTGTTGGTTAAACACACAAATCTCACGTAACAAATTAAATGAGCATCCATACTGCTATCGGTAGCCTCGTCTAACTGAATAGCAAATTCGCAGCCCCTCAACTTGGAAACTAATTGTTCGTTAATATCAACTGCCATGTCTTCAATTCGGCGGCACAATGTATTGTTCGACAAAGGTACCATTTTAATTTTCTGTGCAGCCTTTTCACCTAGCATGCAAGTTACCATGTCAATAGCCGAGGGTAGAATTAATTCTTCCGCAATCGTGTGTGGCTTTTTGCATTTTGCTACTCGATATGCAACTTTATACGACGACAATAGTGCATTTTGTGGAGTCTGGTTACGGGAGAACGTATCAAGAGCAGCTTTCTGCCCTTGTAATTCCGACAATTTACGAACAAAAAATTCCTTTGGTTTATTGACTAAAGTTGCGTGAGATGTAGAGAGGTGCCGCTTTAACTTGTTAGGAAGCATACTTTCATTTGCCAATATTTTACCACATATCACACACTGTGGGGAGTCTTCACCATTTCGAAACTCACATGTAAATCCAAATGAGATGTAATCAGGGTCGTATTTGCGTAACTTCTTCTTTGGGTCTTTTTCAGTTACCTTTCTTTTTACGGGAGCTTGTTTTAAAAACATTGCGTTGATTTCGTTAATGGTAGCACATTATTTAGTCATTGCCTTATTTAGTCTTATTGCCTTATTGTTATGTAACAATGGCAAACTAGTCAGGCAAGTAAAAACAATGTAGCATTGTTGCAGATTTGATAATCATATGTCAAGTTGTAGGCCCACACGCCGGCAGAGCAGATAGGAACTGAATTTTTTTAGGAAATAGATAGATATTTTGCGACGCACCTGAAATTATCACGCGACGCACCAGTGCGTCGCGACGCACAGTTTGGGAACCTCTGCAATAAAGTGAAAAAAAGCAAGCAAAACACCAATCCACAAAATAGACAAAGAGGAGAAATCAAACAAATTCAGGAAATCAATATTTTGATATGGTATGACAAATTTCGAAACAAGGTACTACACATAGTGGCATGTCACATTCCCTTCAAAATATGTGCTTTCTTTTCTCATACCCTTTGCAGCACCAACTTGGCATCGTCTTCCATGGTGTTTTCTTTTTGGTGTAGATGGAATGTATGACGGAAAATGGCAGGCAGTTAGATGCAATGGTGTATCAGTATGTGATCTTCGCCCCTTTCGAAGTTGAACTTTTTTGTGGTTGTATTTCTCCACGACACAATTCACAGGATTCAAAATAAAATTCAGCCTTGATTGCCTTCCGCCTCTTTTTTTGTACAAAATGTGAGCGTTCAATACTGCCATGTCCAGGATATGTCTAAATTGCTTTTGATAAAATTTTTTTAGTTGTTTTCTGGCGCTGAGGTATGTCGATAAAAAACAATCACTGAGGTCTATACCACCCATCGTGTCGTTGTCACAACAAACAACGGGTTTTATTTTGTGGGTATTGTGACAACCAACCTCTTTTGTGTGGTCGTTGTGGTAAGTACTTATCATATGCATATCTTTTTTGTCCTTCCATTTCAAAACCATCAGACGTTGGCAGTACATTGCTTCGATCTCACCTTTTTTCAATTTTTTATTTGTTAGTTCTTTTGGAACCCCTTTTCTATTAGCACGTAAAGTTCCAACAGCGTCGATATTGTTTTGGCACAGTACCTCATAGAGCTGCGGTGAGCTGAAAAAGTTGTCCATATATATACAATATCCCTTGTCAAAAAGGGGCTTCACTAGGGTGTAAATTACTTTACTCCCCATTGGTTGATCAACAGCTATTTCTGGATTGTAAATGGTATCTTTGCCAATGTACACAAAGAAGTCCCATATGTAGCCTGTAGGTGACTCACAAATTTCAAAGGACTTAATTCTAAATCTAGCTCTTTTTGTGGGGATGTATTGTTTCCATCCCAGTCGGCCCTTCCAGAGCAGAAGAGACTCATCAACTGCCATGTCTCTTTCTGGCTGGTAAACGCCAGAAAATTTTGCTTTCATGTGTGCCAGAATGGGCCACAATTTGAACAATTTTTAGGGATATTTCCATCTGGGTGATACTGCTGATTATCATTGAAGTGGAGAAATTTGCTCAACAGAATAGATCGATTTTTGTCCATGGCCTCAGCAAAATAATGGGCTATATAATGATGCTCTTTTTGCTGAAGTAGTGCTGCATGTCGGGCTTGTGATTAACACCTTGCATAAGCAGCAATGCTAGAAAAGCCCTTATTTTATTGCGGTTGGTGTCAATCCACTCTTTCAAACGTGAATGTGCCATCAGGTTGACCAAGTGTTCCACCAAGAATTGCCTGGTGTATCAATTGGTTTCTGTGGCAATTAGTTCTACAATTTTATTGTCAAACAAAAGTTCAAAAAATTCCAATGGGTCAGTTATATTGTTCAGGGCTACCTGTATGCCTGGGTTGCCAGTAAATAAAAACCTGCTTCGTACTTGGCCGTTAACAGTCCACTGCAGATAATTGTAGTTAGGAGCACTGCTGCTGGCTTGATCAGTGTCGCTATCAAGTACGTCAGCATTTTGCAAATACCCTATGTCAGCACTGTCACTTTCTGAGTCGTCTAGAGATGACCAATCATCACTAGTATTAAGAATATGCAACAAAAGATCATCGTCTGAGACTTGAAAAACTTTGCTTGGCATTGACATTTGTATCAGCTAAAATACTTTTATAAATATATCCGGAAAACTAAAAAATAAAAATAAAGTAATATATTGTAAATATTTATCCTACAAAACTTAAACTCTCGCACTGATCATTACGTTAGAAGTTGTCTAAATGCTATTATGATATTGTAACTTTGGAGCATTTGATAGATTGGTCTGAACTCAATGAATAGATCTAGCCATGACACTGTTTTATGCAATAAAACTTTTCTATTAGTACAAAATGCTTACACAGGATTTTCTCACCCTGGCACACGAAAAATGCCATGCGAAAGCGAAATAAAACACATAGTTAAAATCGGTGACGACTTGGACAGATATACACGTCTTACGCACTGAGAGAGCGACATGCTTTGATGGATATACACGTCTTACACAGTGAAGGGGTTAATGAACTGCCACACTGAATGTTAATAAATTCCTCTTCAAATCCAGTAATATTTTGGCAGCTCTCAGGTAATGCATCAACATCAACAGCAAATGGATTGTGTACCCATTCCAATTCTTTTCCCCTTTGGGGGATATTTAGATCAAATTTTTGTATCAATGAATCTAAATACCTTTTCATAACAATCTGGACATCATCAAGACACACCTTTTCCATATCTTCCAAAAATCGATTAAATACAGGAAGTGATGGTGTTTTCTGAGACTCTATTTTTATCTTCCACAACTTCAACTTTTCTTTAAAACAAGCACCTTTTCAGACATATCAACTAGCATGATTTTTGGTTCTTACAAAGACTGATTAAAAATATATCAGAAAGATATACCACAGGTAATAGCCACTTTTCATCAACTAATTTGTTTGCTAAGGCAATGTTCTTCAAACTTTTTTCATCACGACCCACTTTGCATGGCCAAATTTTTTTGCGACCCCCAGGGACTAAAATAACAATAATGTAAAATTTAATAATGCAGAAAATATTGAAAAAATAATAATAAAATTGCCAATACCTTTAATGAGACTGATGTGCTTGCATATTATCAGACAAAAGATCGAATCTTGGCTCTATTTCGGTAATGGTGGGTCTCAGTACTGGTTCTAAATCTTTCAAATTTGATCGATATTTTGTTTTAACATAAGTTAGTGTCGAAAAAGATTTTTCACACAGATAAGTGGAGGCAAAAGGAAGAAGAGCAAGCATGGCCAGTTCTGACAATAATGGGTATTCTGTTTTTACTCTAACCCAAAAGGAGCTTAAGCTTTTTTTTGAAAAGTTTACTTTTAAATTAAAATCACTGGAGAGTTCTGAAAATTCTTCTTGAGCTTTCAGTGAGAGATGACTTACTTTTTTGATTCCAACGTCAAATGGGTTTTGAACCTAGTGGAATTCGCTAGTATTCCAATGCTGGCATAAAATACTTTTCAAAATGAGTTTTGAGGCTTGTCAAGTGGTTGATTACCAGTGGTTTCATTGTATCAAAACCTAGCTCATTTTCTTGGATGAAATCTTCCGTGCACGTAAACATCTCATATGAGGAACTTGCTACCTTGTGTAACCATATAGTAATTTTTTTCATGAATGCTTCAATTTTAGAAATCAATATGAAAACATTCGAGTTTTGTCCTTGCAAAGATAAATTCAGATCGTTTAGTTTTTCAAATATATCTGACAAATAACAAAGTTTACACAGCCAGTTTTTATCTTGAAAATATTTTAACAAATCCGAATTACTTTCCGACAGAAATTGCATTACTTCATCCTTTAACACATTCAGCCTTTTGAAAGCTTTGCCTCTTGATAGCCATCTCACTTGTGTATGGAGCAAAAGAGAGCTAAACTTTGAATCCATTTCTTTACATAAATTGGAAAAAAGACGGCTATTGAGAGCACGGCTTTTAATGTAATTAATAATTTTTACAGTGAGTGAAAGTAATAGGTCCAGTATTTAGTGATTTCACCTTAGCATGAAAGCCAACATTTTTTCCTAGCATTGCTGCTGCTCCATCAGTACAAACCCCCACACAGTCTTCCCACTTTAATCCAACTTCTTCGAGACCTTCGCTAACTTTAAGAAAAATTGCCTCACCTGTTGTGTATCCCTTTAATGCCCCACAGAAGAAGAGGTCTTCATGAACATTATTATTGAAGCAATATCTGACACATCCCAACAATTGTGCCTTACTTGAAATATCTGTAGTTTCATCAATCTGGATTGCACATTTCAAAATCTCTTTTATTCTTGCAATTAGCTGTTCAAATTGGTCTTTGCTAATGTCTTCAATTCGTCTGCTTACTGTTGTGTCTGATAAAGGAATTTTTTTAAATTCATCTGCATATTTGTGGCCATGGATGATTTCAGTTATTCTAACAGCTGCTGGTAAAACAAGATCTTCGCCAATTGTAAATGGCTTTTTGCTCTTTGCAATTAGGTAGGAGGCTTCATACGATGCGCGTAAATGTTTAGAATTAGTAAATACATAATTTTCCATGGATAGCCTTTGCTTGTTCACAGACTGCAATAACCTTTCAAAATACATCAACGGCTTTTCAGCATAGGAAGCATGCCTTGTAGTTAGATGCCTCTTCAATTTTATAGGTTTCATACTTTCACTTGCCAAACTCTTGTTACAAATCAAGCATACTGGCTGATGCTCATTATTTATGCAGGTATACGTAAATCCGTATTGTAAGTAACTTTCATTGTATTTTCTCTTTTTTATGGAAGAATGATTGGTCTTTGTCTTTTCCATATTGCCACTTCGTTGTTCAGTTTGCGTCGACTTTTCAATACTTGAATTGTTTGGTAAGATATGATGATTTGATTTCAACCACTTATCCATGAGAAGGGTTGTTTAATAATTATTAATTTAAAAAATCTATGTTGTTGTAAAATTACTTGTTCACAGAATAGTATGCAGCCTAACTTTAAAACTTTTTCTTCTTTACTTTAATGGTTTTATAAAATCTAGAACGAAAGTGAACGTGATTCAGGAAAATGAGAATGTCAATTGCTAAATTATACAACACATGAACATTTTTATGATCTTTTGTAGAAACCACCCACCGCTAATGTAAAAACGTGAGACTTGAGAAAAACACCCCCGCCACGTTTTAAGTAGGCTACTACAGATAGTGCTTGCCACGTTTTAAGTAGGCTACTACAAATAGTGCTCGTCACGTTTTAAGCACTGCAGATTGACCCAACAATTATAAAAATTCTAACTGGATAATTACTAATTTTTTGAGCAGTGGCGGGGGCTTTCTACAAAAGATCCCATTTTTACTGCGCATGTTATCCATCCGAAAATTGCAACCAATTATAAATACTAACTCGCGTGCGTTTCAATTGCCATTAATAGAACAATTACTGCTCCACTGCACTTTTTATCAAACTCGGTCACTACTAACTGCTTAGATTTAACCAGATTTAACTTTCCTCAGCACCGGTAGCCTATCATTCTTCAGCATGCTCTCTAAACACAAAATCTTAAACAACTAGAACCGAAGTTTTGTGATGAAACAATAGTTCTGTCATACACGATGGCTCGTCTACGTTTGGTTTTGTTCTGACTGAGAGAGGCGTAGGCTTACTTTGTTTCTCTAAATAAAATTTTTTCAGCTCCCTCAAGGTGTAACGTTCAGCTTTGTCAAGTCAGGATGTGTTTTTCTCATCTGTTTAAAATGTATTCTTGTTAATACTTTAATACTGTTTTTGAAACATTCTGCAACCCCCATTGAGTCCTTTTGTGACCCACCGGGGGGTTGCAACCCCCAGTTTGAAGAACACTGTGCTAAGGTATGCTTTCTCTGTATCAAAAATTCTCTTACCTCCTTGCGCAGAGTGATAAACTCTCCAGAACTTAGCCATGAGATAACCATCACACATTAGAAAATTACACCAGATGTTTGTGTTTAGCATTTAAATTTTTACATAGTTTTTCAAACAGTCATGAGTTCAGAGACTTGGACTTGATGAAGTTGACAATGTGAATTACATCCTGCATGGCATTTCCCATCTCAGTCGAAAGCCAGTGAGATGCTAAATTTTCTTGGTGTATGAAGCAGTGGCTGATGATCACATTAGGATTAATTTCTTTTATTCGAGCAGTAAAACCTTTGCAGGATCTAAGCATAGCTTTAGCTCCATCCATGCAAATACTGGAGCAATTATTCCACTCCAATCCTTCTTCTTTTATAAATGAATCGACCAAAACAAAAATATTTTTGCCACTGGTGGTTTTTACTAAAGCTCAGCAAAATAGAAACTCTTTTTCCAAAGTGTTTTCACCAAGATAACCGACGTAAACAAGTAACTGAGCATCATCACTTACGTCAGTACTTTCATCAATTCGCAGGCTATACTCTCCACCTTGTTTTATAGAAGAAACCAACTGTTCTTTGACATTCAATGACATGGAAGCAATGCGCCTTTGATCTGTGTCATTAGACAACGGGACAACATGTAACTTCTTTGCAATGTCGTCACCACACATTGTATGCACCATATCATTGGCTGCTGGCTTGATCAATTTCTCTTCTATTGAATGAAGTTTCTTCGCACGAGCAATATGCCAGGGTACTACGCAAAACGCTTGTGTTGCTTGCTTCAAGGTGCACATAAAATGGCTGCTGTTAGAATCAACTCACTGTTTTTTAAGTTTTGTTTTTTTGTCTCAAAAAATTCTCGATTTTTATCCAAAAGCTGACTGTGCTTAGTTTGCAAATGAAGCTTCAGTTTATTGTCTTTGAATGATTCATTTCACAGTACTTCATTGCAGATTACACACTGTGGTTTGACGATACATTTATCAACTAGATATATAAATCCATAATTTAAGTATTCCAGCTTATATTTTCTCTTAACTGCCTTTGCTAACTTAGAACTGCAGACTAAAGAAAAAAGATTATAGTCAAGATATTATTTAGTCCCTTGCCTAAATCTGATCTAAAAGTAGCCTAGGCTAAAAGAAGAATCTTTTTGCTCTTTAGGCTACTGAAGCATTTCTCAAACATGAATTACCATGTTATACATTCAGCAAGATCATCTTTAAATTGCATATAACTTTTAATATTCTCACAGCTGATAGTTATAATGGGCATCATCCCCAGAGGAAAAAATCGCACAGATTTAAATCAGGTGAATGGATGGACCAACTGATGTCACCACGCAATGAGATCAAATGACCAGGGAACATCTCCCTCAAAATCCCCATTGCATGTTGAAAAGTGTGGGCTGTTGCCCCATCCTGTTGAAACCAAGCATTGTCCATATTGTGGAGCATATTCAATTTTGGTCTGAGAAATGTCTTTAGCATCTCACAATATCGATCAGAGTTCACAGTCACTGTAACGTCTTCTTCGAAGAAGTATGGACCCCATATACTGAATTCTGTCACTGCACACCATACAGTCACCTGAGGACAATGCAAAGGGCGTATATGCAACTCATGAGGGCTCTTCTCTAATCTGAAGTTTTGCTTATTCACTGTGCCACGCATGTGAAAATGTGCCTCGTCACTGAACAACACAGCTGTTGCATGGGGGACATGTTGTTGAATTTCCAAACACAATGCTCTGCGAGTTTCAATGTCTCTTTTGCAGAGTTCTTTTGACAAGATCATTTTGCATGGATGCACTTTCAGATCCTTGTGAAGAATTCTTCACAAACTTCTTTTCGAAAGCCTAAGAGCCTGGGTGCATTAAAATGCTGAACGATTATATGAAACAGAATGGCATTATATGTACTTTTCAAAACTTGAAAACACTTTTTTGTTTCTTTATTTTATTTGGATTTTATTAAACCTACAAATGTGTCAGATCATTTTGCCGGACCCTGTATAATAAAAAGTTGGAAAAGTCAAGAAATTTCAAATTATTTTGAAAAGAATATTGTGTATAATTTAACGATTGAAAATTTGTTGGGTCTCTGCAGACCAATGTTGAGCTGTTTAGAGTTAAATCACGTCAATAACTGTTTAATGAAGCGTTACTTCTACAACTTTACCACGTGTCATAATTTTTGACCAAAGAGTGATTAAGTTGTTGGGATTGCTAAAGAACTTCATAGTAATTGTATTAAATTTTTATAATTAAATACAACGTTGATAGTTTTTTGTAGATTTATTAGTATTTATAGTTACTGGGTAATGAGTAAAAAAATTGATTTTGCTAAACCATCATACAAGTTTGAAAATTCTTCATTGGCAGCAGCACTGGTAGGGAGTGTGTGGTTGGGGTAGCACTGCTGATGATGAAGAATTTTCAAACTTGTTTGGTGGTTTAGCAAAATCAATTTTTTTTGCTCACTATCTAGAACTATCAACATTGTACTTAACACATTGACTGCGGCCGCTTTTTCTCGCTGTGTGCTAAAGCGCTTGTTTTGGTCTCGCTCTACTAGACCGAGTAACAGAAATGCGATTGATTTATTATGCGGTAAAAGTAAGCGTAGTTCAAACAATTTATAGCGCATATCATGTTAAAATGACTTTATTGAACAGAAAAGATTATCACTCAGTAATAATAATAAGAATTATTTTAACAATATTTATTTAGTTACATTTACATTGCGGCAATTTTTTGCTTTACATTTCTAGCGTAGGCCTATTATAATTATTATCGAATGCCGCTCTCTGAGCAAAGTGAAAATTTGTATAAATTCAAATAATTAAATTCATTTGCTTGTCATTTGTTCAAATTTACACGTGACTGTGAAAAATTTCAAAGCAAGGTACTGCACAAAGTGCAGGTTTTGAACTGCAGGTTTTACACAAGTAGTGTGTTTCCTTGCGTTGACCCTTTCGATTACATACCACGCATTTTCTTGTGGGGTTTTGCTTTGAAGCTGCTGGGGAAATGTAGTCTAAATAGTGTTGACCAGACAATCGAGCAAGATCAAAGGTTTTGTGGTGAAAAAAGCTTTAGACGCTTGTAAAACTGGGAGTTTTTCTTCTCGCGTTATGTCTGAGCTTATCAATGACGCGATGACAGATTTTTGAAATTCCAATTGTTTTTTTGAACCACCAAGTTTTTTGTACAAAATATAAGCATTCACCATTGCCATGTCAAGATGCTGTAAAACGACTTTTCGATACCACTTCAGGGTTTTGCGTATTGGACTATAATATGACATCAATTGGTCCATACGATCCACGCCACACATGTACTTGTTATAAGCAATAACTGCATCGGGTTTTTTCTTTATTTCCCCTTGCCTTGTTGGCTTGTTAATTGCAACCATTCTTCCTGAGTGACACGTTGTCAGCATTAGTACATCTCTCTTGTCATTCCACTTTTCAACGACAATGCGGCCCTTCCGTTTAGCAATATATTGTCCTTTCTTCAACTTTTTGGTAACAACTGTTTCAGGCAAGTGTTTCCTGTTCTTTTTCAAAGTTCCACACAGCAATGTTTTTTGTGAAAGCAGCTGTTCAGATAAAGAAACGCTAGTATAAAAATTGTCTACATAAAGAACATGACCATGGCCAAGCAGCTTTTCCATTAATTTCAGTACGACTGTTTCAGCATGTCCAAATCCTGACATTGGGTCCATTTTTCCACAATACACTAGCACATTCCAAACATATCCACTAGGTTCACATAGCATATATAACTTCACTCCATACTTGTGTCGTTTTCCTGGAATATATTGCCGAAAAATTAATCTTCCTCTCCATAATACCATTGATTCATCAATCGATATTTCTCGGTCAGGGGTGTACAAGGTTTGAAAGCGTTCGAGTAGAGCATTACAAATATCTCTCAGTTTGAAAAGTCGATCTCCTTCTGTTGCCGAATCATTGTTGCAAAAATGCCAACAACGCAAAAGCAGTTCAAACCTATCTCTTGGCATCGTCTTATTGAAGAATGGAGTCACCATTACTGGATTAGTGGACCAGTATTCTGCCAAGTGTGATTTTTTTATTAACCCCATTGCAAATAAAAGTCCGATAAATTTACTAATTTCTGTTACAGTAGTGGCAACCCAACGCTTTAGCCTACTCTTTTCTTTTACCTCCGACTGTGCCAGCAACTGTTCAGCATATCTATTTCTTTCAATAACCATCATTTTCAAAGTACTTTTGGTGACAAACAATTTAAAAAATTCTATAGGCAAGGAATCTTTAGTGAGAGTAACATCCTGACTTATGCCACTTCGTCCAGTAAACTGTACATTTGAGGAAGGTGAATACGTCTCCTCAACAGAAATCCATTCTGCTTCATCATCATCACTTTCCAGAGGGTTTTCCTCTACTGGAGATGGAGAATTAGCAACGTTGCATACTCCAGAAGTTGATGGTTCATCAATTAGCATATAATCCATTTCTGAACCGGTTTCATCTTGAGATGAATCTATGTCACTCAAATGGAAATTGCTTTCTCTATCTGTATCAGCATCATCTATAAGTTCTTCCTCTGAAAGGTCTAAAAGACCTATACCATCTACTAAATCGACCAAAGCATATTTTCTCTTAGAAGACATTACCTTATAAAAAGCTCAATAAATAAAAGATTCAACCACTAGAAACAAATATCGTTATGTGCACGTAGAAACTTTTATTCAAAATTACAACTTAGTATACTAAAATTTCACTTCTAAAAGCTACAAAGAATGAAAAACTGACTCAAGATATGCTGAATAATACTATGGATATGACGAAAAATAGCTTTCTCAGTATACGCAATTCTCCTTACTTCCTTGTTTTCTATGATTGATCAAAATAAGACAATTTACACAGCGCTGAAATCCTCGCGTTTAAACTTACCTGAAGGACGAGTTATCTCGTCTTTAGCATATGAAGTGTAAAATAAAGGACGAGATAACTCGTCCTTAGTGCTCAAAGTGTTAATTATAAAAATTTAATACAACCCCCATTTGCACTTGTAAAATATTGATAACTTGCTTTATTCCAGTTGGTTTTCTACAACATTTGATGCTTTGTTGTCTCGTTGTCACATAACACTTGCCTTGAGAATCCAACGTAACTGCGACATATGCAGCATTTATTTAATGTTTCAATCAAATTTTGTTATGTCACCTCAAAAACTGTATTGTCGACACAAAAACTAGTGATCTTTTGTGACGATTGAATTTGAATGGAATGCAACAAATATGATAGATTTATAACTTGGTTAGTGAAATTATGTAAAAAATGCTTACTGGTTGAAAAGCATTCGGTCACTCGTTCACAATTTTTTTGCACTCAAAAATAGCAATGCCAAGGTGCAATAACTGACACCTTAGAATTGAAAAAAACTTGAAATTTTGATTTATTGAGCACACATTATAAAGTAATAGTTTTCAAATTCAGTGTTTCATGCAAGCTTTAAGCTTGAATGTCATAGAATTTTTTATGATTTTAAGTTTGTATATTTTGTGTAGGCTTGCCTTAAAGGTGTGTGAGTTTATTTTTTATGAAGACAAAAATTGTAATGCATGACTTAATCATAAGTTTGACTTTTTGTGTCAAAAAGTTATGAGAAATATTAAAGATTACTACTTCAATATGTGATGAGGAGGGTAATTACATAAAAATTTTTAACTAATGTTTATAGAATTTTGTTTTGTAATCAAGTTTCTTGATGTTAACAGCTGCATGTTTGATGAACATAGTGAAAAAAATTTTAGAGGAAATTATGATTATTTGTTGTCGGTAAATCATAAGTTTAAAGTTTTTGTCACATAATAAGGAACAATATTTTTATAAAAAGTGTAATTTTGAAATTTTGTGAGAATTAGAATAATTTTTTACATTTGCCTATAAAGACATATTTTGTATATTCATTGCATATAACTGAGTTTGAAATTTAAATGCGATGAATGGTGATTGTAATTCTGAAAATGTTTGGTATTTTGATTAAAGTTGCGAGTTCAATGCTTAGTGATAGGAACTTGTAAGAACATTTGCAAAGATTTCTATACTTTCTGTCGAAATCACCTTAAATGATTTACAAATAGTATCTTTGATTAAAAAGAATAATCTATATTGCAAAGATTTTTTAAGAATTATCCTAAACAAGTTATCATTTTTGTTACATCTTTGTGAGTAGCAGTGATTAAAGCAGAAATTTTATGTGTGATGACTAGGGCCATTTTTTTTGACCTAAAAAAATATATTTTTGACTTTATTTTAGCAAAATTATGACTTTATTTTGACCTAACCGCTTTTGCCTATTATTTATGTTGTGTTGCACTTTTTTGATTAAAAATGTTTTATAGTCCGCAATTTACATAAGTTTTTAAAGAAGAAGGTAGCCTACTTTAAACATTTTCTCAATCACTCAGTCTTGAAGCTAATGCAACAAAGCGACGCATGATGTCAAAACCTAGGATAACAAGCCATTGTGTGTACCGGTATCAATTAGTGTGTAATACAAAAAATGCGTTGTTATCGCAACTGTACTGTACATTAACAGTCTGTCTATGATGTTTTAACGAAAGCCACACAGTATAATTACCAGGACTTTTTATTGTAATACAGCATCATATATTTTTTACATTCTTAACATCAAAATTTCTGTCTTTTCTCAGTAATTTACTGAGCATAGAAAACGATCTCTCAACAGCAGCAGAGATTGGCTGGGCTTTTTGCAATAGTGCGTAGCTTGTTGGGTCAATTGTCAAGTTGGTACAGTTTATTAATGTTTCTAAATCAGAGTTGGATAGTCGTTTTTTAATGTAATTTTTAATTGCGCACGGATCATCATCAAATTGCATATTCTTCAGCAGTCTGTATGCTTTGGTTATCATGCAGGCACTTCCTTCTGAGAACTCTACGTTGGCTGCTAGAGCCCGGTATTGATTTATTGTAACCAAGTGCGGCACCAAATCTTCCACATTGATAGCAACTTTTACTCTGCTGACTAAGAGGCCTGCACTTGTCCAATTGTTGACAATGGTACCAACAGCTGGAAGGTTTTCACTGTAATATAAAGCAGCTCTAAGCCAAGTTGCCCATCTTGTAATTACAGGGTCAGGAGGAGAGGGCAGATCAGCATCATGAAAATCTTTCTTGCAATCTTTGTTTTTGATTGTTGCTGCCTTGATCGTTGCTATTACTATATTTTTAAATCATCAATATTTCTAAAATGAGCACGCACACGCATAGCGCAGTTATGTAGTAAGTGTGCAACGCAGGTGACATGTATCAAAGAAAGGTATAATTCCTTTAATGTCTTTCCAGCCAAAGACATGTACCGAGCAGCATCAGTCAAGAACAATGAAAAATTCTCGCGTTTTATTTCAAGTTGTCGCAATATGTCATCCACAGTGTGCAGAATAATACTACTATTAACAATATTTCAATCAGATCACTTCGTTCTTTCGACAAATTTTCTATTCAAATTTAACGTTTCGCTCCCCTTAGTTACCGGGGAGCTTCTTCAGAACACGGTAGATGTAAATAATGTGACATACAAACTGTACAACATAAAATTACAAAGACTACCTGTATTACTAAACACTAAAAATTATTTATCAACAGGGCAGGCAATCACGTAATAACAAAAACATTGTTACATCACAGATACAGGAGTGGCCAAGTGAAAAGTGTAGTGAGAAACATAAGACATTACTTATTGGAGACAAACACACTATAAACAGTCGGAAAATTCGCACCATCATTGCGATTAATAACATTACATGAACAAGCCTTTTGATTTATCAAAAAACTTTCCGCAACGCGACGTCTGTATGCATGTGATTCTGACTTCAGAATTTTGACATTATCCCAATCTATTCTATGATCGAATTCCATAACATGTTGACTCAGCGCTGACTTTTTAGTGTTAAAAGTCTTGACCGCATCAACATGTTCCCGTTTTCTGGTTCTAACACTACGTCCTGTTTCACCTACATACACAGCATTGCAATCCCGGCAAGAAATTTGATACACCAAACCACTTAATCTTATTACCAAGCAAGTTTCGTTTGATGTGGTAAGTTTGTTTACTTCGGTTCCACTTATAACCGCCAAAACCATTGTGGCTAATAGAGTCGGCGATGATTGCACCTTGGGAGAAAGAACAAGCCTTGCAGTGCCGGAAATCATGGAAGCATTAGATATTTGTTTACAATCATCGTTTTTTGTGTATAATGACGTCATTTATAAACAGATTTTTGGTTGTCCGATGGGCTCTCCTTTGTCACCAATAATAGCAAACATGGTTATGGAAGAGATTGAACAAACAGCTTTGAACACGTATTTGAATCCTCCGTCTTTATGGTTACGTTATGTTGATGATGTGTATGCTATTATGAAAAAAACTGAGGTCGAGCCCTTTCATGATTACTTAAATACTATATCTACTTCAATAAAGTTCACTAAAGAATTGGAAAAATCAGGACAATTAGCCTTTTTGGACGTAAGCATACAACAGATGGAAGATGGATCCCTTGCTACATGCGTATACAGGAAACCAACACACACGGACAGGTATCTTCAATATTCGTCTCATCACCCGGTTAATCAAAAGGTTAGTGTGGCTCGTACATTATTCTCCAGAGCCAACAGTATCATATCCAATAACGAAAAAAAGATTGAAGAGTTTCATCACATAACAAAAACCTTAAAAAATAACGGATTTCCCAGTAACAAATGTAGTTTCAAGAAGTACGTGAAAAATCATAATTTTAGAAAAACAGAAAAACTGCAACGGTTCACTTCGATTCCCTACGTGCAAGGTGTCTCCGAACCTATTAGCCGAATATTGACTCAAGTTGGTATCGGAGTGGCTTTAAAACCACATCACACATTGTCTTCGTTGTTTCGCAAACCTAAAGATGTTATTAATTTTGAACAAAAGCGTGGTTTGGTGTATCAAATTTCTTGCCGGGATTGCAATGCTGTGTATGTAGGTGAAACAGGACGTAGTGTTAGAACCAGAAAACGGGAACATGTTGATGCGGTCAAGACTTTTAACACTAAAAAGTCAGCGCTGAGTCAACATGTTATGGAATTCGATCATAGAATAGATTGGGATAATGTCAAAATTCTGAAGTCAGAATCACATGCATACAGACGTCGCGTTGCGGAAAGTTTTTTGATAAATCAAAAGGCTTGTTCATGTAATGTTATTAATCGCAATGATTGTGCGAATTTTCCGACTGTTTATAGTGTGTTTGTCTCCAATAAGTAATGTCTTATGTTTCTCACTACACTTTTCACTTGGCCACTCCTGTATCTGTGATGTAACAATGTTTTTGTTATTACGTGATTGCCTGCCCTGTTGATAAATAATTTTTAGTGTTTAGTAATACAGGTAGTCTTTGTAATTTTATGTTGTACAGTTTGTATGTCACATTATTTACATCTACCGTGTTCTGAAGAAGCTCCCCAGTAACTAAGGGGAGCGAAACGTTAAATTTGAATAGAAAATTTGTCGAAAGAACGAAGTGATCTGATTGAAATATCGTTACACTCGACATACGAGGAATGCCTGCTATATTTACTACTATTAACATTGTTACCACTGTCAAGTGGATGGCAATCAGCAAGGAATGTCTGATTTGGGGCATCTAAGCTGCCCACAAGCACACTAATATACTTTTGTTTAGCAATCTGTGCTTCATCCACAATTTAAAAAATGTTTTTGTCACGAAGTAATTTTTGAATTTGTTCTTTTTGGGATGCTAATTTAGCAACACATGCCCCGGCTGCAGTCTTCGAAGGCAATACTTTTCCCATTGTAGCAAATAGAGACTTTTAAGAAGGATGGTTCAGTTTATAAAGTGGGATATCTGCAGCTAAGAATAAAGAGACAATCTGTTGCTTGAAGTTTACTTGATCGAGTTGTAAAAAGGTTTGCTTACTTTGGGGTTTGCTCTTCGTCTCCAATTTTCTTTGGTGTTGCTTACTTTTTCGGTGACTTTCCACAAAAAACTTTTTGTCACATTTGACTAACACGTCGCAAAGGTTGCATTGCGAGTCGTGGGCAGGAGTTGCCAAAAACTCATCCGGATATTCCTGGCAAATTTGCCTAACTTTCTCTGTAGAAGATTTGGCTTGTTTAGGCATTCTTTGTTTTGCAAGCTACGACTTAAAAAGACTACTTGTAAAGAGCGCAAAGATTTTATAGGAATAGATTACTGTATATACTGGCTAATAAGCCGATTTTCTGGACCTAATTTTTAACCTAATTTTCTGGGGTCGGCTTATTGGGCGAATATAGCTTTGAACCAAAAATACTGAAGGTCAAAATTGGTCGCAAAATGACACCAACGATATTACAAAAGCACGATCCCATGTCAATTCACAACTAAAGTTAATTAAAGACGGTAACTAAAAGAACATGTATTTACAAAAAGTACACTTGTAAATAAAAACAATAGTAAAGCAATAACGGCAACCCAAATTTATAAAAATCCATTGAAATCATCGTCTTCATTGTTTGAGCTGTCAAATAGCATATTCCATTCATTGGCAGATATCTGGTCATCGTACGGGTCATTGTATTATTACCGGTAGTTGATCTACCAGTAATACATTGCTTTCTTCCTCTTCATCATCCAACCACAGTAAATCGTCTTCTGTACCATCCATGGCATTGGAGATGCCACATTTTTTGAATGATTTTTGCACTGATGGAATACTAATATTTTGCCATGATTTTACGACCCACTTTTTCCAGCGTTAATGAAAGTGTGATTGCCAGAAACCATCCACTCATTTTGATGGCTATATAGATGTTATTGGATACCAAACTTTATACACCACAACTTGCACCACAATGAAAAGCTTGATAAGTATAATCATTATGCAATATGATAATAAACAACGGCACATCATGTAGTTTTTTTTTGATGAGTTGGAATTGCAACAATGTCAGCTGTTGCGATTATGGATAACCAATCAACTTACACTGGTTGCCACACTGGAGCCATGATGTAACAACTGCCAAATCAACGAAATGGAAAATTACATGAAGAGTCTATTTTTTTTTTACTTCATTTGGATTCTATACAAAGAAAGTAAAAAGTCCAGCTTGTCCACTCCACCTATACTTTTATAGCACTTCAGTACGGCTGATAGGCAGGCAACATCTGCATACGTCTTGGAGGATTTATCATAACGCCTCACCTGACCCTGATTTGTTTGCCAGTCACGCACAGAAGACTAAACGGTAACCAGGGAATTATTATTCCACCTAGCCAAGCTTAACTTCTCATCACTTGAGGTGCGTCCATCCATTTCCCCTCTGCCTTGCTTCACCAGCTCCAAATTCGGTTTGATCTGCAATGACTCCATTCTATTTGCTCTTACAGTGCCAGTGCAGTATATTCCTTTGGTGTGCAGTTCTTGAACCAAACTTGGAGAAGTGAAACAATTGTCAAAAAACAGGTGGTAGTTGCCATGAGCCTTGACTCTGTCCTCCAGAAGTGGCATTACCAAACTCTTGGAAAGACCAAAGTGGTTGTATTTTTGGGGGGGTTTGGTGGTCTTACCTTGATAAGCAGGGAAATTATAAGGCATGCCAGATTCCCCACAAAGGAAGAACACTTTGATACCCGAAGGATTAGGCTTGCCTTTCATGTATTGTTTCAAGCCTAGTCTTCTTTTGAAGGAAATTATTTGCTCGTCTATACATAGCCTTTTCTCTGGATCAGGCACTTCTTCTAATAAAACGTTCAAGAACTGATTCAGTATTGCCCTGACTTTCCAAAATTTGTCCTCCATCCTTTCGTTTTCTTGCAAATTAACCTGTTAAGCGTCATGCCTGCGTAACCGTGTCGCTTTCGTAGCGTCACCTTTATCGTCAGTTTTTCTTTCATCGCGCATACACTCGATTAAACGCTTTCAATATTGTTTGTTCATTTCACAGATGATTAGATCGTGCTGCTTTTCTTGCTTAACGTTAAAATTACACTAAATTAATGAAAATATTTATTATCAAAATTTTAAGTAGAAATCTTGAGCTTAATAAGCATTCAAAAGTTCACTTATACGTTGCACAACTAGTTCATACTGTCTTTCTTTCATAAAATTTTGCCTTTATTCTTTTGTGTGCCAATCTTTGAAACAGGGTGCAGCACATAAGCCAACCTGGCAGTCTTTGCACCAATATGAGCTTTCCTTTCTTATCTGTCTTTTCCGACACTGCATGCAAACTCTGGTCGGTCTTTCCTTTTTTGCGGTAGGAGGACAATACTCAGGGAAATGCCTTCCAATTAGCCGCAATGGCTTCACTGACAGTCGGGGAGGCCTACACACACTAGCTGGTATTTCGTCAGCATATTTTGATATCAGTTTTTCACTCAGTGTCAAAATAAAGTCGCGTCTTGTAGTTTTTCCACCTAATGCTTTATACGCAATGTAGGAATTGAGAAATGTCATATCTAACATGTGACGAAAAACCTTCTTGTAATACTTTTTCAACCTGTTTCTTGCGGTTGAGAAGTGAACCATTAGATTATCCGAGAGGTCAACACCACCAATGTTGGAATTATAACTTGCCACAGCTTTAGGCTTCCGTGTTTCTTTTCCACGCCGAGATTTTACTTGCACCATGGAATCATCGTGCAACGTGCTCAGAACACACACATCCTTTTTGTCTTTCTATTTTAACACCATTGACTTTTTCCGGTACGCTGCCACGGTTTCTCCTTTTTTCAGTTTTGCTTCTTTTATTTTTGCTGGCACGTCTTTTCTTGTGACTCTCACAGTGCCAACAGTATCGGTTTCGCAGTCAACAAGCTTATCTGCCAATGTGGGGCTTGTATAAAAATTGTCTGTGTACAGACAGTATCCCTTTCCTAATAGAGGGTCCATCAGAGAAAGCACAATTCTAGAAGTCACAGGCAAGTCCATATATTTTTCCATGTATGAAGTGTCACTTCCCGCATAAACAAAAAAGTTCCATATATATTCTGTGGAACCTGCACAAAGTTCAAAAAACTTCATTCCAAACCTTTTACGTTTAGCTGGTATATACTGAACCCAGGACAAATTTCCTTCCCATCCTAATAAAGATTCATCGATAGAAACATTGTGATTAGGAACATAATTTTGCTTGAATTTTTTCAGAATTAGATCAATAAATGGTTTTATCTTGGCCACTTTTCTTCCTGGGCCATCTGTTATGGTTTCATTATCAACCAAATGAAGGAACTTATGCAGCAAGTCAAACCTGCGTCCACTCATTATCTTGCGAAAAAAAGGAGAAGCAACACTCTCGCGAGAAGAGAAATACATAGAACTTTCCACCTTAGAATCAATGCCCTGTAGAATAAGTAAACCAATAAACACTTTCATCTCATTTGCACTAGTGTCATACCATTTATGAACTCGTGATTGTGGCGACATTGCTTCCATGTTCTCGTTTTGAAACTGTTGTGCAAATATGTTTGTTTCAGTCACTAGGTAAGTAACAACTTCTTCATCAAAATAATTTTCAAAAAACTCCACTGGGTTTTCTTTATCTTCGACAGCAAATTTCACACCATGCTCAGAACGAAAAGTAAAAGGGTTTCTTTCTCTACCACTTGCTGTCCAGTCAGTTGGCAAAGCAATATCATCTTCACTATCCGATGACAAATATTCTCTTTCATCGTAGTTGCTGGAGGATTGGGAGCTTGAGCTCTCCAGGTCCAACCTATCATTATCACTATCCTCTTCCTCTAATATCTGCTCAATTTCGTTGGAAGAAAGGCGACTTCTCTTGCTAGAACTCATTGGAAAATTTAAACCAAAATTGCAATAAAAGATAGAATTGTTAAAAAGTATATACCTATAACAATACCAACAGGTAAGCTGTCTTTCTAATCTAGCAAAAAATTGCAGTTCCTCCTCTATTGGCAGCAGTGTCTGCACCGGGGGGGGGCTGAGCCCTCATTCTAATGTCAAGCCTACCCACTTGTAACTATAATATATGTTATCATTACCCTATATTTATACCCTATTAGCTCAAACCAAATAAATGCTACCCCCCACCCCACTTTCAGAAGCCTGGCGTAGACACTGATTGGCAGTCTAACTGGAAACAGAAGCTTCATTAGGCCAACATGTGTATAGCTTGTTTTTATCACACCAAAATTGACCACAGTTGACCTTACCGCCTTCCATACAGATTTGCCCTTTTTCCTTTCTGGCACTATACGAGAGAAACGAGATATTTCGTGTATGACATGTATGACTTATTGTAGAAGTCTACAACCAAAAACGAGATATCTCGTTGATGACATTTCCAAGCAGATGACCATAAACGAGATATCTCGTTGGTGACGCTTAACAGGTTAATGACCAAATGAAGATTATTTCTGAGCCTGCTAAAGCGATTTAGCGTCATTGCATCAGCAATGAGCTTGTACCTTCTTCTTTTGCTCCAGTACAACCTCATGCTTGAAAAAGGAATGGAACTCATTTCCATAGGAATACCAATAAGAGCCTTCAGCTCCTGTGGTGTGGCTCTCAAATCTTTTCCTTGTGTTTGAAGATAGTACATATTTGTTTTTTCGCAAACATCTTTGATCAAAGAGTCAGTGATAAATTTGGTGAAGTAAGATCTTTGAGTATAGGCCGCCCCTTTGTATAGTCCGCAGGGCAAGTATAGGGTTTTTTTTTGGGGAAAAACCTAAACCTCATGTATAGTACGCACCCCTAACTTGAGTTACAAAACAAATAGCAAGAGCAAAAGATTATTCAAACAAAAACATTTATTCAAAGATTTATTCAAATTCTGCAAATTCAGTGTCACTTTCAGCATTAAATACCTGGTCCATTTGTTCGTTCGTAAGTATGTCAGCATTATTGTAGTTTAAATCTCTGTCACTTTCAGATTCATAGTCCACAGAAGACTCACTGTCAGTTGTATCATCTTTCTATACAACGTCATCCTGAGAGCCATCCAATGCAGACGATGTACAACATTTCACAAAACTGTGCACAATAATCTGTGGATCTAGTTCTTGCCATACATGCACGATCCATTTGCATATCAAAGCTAGGTCAGGAGCACGAACCCTTCCACCTTCAGTGAATGACTTTTCACCAGTCGACATCCATTCAGTCCATATATCACGCAATTTGTTTTTAAACGGCTTATTAACAAAAACATCTAGTGGCTGCAATATCTAGGTCATACCACCTGGAATGATAGCAACATCTGTTTTGTGTTGTTTTTTCAAATGCTTGAGTTGATCTTCACTTCTGTGGCATCTAAATGCATCTAATACAAGCAAGCTGTTGTCCTTTTTCATTTTGCCACCAGGACGACTGGCCGATACAATGTCAATCCAATCTCTAAACAATGCATCATCCATCCACCCTTTTTGTTGAAATCTAACAATAATTCCTGTGGGTAATTCCACATTTTTGGGTGCTGTTTTACGTTTGAATATTATATATGGTTTAAGTTTGGTACCATCAGCCATACAAGCCAACATAACAGTAAAATGATTTTTTTCATGGCCTGTGGTTTTAATGGAAATTGACAAAGTACCGCTGAAATCTATTGTGCTAACTGCAGGCATATCAAAAGTTAATGGGGTCTGGTCTGCATTTCCAATCAATGACAATGGGTAATCCTTTTCCCGTTGCATTTTAATAATAAACTGTTGAAAGTTCATTAATTTTTCTTCAATATCAGCTGGTAACTTTTGTGAAATGTGAGTTTGCTTCCTAACAGATAAGTTATGCCTTGACATAAAGTTACTGGCCCAGCCACGTGGTGCTATAAATTCTGACTGATTAAGTTTCATTTTTTTTGCAATGAGTTTTGCCTGTTGTCTCAAGTGTACTGTATTAATGGCTATGCCACCAAGTCTTCTTTCCTCTACCCATTCAAGCAAAGTTTTTTCCAGTTCAGGATGTTGGGCCTTTTTCCCCCTTCTTGCCTTTTTCATACCTGGCATCTTTTTAATATCCTCTTTATTTCTTCTCCATTTTCTGACATTACTTTCATCAACATCAAATTTTCTTCCGGCAGCCCTATTACCATGTTCTTCAGCATATGATATAACTTGAAGCTTAAACACAGCTGTATACGATCTACGAGGCATTTTATGGACATGAAATGTACAAAATATTTTATTTCAGATTAATGTACTGGTTTAAATAAAGCGCGCCAAAAACAGTGCATTCTGGGTAGTGCATCATGTGACCATTGTGCATCATGTTACCATTCAATATGGCGATGTCTGCGATCGGATTTAGCGATTGGGCTGATGCTTAAGAAAATATGTTATTTTTAACCTCATGTATAGTACGCACTAAGGATTTTGACCTTAAACTTTCCAGAAAAAAAATGCAAACTATACTCGAAGATTTATGGTATGCAGAAGCAGGTTCTGTTGGAAAACTATCACCTATGTCTTCTACAGGGGCAGTAGGAGTAAACTTCATTTTTTTTGAAGAAGTTTTTCCCATTTTTTTAAAACTTAGATAGAGGCTCAGGTTTTTCATCTTGAGGTTCATTTTCAATTACCTCAGATGGCGCTTTAGTCACTGCCATTGCTTCAGGTATGCCATCTTCTTCACCAGACTTGAGCTTTTGATTTCTGACTCGTCACCATAAGCACTGTCAAAAATCATTTGCGCATTTATTTTCAGAAGCTCGCTTTGGCATGTTTGCTAACTAGAGGCTAAAAATTTGTAAACACACCATAAGGTAAAAATTATTGAAAAAAGGTTCAAAACTGCAATAATACAAGAATATCAGTAAACAGGAGTAACAATAAAAAATATTAACTGATGAATAGTTTGGTTTGATATAGAAACGGAAGTGTCCAGTGGCCAGTGATGTGCATTTGTGCACTGATATACCGTGTGACCAGTTGCCAGCGGTTGGAGTTAGAGCTCAGGGTCAGTATTAATACTAGGTTTAAAATCAGAACTTTTGTGAGGGCAAGGGTTTGTGTTATGTCAGTGGCCTGCATTAACGTAGGCTACAGTCAGTTGCCAAAGGGTATATGCTAATTCTGGTGCTAGACTTGCAAAACTAACTGCCATAACTTTGGCCTGTGCTCACAAAAAAAAACTAATCTAGTTTTCCAAGATGTTATTTGGCAAACAGGCTGCGATATTGGCTATTTCCTTGACAAATGCTCCGTAATTACCAAAGCTAATACTTGATTATTTACATTTCTGCACTATTTCAATAGATCCCTTACATATAGTTACATACTCGCAACGAATCATATCTGATACATGAAAAAAAAACAAAAATTCTGCAACTAAACATACACTTACATAACATGCTTTATTCCAAGAAGTGAAATCATTCGTTACTCTTTCGTTTTGTGTAGATACACACTTTTTACCCTGCATTCCACTCAGAAAGCAAACCTTGGGAATGGTCGATATTCAAGATTCCCATACATCCAGGAAAAAGGCAAATCGTTCATGCATGAGTAGTTTCAAGTTTCACGTGTTTGTGCTGATGTGCTACATTGTTTGTAAAGTTACTTTTAAATGCACAGGCCCACGTTTTGAGAGTGTGACTTATCTGATACAAAATGAGTGAAAGGGTTAAAATGTAGAAGTTTAAATTTCAGACCTTTTGCATTTCCTTTTTAACAAGTTAGTTGATAGAGCATGTGGCAATGAAAAAATATCATTTAAAGAAACTCTACAAATGCTAGCAGTTTTTCCACCGTTGCTGCAGTAAGTTACATCTTTTTTTGATAAAGATTTGCGTTTGTTGCTTGCTTTAGGACTACCATTTTCAATTGTGGTCTCTGCAGCTAAAGTAGCTGTTGAGAAAATGATTGCCGACTGTGGATCAATTTTGATATTTAAAAACGCTGGATATTCAGTTTGATATACAACTGTGGGGCTTTAGCATCAATAGCAAGAGCTGGGGCTTCATTATCAGAAGCAAGAATAGGGTTCAACATCATTGGTAAGAACAGTGGGTTCAACATTAACAGCAACAGCAACAACATTGACAGCAACAGCTAAAGCTTGGTCTTCAATCTGAGCAGAAGGATCAGGTTCTCCAGTTTCAGTTGCAACTGCTGGAGCAAAGTCACTGTCTTCAAACACATCAGGATTATAGAGTGAAATACTTGTCGATTTAAAGTCTACTACATTTTCCATAGTGGCTGCAAGTTGGTATGCTGTGCCAACCACCTCTGCTGCATCAAAATCAGTGGCACACTTTCCTGGATAGTTGATAAGCCATTTGGTTACCTCTTGGTTATAACATGTTTTAAATGGTTCAAAAAAACATTTTATCTAATGCATTTGTGGGAAGTATGCGGGGAAAGAGTTAACATTATAATTCCATGCCTTTGAGAAACATTTATAGCTGGTGAGGAGATTGTCACGAATAAGGAAATTTGCTTTGTATGAGTAATTTATATATGTGTGTAAAGTGCTGTATCATTTGTTCGCTCGGCTACTGATTGAAACCAAATTATAATTAGCAAGCTAAACAAATAGAATCAATTAGCTTTTAATCATCTACAGCTTCGATAGTCTTGAACGTTATCGCATCGTGGTAGCAACCACTCTAAAAATGACCACTTATTCTTCACTTAAAACTACTCATTTCAAAGACCAGCACTATAAAGTAACCAACAAAACTACAGTTGAATCCGGTTAATTGCATAGTCAGTTTTCCAAGCCTTTTGATGCGATTAAGCGAATTATGCAAAAGTGCGAAGTTAAACTAAAGCGCAATGGTGGTCACAGATAAAAACGTCTATGCGTCATACTTCAAAGCAAGCACAATGCAATTGTCTTAGTCTTGCTCAGAAAGTAAATAAACACGCAAATAAAGGGTTTAATTGAATTTTATTTGTTTCAAGCAAAATACTGTGCGATTGTTGTTTATATAATTTTATTTTGCATGCTATCTTGCATTTTCCTTTCTAGTCAAAGAAATATGTCCATATTCTCCCTTTCAAATTGCAACACAAAGTTCCCACTAAACGCTGCAGTAACAAGATCTTTTAACTTTTCAAAAAAATATCTTACATGAACTTGGTTGCAGCAGTTGCTCTTAACCCTTTAAGGACCATAAGGTTTCTGGACGTGTTTTTTCAGAAAATTTAATTGTTTTATGTTGAATTTATCACCTTAAGCAGAATTTTGTTAAAATTGTTTTCACAAGAAAAATTACGGTATGGTACAAATGTGTAACATTGGCCCTTAGGGGTCATTATTTTTCGAAATTACTGAATTGTGATTTTTGAACATATGCTGCAGCTAAGAAACAAACACACACTTCTACATAAAATCAAGCTCAAACTTTATTCAACTAAGCTACATTTCATCATGATAAAGTTTAGAACAGTTTCTGGAATTGACGTAGCACAAGTGAATGCCACATTGCATGCACTTGTTGTTTGTCCTGCTTTGTCTTTTTTGCTTGAGCTTAACTTGCACTGCTTTTGCTGCTCAGATTTCATCATTGTGTGATCATACATTTCCATCAAACTTTGATTTATTCTCAGCTTTTTTTGCTGCATCATCACCAAGCTTGCTAGAACTGCACGTTTTCTGGAATTGAATGTTCCAATCAAGCTTTGAGCCACTGCTCTCCAATAAGTATTTGCATCCATAGATGGTACACTTTCTCCTAGTTTGCAATACACCGCATAAAAGTTGTTAATAGCAATGTCTATGAAGTCATGAACAATTCGGAGGTAGTACTTTGATTTTGATCAGTGATCAAACTGATATGTCACCTTCTTTTGGTCCATCAAATCTACACCTCCCATGTGGGAGTTGTATTGCCTAACCACATTGGGAGATGTCACAGCTTTTTTCTCGTTTGAACCTTTTTTTCTGCGTTTCACAGAGTGATATGCAGTGGCTGAAAGAAAATTTGAGAATAAAAAGACTGCTTTGTTGTCCATATACTTGACAAATGTTATTTTATTTGCATGAAAATTGACCACATCACCACGCTTCATTGAGTTTTCTGAAGGGATTTTTGTTTTTGGTAAATGCTTGCAGTTCATGCGCACTGTTCCAGTGCTTAGAATTCTATTTTCCAGAAGTCTCTTCTGCAGAGAAGGAGTGTTAAAAAAATTGTCAATAAAAATTTGACATTCGAGGTTTTTAATCTTTTCAGTGAGCTGAATCACTACTGCTTCACCTAAACCATGCTCAACAGATTTCTTCTTTTTTCCACAATAAATCTCTGCTTCAAACAAATACCCAGTCTTTGAATCGCATCAACACCAGATCTTGAAGCTCTATTAAATTGGCTTACCCTAAAAAATTGTCGAAGAATATTATGGCCTTTCAATTTGACCATATGTTCATCAATCGACTGGTGTTGAGTTGCTGTGAGAGCAGACAGAAACCTTTTGTTGAAATGATTCAACACCAATCTGACTTTAAAGGCCCTGTCATGGTCTGGATCTTCCCAAGGCTTGATCATTGCATTGTTGTTGAAATGGACATATGCCCGTAGTTTTTCAAACCTTTTGCGAGGCATAATATTTGCGATAAAAGGTACAGCTAGATCTGGGTCTGGGAACCAATCTTGCCAGCTTGGAAGTTGATGGTAACCCATAACTATTTGCATTCCAAAAAAAGCTTTCATTTCCGCCACATTTGTTGATAACACATGTGCTTGCTGTTCACAGTATAAATGAGTTTGGGGCACAACAATGTCTTTTAGAAAATCTTCGAACCCTGCAACCTGAAAACTTCATAAGGAGTTTCCTTTTCCAATTCTATGGTTACCTTCCCGAAATCAAAAACAGTGGAACTTTCATGCTGTAGTTGTTGTTGCTGGTTAGAGCTAGAATCGGTCACCTTCCAGTCAAAAGACAATGGTGTACTTGTTGAAGTAGGCGCATCTTGAAGAGGCAGTTCTTCTACTTCTTTACAATTCAACTGCTAGCCACTGAATAAAGTCTTTTCTGGATCATGCCTATGTAAACTTCAACAAGGTCGTCATTATTGTTTGCATTCGAGTCTAATTGGTCTAAATCAGTGGTTCTCAAACTTTTTTCGGTTGCGCCGCACTAAAAAAATTTAAAAAAATCCACGGCACACTACTGTATAAAAACAACAAAATACTTAAAAACGTCACTCTGAAAACTTTAATCGAGTTTAATGCGATGAATGCGCCTGTTTCTGAGAGCAAATGAGATCAAAACGCGGTTCCATCATTGTCAAACATACCCGCATTTCATCGTCAATTCCAAGAAGTCTTTCTCGTTTTTTGCTTTTAATTTCTGTCAAAGCAGAAAATCCATATTCACAGAGCCACGAAGATGCGAATGGTAGCAATATTTTGATGGCTTTGATACCGATCGTTGGATAAGATTTGTAAACAGATAGCCAAAACTCATCCAAGCTTTTTTGGGGAAACAATGCTTGAAAAAATACGTCATTTCGTAAATCTATGAGCTGCTCTTCTTCTTCGGTAGAAAAGTTGTTTGTGTTGTTTATTCCAAACAGATTAACTGTCCATCCAAAGTTGTTTACAGCAAACTCGGGGAAATAGTTTCGAAGAGACTGCTGTAATCCATTCAATGCGCACATAATATCAGGAACAATCTCTTTTTTTAGAGGGGATTCAATAATTGAAGGAAACGAATCAAAGATTTCCATTGAGACTTTAGTTTTCCACATCGTCAACTTTTCGTCTAATGATCGTAGCTTTGATGTTGATGTGATTATATTTTCTGAAGGACCTTGGAGACTGGAATTCAAATTGTTTAGTTTTTCAAACAAGTCAGAAAGAAATAGAACTTTTAGCCACCACATTTCGTCATTGAAAGAAAATCCGAAGTCTTTCTTCTGCGTTTCCATGAATGAAAGAACTTGAGTTTTCAGTTGGACCAAGCGCTTTAACACCTTTCCTTTGGATAACCAACGTACTTCAGTATGATAAAGCAAACGCTCGTACTCAGAATCCATAGCTTTGCAAAGTTGAGAAAAAAGTCGATTTCGTAGCGGCCGAGATTTAATAAAGTTTACAACCTGGCAAACTTGATTCATAATAGTTTGTAAATCTTTGGGTAAAGATTTGGCCACGAGTGCTTCTCTGTGGACCATGCAATGCACAATTACCACGTTTGGATTTTTTTGGCGCACGTATGCAACAAATCCTTTGTTTTTTTCCTGCATTGAAGGGCAACCGTCGGTACTAACGCTCACACAGTTACTCCATTTCAACTTAGAAAGCAAAACATTTTCATTCACCAATTCAAATATGTCCTCACCTGTAGTTGTGCTGTCCAACTCTTTGCAAAACAGTAACTCATTTACCAACTTAAGATTCTTTGTGAATCGAATAAAAGCAAGCAAATGAGCTTTCCCAGTCCGGTCTGTAGATTCATCAACTTGTAAAGCCCATAATACAGACAGTTCATTTTCTGTCACAATAAAGTGTTCGCGAATTTGATCTTGTAAATCGGTGCTCAAGTCTTTTATTCTTCGTGAAATCGTATCATTTGACAGTGGAACTCGGCAAACTTTTTTTGCAGCAGTTGTTCCAAGAATTTCTTCTACAACAGTGGCTAATGCCGGTGCAATAACTGATTCTGCGTCAGTATGTGCTTTTTTACGTTTAGCTAACAGGTGAGCCACTTCATAGCTGGCGATTAACCCTTTTTCCGGAAGCTTAAGGTAGCTATCCATTTTTTTTGCCTGTTTGTTAGTTTGCATTTTCCAGTTCTCGAAGAATTCTATAGGCTTATCCTTCAATGTGGGATGTTTTGTGCTCAAGTGTCTCATAAGCTTGCTTGGAACAAGCGATTCGTTCTTTAAGACCGTATTGCAAATAATACATAAAGGTTGTTGGTGATCCTCAGGTCCCGAAGCAATAAATCCGTACTGAATATAATCTTGTCTGTATTTGCGCTTGATTTGTCGGACAGTCTCTTTTTGTTTGGATGAATTGGTTTTCCTTAAATACTTATCCATGTTTGGATACCAAATTCTAAAAAACTTCTGAATAAAAAAATATAATAAAACACTTTAATAAACTAAATTTGCATACTGTGTTTTAAACACCGCCAAAGTTTATTGCGCATTTTTGCCGGACCTGACTACCAGCATTATCAGAAATCTCAAAGACTTGTTAGCTAACCTGCCTACCAATAACAACACTGCTATCTTCTTAGCATATAAAATTTTTGAAACAAAATGAAAAATTTAACTATTACATCACAATGCTTACACGAATCATAATTATAGAGTAGACAATAATATAATGATGTTGCCTTGAAACTACAAACTGGGTTACCAATAACTAGTCTACAGTACAATTTTAACAAAAATTTTGAACATAATAGAAAATAATAAATATAGACTACGTCAAAACGTTTACTTCAGCTTATTAAACAAAGATTACAAGAAAGAAACTTACTAGTATATTGCATGATGTTAAGCTTAATTGAATTAAGCGCTTGTACTCCAAAATTCCAAAAACCTACGCGGCACACCTGGAAATCTCTCACGGCACACTAGTGTGCCGCGGCACACCGTTTGAGAACCACTGGTCTAAATCATCTTCTGAAAAACCAAGGTTCTCATCATCTGTGTCACTATTATTACAGAAAAGTACTGATTCACTGATTTTTCATTTACTTCAAACAGTCTGAGTTTATTTTTAGATGACATAATTCTCTGATTAAATAGAAACAAACTAAGAATGTTACATTTAGAGTTGCATCAGTTGTAATTATAATTCTGACTGCCTTTTATAATAGTTTCATAACATTTAAAATTTAAAAAAATTAAAAGTAATATTAGCTACTCAAGCCACATACATAACACTGTGAGAAAAAACCTTCAAAAATGCCAAGTTTCTGTTATCTAAATTATAATGACAGTTTGT
Organism: Trididemnum clinides; assembly: GCA_963675345.1. Classification (NCBI taxonomy): domain Eukaryota; kingdom Metazoa; phylum Chordata; class Ascidiacea; order Aplousobranchia; family Didemnidae; genus Trididemnum; species Trididemnum clinides. The sequence continues at coordinate 11,353,667 of OY776285.1, read as the reverse complement.
AATGTCATCTTATTTCATTCAACTTTGGTTACATTTGTCACATATGTCATTTGTAATACCCAGCTTCTACCAACTTTTTCATTCAAGCTCACTCAAATTGAGGTAAAAATGCTGCTGGTTACCTTGTTAGTGTTCCTAATACATAAAACACACGTGGTGTGGGGTCTGATTATAATCTGCCTCAAATAATCGAGTTTTCTATCGAACACGTGTTGAGAACTACTGTAAACCTCAAATATCTTAATATTTACATTTACTCACAATTATTAGAGCTACAAATCATCATGGTAAAGTTAAAAAATGTTTTTATAAAGACTAACACAAAAGCACTTTTTTTATGTAAGATTTATGCGCTTCATCTTTCGCTGACTGACTTTACATGATTTACCCTTCAGGACCAGTGGTACATATGTGTACCACAAAACTTTATTGCTCTCAAACAGCATCAGGTAAACTTTATCCAAAATTTTTACGGCTGGATAACATTAGTTATTTACAAAACTATATTTTTATAATAGCAACCACAAACTTTTATTAGCTACACTGGGCTTGCCAAACTCCCTAATAACTGCACTTTAAACGCCTGGCATTTCTTTAACTTTGAAGCAATCAAACATAACCAAAACGTGCTCAAAGTTTCCAAATTTTTTTTTTTAATAAACTTCAAACATTTAAAAAATACTTTGGCACCTTTGATTTCAAAATATTACAACCGATTAGCCGAAGTATGGAAAAATATTTATGGTACACCGTTGTACCAAAGGTCCTTAAAGGGTTAAAATACTAGTTGGCTCTGGTTGGTGCAGGCTAAGATCAGGATAACGTTTCAAAAAATTGCTGGCACTCTTTCGTTTGTTACCCCATTCTGCTATCTTGGATTGAATGCGACTTAAAATGCTGTGGTTATGGGTTCGAATCGTTACTGGCAGGGTACTTTGACAAAGGTAGTGTACACTGGAGGGGAAGGCCCGGGATGTGGAGTGTACACTGGGGGTGCGATTCTGTCCAACACATCCAAGATGGCGGCCTGAGGTAAAACAAAAAAGCACCATATTACTAGCCAATCTTTTTTAGCTTTTTTATTAGACTTTAAAAGGAACAATAATATCATTTGCCTCTGCAAACACAAAAGCCAGCTTACAAGCATCATTTATGCCCAATCCAGAAAAAAAGTTTTCTTCCAGTTCTTCAGGCTGAGCCACCTTGAAATGACCATTTTTTTGGCCAGGATTAGAAACTTAACCTTTTATGTGCCTTTCAATCGTACTTTCCAATATTTCATAGGTAGCAGGAGCTTTTCTAGGTGAACATAATACTTCATTATTCACGTCATTAACAGCATGCTTTAAATTTTCTTCAGAATATGCAGCAATGTGGCTTTTTCTGCAATAGCTTCTTACCATTTTTATATCAAAATAGTACCAGTGTATTAAAGCTAAATGGAAAATAAAATGCACTATAATTTTTAATTATTTACAAGCTCTTATATTGTTAGATTCGCAGTTTTGTCAAAACTCGACGTCATGGACTACATTAATTTGATAAATTGATAAACTTGGAACTTTTACATTGTGCGAGTTTTAGGCGAGAAATTGTCTAGCAATACAGTTTTGAATGCGCGACTATGTGAAAAGTTATGGAATATATATCTCTAAAAAACTTATCAGATGAGACAGCCCAGTTATTTTTAAAACCAGGTCATATAGAATGCTACTCTAACTTTAAATAAGGAAAAGTAGCATTCTGTATTTGCAGCACATCACTGTCGATCGCTTTTTTTTTTTATCTTCCAGAATACATAAAAGTTTAAACTCAATATTAAACCTAACCAAGGTTATGATAGGTCAAGTTAGAAACCACAAACTTTTGTTTCTGTTGTTACTTTCTTCCACAAAACTTTAGGACTAGCCCTAGTACAATGATCGGCTTTTATACAGCAATATTGTGCAAATGAAAGCTTAATCAAAATTACTACCATAGCATGGAAAAACCCGTTCTGTAAAACTTGTTTGAATAATCTTAAGCAACATAGTCATCCCCAACATTAAAAGTGAACTGTTGACTGATGATACTTCTTTGTTCCAAACCACACATAATTCAAAATTAGTCTAGGCATTAAACATGGCACTCCTATTTTTACCATCCCATTTCCAAGAAGTCTACTAAACAAGAAACAAAATAAGAAGCAACTACTTTTTAAAACCCTTATCAGAGGCTAGACCAGGGGTGGGCAAACTTTTTACCCGGAGGGCCGCATCGACCATTGAAGAGTGGTCGAGGGCCAGAGCATGTTGTCTCGTACAGCTGCATGCTATAAAAGAAATTGCATTAGCTCAATATTTTGCGATATGTCCTTGCAATGTGGTATCCCAGGGCGCAACAACGGTGTGTCTCTAAAAGAAAAAAAAAAAAAAGGTCATCGCCTTTTCGAAGACGGTAAATGCGTGCTTGGGGGCAATTGTAAGCTCTGACGCATTTTCCGTCTAAAGAATGGGCGATTATCTTTTTTTTTTAAGGACACCGTTGTTAAAAATAAAGAGTCTCAGAGGAACGCTGAGACCTTCACTGTGTCCTTCCAAAGCTAGTACAAAGAATCCAATAATTCAGCAAAATTTCTTTAATGTACAAACTTCAGAGCAAATGACCGATTGTAAAAGCAGTAAAAACTAATCAAGGGTTATCCACGTCGTAATTCTAGGCAGTAAAATTTTTTAACTACATTGTTGCTTAATAACAATTTCCTAAAAAACAAAGTTTCTACTGTGTCGGCGTTTATAAACAAAATCGCGAGAAAAGAAGAAAAAGGGTAATTACGGTGCTGAGACAACCGTCGCTTGGCAAAGTTTCAAAAAGTGTTCGCGGGCCGCACAGAATGCTCTCGAGGGCCGCATGCGGCCCGCGGGCCGTAGTTTGCCCACCCCTGGGCTAGACTATACTTGTTTAGTCAAGGGGTAATTTTTATCACACAGCCCAAAAAAATGTATCAAAAATCATTGATATCAAAAACTAGGTGTTAAATACCAAAAAAATTTTTAGACACAACGCATTTACATATGCGTTTCCAAAACTAAAATCAAATTTTTATTAATAATATCCAAGATCTCACATAATATCCAAGACTCGTTTGCATCTTGTCTCTCGTTTCATCAAATCAATTTACTTAAAACTGATTTGTAACCTCATATCTCAACCGAATTTTAAACTTTTTTCACCAAATTGAGAATCGGCACCCCCTGATACTGCACCAGAGGACAGAATTCACTCTTGCCCCCACCCTAGCTTCACCACTGGCTACGCATGGGATTTTGATTAGCTGCTATTTTTGTTAAACCGTTTACTTTTTTAAGCAACGCACGGTTTGTTTTTAAATCCTATAGATTCTGTGTTTGACATTTTTGAAAAAGTTTGTAAAGTATCAGTAGGCTTACCATTGTTGGTTTTGGGTCACAATTTATTTTATCTGATGGTGTTGTGGAATTTGTTCGGTTTGATGTTGGCCATGAAAATGTTTAATAAACTGCAATCTAGACAGTTTGCTGACATGAGTAGTAGCCTACATACAAATGCGCCAGAGTTGCATATTGTTGACCTGCTTAGTCCTCGATCTTGGTGTTGATAATTCTAGATGAGTTCTTCCCAACCTCTCTGTAGTCATGGCCCCCTTATACTAATCATGGGTTCTGCGGAGTACACAATTCTACCATAATTTTCTTTGGACCCCAATTAATGTGTCATTTATTTTTATCACCTATTTCCCAACTTATGTAGTATCCGTAATTTAAATTATCTGACTTTAAGTATTTGTTAAAGCCACAAAAATCGTATTTTACATTTTGCTGCCTTTTTTGTGTTAGAATCTAGAATTACGATAATTAATCCGAAGGGTGTAAATAAGCCTTTGAATATGCCACATTAGGAGTGCTAACTATTTCAATTATTGTACTAATGTCAAAAGTAACTTTACTGCTGGAAATTAGATTTTTATTGTTTGAACACCCCTTTCGCTGAGAAACTAATTACCTCGTCCTTTATTGTGAAACTATGCTATAGTTTGTTTTCAGTCTAACGTCTTTTTACTGCTGACAATCTTTGAATTACCAAGTTACCGCTTTATTGTCTAGTGTTTAGATTTTCTTTAACATGTTGTTGTCTTTGTTTTGTGAAATTTTACTTTATCTGGTTTATTGTATTATATATAAAGTTTTATAAAGTTATTGGCGACCTAAATTATTTATTTATTTTTCAAAGTTAGCTGATGTGAAGTGAAAATGGTTTTGAGGGTTGCGCCCACAGTACTTCCTCGATTATCCGGTCTAGTTGGGACACCATTTCTTAGAAACCTGAACGGGTGAGCGAAAAAAACGGATAATTAAATTCCTTTATTTAAACCAAAACAACGCAGCAAGAAACCGATTTGAATGCACCAAAACTTAAACGAGGGCCTACATCAATTACTGTACAGCATTGGGGGATTATAGTAAGTACTTTTTATTGAAAGCAATGTAAGTTTGCATGACAGTTGAAATTACAGTAGGCCTATTTAATGCCCCGACAATAACTGGAAAATTGCTAAGTTGGTGCAATAATTTGATTCCAAAATATCATCATTAGCATCACTTGCCACAACAGGCCTAAAAAATGAATCAGTTTTTAATTGTCTTTGCCAAGATTCTCGTTTTTCGGCGGCCAACTCGCGAAGATGTACTCACGTTGAAGTGTTTGCAACTGTTGCTTCTCGTTGAAAACGAAGCCACGTTAGGCAATCATCTAACATTCGCATGGTTCTGTGTGAGAAACTGGGCATTGTTTCTTTTAGTTTGAAGGTTCGGCATTTTCATCTGCATCTTCTTCAACGGGTATATCCTCTGCTGGTGCTATGACAAGATCCACTATTCTCTGGTTATTCATGTGTTCATAACCTGGACCATCATTTTAAAACCATCCGTCAATATCAGAAGGCTCTAATACGATGTTTAATGCAGCAAATTTTTCCACAAAATCGTCATTTAGTATACTCTCTAAACCTACTGCACTTTCCTCCAGAGAAGATGCTTCGAGTGGAATAAGCTTTTGCCAAGATTTCCTTACACGTTCTGGTCTTATTTGTTCCCATGCATTTGATATCTTTTCTACAACCTTCAGAATGTCAATTTTTTTAAGAAATCCAAGCATATCATCCTCGGTCTTTGAGATCAAATCTTTCAGGTTGGACTTGCAATAGATTCTCTTTAGGCATTCTAAAACATCCTGATCCTTTGGTTGTATCAACGACGTGTTATTTGTTGGTAGAAACTGCAACAATCTGACCATCACTGGACACTAATTCATCGTCATTGGGGTGAGCTGAGCAGTTATGTAGCAGCAAAAGTGCTTTTGGTTTTTGTCCTAACTCGGTTAATTTTTTCTTGACATCAGGTACGAAGCAATTTTGAAACCAATCATTAAGAATGACTATTAACCCACGCATTTTTCTGGCTTCGATACACAACAGGCAATGTTGATTTGTCGATTCCACGAAAGCAACGGAGATGTTTTGCCTTGCCGATAAACAGCAGAGGCAGTATGATGGCGCCACTTGCGTTAGAACAAGCGTTTATGGTGACACGCTCTTTAGCTTTTTTGGTTCCAGATGGATCATTGTAAGTCGTAGTCAAAGTGAGTCCAGGGAGCATTTTAAAATAGAGACTTGTCTCATCACAACTAAAATTTTGGTCTAAGGAATAACCATTAGTAAGTTCATTGAAAGAACTAACAAATTCGTCAACGGAAATAACATCTGCACTTTTTCTCCAGAGATGGCAAGGTTTTTGATTCCAAAGCGCCATTGGAAACCATAACTTGCGCTAAACTGTGTAGTACTGTCAGCATAGAGAAGTTTGTGAAACTCAGTTGCCTTTTCTAGGGAAATTATTCCTGTGACCGGAATCCCCTTTTCACGTTGTTGTCGAAACCACAGATAAAGAGCACTGTCCATTTTTCGGTACATTCCCCCTTTCATGGTTTTGGCTGCCTTTACAGAGATTGATACTTAAAATTCGCTCTTTCCCATTTTGGAGTTCTTTAAGCTTTCTTTTTTCTTGATATAGTCATTGACAGTCGACTTTCTAATACTGTACTTTAACATGATGTCAGCTTTAGGAATTTTGTTTCGAAACCTCCCACACACTTTCAGTTTTTCTTCTATTGACAAAACAACTCTTTTGCGTTTAGCCATCTCAAAATATAGGATAAGGCTTTTTTGACAACAGACACTAATAATAACTTGTAAATGGTCATTCCAGCTGTCTCATTCGAATGGATCTGTACCGGTACAAAGGAGCTTTGTGAGGTTACAATGACAATTGACAAGCCTTAAGCAAAAATGAAAATAACACTTTGTTGTTATTTCATAAATTATTATCTGACCCAACGGACGGATAATCGAGGAAGCACTGTATAAATTTAACCTGGGTAAATTTCATTTTTCTGATTTCTTGTATCTAGATCTCACCTTTTCTAGATGGCACTGTGATAAGACATATAATCAGTCATTGAGACCTAAATTTGGCAGCCGCAATTCCTACATTTTTTCCAAATTGGATTTGAATTGTTTTTCAGTAACTTTTTCAATATATTCTGTAATAATTTCTATTTCAAGTGGTGAGAGGAAAAGAAAGGCTCGGAATGGCTTTTCCGCGAGAACCGAGGTGTAGCCAGTGTAGTGGTCACGGGACGTTTTTTGAGAATTTAAAAATGTTTGGGATTTTGCAAAGCCTTGGTGAAGGTAGAAATATTTTAATATATTCTATTATGATTGCTGCTTCAAATATTAATCAAACAAAGTTAAACAATTGCTCAATTTCTTTCTGTTTTAAGCAACAAGGACAGAAAGCCGCTCATAAAAGTAGGGAGGGTATTAGCTGAACAATGTGGGAACAAAAAATTTACTGCTGTTTGCAGAATGGAGTGATAACTGTATTGATTTCATTGTGACCCATGCAGATTGACTGCTAATGCTTCCAATATTTACCTGATAGTTAAAGCCTGAGTCATGCGAAGTGATATTGCAAGTTGCAACTTGTAAGTAAATGCTGTGCGTTTTTTGCAGAACTTTTCAAGTATTTTCAGGCGTGGCGCGAGACTGTTTTGTTTTGCAAATTCTTTTGCTAACTTTGCCTAGTTTCGCACCAATTCCTAGTAACGTAATCCGTGACCCCGATGGGTTAGATCAAAACGGTTGTTGGCTCCCTTGGAAGGTTTTACGAGTCCCAAGCACTTTTTGGTGTATCCCTACAGCTATTTTAAGTGCTGCCACTTCCATTCGTGAAATTGGTATTTCTTACTGTATTAAATTGTCAACTTATTGTGCCATCTTCCAAAAGCCTCTTAACGGGGTAGTAACAAACTAAATAGGAATAGTAACATACTAAATGGGAATAGTAACAAACTAAATGGGAATATTATTTTGACAAGTGCATTATTTTTCAGAAAAATTTTATTTACATGATAGTTATATCTTACAATTAAAAACAGCACAATTTTAAAGAAATTTATTAGAAGTTCATGTCTTGTTCAGCCAATGCAGAAGCTAGTTTACTCTGAATATGCGCAATATTACTACTGCACAAAGCAGGATCAATTAATCTAATTGCTGCTCCAATAAATCTTTCAATGAATTGCACTTGTAAAATGGTATAGTTATTTGTATCGGCGTCACTGTGTCGATATCTGCATCGCATTAAGTTACCATTATTGCATCGGGTATTGGTATCACATTAACATGCTAAAAAGCATCGGAATCGATTTAAAATTAATTTCAAGTGTTGCGCCCACCACTGTGTACGCCCAGTAGTTTCCGAGGAGTTGGCTGACAGAATTGCGCTTTATACAGAGTATTTAAAAAGCAACAGTGCACCTAATTAAAGGACACAAATATGCGGTCATTCTATCATGATACCCAGGCGTAATCATCCATTGATTAATAAGTTCGCTCAGCAGCATATTTTGTTAATAAAAACGCTTTTGACATCATTATTACGTGAATAGTTTCAATACCAACAGCTTATTTAGCATAAAATTGAAAAATGAAAAAAATGAGCACATCCATATTTCATATTGGCTAGTTAACGTTTAACATGGGGCTTAGTGTACATGAAAGAATATTTATATTTCAAAGTGCATTTGCTAATAGAGGAGAACATACAAGTAAAAGTTCAAGAGGAATTTAAAGCAACGATTTGGAAATGAATTTTTTTTGTGGTAGACCCTAGAAGGTAACTGGACCTGTCCGTCAAAATCTTTAAGACGATTGTCGCAGGAAACGGGACTTTCGTTTGGCTCAACTCACAGTGCAGCGCACAAAATGAAATTCAGCCCATACAAAGTGCATATTGTTCACTGACTCAGAGCCCATGATACAGAAACCTGTGTCAATTTTTGTGAGTGGTTTACTATTATTGTTGCTAACAAAGAAGAAAACATACTGGATGAAACATTTTTTTACCGATGAGGCATGGTTTCACTAATCAAGATACGTTAATTACCAAAATTTGACAATTTGGTCAATAGAGGATCTACACATGCTTCATGACAAACAAAAAGTTAGCGTTTGGTGTGCTGCAGTACAAAGTTGCATAATTGGTCCAATTATTTTTCAGAACGCAATAAATTTTGAGCGGTATATTAGTGATATTCTTGAGCCATTTTTCGCACTACTAACAAAAGAACATGACTAGTTTTAGCAAGACGGGGCAACAGCGCACACAACTTGAGTCAGCATGCAAGCAGTTCAGGGTGTGTTTGGTAACTCCATTATTTTCCGTGATTTATGACCTCCTCGCTCACCAGATCCGGCTCCTCCGAATTTTTAACAATGGGGGAAGCTGAAAAATTCTGTTTATGCCAACAATACCCAAACGACAGCTGATCTGCGAAGAAACATATCAGATGGTATTTGCAATGTTCAACCTAATGACTTTGGCGTGCTCTCTCAAACATGCAGCGCCGTGCCAATCTTTGTCTTTAAGTACATGGGGACATTTTCACCAACTGCTAGAGATTAACAACATCGGCTCAGTCGGTCAAGATGGCTTCACCCAACAGATAGTTGTGAAAGCAGTAATAATAAGTTTATATTTTTTTGACATTGCCAAATTTTTCGTTCCGAAGCAAATCTATTGTTTTTGAAATCCAGTTGATAAAAAAACATTATGGGGTTTGCGAATAGCCTCTACACGTCTCTCAGCTTTCTCGGGTCTTTGTCAACATCTTATTAGCGCTGTTTTTATCATAGGATTCTCAAACGTAAATTTTATCGGTTAAATTGGGCAAGGCTTAAATTCAAGCACATCAAAGTAGTGGAAAGGCGCCAAAGTGATTAATATGTTGCCTATTTTTGGGATTAAGCTATTGAATATTAGGCTCACTACCTACGATATTTTGTGACTTTAGGCGTATTTGTATGAGCTAACACTTCTGGCTGGACGCGTGCTGGTTGGTCCTGGCAGGAACTCAGCCAGCAAAGAGCAAAATTTTGTGTATTTAACTGGTGGGCAGTTAGATTTTATGCTTTTAGCTTGGTCTAGATTTGTGAGTTCGCAAATTTTTACTGAAGCTGTGGGGTGTTTAATCACCTAAAGTAAGATCAAAATGCATGTGGTGGTCTAGCTCTATTAAGAAGTTCTCAGCAATAAAATTTGTGTTGTCTCCTTGATATCATTATGCTATGGTTTGTTAATGGGTTTTAGACAGTGGTGAAAGTAAGCCGGAACGGTCCGGTACGCCGTTCCGGTAAAAGATTTGCTGCCGGAACGCCGTACCGGTAAAAAAATGAAAGTTATCAAGTTCAATTTATGGCATTACTTGTTCTTATCTTGAAACTGTGTTGACACAATACATTTTAGCACAATAGGTTTTATTTTATCACAATTACAAAGTTACTTAAAATTTTCAAGTCATAGGCCCATCGCAATAAGTACAGTAACTTGAACCAAGCACTAGTTTTCAGAGTTGGAGAATTGCAAATTGCAAACGTTTTGTTTCACAAACGTTATTAAATCTAAATTAACCGTCAAGTCGCGATAAAAAGTTAAACTATTATTGAGCATCTTTTTAATCTACTCTAAAAAATGTTTTGGACAGTAGCAAATAGATTGGTGTCAGAAGAAAGGCTCTTAAAAGTGATACAAAATTCCGAAAGATAGTTTTTTATAGACAATGTTATGCGGAAAAGAAAACAGTGAGCTAGAATTAAATATTAATAAGAATCCAAATCCCTTGCAGAAAAAATGGTGAGCCAGCTTGTCGAGGTTAGAGCAAAAAATTTTAAAATGAATAAAACTTTTTTGCCATTTTGAAGACAAAAATAAGATAGATTTTAAGCATCATGTCCAAAGAAATACCGTATTCTAGTAGTGTTCCAGTAGCAAAGTACAGTAAGAATGGATTGATTTAACTATTACTTGTTTGCTTGTTTCATGGTGAAAATTTTACTGAACTCGAGTTCACAACGTCCGACCCGGACTCATAGCTTGTGGACTCGGACTCGTAAATTTCAGTTTTAATGAACTCTGATTTGGACTCGTGACCTAAGGACTCCACTCGGCTTCGGACTCGTGAAAATCGTAGTGTTCCCAACACTGCTGGTTTCAATGCATACGCACTATGAAATACGAGTTTCATTGCATACGCACTAAGTACTCAGATCAGCTCAGACTCGACTAAAATAGAAAGCAGTGTTTTGGAGACAACAGTTTAGTAGTGAGTCTTCTACTTACAGAGGTTGTTTTAAATTTTTATGGATTTCAAGTTATGGATTCCTGTTAACGAATATCAAATAACCGATAAAACATAGCGAGTATTATATTTTAAAAGCTTGATTTTTAGGAATATTTCCAGCCTAAAGACTATACCTTTATAAAATGCAAAGAAAAATTAATCATTATTGGAAGAGAAAAGAAACCAGTGATGAGACTTTGAGTTCAGTAGCAACTAAAGTTCAAAGAACGGAGAGCAATGTTAGTATGCCTACCCAAAGTGGTGCAATCAGCGATCCTCTACCTGTGCATCAAGATCAAGTTGAGGAAAATGTTCCACTGCTTATCCGTTAATTTGGACTGAACAACAGTATGAGGAATTTAAGCAAAAAAACAGTTGGATGTACGCTAGTGATGGTAAAGTAGGATGTACTCCGTGTCATGAAGTCAATAATTTGGGAGTAAGAGCATCTCGTGGTGTTAATATTTCCACTCAATGGGCAGATGGCAATGTCACTTTTTATGGTAGCGCAAGAACGGTTCAACTTTCATCACTTCGAAAAAAGATCTGTGAGCACAGAAACTCAAAAGCGCACCAAGATGCTATTAATATTCTAGAGACGGCAAAGAAAGATGTACTCCTTAATTTAAATGCACAGAGTGAGCAAACTGCGTTTCAATCCACAGCACGAGTGTTCAGGACAGCTTATTATGTGGCAAAAAATAGCAAACCTTTTACAGACTTTGAAAAATTGATTAACCTTCAGCAAGCCAATTCTATAGACATGGGACGTGTCTTACACAGTAAAACTGTAGCTGTTGACATAATTGAACATATATCTTCACATATGAAGAAAAAACTTTTAACCAAAATTATAGAGAGCAGAAGTAAGATAAATGTTCTAGCGGATGAATCAACTCGCGTGGGTGACAAATCAACTTTAATCGTGTTTCTAAGAGCTAGTATTGATGGCAAAGCGGCGCCTATTAATTTTCCGCTGGATTTAGTAGAATTGGAAAGTCTGTGCGCTTCTCATATTGCTGACAAAATTGTGGACTGTTTGTTCAAAAACGGCTACTCCATCGAGTTACTCCAAGAAGTAATCATCGGATTTTGCAGTGATGGAGCTAGCGTGATGCTGGGGACAAAGTCAGGAGTCGGAAAGTTGCTCAAAGACAAATTTCCTGATATAATATTGTGGCATTGTCTTAATCACAGACTTGAGCTTGCTGTAGGAAATGCACTAGAAATTATCGGTGGTACAAATGACTTTCAGTCATTTCTTGAACATTTATATTCGCTGTACAGCCAGTCACCAAAGAACAAGCGTGAACTTGACCAATGTTCCCATGATTTGCAAACGACCCTGAAAAGAATCGGCAAGGTGTTTACTATTCGCTGGGTTGCTTCATCCTTCAGGGCAGTATCAGCAGTCTGGCATTCTTTCCCAGCATTGGCGCAACATTTTGAAAAAGCTTCAAATGACGAAACGAGGCAAAGCACAGAAAAGGCCAGATTTCGAGGCATACTGTCCAAATTTTGCACAATAAATTTTGTTAAAAATTTAGCGATGATGGTGGATGTCTTGAACGAATTAACAAATTTATCAGAGACACTACTGAGCCGAAATACCACGCTGCCAAAAGCCCACACTTTACTCACTGCGTATACAAAACGTATAGAAAGCCTTATTGCTTCCCCGGGGGAACATTCCATCATGGCTGAACAAGCAGAAAAAGCAATGTCATTTCAACAAGTAGAACTGAGAGAAGGAAGAAGCCCAGTAATAAATCAGGCTCAATTTATTGCGGCTGTAGCTGACAACATGAAAGAAAGGCTCTTCACGACTGCATCAAGCAGAGCACAGCCTAGCGTTCATGCAACTCGAAGAGAGAACTACAAAACCTTTTTTGGTCAAATTGATGCGTTAGATCCAGAAAAGATTGATCATGAAAATCCTCGTTTTGGAGAAGATGAAGTGAAAAGTCTATGTGGCACCCTTCGTCTCAACAAGCAACAAACTCATCTTGCGTATATTGAATTTAAGGCAAGTGGAGGAAGAAGCATTCCTGACCAACTAAATAAGTTGATGGTGGCCGTTGACACCCTTTCACCAAATAACGCCGACTGTGAGCGCGGGTTCAGCGCTATGAACAACATCATCACTGACAGCAGAAATGCAATCACTACGAACAATGCCGAGAAGCAACTCTTTGTCAGTACTGTGGGGCCACCGTGCGAGAAATGGAATCCAGAGCCATACGTAAGAACTTGGCTTGGAAAGGGAAGAAGAGCAGCTCATGCAACAAGCGGCATGGCTCGACAACAAAACTTGAAAAAGGCTAACTACTATGAACCTTTATGGAAAGTTTTTAAATAATTGAGTGTTTGATTTGGATTATGTGGTTATGTGCTTGGTTGAAAATGTATCGTTATGTTTGTGGTTGCAAACTTTCAATAATGAACCAAAAGTAACTTAGGTTTTGGGGATCTTTTGTAATTATCCCCCAAAATAGGCTTTTTCAAATCGTGTCAATAAAGTTCTCTGGCAAATCTTTTACTCTCCAATTTGCAGGCAACAGTACTACAGGACATTGTTTCGAGTCTCAGATTAGCGATTCATTCTAATCCAGCAGCAATTAGTTATTTCGGTTTATCTAATATTTTATAGTTCGTTAAAATTTAAAGTGTTAGGTATAATTAAGGCGTTTAGGATTTCGTGTCTGGATCAGTGGATGTCTAAGACCCATTTGCCTTTTTTGATCAGCAACCACAAAAAATTATTTTACTTCCACCACTGTTATGAGCTTCTGGCATGCATAGTACCGGTAAGAAAAATTTTCTAATTTCACCACTGGTTTTAAATTTTTTATAATATTTACTATGAGAAGACGATCAGATATGTTTATTCTTGTTTGATTTATCGTTAGAGTAGAAGCGGGGAAGATAGAGAACCTTTTGCAACATGGGTTGCATTTCGGACATACTGATTACAATCATGGCTGCATAACGTATTTTTATAGTTAAGTACATTACTGTCGTCAGTTTTCCACAGATTTATGTTTATATCGCCACAGATAAGGTAAGTGACAGCATTTCTGTTTAATATTTCAGTAGTGGAAACTAATTTATTTAAAAATGAGTTGATATTGTAATTAGGGTAGCGGTAAATCACTCCAACACTACATTTTCTTTTATTCGATAACATAATTTCAATCCAGATATCTTCACATGGGTTAGCATTTAAATTTAGAGAGTTAATTCTATTAAATGAATATGAAGATTTTATAAACTTTCGCCAATGCTGCGAAATTGTCATCCATAAAATTTCAAAGCCATGAAATCATCAAAAACATACAAGACTAATATTATCAAAAACATAGCACAAACGATCTGCCCAGGGTGCACCCTTTAAGACATACAATATGTCACGGAGTGCAGTGATCTCTCTGAGCTGATCGTTAGTGAAGTTTTACTTTCTCAATCATGTGATACATGTCATTATGGCTGCACTTTTGGTAGATCCTTTGTGCTATGTTTTTGATAATGTTAGTCTTGTATGTTTTTGATGGTTTCATGGCTTTGAAATTTTATGGATGACAATTTCGCAGCATTGGTGCTTTTTTCCCCGCAGACGTTCTGTTGACGTATTACATCGTCCTTTTTTGCTCCATATAGAATCGATATCTTGGTAATTTATTCAGATATTTTTCCTCGTTACCGCAAGGAAGAAAAAGGAGAAACGTTAAGTTGTGTTTAACAAGTAATGGCAAGACCTGCTCTTCGTTATTACAAGACATATTTTTTTTGTTATGGCAAGGAAGTAAGGGTAAGAAATTTCAGAAACGGTTAGCAAACATTTTTTAATAAAATTATATTGGCCTGAAGAGACCAAATAAGGTCGAAATCGGTCGTGTTTTATTTAACTTTGTGCTTTATTCATGTAATTTTTTGATTTAAATTTGATCACCAAAAAGGTTTTTTCTGTAACTTAAAAATTTCAAAGGTCGATCTTAACAATTCCAAGATTTTTCCCATTATTATTTCCAAAATCAGAATTCCCAAAAATTATCAGTTAGTCTGAAATTTTCAAGGTTGACTACTGTAAAGCAGACCCGTCAAGTCTCTCAATTTCCCGATTTAAACAAAAATCACTCGATTTCGCTCAAAATTTTTCATTTTGCTAAAAACAATATTAAGTTTTGAAGCTGTTTTATATTATTCTCGTGATACTTTTTTGTCTTACTTTTGACCTCGTATACTGTGTTATCAAAAATATTGATTTCGTTTTTCACCATTTGAGCACTCATCGTTAATCATTGATAGGCAACAATAGCCTTTAGTTTCGGCGCCAGCTTCATCTCTTTGTTCAATAAATTGTGATACATGTGTTTTAAAAAGGCTTCTCTAGGAGGAAAGAGCGTTAGAGGGGATTAGCTAAATGAAGCATCAGTAAATCAGTTACTGGTAGCTAATCAGAAAAAGTAGATCAGCGAATTTACACCGGAGTGGCTGAATGTTTATTTCTAGGAGTCCTAAAGCCAGTGGCGGATTACGGATTTAAGAAGCCTGAGGCAAGATTTCATAATTGGCCCCTATTGACCAAGTACTTATTGGAAACCTTTATTTTTTATTTCATTTGAAGATTATTTCAAAGGTCTAGATTAAGGACACTTGTTGCAAACTAGGGTTTCGACACTAAAATTACAAGTGATAATCTTTTTTAGAAACCATTTCTATTTTATTCCTCTAAAATACACTTTTTAGTTCAAAATTAGGATTTCCGTCCAGAAGATACCGGCGCAGACGTGTCTTTTTGCAGATTGGCACTATTTTGCTTGGCCAAACAGCAGTTTATAGAACTTGTGTGGAAGAAGAGCCTTATTCTCCATGAGGGTGGGCCTGAGGCAGCTGCCTCACTTGCCTCACCCTAAATCCACCACTGCGCAAAGGTGACAAGTTTATTAAATGCTGTTCTTGTGGCATAGAAACTATGATATAGCTTGAGGACGAAAAAAAGGTTTTAACAAAACATATCAAAGAATCATAGAAAATTTATACAGCTGCCTGTGAGCCGCAGAAAATTACCAGCTTTTTACAAGACAACCTAATGTTCGTCAAGAAAAACAACGAGCCATTTAGTATCTGCGAAGGATTTTCAAGAATAAGCAGCGACATGTCTCCGGACAATCAACTGGCCGAGAAGTATGGAGCTGGAAAGACCAAAACTTCAGAAATCATAAAAGGTAAGGGGAATCTCTTTTCCTTTCTGAGGAAACCAAATGTGCACAGTGTGCTTTTGAAAAGATGATTTTAGGGTAATTGTTCAAAATTTTGTTTTTGTTTCTTCGTCTTTATCCTTTTGTCACAAAAGAGTAATCGGTAGCTACGCATACCACTAATCCATAAAACCCTACTGGCTTAGAAGTTACCATTTTTTCCGATTGACATTTTTGGTTTCTTGTTCAATTTTTAAAAAAATTGATTTTCCATGTTGGTCCTCCTTTCACGAGAAAGCGAATTGCATTGCTATATTTTGGACGGCACGTCCGCACTTGCTTGGCTTGGGAGTTGCCATTTCCCAGGTGTCTGGGCCAAAGTACATTTATTACATCAAGTAATGACAACCATTGGTTGCATTGTTAAGTGACAATGGAACGTGAAATGGGTTCTAAATCAACATTCAGCCGCATACTTTACTATGGAAAAACGGCATCTGTTGTTACATATTTTGGTGTAACTTTCTAAAATTTTGCTTTATTTCAACAAATTTTTTATTTTAAAGCTGAAGATTGAGGCAAATGAATAAGCTAAAAATAATAACATTAAGTGATATTTACGGATGAAAAATGGTTCTTAAAATTGATTGTCGCTTGTTTTAAGCACAATTCTTTTACACATTAATTGGCTTAACTCTTTCACTCCCCCGAAAATAGCAAAAAATATGTCCGTAAGGTGGCAGCGCGAAAAACTGTCATAATCAATCATAATTATGTACCTCAAGTTTGTTTGTAAATCATTACTCATCTGTCTACTTCTACATTAAGTGTTATATATCGTTGAAATCTACATTTCTTGAGGATTTCAAATGAAAAAAATAATTTTTTTTTTGAATATGCAAATTTTATGCAAATTAACCCCCCCAACTGGGGGGTAGTTGTCTTCAAAATTAAAGAGGTACCCTCACCTCAAAGATCACTACAGATTTAATTTTCTACCAATTTTTTTGAAAATGGTCGCAAAAGGATGCTAAGGAAATACGCTTTCAAGGTACATCACTCAAAACTTACCTAAGAGCCTAGGTTTACTACAATTTGCAATTTTCTGAGGCACATGACCTTTTTTTTGACCGGTACCGACCGGTACCAAATTTTGGTAGTTAAATTCAGTACCTAAAATATGATCAGTTAATATCTTCTAGAGGTTAGCCTAAACCATGTAACATTATGTATTTTTGAACAGGGAATTTCTTCAAGATTCAGAAAATATTAAGTTTAAATAGAATATGCTGTCACTGATAATGAAACAGCCGCTTGTTTACACCCTTCCCATTTCTTGAGAAACAAGGGGGATACAGCAAACTTTGATTCAGAGAAGCCAAACTTGTGCTAGCTGTTAAACTTGTATTTCGCTTTTTGTTTCCTTGGAAATTTGATACAAAATGACGACTTTAGTGGTGAAACATTTGCAATTTATTTTATCTTTTTATAGGGTGTAGTTTTTCTAAAAGTTATAATTTAGTGAAGGTAAGTCAAAAAATTTTTGGGGTTTTTGAACTGACATGATGTGCAGTACTCATTTTTGATCAGTGAATATCATATACCACTTAGTCTAAACTATTTAAAGTTATATATTGCTGGAAAGCAAATTTCCTAAGCTTTCAAATGAGACCGGTATTTAGCAACATATCATATTTTTACACACTAAATTTACTTTTATCTACTTATCATTTAAACTTGTTTGGGGGGATTTTGAGACCCCTAAAAAATTTGAAAATCTAAAAACGTAAAATTTATTATTATCGCTTGAAATTTTGTCAAATGATGCCCCAAAAGAGTAGTTTTCAGACTGTGTTAATGATGAAGGGTTTGGTGTTGTGGTAAAGATGTAATCTGAATTTGATTTTAGCGTAGTTGGCACGTGCTGAGAATTTGGCCGATTTTGTCGTCTGCAACTGGGTTCTTGGTCTTTTAAACCCTATTTAGGTATAAAAATCCAAGAGTTAGGGCACAAATTATACATGTTCCGATGCGTGAGGAAATAAGCGTGATCTTTTGAAAATTTTATGAAAATCGGATGAAAAATAAAGTCACAAATCGATTTTTTAGTAAATTAATTTTGTAACTCAATTTAAAAAAATTTGAGGTAAACACTGAAAACACGCGATCATCAATCGATGATCGCGGGAGCGAAAGAGTTAATAGTTCATTAAAACCTGCTACTGAAGCTTAGCGAAAGATTTGTTTTCTGAGTTATTATTCGGTGCACAAGTAATCAAATTAAAAGATTTTCTTTTTTTCTAGCCAAGATCAGTCAAATAAATTTTAAAATTTTCATACAATTTGTTGATTAATTTCCGCCTAGTCTCTCCTCAGAAAAAGCTTAGGCAAATCCTATCAACAAATGTAGAATCTTTGTCTAGTACTGATAGATTTCAACGGAGTTATACAATTCGAAAAACGTGAAAGATAAATTTAATGACGGAAAATTGATAATTCGGTTTAATTCCACAAATTATAAAACGATTGATTGAAAGATAAATTTGGGATTCTGTGCTTTTCTTTATACGTCATTAAACGTCCGTTTCTAAAAATAAAAAATTGCAATCACTTAACTGCCAAACAATTACAAAAGACAACTGTCACGTACCATAACCATTTTTCAGGCAAGAACACAGATTGTTTAATTGGGGTCGTCGGATTGCAAGGCTGATACTATACCCTGAAAGAGCACGAATCATGAGTAATAGCATAAATTCAGTCGAAGGGAAAAGGCGCTGAACATAAACTAGGGTCTGAGAACACAGGCCCAAGAGCTCGGTTTCGCTCGCACTCAGTTGTTGTTGACGTTGAGTTGTTGTAATCGGACAGTTTTGAATGTTGACAGCTATGCGTAAATTTAACTTGAGCCTAGTTTTTAAATATTTAGATGAAACAATAACCTTTCGGATAGATAAGTTTATCCAGTTGGTGGATATATTTTAATTTTTTAACGACTTCTTTCAGGTCATTTTTTAGAGACCTGTTTAAAAAAAGACTGGGGGCGGAGAAGACTGGTTTAAAGAAAGCAGATGCTGGTAATTGGTCGATGTGGCGAGATGCACTTGAAAAAATCGAGAAAGGACTGCCACGATTACAGCCAACTCGTTTAGGGCGCGATGGTGCAGTGGTTAGAGCGTCTGCTTTGCAGTTGGTAGACCTGGGATTCATTCCCCTTGTCATACCAAGAGTCATACCAAAAGATATTAAAAAATGGTGTTCACAGCTTCCCTGCTTGGCGCTCGGCATTTAGGGGATTTTGTGGTGAACAAGCCGGCAAGTTCGCTTGTTGTGTCCTCAGGCAAGAAACTTAACGGGACGCCTACATCTTTTTGTGGAAGACAGGTGACCCAGACACCACAAACCAGGGCCGTTGAGAGAACAGTCCGGGCCCGGTACCAACATTAATACCGGGCCCCCCTTTAACAAGTGTCTGGTAAACTGTAGTGGCCGGGTTTTATCCAATTACAAATGGATGAGTGCTTGGTATAATTGCTCAGAAATTGCCTTTCTTTCCGCGTTTTTTTCTTTTTTTAGCTCCACTGTGATACAAATAAGACATTGCTGTCCGACTACTTTACTATTTAAATAATTTAATCTCTATATGTCGGGTAATAAATCAAGCCCAGTTATAATATTATGTCTATGGAATAATTTAAGGCTAAAAGTAAGTCAAAAAACAAAATGTGAATATCATGCAATGTATCATTATCAGTCACCAGTAATCGGTAAGTAAAATGCAATCTTCCTGTTTAACGGACACAACAAAACACAACAGAATTGATGTGAAATGATTTTGCAAGATTTGACTTTAAACAAATTGATTGATCCATATGGAATATATGAATTTGAAATTTAGGGGTTTGGTTTGGGGCTTAAAATAATGATACGTTTAGGAAGTGATCTACTTTAAAAGTTACAGGAACCCATGTGATATGTTTCTGGCCACAGGGCGAGGAAGTATTTTGGAGGCCTGAATTTTTTTTAAAAAGAGTATTTAACCAAATTTTCTGTGGCCAAGATGAAGAAAACATTAGTCATCATGTCACAAAAAATATTATATTGATTATGCATTTGTTAACTGGAAAAATAGGAAACTTAGGCCTAATATATTGTTAGCATTGCGCGCGACGTTTTCAACTATCGGGGTCCGAAACCAAAGGTACCCTGGACCCCCTCATCGACGCTCCTGAAAATTCCATTAGGAAAAGAAGCACAAAAAGTCGTAAAAATCTTGTGTGCAGAAAACACATAAACTTTTGATCACTCTTCATACAAGAGCCTGATAGGTGAAGCCGGCTTGACCGGCTGAACCGACGTTCTCTATCCCGATGGGGGCCCTGCGGGTGACGCCGTCGTATATATTAAAAAGCAAGGATTTTTTCTTTTGCTGATATGCTGCCTGTAAAGGTATTTATGACTATACTCTACAGCATTGTAATAAAATCCCAAGTTTAAGAAAAAATCAACATAAAACCATAACCACAACAATTTGTAAAACTAAAGTTACAGAGAACATTTCTTTGAAAATAACTCGGCCTGATGTGCACCTACTGAAATATGGTGAATGATTTTGGGGAAGCCATGACCGCTTTTGTCGCTCTGCCGGAAACAAGACAAATAGCGCAGCCAAAGAACTAAATATCAGAAATATAAATTGGAAAGGGGCAGCACCACATCTCAAAATGAGCTTACCACTAAATAGTTTATTTCTGTAATTGTAAAAGTAACCACCATTTGGTCGCTACCATCAATTTTGATTGTGTTTCAATCCTTTCTCCCCGACAAGCATAACGACAGTTTGTGGCAAGATTCTTTGTGAGCATTACCAATCATGATTAAGAGAATATGATAATCACAATTTTGTGTGTATGAATTGTGAAAGGGCATAAAATTCATTAAGTTTTGGCTACTGTTCACACCAGAGCCCAAAGCGTGAAGCCGGCGCAGGCTGTTGAAACGAAATACTAAACCCCGACGTCACTGATGGAGGGCCCCTGCCGGGCGACGCCGGCAAAGCCGGCTTGTCTCCCAGTAGCCCATGCAGTTAGCGTAATATATTGAGAGCAGTTTGTTGCTAGAGAAGATTAAACTCTCGTACAAAAAATTAAAGTTATTAAAATTTTACTGCACATACGATATCAAAAAACTAAAATTTTTCTTAAATTCACAGAAGCAAAGCCGAAACCAAGTGACGTTGCTGAAACCTTTTTTAAAAGAAGGTCATGCAAACTGAGTCTACTCACACTTTAGGGAAGCCTTTTGCCTTCCGCAGTCTTTTAATGGAAAGCGCATTGTATTTATTAAGTTGTTGCGCCACTGTTTTTTCAAATCGATATCATTTTCAAATATTTCAGGAACAGATTAATTTCACAACCACGTAGCCCGCTATTTGTATACACGATTGCTGGGCTATAGTTATTTTTAATAAATAAATATATCAACAAAAAACAAGCTACAATAATTTGTCAAGGCACTTTAAAGTTTTGCGACACATGCGGTGGAATAGTGAATGGCGATCCCTGCGATTAAATCATGGGATCCGTCATCATAGCCCAGTATCAGATGTTTCTCAGGCTATTTGTCTACATTATGTTCTGTTTCGATGAAACGATCATTGCCATTCTTACACAATCGCTTTTAACGGCGCGGCGGTGTAGGGGTTTGAGCGGCCGCTTCGCAGTCCACAGACCTTAATATCATTTCTTTATCCTATTTTCCACATACCAAGTTTCGATGCGCTGCTGTGATTCCTTGATCTTATTTTTTGTTTATCCTACCCTACTACTACCAAATCAAACGGCTACACTCGAATATTGTACTCCTTTCATTTATTGTTTTGTGACAGTGATTCTGAAAACGTTTTCAAGTTTGACATCTGGTTAGACATTAGAACTTGGATTTCCTGTATAAATGCTTTCTTCACAACATTTCTGCGAAATTTGTTCATGACAGTGCACATGGAAATTCCTTACCAGCTTCAAAGCAACAATAAAAAATATATGCATTGTTGCCCATTACAATTTTGAAATTTGATTTTCACGGGCCCCCAGACTCTTACGGGCCCTGGTGCGGCGCACCGGCTGCACCCCCCTCTCGTGGGGCCTGCCACAAACATGACAACTTCCAAGCCAAGTAAGTGCGGATGTCCCATCCAAAATATAGCGATACAATTCGCTTTCTCGTGAATGGAGGATAAACATGGACAATACAATACAAGGGCACAAAACCGAATAAAAACTAAATCATTACTACCACTTCCGCTACTTCGGTATTTTTCAATTAGAAATTTTTCCGCATTTTCTTAGTTTTACTGTTTCATATTTTATTATGCATTTTGGTGATTTAGTAAGTTATTCCATATATCAATGCTTATGAATTATCGTTGTTCTGCAAATTTAAATTTCAGCATTTAGGTATTGCCTCTTACACGTTTTAAATTGGTAGCAATAAGATTTCTTTAATACACCTACCAGTATGTCAACACCTACCTCGTGGTTGGGTGTGGTTGCTTTCCAGCATTGAGGTTACTTGTTGGAGAAGACTACAAAACTCGGCAGATAAGTTATATTCACTAATTGATAATAGTTGTTGGTTAGATTCGGAATCAATCAAAGTAATAAATACGGTATTCGCTGACTAGTGGTTTTTTAGATCAATCTATATGCTTGTAATTTCTTAAATCTATGATTTTAGTTTGAAAGTGTGGGTAATCCTGTACTTAAGCGTGGTAAATTATGTAAGCTGAAAAACGATAGAAAAAAGTGTACACCGAAGGGGCAGGCCTGGTATGTAAATGTATGGGGCAGTGTACACTGGAAGGGAGTGTACAGGGTGGGGTATAGAGATTGGTCGTTTCTGATTGGTCAATTTTAAAAACCAATTAAAAAAATTTTGCACCCCAGGTCTCTATCCCCCACCCTGTACACTCCCAGTGCACACTGCCCCATACGTTTACATACCAGGCCTGCCCCTTCGGTGTACACTGCCTTTCAATAAACATTGATATTCTTTTTTTCCATCGTTTTTCAGCTTAAATAATTTACTGCGCTAAAGTACAGGATTACCAAAGTGTGACCTTGCAAATCAGCATGTAACTTAGTAATAAACACTTGCAAGAATGCCAAAATCCTACATCTGAAACTTGCCATAATTGATTACCACCATGGGGATAAGTACCATACCATCCAGGCAGTTGATGACAACGATAACACTAAAATATGAAAATCCAGATATATGGAAATTTATGGTAAGATGGAAAAACAGCAACTAAATACAGAAATCGCAAAAACACAGAAATTCATATTAAGCACAAATTTATGCAGATAAGGAAATTTTTCTAAACTAAGTAGTTACTGAATTAATAGAAATACTACCAACTAAAGAAGTATCCGCACCTAAATTGCATAAGTATAAGAAAATGACAAAGTTGATAAAAACTAAAAGTACAACCACCTAATTGGCTAAAAATATGTAATCAAGTTGAGTTAAACTAAGAGTTTTCTTACATTTTTTATTTTTTTTATTTTTGATAATTTATTTGGTAATTTTGTATTTTATTGTTGTCAGATGACATAATCATGTCATACATTTTTAAAATCTGCACTTAATAACACAGGAGTATGATTTTAGGGTCAGACAACGACTAGCACCCAATCCAAGAGCTGCCCCTATTTAGTGTGTAATTTGATGTCATAATTTTGTTCATAGAATTTCCTATCATTTTTTTAGGCAGTGGCTATTTTGCCGTCGACGGCAATTTACCCTCAGAGACTATTTTGCCATGAGTTGTTTGTGATTGGTCAATCTTAATGACGTACTAAACATGTGACTTTTGATCGTCTCTGATTGGTCAATTTTAAAAACCAAAAAAAAAAATTTTGCACCCCCAGGTCTCTATCCCCCACCCAGCACACTTCCTTCCAGTGTACGCTGCCCCGGACATTTACATACTGGGCCTGCCCCTTCAGTGTACACTGCCTTTCTTTTGAAGCCCTGGCCAGCTGAGATTCGAACCTGATACCTTGGTATCTCAAGACCAGCGCTCTATCCACTACACCACAGAGTCACTGGTGCGATAATAGCAAATTTGGCTATATAAACACACGTGAATGATCACGGCAAAATAGATTCCAAGGGCAAATTGCCGTCGACGGCGAAATAGCCACTGCCTTTTTTTTAAAGGCAGTGGCTATTTTACCCTTGGAAGCTATTTTGCTTTCATACATTTGTGACTGGTCAATTTTAATAATGTGTTACGTATGTGATTTTTGGACACTTTTGATTGGTCAGGGGTGTTGTTATTTCTGGTAACCTTAACAGCTTAAATGGCACCAAACTTAAGTTTTTTTCAAAAAAAAACAAAAAAACTTTGGAACATTTTTGATTGGTTAGAGGTGTTGTTATTTGTAGTAACCTTAAGTGGAGGCAAAATGTTTGTAGCATTGCCTCTAAAGCTTCTATTTGCTGACACCAAACTTTGCACTGTTTCAGTAGCAACAATGTTAAATTTTGCTTGAAGCATATATTACTTACATCATACCACTGCAAGAATATAACACTGTTTTTGGTCCCCCTTTTTAAAAAGTGACATTTCTATGATTAAATCTGTTCAGAAATGCTTTACCAAAAAATTTGTTATTGTAATATTTCTAACACTTCATGCTCATATCATCTGAACATGCTTTAAGAGTATAGTAGACTTGAATTTAATTTAATGTGTATGTACAAAATTATTCATGGCTATGTTGACTTAAATTTTAGTGACTTTTCTCAGTTTGTCAAAGTGGATAGGGTGAAGTAGGGTAACTACAGCCATTTTTGAACTTTTAAACTGAGTATACTGCTAATTTACAATCTTTTAAGATGAAACTGCTCCTGTGGCACACTCTTGCTCTATGTTTGTGATACCTCTTTGATTGGCACATATGAGCCTTGCATCACTGAATGATGTCATATCAATGGCTGTAATTTCCCCTTGTCAGAAAATTATGGCCACTGTTGCAATTTTTTTTTAAATCTCTAAAATGAAGTTAGGTCATTTATATAACAGCTTCTTCACAAGTAAAAATATTTTTCGGTCATTTTAAGCATATTACTAACAGTAAAACACAAAATCAACACTGTGTTAAATAAATAACTCACAATCGTAGCACCATTGACAAGGATGTTTAATATTTTCTCTGGTACACATCTGAAATGGAGTCAACAAGGAAAAAAGTTGCAAGCAATGTAATCAACAACTTTATCATCATCTTCTTGAGGCAGATTGACTTTTTTACAAATATCACAGATCTCTTTGTTGATAAATTTTTTTTTGGGTCAACTCTTAAATTTTCAGTGCAAATTTTTTTTTCTTTGATTCTCCCTTTTATCAAACTCCAATTGTAACCATTTAGTAGCACTTTCTTTTGTTAAAATTTTTCCAAATTTTTTTTGAACTCTTGACCTTTTTCAATCTTTCAGTAAATTGGCTTTTCTAGTTGTAGATGATTCCTGCAAGCAAAGTGTATAGATTTTTGGTAATCACGTTTGTTCTTACCCTCCTAACAATAGATGCAATGTGTTAGGAACTTACGGTCTTTAACTTAGGATTTTGTTGATCTAGCAATCCTTAAAAGTAATTTGAGAATTGAGGCTGTTATCTGCTTTGTACTATATGTTTAGGAGCAAAACTTACGAGAATGTTGTTCGTAGATGGAGCTGTTCTTCCACGTTGTTTTGCATTACTTTTTTTCTCAAAGTTAAAAACTTAGAAAAATAGCATCTAAAGTGAACAAAAGTTTGCCATTTATATTAATTTTTTTTGTAAAATTTAGGTTTGTTAGAGTGATGGAAACTTGATGTTTCATAAAGCAAAATAATTACTCACAAAAACAAGTGGCCAAAATTTCCCGTCAGTGGCCGTAATTATCCCACTTTACCATACAATTTGCATTAACATAGTTATACAATTAAGCCATTGAGGAGACCATGTATGAAGCACTTAAATAATTTCTTCATGCACAGAGCCCACGAATTTAGAACAAATTACTGGAGAGTGGTGTTTCTGCTTAATTGCTTAAAAAAGTTTGACTGTTGGGGTTTTTCTTTGTAAACATATTGGCGATTTCTTGCTGTGCTCTTGCTTGTTATTCAACCTTGCTGCTTATGCTCATATTGTTGTTTTTATTGTTGCTTAATGTAGTATATACTGTATATATTGAGCTTTCTTCCTTTAGTGTTAATTTCTCTCTCACATGCAAGCATGCTTCAAGATTGAACTTTTGCACCATTATGATGTAATTCAATGAATAAATTTCAATAGCAAGTTAAAAAATTTTACCCCAGTGTACACTCCCTCACACTGTAATTTCACAATGTACACTCCTGTACATTCACACACTGGACCCCCCTTCAGTGTGCCCTGCCAGGAGAGATTTAAACATGTAACCATTGCATTTGTATTATTCACTCCACCCCAGCATTCACAGTTCTGCATATATTTTTTAAAGTAATAAAGATATAAAGCAATTAAGCAGTACATAGTCTACTGCACAGCACTGTCACTGGGAACGGTCAGGCCTCCTCAATTCAAAAAGTCTACACAGTGTTCATAGGCATGGTAGTAATGCTTAATGTCTTTGCCAGATTTGGCCAGTTTGCTTTCAATGTAACCACCTATACATACAATAACATTTAATGTGTCACCAGCCAATTTTTCTTCCAAAGTGGACAAATCATTTAAAACATCCACTTTTTGAACAGTTAAATCCCGAGAGCAAGTGCTGTACATATACTTATTAGATAACTGGAAATCAAACAACAACTCTTGCCGCTGAGCAAGCTTGTCATGATAAATATTTGTTTTTTCCATCACTGACTGAGTGTTTATAAAATAGGCCCCTTCTGAACCTTGATGCAAAGGCTGAAATATTTCTCAAGGCAATCAGTTGAAAACCAGCCAAACAAATAACTCTTTCCACATTCCAGGAAACGCTTTGCAAATTAAACACGAACATTGATGGTACGAGTCATCATGGTTCCAGTTTCTGTTGTTTTATCTTTTTTCTTTTGTGCAATCAGCTGTTCAGCCAAACAAGTTGGGTTTTTTAAAAACATTACTCTGAAATCATCAACATGATCAATTGCTGCTCTTTGCTCATTGTTGCGTGATATGTCAATGTCTCGAGAATGAACACTTTCAATTTTCCAAAATTTAACAATCACATGAGAAAAGCAATTGTGTCCTCTGCTAATATATTGCCAGCTTTTCTTAAAGTTTTATGAGCAACAATTGTCTTATCACAAAAGACTTGTAAACGTGTTGTTATCTTTTGCCTTTCAATAGGTGTATGAAAAACTGAAGAACGAGTCAGCTTGGACAGTCAAAGTAAATTTCCTCACTCTGATTGATAAAGTTATCCCTTTTAGCCACTTAGCTTTTCCCTTCATATCTGAATTGCATTGCTCACATTTTGCGGTGAACCAATTGTTTCTAATTGACTTTATTAAATGTACGTAATCATGTAGCAAAAATAGAGAGTCATATTCCAATCAAGTTAAATCACCCAAAGCATGTAGTGAGAAAAACAATTTTGGATTAATCTGGTGACCATCAGCAGCTACAGCCAAAACTTGACCACCATCTGCTTTAATTGCTTGCAAAATAGAACGGCATCAACTTAATAAAAAATCAGAGGTCAGATTGCGTCTTGGCAAAAGTTTAGCAACAAACTCCAGGCCACTAAACAAACATTCAATCATAATACAGCAGGTGGTTTTGACAGCTTATCTGAATGATCACTAGCTTTGCCAAACACTTTTATGTCATGAAGGGTTAAAGATGGCTTGATGTAAACTACATTAATGGCAATTAAACACCATTTTTGAAGAAGAATTTCTTCAAAGATCCTCTGTGGAAAAGCAACACCAACTTTATCCACTTTTGAGGTATGCACGTCAAGGTTCAGATGCTGTATGCACATCAAGGCTCAGATGCTGGGTAGTGCATAGTCTTTTATCAGCTTACTATACAAAACCTGTGATGTAAAAAGGTATTTAAATGCTTGAGCATTGATTTGTGGACCATACAATTTCTGCCCAAGTCCCAATTCTTTAAGGTTTTGAAACAAAACTTCTTGCAATCTACTTTTTTGTTATCCAGAAATATCATAATTTGAGTGAGACAACCCACAACTTAATTGAAAAATTCTCTTTGAAGTCAAACTTGACATGTTGCAAGATGCTCCGCAGTAATATGTTTCAAACAAAATATCACCATGTACTTTAACCCTTTCGCTCTCGCAAATATCAATTAATGGTCTTGTGTTATTAGCGTTTCCCTCAAATTTTTTTCACTGAGTTACAAACTCAGTTTACTAAAAAATGGATTTGTGACTCTATTTCTCATTCGATTTTTATAAAATTTTCAAAAGGTCTCACTTAATTTCTCATGTATCAGAAGTTGTAAAATTTGTGCCCTAATTCTTGGGTTTTCTTACCCAAAGAGCGTTAAAAAGACCAAGAACCCAGTTTTAGATGACAAAAAGTGCCAAATTTTCAACAAGAGCCAACTACCTTGAAATCAAATTGAGATTACATGTTTTCCAGAAAAGCAAACCCTTTATCATTAACACAGTCTGAAAACTACTCTTTTGTGGCATCACTTGACAAAATTTCAAGCAATAAAAAATTTACATATTAAAATTTTCAAATGTTTTAGGTGTCTCAAAACCCCCTAAAAAATTAGTGGGAAAAGTAAAAAAAGTAGATTTAATTTTTAAAAACATGATGTGTTGCTAAATACCAGTCTTATGTCAAAGCTTAGGAAATTTGCTTTCCAGCAATATATAACTTTAAATAGTTTAGGCCAGCATTTCCCAAACTATGGGTTGTGACCCACTGGTTGGTCATGGACACAATTTCAGTGGGTTGCAAAAATTATTCAAAATTTAGATTAATGCATGCTTTGTCTCAAATAATTTAAATAAAAATTAGCATCTCAGTTATATGTTTTGTTCTCACTGTACCTTTTTCCAATTTGAAGTTCATGTAAAATTATGTGAGACTCGAAAATTTATGTTTTGAAAAGTGGGTCGTGACTTGAAAACGTTTGGGAACCACTGGTCTGGGCTGAACAGTATATGGTATTTACTGATCAAAAATGAGCACTGTACATCATGTCAGTTCAAAAGCCCCCAAACATTTTTGACTTACTTTCACTAAATTATAATTTTTAGAAAAACTACATCCTTTAAAAGGTAAAATAAATTGCAAATATGTCACCACTAAAGTCGTTGTTTTATATCAAGTTTCCAAGGAGGTAAAAGCTAAAATACAAGTTTATAAGCTAGCAGAAGTTTGGCTTCTCTAAATCAAAATTTGCTGTATCCACCTTGTTTCTCAACAAGTGGGAGTGGTGTAAAAAAGCTTCTGTTTCATTGTTAGTGACAGCACTTTTTATTTAAACTTGATATTTTCTGAATCTTGAAGAAATTCCCTTTTTAAAAATACATAATGGTACATGGTTTAGGCTAACCTCCAGCAGATAATTACTGATCATATTTTAGGTACTAAATTTTACTAACAAAATTTGGTACTGGTCAATAAAAAGGTCATGTCTCAGAAAGTTGCAAATTGTAGAAAACCTAGGCTTTTAGATAAGTTTTGACTGATATACCTTGAAAGCTTATTTTCTTAGCATCATTTAGTGACCATTTCTAAAAAAATTGGTAGAAAATAAAATCTGTAGTGATGTTTGAGGTAAAGGTACTTTAACTTCGAAGACAACTCATCAGCTTTATGGGGGGTAATTAGCATAAAATTTGCATTGTCAAAAAAATTATTTATATTTGAAATCTTCAAGAAAAGGAAATGTCAACGATATATAACACTTGATGTAGAAGTAAACAGATGAGTAATACAAACAAACTTTGGGTATATAATTACGACAAATTATGACATTTTTTGCACTGCCACCTTATGGACATTTTTTTGCTATTCATGCGAGATGAAAGGGTTAATCAAAAAGAAGCATTCCTTTCATAAACTTTATGGATTGAATAGTGACATTTTGGTTGATTTTTGAAATACCAACTTCCACACCATTAAGTTTTTTTTTGACAATATCATTCCAATCAATAGCATCTTGTAAAATAATTAAATTTCATCAGAGCATTTGCTTCTACAAAAGATGACAGAGCTTGTTTTCTGCTCTTGGTTAAGGCAAAGACGAAGAAAGACAGCTACAGGTTATACCTTTAAATATTGGTGGAGGCTCATCAGAATATTTATTTTCATGAACAAAGTAAAATTTAGCATTGTTTGGCCAGTGTTTTCAACAAACTACTGTGCATCTTGTAACCTTTAAGTTACCTCGAGCTATCACTTTCTTTCGTTTTTGACATTCTTCTCATTTTGTAATTGGATAAATAGAATTTTTTTACAACTACTATCATAATTTCTGGTACATAATGGTACACAACATTTAAGTTGCTGTAGTACTGCTTAACATTAATTGGATTAAACTATAACTGCATATTACTGATGCCTAACATTAAGCTACAGATTGTGCAGCAGTACTGGTAAGCTGTGCAGTACCATTAAGTACCAATTCGAATAGAAAACAGGCTACCCTATCAATATCCAAAGTATTAGCTGCTGAAATCAAAAATATGTTACTAGTACGATGCAGTTAAAAAACTTATCAGTATATTTACTGTAAATTACAAGTAATTGAAGCCCACATTAAGAAATGGAGTTATTTTGGTTAGGTTTAACATGGCCAGGCTTTGTTACTGTACTGACTTGTTAACATGTGACCATTGGCCTGCAAATATGTTGCATGTAGGAGTATGTAAAAAGATATTTTTCGTTTTTTTTGGCAGACATCCTTTCTGACTGCTTTTGCTGATAATCATGATAAAGCAAAAATGTATTGCCCAACTGCTTTATAGGAATTAAACAATTGTTTGATATCGATATCTAAATTGTATTGGACTATTTACACAGCCCAAGTTTCATAGTCTAAACCAGAGCTACTCAACTAATTTTAACAATGGTCCAGTTGTATAAGTTTGGTATTTCCAGAGATCCACTAAAAATTTTGGACTTGCAATGACAAAAATGAAACTATCATTATTGATAAATAAAGAAAAATACTTGGATTTTTTCGTAGTCTACACACTCTTCACCAGTGTTTCTCAAACTTTTTTGCAACAGAATCTTTTGAGAATATTGGTAGTATAATGAAACACTTATTTGAATTAATACTTTATACAAAGAAAGAAATGTTTCATTTGACAAAGTTAATGTCATTAAGACTTTTTTTATTTTTTCGGAGATCAGCTGCTTTTCAACATGCAGTCTTGGGATACATTTGTGAGATTGGCAGCTATGTTCGGAATTCACTGTGGAATTCTTTACCAATGTAGCTTTACGGAGCCCCTGAGATTGCTTTGTGGAACCCACTTTGACAATCACTACTCTACACTAATCATCAAAATCAAATATAAAAGAAACTTATTTTACTTTATTCTAATTTTGTGGAAAAAACACATTTCTTATTTTTAGCCAGTTCTTAAAACTTGGTCTATAGAAGTAACAGCAAATCAAAGGCATTGGTGGGGTGTTTGCTGTTTGGCCTTCTTACCATACAGTTGGCTGTCATGTGCGGTAGTAAGATCTGCCAATACAATGCTTGAGTTATTGTTTTCTTCAAAGCAGTGTTCAATATTATAGGTTAGTTTAAACACCTGATCAGTTATGCATTAACTATGCATGAAGCCAGCTTGTTTGTCAGGAAGTCGGGGATTAAAAACAGGTTCTAGACCAGTGTTTTTTAACCTTTTTGGCACTCATACCCCTTAAAATTTTGTGAAATGTTTTTGTACCCCTAGACCTATCGAACTAACACCTACAAAATTACCAGTAAATATACAATCTAACAGTGAAATAAATCACAATGCAGCATATTACTGGTGTATATTTATTAACGATAATATTGTTCACAACATAACCAATTCTGTCGGAACAAACAAGATGCTATTTATTACATCACAGTAACTCTTTCTTATGACAAAAAATCATTCAGAAATGCAGATATTAAAAAAGGCTTTGGAAAATGTTTTCTTATTTCGAATAACAATGAAAATAAATTTTTAGCAAATAGTTTAAAATAATTATTGTTCCAACACCTCATCTTGTACCCCCTGCTTTGGTGCTTTGTACCCCCAAGGGGTACAGGTACCCCCAGGTAAGAACCCCTGTTCTAGACGCCTCAAGAGTAACTACTTGAAAAACGTTTATGAAACACTCTGCAACGATATGGGCTGGAAGCTTGGTCATCAGCTGCTTTGCCAGGTTTTGGTACCAAGATAACTGTGGTCAGTCACAATATTGTGGGGATTGTTTTGTAGGCCACTCATTTTGTGTAAAACGTTTGAAGCTATGTAAGGCATTTTGGGGCAGGAGTGCTTCAGAATATTTATGTTGGGATTTTTTCTGGGTTCAACCTTTACAGCACATAATCAGTTTAATTGCAAAGGCGAATTTTGCAGATGAGAGTAACATGGATAACATACCTTCAGCACTGGGAAATAGGTTTTCTCCTGTTTTCATGCTGATCATATTGTTTGTTAATACTTTTAAAGGTGCCTTTAGTCAATGCTGAGAATGTGCAGTTGCACTGAAGGCGCAAAAATTTTTGCTCTTTTGTTTGAAAATAATTTAGTACTAAGAACAAGTCAACAAAGTTTGATAAAATGGACATGGGCTTTTTTGCAACCTGTGGCTCCACCTGCTGTATCTCATTCTGGAGCTTGAGGTCCAGTTTCAATACTTAAAAGGCCCGGATTTGGATCGCTCTCCGCCAGTTGAGTAGCCTTGGTCGAAACTATTCTGCCAAAAATGACACCATTTGTAAGTTTGGCTTTGCACTCACTAGCAGTTTATGGTTTAATACTTTCTGATGTACAACACTCACATAACTCTGCTTTACAAATAAATTACACTGTTTTCTACATCCCTTACACAAGCTTGCAAAATCAGCCTCTGATCCAAACTTTTTTCTTCACGTTGTTATGGTCTGTAATTAAGAAAGACTTGTGAAGGCCTATCCAGATGAAGATATGCAAAACAGATGGATTGGAAGTAGAGGGCAGTTGAATACCCATCCATCACAGATTTGGCTCCCTTGGATTTCTATTTGTGGGGGTTTCTAAAAGACAGTAGAATCATTCTGAGTCAAATTATCAAAATTAAAAACCTCTCCCCACCCTACCTCTTTAGATTTTGATGAAACTTCTGCAAACTATTTTACCTATGAAGATGACTTGCAAAATTTTAGCTTTTGATCATTTGTAGTTTAGAAAGTATGCCACCTCACAGTTTTGCACTCTCTGGTGAAGGTTGGTTTTTGTTGATTTTAGTTGTTTTCATATGATTGTATTTCTGGTTGTAATTAAGATGTGAATATGAAAATTCATATTCTGGAACACTTTTTTGTTTCTCAACATCACAAGAAATCTTCTTCATGTCCATTATGCTCTCAGAAACTGGAATAAAGCTGTGGTGTGACTGCCTGTCAGCCCTTTTTTGTCAGGGATGGTTTCGCATTGACAATATCTTTGTTGGAGGTCAAAAGAATGAAAACACTATACATCACTTTCACTAACTTAAAAATATTTTACTGAACAATGTGCTGGTCAGCCCTATCGAACATTTGAATAGGAGTTGAAATGTGGCCTGTTTCAACAGCTTGCAGACTTACTCTGGCCACAAGATGTTTAGTTGTTCTACCAAAGCTATCATAAGGTGATTTGCCAAGGCTTGTTGCAAAAACATGCCCTTAAGCTTGTAGACCTCGCTCTTTTACGTGATGACCCAAGTTGATTAAATTTTTGAAGTTTTTGTATTGACTTGCAGCACAATCCCTGGAATAACTTATTTTTGCAACCCTTGGTAACTTATGTTTTCTATATTCCACTGCTTTTGCTACGAATGCATGAACAGTATTGCAGTCATGTTGCATGCAATCTGATATGATGCAGATGCTCAAGTTCTCAACTTTACTGCTATCCTGATGGTAAAGAGTGAATGGATGAAGTGTTGCTTGGCTGTAGTCCCAATGGTATCCTTGAACAGCATCTTGGACTAAAATGCTATAATTTTCAGCAATATCTAAAACAATATAGCTTTATCTATGTTTAAGTTTTTTTGCAATCTTTTTGGAAAGCTGGCTAAGGTTTGGCTTTGTAGTGCCGATGCCTCAAGCCATCAAACTTATTGCAAACATAGTAGCAAAGGATTGGGATCTTCTGACGATTCTTAGCAAAAAAACAGAGCCAGTATACTGTTGTACATATTTTAACTGAGACTTTTTGCTAAACGCTGACAGTATTGTCAATCAAAATACTAGCAGCAAACGTCCTAATTAAACACCTTAGCCATATGGTGAAATGACGATCACAAGATGCACAATTTACTCACTTTTTCAAAATGTAGCATTTTTGAGCTGCTGTTGTAGAAAAATTTAAAATGTGTCAAATTTCTTGAGCACATTGCTAGATATATAAAAAAAAACATCTCTAAAAATTTCAACTTGATAATATGTGTAATTCAAGAAGGTCATGTCCAAATTAGATAAAAAGTCTAACCCTAATACCAAGGCACAATTGAATTTTGTAGATATAATCTCAATCATTGGCAAAAAGTGTTCCAGAATATGAATTTTCATGTTCACATCTTAGTTACAACCAGAAATACAATCATATGAAAACAACTAAAATCGACAAAAACCAACCTTCACCAGAGAGTGCAAAACTTTGAGGTGGCATACTTTCTAAACTACAAATGATCAAAAGCTAAAATTTTGCAAGTCATCTTCATAGGTAAAATAGTTTGCAGAAGTTTCATCAAAATCTAAAGAGGTAAAGTCAAGAGATTTTTTAAATTTCCATGATTTAACTCTTTTGCTCCCGTGTGAAAAGCGAAAAAAAATGTCCGTAAGGTGGCAGCGCGAAAAACTGTCATAATCAATCATAATTAATCATAATTATGTACCTCAAGTTTGTTTGTAAATCATTACTCAGCTGTCTACTTCTACATTAAGTGTGATATATCGTTGAAATCTACATTTCTTGAGGATTTCAAATGAAAAAAATAATTTTTTTTTGAATATGCAAATTTTATGCAAATTAACCCCCCCAACTGGGGGGTAGTTGTCTTCAAAATTAAAGAGGTACCCTCACCTCAAAGATCACTACAGATTTAATTTTCTACCAATTTTTTTGAAAATGGTCGCAAAAGGATGCTAAGGAAATACGCTTTCAAGGTACATCACTCAAAACTTACCTAAGAGCCTAGGTTTACTACAATTTGCAATTTTCTGAGGCACATGACCTTTTTTTTGACCGGTACCGACCGGTACCAAATTTTGGTAGTTAAATTCAGTACCTAAAGTATGATCAGTTAATATCTGCTAGAGGTTAGCCTAAACCATGTAACATTATGTATTTTTGAACAGGGAATTTCTTCAAGATTCAGAAAATATTAAGTTTAAATAGAATATGCTGTCACTGATAATGAAACAGCCGCTTGTTTACACCCTTCCCATTTCTTGAGAAACAAGGGGGATACAGCAAACTTTGATTCAGAGAAGCCAAACTTGTGCTAGCTGTTAAACTTGTATTTCACTTCTTGTCTCCTTGGAAATTTAATACAAAATGACGACTTTAGTGGTGAAACATTTGCAATTTATTTTATCTTTTTATAGGGTGTAGTTTTTCTAAAAGTTATAATTTAGTGAAGGTAAGTCAAAAAATTTTTGGGGTTTTTGAACTGACATGATGTACAGTACTCATTTTTGATCAGTGAATATCATATACCACTTAGCCTAAACTATTTAAAGCTATATATTGCTGGAAAGCAAATTTCCTAAGCTTTCAAATGAGACCGGTATTTAGCAACATATCATATTTTTACACACTAAATTTACTTTTATCTACTTATCATTTAAACTTGTTTGGGGGGATTTTGAGACCCCTAAAAAATTTGAAAATCTAAAAACGTAAAATTTATTATTATCGCTTGAAATTTTGTCAAATGATGCCCCAAAAGAGTAGTTTTCAGACTGTGTTAATGATGAAGGGTTTGGTGTTGTGGTAAAGATGTAATCTGAATTTGATTTTAGCGTAGTTGGCACGTGCTGAGAATTTGGCCGATTTTGTCGTCTGCAACTGGGTTCTTGGTCTTTTAAACCCTATTTAGGTATAAAAATCCAAGAGTTAGGGCACAAATTATACATGTTCCGATGTGTGAGGAAATAAGCGTTATCTTTTGAAAATTTTATGAAAATCGGATGAAAAATAAAGTCACAAATCGATTTTTTAGTAAACTAATTTTGTAACTCAATTTAACAAAATTTGAGGTAAACACTGAAAACACGAGATCATCAATCGATGATCGCGGGAGCGAAAGAGTTAACTTTGAATAACCCAGTCTAGGAACTTGAAGCAATTGTTGAAACGAGAGTATCAATTGAAAAAGAATGTGCTCAAGTACTAGAGAAAATGTTGCCGAGCGTTTTAGGTCCATTTCTTTAAGATATGAAGTGTATTCAACAACGAAAACCAGTTTGAGTACTTAATGTGAACTAAATAGTATATGAACATTCTTATATTTGGGACTCCTTTAGTAGCTTTTATCTTATTAAAAGTTGATTTGCTATGGTTTGGTATATTTTGTGCTTTAATTCGTTATATGTGTATTCTTTCTCTTTTATCAATCTTTGAAGTCAAAATTCTTAAATTGATAGTTATAGTGATTCAAAGAGTATACATTGTTTTGGGACTCTTTGTATATTGAATCGTTTTAAAGTGGGCTTTTGCTTGAGCTAAAAAGTTGCATACTGACCTTTGTTGTGGCACCCACTCCCACTTAAACTTTATGTCCTCTTAACAGAAGTGGTACTTAAGCCCGGTTTTTTTTTAAAGAAAATGTTAGGTGCCTGATCTGGACCTGTAGGGACTTGAAAAATATTTGACTAATTTAAAATGATTGGATGTGTTTTGCACTCTATTACACAGACATAATTTTCTCTAATTCTTGGGACCCAATTTTCATTTTTAGGGACCTGAATCGAGCCCCTAAAATGCCTTAAAAAACCCTGCTTAAGCAGATACAATGTGCGTGTTACCAGGTATCTTCTGGGTACAACCGGTTTTGAATTAAAGGGAGGCATCACATTTTAACACATTGCATAAAGGGCTTTAATAGGTTTCTGTGGGCTCCCAAACGCGCATTGCAAAAAAGAATTTTGTTAAACTGGCAAAGAAACTACTTTTTTTTGACATTTTATGTAAAATTGCTTAATTTTTTTTAAACACTTAGCTAAAAGTGGTAAAAGACAAAAAAGTATAAGAAGAGTCACAGGTTCAAACTTGCTGTAGAATTATCAGCATTAGTGCTATTGTGCATTTCTGCAGCAAGGGGAGTAGTTGTTGAAAGAGCCTTTTCCAAAGACAGAACTACATGGTCATTGTGAGGTTCAAATACTTGACCTTTGCTGCCACAAATCATCATATTCTTTTTTCACTAGACTGCATTGCCAACAAAATGTTTTCAGTTCTCTTGACAAAAAAGAAATAACACACGAGTTTAGACCAGTAGAACAGTGTATTAAACAATGCGTTTTGCAATGCCATGACAACACAAAAAGATTGTTTAGCTATTGAACTCTAATTGTTCAATTTTGATATATTACCTTACTACTTTTGCTGCTCTTGTTAAGCATCTAAAGTAAATGACTGATAAAATGTGCTTTTAACAGGTATCAATTGCTAACTTCAATATTTTTTGTTGCTTTATTAACAGCCAATTTATTGCAAAAAAAAAGCTGTGTATGTGTTTAATGTAAAACTGTTGTTTAGTAAATGTCAACAGGAAAAAGATACATCCGTGAAGAAACTCCAGAGTCTGATTTGGAAAATGATGATGACTATGTGCCTTATGTTCCTCTTAAACATCGACGAAAAGAAAAAATATCAAATGTTCAAAAACTGCTCCAAAAAAAAGGATTAATACCTGCAGGTGATGAAA
Organism: Trididemnum clinides; assembly: GCA_963675345.1. NCBI lineage: Eukaryota > Metazoa > Chordata > Ascidiacea > Aplousobranchia > Didemnidae > Trididemnum > Trididemnum clinides. The sequence goes on along the minus strand of OY776285.1, from coordinate 11,315,598 downwards.
ACAGTGACCATGGTAGTGGCACTTCATCTCCAGTTCCCCCTGGCGATACTGCTAATTCTTCACCATACAGACATGGTGAAGCTCCTGTTGTTCAATCAAATGTCAGTTTACTTGATCAGCACAGCACTTTGAAGAAACAAGCTGAAGTAGTGAAAGAAAGTGCAAAAGACAAACAATTAAAAGAAGAGCAAAAAATTCTTCAATCTGTATCAGAAATACGTGCTTTACAATCTGTACAAGATTTAGCCCAAGGTATTGCTTATGATAAACCCCTGAAAACAGGTTGGCAACCGCCTGCATTTATTCGTAATCGAACCCAACAGATGAATGATAAAATTAGGTTTCATCTTCGAATTGATGTTGAAGGTGCTGATGTCCCACCACCAATTCGGTCATTTAGAGATATGAAATTTCCAAAGTCATTGTTAATTGGGTTAAAAAAGAAAGGAATTAGAACTCCTAGTCCCATTCAAGCCCAAGGTATTCCTGTTGTTGTTTCTGGCAGAGACATGATAGGAATTGCTTTTACCGGCAGTGGCAAGACCTTAGTTTTTACTCTACCCTTGCTGATGTTTTGTGCTGAACAAGAAACAAAGCTTTCTTTTGTACAAAATGAAGGTCCATATGGTCTCATTGTTTGTCCTTCAAGAGAATTAGCTCGCCAGACACATCAAGTACTGACCTACTTTGCCAAACACTTGGAGGCTGGTGGGCATCCTTCACTAAGAATTGTTTTATGCATGGGTGGCATTCCTGCAAAAGAAATGATGCACACTATACGAAAAGGTTGCCACATCATGGTTGCTACACCAGGTCGATTGATGGATATGCTGGAGAAGAAAATGTTTAACCTTGATGTTTGTAGATATCTCTGCCTAGATGAAGCTGATCGAATGATTGATTTGGGATTTGAAGAGGACGTTCGAACAATTTTTTCATTCTTTAAAGACCAACGTCAAACTTTGCTATTTAGTGCCACCATGCCTAAGAAGATACAAAATTTTGCCAGATCGGCTTTGGTGTGTCCAATAACAGTTAATGTTGGCAGAGCTGGTGCTGCCAGCTTAGACGTAAAGCAAGAAGTAGAGTACGTTAAAGACGAAGCTAAAGTTGTTCACTTGTTAAATTGTTTGCAAAAAACTCCTCCCCCTGTTCTTGTTTTTGCACAGAAGAAGAACGACGTTGATGACATCCATGAGTATTTATTGTTAAAAGGCGTGGAGGCGGTTGCCATACATGGTGGAAAAGATCAAGAAGAACGTAGTCGGGCTATTGACATGTTTCGAAACAAGACAAAAGACGTCTTAGTAGCAACAGACATTGCCTCAAAAGGTCTAGATTTTGAAGGTGTGAAGCATGTCGTGAATTACGACATGCCTGATGATATTGAAAATTATGTGCATCGAATAGGCCGTACAGGACGCTCTGGTAAAACTGGTATTGCAACGACTTTTATCAACAAATCCTGTGATCAATCAATACTATTAGATCTAAAAGCGCTGTTGATTGAAGCTAAACAAGAAGTGCCTCCTATGCTAGAGGAGGTTGGACCATCAGAAGAGATATTTCTTGAGCTTGGCGGTGAACGAGGCTGTACATATTGTGGTGGTTTGGGTCATCGTATCACGGAATGTCCCAAATTAGAGGCTGTGCGATCTAAACAAATATCAAATCTTGGTCGCCAAGATTATCTAGCTAATAATGCCGCTGACTACTAAATCGGCAGAGTCTTGGGAAGCAACTGCGTCTAAGGCAGTGGTTTTAAATTTTTAAGGAAGATTAGTGCATTCTTTTGTTTTTTGAAGATTACTCAAACTAATTGGCATTGCTGAAGAAGAACCATAAAAGAATCGAATTAATTCGTAGAAATGCAATAGAAATCTTGTTTCTTTGATAAGAATTACAATTGTTTAATTAGCCAAGTGTGTAATATCTTATAAACAGATGCAAACTTTCTGTTATGACAATATTCTTTGTAAAATTTGCGTTTTCCCTCTTCATCAACGATGGAAAATTATCGGAATTTGGTAGATATTATAATAGAAGTAACATATAAACTCTTAAGTATTTATGTTACTTTAGTTGAAATATGTAAATGCTTTTGCGATTACTAAGGGGAGCATAACGTAAATTTTACTAATTAAATTGTTAAAAGAACGTCTGTACTTGTTTATAAGACCTATACATGTGACTAATAAAAATGCCGGATGCATTCAGTAAGCATGTAATATTCCCTGATGATATGAGAAGGTTGGATTTTTTCTATACAGCTTTGAACATTAATTAGCTTTGACACAATTGATCGTACGTTGAAAAAATTCTTTCTAATGTTAGAAAACAATTGCACATACAGTTGCCGTTGCTGGCAATTATTTGGGTGTTCAAGGTATTACATAACATACTTGTTGCTTTGAAATTATGGCGCCCATTTGTTTAGGTATTGTTTTATTCTTATATGTATGGTGTAGTTGAGCAATAATAAGCAACGCTCTCGACCGACGTAATCGCTGCTTTTGGAGCAGCCATGTTCCATTTTCACGATGGATTTTTTCTTGTACACTTGAAACAGGCACTTTACAGTAATCTCTGCTGGCACATTCTAACAAGCAGATTAGAAGCAAATTTTTACGGTAGTGCAATAAACTTGAAATTATTTTTCAAATTTCTGTTCCGGAATGGTATCATGTGGTACATTTGGTAGTGGTTGTCCCAAAAAATGTGTTGCTATTTCTCATGCGCAAATCTTGTGAAAGGCGTATTGTGTAACGCTTTTTTAGATGTTGTTTTAGAACTGATGTAGTAGTTGGTAGTTAGCAGCATAAATTAGCTGTGCTACTTTGCGGTGAGTAATCAGTAGTTTATTTGCTGAAATTTAAAATATGGAGAATGCTTCGGATTGGAAATGTTTTGAAGACTTAGAAAAATCCTTTGAAAAAGGGTATGTTGCTCTTGATTTGATAATAGGTGACCCAGCTACTTTTGAAACCGGTGAAAATGGTGATGAAGAAGATGAAATTGTTTGTCTTGCAAGAGATAAGATGTTAATTCTGGCCTCATCTTTCAACCAAGTATATCATAAAAGTCTTACATTAACAGGTGCCAATGCGAAACTGGAGGTAAGCTTATGTCATTAATCCCTACAATCATTTTATGAGAAAGCTAAGTTTCTTTGTAATTAGAATACGTTCTAACTGTCTGATCGAGTAATATTTTTTCTTGACTTTGTGGTTTGCAGTACCAATATTTTTGTAGCACCTAAATACAAATCACAGTTTGTTTTGTATGTTTGTTGTGTTCACTTACTTTTTTTGGGTAGCAAGACAATGAGAGGCTAAGAGAAGAGCTACTGCAGACAAAAGCAAGAGCGGAAGCGGCAAATATTGAAAGTGGCTGTTTGGTTAGAAGGCTCCATGCCATGCAAATCAGTCTGCATTCAGTAGTGAAAGGTGAACATGGAGATTTTGATTTGCTTCGAAAAAAGCTGGTACGTTGTTATATTTTTGCTTGAATTATGGTTGAAGAAATTTAGGTGACCCGATCAAAGTATGTTTTGTTGTTCTACATCCCTTGATAGATAAGCTGAAGTGAGTAACTATGACGTTATATTTTGGTTTTGCATTGATGTAGCAACCAAACACCGTTGTTACTATTCAAAAACAAGAGCAGCATTAAATAGTTTGTAGTGGTCGAGCGAAGAGCCTTATTAATCTTTAAAAAAATGATTTGCCGGCCTGTCGGCATCTGTCAGAAAATGATTTGAAAGAGCAAGGCGATAAAATCTGTTGCGATCATAAAAAGCAGGAACAGAACTGTTGATTTTAATTGCGTGTTTAAATGGGCTGCATCGTTTAATCTGAACGTTAAAAGCAACCAGAAGTCTGGACTTTTTGACACCAAGATGGAAAGAACTGAACTGTTCAGCCATAGTAGATTTTTGAATGGTAACCTTACCTTGACTCAGTAAAACAAGAATCTGCTCCCAAACGGCAGAAGATTTTTCAATTTTTTGTGTAAAACGTTGCGACCATACTTTTTGCTCCAAATAAATACAAAGAAAGAAACAATAGGTTAGATGACTTGAGTGTAAGACTAGCCAAATATACACCATTGATTACGCTTCATGAAAGTTATAGATTCACAGCACTTGCTCTCAGGTTATATGCTTCACAGTTCTATTCTGTTAAGCGCATGTAGCATTATGCAGGATACAGACTTGGAAGAGTTTTGGGAAACTGCTAGAAATCAGGCTTATTTGAAAGAGAAAATAGCTTCAGTAAATCAGGAGAATTGTGAGTTAAAGAAGCAAGTGCAGGTGCTAGAGCAACGACTCATTGGAGCTCGATATGCCACCAAATATATGGATAAAGAGATCTCTGGAAGGTATATGTCAGCATAATATTACAGAAGTGGACTTTAAAGTAACGCGGGGTTTACTATGTCTTTGTATGGCAGTTGAAATGTTGTACTGGATTTGAGACTTTGTAGTTTCAAATTCAAATTCTTTCCATGAGGTCATTAATGTTTAAAATTTAAAGGTCTTGCAATATAATCATGTCCTGATGCAAAAAGATGTTAGTTGTAAACAAAGACCACTTCAAGATTATCTAACTATCTTAATATATGACTTGATAATGATATATGTGCCATTGTTCGCGTGTCACGGGCAAACCTTTCTTATTGATGCATCGAACAACCTGTGTGAGGAGCCGCGTTCGAGTTCTCGGAACTGCTTGCACTACGCATTTCCACCACACTGAACTGCAACTGAGTAGTTATAGTGGCCATTAAATAGAAAAAAATGGTCCCAAGTGTTTATGTTAATCGCAAAACATTGTACTTCTACGATTTACAAACTCCTAACTTAACTAGTCCCGATTATTCGGAGATATCTGTGCCGATTGTTACGTTCTAACACAAGTGTTTTTAAACTTTCATTGATCCACTACTTGTGTTAATTTCTTCAAAACAATACCATTCCACGATATGCACGAATTAAAAATTCAATTTTAATTGATGAATAGCGTTAATTTATGAAAATATTTGGACCCGTTTGTTTACTACCTCTGAGCAAACGACAACTCAATATTACGCACAAAAAACGTGTCGATCTAAAATATACTTTTTTTTGCACATTATTATTTTTCTTCGAAATATTACTCGAAATATTGTTTAAATACCGTGCTGTTTTTTATTTAGAATGCAGCAAATCCAACTGTTGCAATCACCTAAACGTCCACCTAACTTCAACCAATTATGGGACCGACTTGAGTCGGAGATATTGTATAATCGACAAAAAACGGTCATTAGGTCTTTCGTAAAATCCGGCTCAAAAGCTGATCAGGTGATGTATGTGACTTGCTTTGCGTAACTGAATAAAATATGAAACCGCTTGGCTAATCAAGAACGAGACGAATATGTGAATTGAACCATTTAAGGTTGCAGATTAGCTATTTTCCTAAAGAGAACTTCAAAAGCTCCTTCGATTCTAAAAAAAGATTTAATGCAATTACGTTAAAAAGTAACACGAAGAAGCCAAAAGTGATGTAATGGTAATCGTTGTTGACTTCAAAACGAAACGTTTGGAGTTCGAAACACGGTAACATTTGTATTGCTATTTCTCTGAAGAGGGATCTGTAATTTTTAATTTGGCGTTGCTCCAGCTAAAAGTGTGGGTCGAAAACAGGTGTGTAGTTATAGACAAACACCGAATCAGCGCGTCCAAGCTCTTAAAAGTAGTGAGTTTAGTCGATGTAGGTGCCTCTGTTCAATAATTTGATTACATTTCGATTAGAAAATGCATTAGTTTAACCATACCAACTGTCTCACGGCTTAGGAATGTCACTAATGTACTTTCATTCACAGAAAAATCACTCATTCTATGGCGTTCTCAGAAACGTTGTTATTTACAAAAATCCTGAGGATGAATTGGGCTTGACTATCGCCGTAAGTAATTTTTTTCAATATATCTATTCTTATGCTATCGTTTGCTTCATTTCCACCCTGTGTTGCGTGAAGGATTGGCTTGTAAATTTTGGATGACTTTTTAACGGTAATTAGTGTGTCACGAATACTTAAATTTGCGTTAAAGAATAGTTTTACATATAAATAGAGTTGTAATCTGTTTGTTTTGCCATGATTATTTTATTTGTAAATCTAAATTATTTGTAGCCCTAACTTGCAAAGCTGTTTTTAAACAAAGACCTTTTTTCTTTAAGATTTATAAATAGATTTGTAACTCACACGCCCTTCTGACGTCACAATGGCTGTCTACGTGACTTTCCCGTGTATTCTAGTGATTTTTGTTTCTTGAAGATATTTCTTTTTTTATTATTACCGATTAAACGTAATTTATTAATGGTGTTTTTCCTGTGTCACGTGATGTTCTAGCAATTTCTAGATAATTTTCCAGTCGTATATATGAGGCGGTGAGATTTTTTTATTCATAGAGAGTGTAATTCAGAGTATAGTTCAGAGCGAGATAGTAGAGTAGTAAAAAGGCGTTGTTCTGTGGTGATTATTGTGACAGGAATTAAGCAATTATTGTGGTGGTTGTAGTTAGTCTCTGATATTTAATTATTAAAGTGTTTTAGTTCCTTTTTTTGGCAAGCAAGGGAATTCGAAGTTATAGAGTGATTTGTGAATATATTTGTTCTGCTCTTGATCAAGAAGTGCGTGAGTTAAAGTATCTTAGTGGAAGCCAATCTTTTCCTAGCTATTAAATTGCAACCAGACTTAATTATTCGAGAGATACTATACGTCGCCTCAATTTTACAAATAAAATTAAGATTGAGATAGAGCGAAAATTCTATTAAAACGCGACATAGTGGCGCATATATGAGGTTGTGAAACCCAAATGCATGGAACATTTTAGTCCAACGGTTAATATTGATAGACAAATCCTCTTTGCGGGCTTGGATAGATAAGTAGTTATCATATTATTTGAAGGGGTTGGGACTTTCTTCATGTAAAATTCATTTATTTAAAAAAGTTTTCCTTTCGTGCTCGGTACTCTAAGGCCTTATAGATTGTTTTTCTGATTGTTTGATGTCTTTTAACTTTGGGATTTTATTTCAAAATACCACCTTTTTTGCTGTATTCATTTCAAGATGTCGGCATCCAATTCTGAAATTAATTATATTGTTTTTTGTTTTAGGGAGGAGTTGATTATGGAGTTACTGCTATTATAACCGGCATTGCTAAGGGAAGCGTCGCAGAACGAAATGGTGGTCTTGTGGTTGGTGACTCTATTTTAGGCATTAATGGTTTTGATGCAAATCTGCTAAAGCATCGTGAAATAGTAGATTGCTTGACTCAAAAAGTAAGTTTTGGTGCTGTGTTTCGCTCTGTTCACTTGCGATAAAAACAAGTACTTGCGACGGAATTATTTTCGATAAAACAAGTACTTGAATTAGATCACAAATTTTATTTAAGTTTGAAGTAGGATTCAAAACTTTTCCAAAAATTTAGAGATTAGAACGATCTCACTCTTAACTGTAATATGAAACCTTCAGTGATGAGTGCATCACGAAACGTTAGTGACTATATAAGTTGTTTTAAAGTTAGACTGATATATTTTACGTAACGTAATGCACCGCCCTTGGATGCTTATTGAATCGCGCTCCGCAGGTCAACTGCTTAAGCTTGTTTGTGAAGTACGTGGACGCAGATAAGAATAATACCGATGATGATGACGACACAGTGCTTGAAGCTGAAGTCGCTGGTTCTTCTGTACAACCAGTGTCACTGCAAAAGTTTATGAAGTATGTTACACCTGTTTATGACGCAATTTTTACCAGCATTGTGGCTTTATTGTTTTTACCAAGAACTTCATTTTTTTACTGCTAGTTTACGTTTGAGGGCAAAATTCTTCCATGTTACCTCTGTGCTGGAAAGAAAACGCCAAGCTTCAACTTTGATGTACTACAATACAGTTTGGCAAGTTATGCTTATATCAAGGTTTACTTCAAATCTACAGCGCTAACTTAATGAGCAATCTATTTAAACGACTTAGAAAAAGCAATTATGATATTTGAAGCAGTCGTTAAGGGATTGCAGGCTAGTAGCCATACACTAACAAGACGCTTGCCACAATCAATGGTTAGTAGTGGCTTCTTCTGCAGCGGAGGGCGATAATAGCTTGCGATAAATTCGATTGTATCACGTTATAAACTACAGAATTTCGTTTTGTGGGGTTAGTATATTTCCATGCTTAATTGGCTTGGAATAGTGGAAGCTGCTCACTTAGAATGTCGTGAGAGATAGCTTTTCTACACCTTGGTGTTGGAGTTACCAGTCTGCTATTTTCGTTCGTTACTGGCTTAAAATCCACTGCGCTTTTCCTTGGCCGGAATTGATTAGGTCTTTGGCGTGAACACGAGCCATCATGTTTAGCCGTGCCTCCGTCCGAAAGAAAAGAAGGCATAAATGCAATTACAGGTTTAGAAGTTGCTGATCATTTTACCGCCAAATTTTGCATCAACCTTTGATTAGAAGTCAAAATTGTATGTCTGAGACTTTTCCTGATGACTACCGATAATGGATGATGCTTGTCAGGGATGAATTCATTGCAAGAGAAGGGATTAAGATAGACGACGTTTTTTGCTTCATTTAAGTTTTGTTTTTTCGCTTTTTTTCTGGCTTAGACGTGCTGATTTAGTGTATGAAACATGAATGTTGGAATCAGTGTCAGTATCATACCAGTACACCCTCGTTTTTGAACCCAACTTTTTGCTGGAGGACCCAGCACTTTAAATTTTGATGCCCTTCTTGATGAATACCAATGACGCTTTTACCCAGTTTCGGATTTCATTTCGAAGACAGGAACGATTGCCACTCCACCGTGACGGCTGCTACCTCGTCAATGGTACGATTTCGTCAGCGATAAGTCTGTCAGTTCACCGCTCAGGAGTATGGATGTTGCGTTAGTTTTGGCATGATTAAGCGGAACTGTCATTTGTTTACAAGCTTACCTTTTCTTTCTATCTGCGGTATATGGCACACAGGGGCCGCAAAGTATTGGAGACTGCCAACGACGTGAAGTCGCTTGGCAGTTCCCCGATTTTGTGGTTTCTTGTTTATTGAGTTAAATATGTTTTCTTCCTCACCTAAGTAGCTTAGGTAACATCTTCAGGAAAAGTGAACTAAAGTGACCGCTCTGCATGTTTCATTCAAAAACATCACAGATACTTTTGGTGATAGAACCTGCAGTTATGTGTCCTGAAACCCAAAACACATACTGGCGGCTTTTACTAAGCATAAGAGAGAGAGATCCAGTTTTTCAAATCCGGTTTTGTCCGCGTTAACGCAGGTGGCCGGATTCACCTCGTGCTTTTCGATAGTTCGTAAACGCCATTACGCACTTCACTCTGTCAATGGCATCCTCCCTTTTCAGTCCAATTTGATTCGTATGCTCTTCCACTTGTCTCTTCTACGCCATATTCGGTCGCCCACGCCCTCTTCCTGCCATTTTGAAATCCAACGCTTTTCTCAAAACATCACCATTATCCCTTCTCAAAACATGCCCATACCATCACACTTCACTCGCCTTGGCTAGTCCATCCAAAATATCCTTTAAACCCAGCAAACTCATAAGTTCTTGGCTCTTTGCTCCTTTTTTCTCAATGATCTTAACTCCACACATTGTTCTCATCATGGTTTTTTCAGTTCTTCTCAAAATTGCCATCTCATTCTAGCTTAGACATCACGTCTCGCTCCCATATGGCATTGCTGATCTTACGCAACTCTGATAAATCCTTTGAAAACTTTCTCCCATAATAGTAACTCCCCACATTCCTAAATTTTATCTATCCAATTCTCATTCTTGCTGTTACCGCTGCTTCACTTCCACCACTGGCGTTCAATCTGTCCCCCAAATAACAAAAGCTCTTCACAAAGTCAACCTAGTCAAAAATGATTTTTTTTCTCCTGGTTTCACAATTCCTTCCTTTGTATCAACACATATTTCATAAACAAAACATTTTGCCAGAGTTGAGATCACCCTCTTCATTTTCGCGTATCTACCATGCACCCATTTACCTCACTTTGTGCACATCACTGAATTTCCCATCACCTTCTTGCCGCACTTGGCACATGGATCAGCTTTACTCTGAGTACCTCGCCTTTCCAACCACTCACCATTATTTTAGTTTTTTTGAGGTTCACCTTCAGCCCCCTGATTTCAAACGCCTCTTTCCATTTTCAAAACTTCTCTATACTTTTACTCATTAAAACCAAGTCATCCCGCGTACAAAATTTCATTCCTCAATCCTTTTCTTGCATTCTCCGAGATTACATCCACTGTAATTGCAAAAAGCAGTGGCAACAGCACAGACTATGTCGCTTACCTGAGATCGGTCGAGATCGGTTTTCGAGCCTGAGAAGAATCTGAGATCGGACAACTCGGTCTATGCCGCTTACCTGAGATCCCACTTTTCCATTTCTCAGCCAAAGGCTCTTCGTAGCAGAGCCAGAGGCTACCTCTCTGAGCTCCACCTAGCCACGTGCCCTGTGGAGTCTCACTCGTCCTTTTGCTCTCCTTTCACTCTCGCTGAATTTCTTGCGGCTGCCTCCAACCTTTCCTCCTCCACCGCCACTGGCCCAGACAAAGTTGCCTATCCCATGCTAAAGCATCTTCCTCGCTCTGGCATGGATTTTCTTCTTCACATCTTCAATCTCTCCTGGTCTTCGCATTCCTTTCCTTCCATCTGGAAGACATCTTCCATTATTCCCATACACAAGATGGGAAAGCCTCTCGACTCTCCTGCTTCCTTCCGGCCTATCTCTCTCACTTCCTGCGTATCAAAGCTGTTTGAACGCATCATTCTATCCCGTCTACTCTTCTTTCTGGAGTCTAATTCCATTCTCTCTCCCCGTCAGGCCGGTTTCCGCCCTGGACGGTCTACACCTGATCAAATTCTGTACCTTTCTCAGTCCATTTCGGATGGGTTTAACAAACCCAGGCTGGGCTCTCGGACGATTCTGTCTACTATCGATTTCTCTAAAGCTTTTGACTCTGTCTGGCATCCCACCCTTTTCCACAAACTGATTTCAGCTGGCCTCCCTCCCTGCTTTGCTCGTTGGACTCAATCTTTTCTTTCTGATAGGCGCGCAGGCGCGCTTGTGTGGTTTATCAAAATCACAAAAGTCGTTCCTTTCGAGTCAATCGAGGTGTTCTGCAAGGATCTGTTCTTGGCCCTGTACTTTTCTCTCTCTTCATTAATGATCTTCCGGCCTCTCTGCCTTCTTCCGTCAGCTGCTCTCATTACGCTGACGATCTGGCCATTTGGTCCTCTTCCCCCTCGGTCCCCACTGTGGTGGAGGCCACACAAGAAGCTCTGTTTCGATTGGAGCGCTGGTCTGAGTACTGGTGTCTTCCTCTCAATCCGAGAAAATGTGAGGCCTCATTCTTCTCAGTGGATCCCCACCAAGCTAACCTCCTCCTACTCGGCTCCCGCCTCCGTTTCAATCCAACTCTAACTTTTCTTGGGGCCACCTTCGACCGCACTCTTTCCTTTACTAAGCATGTATCTTCGCTGAAGGCCAAGTTTTTCCCACGTCTCAAGGCCTTACGCTGTATCTCTGCTTCGTCATGGGGCCCCTCTAAGGAGTCCCTCTCTGTTCTGTATAAATCTTTTCTTCGGTCCCTTCTCACTTACGCTTCACCCGGATGGTTTCCTTTCCTAAGCGCTACCAATATCACCAAATTGGAACGCCTCCACCGAGCGGCCAGTCGCGCCATCACCGGCTGCCTCTCGTCCTCCCCTATCCCTCTTCTCTCCGAGGCTTCTTTATCTCCCCTACGAGTCACTCTGACTGATTTCACTCTTTTTATCTTATAAGCGGGCTCTTCGTCTCCCAACCTCCTTTCCCATCTCAGGTTTGGCCCGATTAGGAGTGAGGCTAAGACTCGGCAGATCGTCCTGGAGAGCTTTTGCGTCCACTCACCCGCTCATGCTTCCTTCTACTTGTTCTAGGGAGGCTCTTGTTGCTTGCCCTCCCTGTCCTTCTTGGAATCTTCCTTCGTTCACGGTGGAGTCCACCCTTCCCACTCCATGCTCTCGCTCTGATCCCCCTCTCTCTGGCCAAGGTGCGGCTCTCGCCCATCTTGACTCTCTTCCCCCTCATGATCTGGTGCTTTGGACAGACGGCTTTGTTCCTTTTCCTTTTGGCAAGGGCGGCTCCGGCGTTCTTGCCAACTGCTCTCTCTGTGGCACTGAGGCCATTCTTTCCTTTTCGGCAGGCCCAGTATGTTCCAGTTTTTCCGTTGAAGCCTGCGCCATTGTGCACGCTCTTTGCTGGTCTCGGCAGCACCATAAAGTCTGCCATGTTTTTCTCCTACTATCTGACTCTCGTTCTGTTCTCTCCTCCACCTTTTTTCTTATCTCAAACTCTGTGGCAGATCTGGCAGGAACTGTCTTCTCTCTCCTCCTGTTCCATTAGACTACAATGGGTGCCCGGACACTCGTTTCTCCCGGGGAACGACGCGGCCGATGAGCTGGCCAGACGGGGTGCGCTACTTGCGCCCTCCGCAATTCATTGTAGTCTCTCTCCTCTTATCTCTCGTATCCACTCTCGTGTTTTCTCGGACTGGAGGCGTACTGTCTCATCGAAGTTTTTTGACACACAGGTTCCCTCGACTTCCACCGAGGAACTTGTGCTCCCTCGTCACGCTTGCTGTGTCCTGTCTTGCCTTCGTTGCAACGGACACAGCCTTCTGTTTAGGTTCTTATTTCTCTAGGATTGGCAGAATTGAGAATCCTTCGTGCAGCGCCTGTGGACACTCGTCCCAGGACATCTCTCATCTCATTCTGCACTGTCCAGCTACGGACTCCTTGCGCCGCTCACTCTTTGGCCACTCTCTGTTTCTATACGACCTCAGGTCCAGACCCTGGGGAGTTTCCCGGCTTCTGAGGCTGCATGGTTTTCCGCCATGCCCCCATCCCTCGGAAGGGGTCGGGTAAACAACAACAACAACACAGATCCTTGATGTACACTAACTTGTACCACGAATTCTTTAGATAACTCAGATCCCATTCGAACTTTCGCTTTTGCCCCGTGATAGAGGCTGATCACCGCTCTTACAATTACTTCTGGTAAACCTTTCTTTTTCATTGTCTACTCCATCACCTTTATTGGAAGTCTTATCCAATGCCATCTCAATATCCACAAAACACATGTACAATTTTTTCTTATCCCTATATTCAGTCCCGTAGCACTCCAACTTCAGGCCCCCCCAAAGTAAGCGCAAGAGCCCCTGCGCACAGGTCATATCACTTTAGAGGTGTAAAATTGAAAAGCTGCATTAAGAAAATACACCACAATTTGTACATAAGTAAACAGGCTAATGTCAGAATAAAGCATGCCGATACCGAAGGTGCAAGTCATAAAAAATTCGGCACCGATGCCAGAGTTCAGTAGGACATTTATGCAGACACTGCGAAACGAAAGCAATGACACTGAAAAACATGAAAAAGTTATAAAAACACAGTATCATTTAAATAGTCTGGAGCGAACCTTTTTGTTCGCAAATGCTGTTATGACATTGTCATAATCAAGAGATCGGGCGCAGTCATTTTCGATTGACAACATGGCTAATGAAGATAGTCTACTGTCTGTCATAGACGTTCTATTAAAAGTTTTGATCAGTTTCAATTTGCTGAAGCTTCTTTCAGCGCTGGCAACAGTCACGGGGCAAGTTAGTAAGATTCGAAGTGCGATGTACACATTCGGATACAATTCAAATAAATCAGTCTTTAGAAGATAGTTCAGAAAGTCTTGAGCCGTATTGAGATTGCGTTTTTTTTGTAAAATTAAAACAAACCGCTGTAGCTCAGCGCTCATTTCATCAGAATCAATGTCACCGAACTTTTTTTGGAACTCTTTACAGCAAGTAAGAAGAGCATTTTCTTGTTGCACAAGCAAAAGTTTGTCTCGTGTGTACAAAAACGAAAAGGCGGAAGAAACCTCACGTAACAAATTAAAGCGCTCCTTTATTGACATAATAGCCTGGTCTCCTAATGGATAGAAAAAGTTGCTTTTAAATTTCAGTTCAGGAGTAGCTCGTTGTTCCTCTTCACCTTGGTAATCAAACAATCTTCTTTTCTTTCCACTTCTTGACGGAGGAAAAGAAGGATCAATATCCAATTCCTGTGCTATTTTAACAGCAGATGTTGCGGCACTGTCATAACCCGTTGTGCGATAGTTTTGCAAAAACTTTTCAGTTGCCTGGATTTCCGTTTCCATTGTATGAAGGGAGACTCCATACGATTGAAGAATCTTGCTTGCTTTATTGACTTGGAATAGGATATCATACCAAATAAACACCGACAAAAGAAAACTCCATTTTGATAAATGAGCTATCAACGATTTTGTTTCTGAGGCAGCTCTTCCATCTTTTCTTTCTATGGGAATGGCTTCCAAGTCTTTCGTGCCAGCAACACCTCTTTTAAATTGTATCGAAGAGGTTTGATGCATTTAATTCTGCTTTCCCAACGAGTATCAGGTTGTGATTTTATGGACAGCTCCACATGTTTCTTCAAAATTTCCCAACGCTGAGCAGAGGAAGAAAATAGCACATACAACCTTGTAAGTACTCCAAAAAATGTCAATGCTTCCGTCGATGAATTAGCACTGTCAACAACAACTAAGTTAAGGGTATGGTTTGCACAGGGCACGTAAACAGCTTTGGGATTGATGTCTAGCATTCTTGCTTGGACCCCAGAATGTTTTCCTTTCATGTTAGCACCATTATCATATGACTGACCTCGACAATCAGACAATTCGAGACAATCAGACAATCTATAGCTAAACAGAATTCCAGACCATTCTATGATTGTTGCGTAACAACGGCATTGTTACGTCAATCGAATATTCAAGATTCTACCAGAAAATCAATCGAAATATTCTAGATTCTGCGAGATAAAATGACGTTGCATTCACTTATGATGTCACAAGCCAATTTCTTCCTACAGTTTAAATCGGTTGTAAACAAGTCTGCTGAACTGAAAATAGTCACGTGGCCAAAAAGCAATTTCAGACTAACTTGGGCCCCCAAAGTTGGCCTGGCCCCCCCCAATTGGGGGGTTTGGGGGGCGGCTGCTACGTCTCTGCCTATATTTCTCGTGCATACTTCGCACGACAAACAATGCATCTGTCGCTCTTTTTCCAGGCATAAAACCAAACTGCATTGAATCAATATTTACTAATTCTCGAGTCCTCTAAAAGCACTTTTTTAACTATATTCATGGCGTACTCTAACAGCTTTACTCCTCTGCAAGTATTGCAGTTTCTTACATCTCCCTTTCCCTTGAAAGTTGGTACCAGCAGACTTGTTTGCCATTCATTTGTCATTCCTTTTTCGTCTAACACGCGTTGGCAAAGCTCCATCATCACTCTAGCCCCTACTTCTCCAGCAGCAGATATCATCTCTGCACATACTTCAGAGGGTCCAGCTGCCTTTCCTAGTTTTATCATTTTTATTGCCATCGCTATTTCTTCGTGGGTAACATTTTTAATAGGTCCCTCTGCCATACTAGGTGCTGTCACGTGGTCCCAATAATTCTCTTCATTCATAATCTCCTCCAAGTGATTTTTCCATATTGTTTTTTTTGTCTTTTTCACTGAAACCTAACCTTCTGTCTTTTGCTCTCATGCATCTACCTCCTTCTATATCTTTTCCATCTTTTTTGATGACCTAACCTTCTGTCTTTTCCTCTCATGCATCTATCTCCTTCAATATCTTTTCCATCTTGTTTCATGAACTTCACCTTTGTAAAAATGTTGTTTGGTTTTTTGTTCAATTTTGTTAACTCTTCTTCAGCTTTTCTCATAGAATTAGCAACCTATCCCCATGTTTTTTCTACCTTTCTTCTTTCCACATACTTCATCACAAGCTTGCAGCATACTATTTTAAAAGTATTCCATAGATTGGGTGCATCAACATCAGCCAATTTTTTAACTCGGTCTTGAAATCTTGTTTTCATGTTGTTTTCCTTTAACTTCCAAACCCTCCTTCTTAACGTTTGTTCGTTCTTCACTACTTTCTTCAACTTTCTATTCACAACTTTCAGCTTAAACTACGTATTGATTAGAGTACGTCGACAGTTTCCACCAGAAGCTGTCAATCAATTGCAATCGACTGCTGAGCCTACTTCGCCTACCGAGGATCCTATTGAGTCGGACGCTGAAGCATCAGCAGCTCCTAACAATGAAACCGCATCGACTGACGGCGTAGCTTCTTGTTCTGAGTCAGGAGGCGACCACGGAATAGAAACCTTCATATCCACTTGCTAGATATATTTGTGTTGCGTTGATTTCACTTATTTTTGTTTGATTTATGTTGATTCTTTTTCCACTAAATTTGCCTGCTGTTGAAATTAGAAAGAGTTAAAGCTTTCTTTTACCTGCAGCCGTGTGTGCTTGCTGGCAATAACATTCTTTTTAATTTTGATCTATTTTATGTTGCAGTTTTAATACCAGACATAATACCAAGACATACTAATACCAGATATAAAATTTGTCTTGCTTGCATGAAATGCAGTTTTTTGACCGTGTTCCTACTTTGTGTTGTATTTTATGCCCTTAGCAAAAAGTTAATACTTTTGAATCACTCTTAACCGATGGCTTCCGAGTGAAAATCAAATGCAGTGTTTTTAGCTATGTTGTGATGTGGCAATGTTTTTACTTACGTGGTTTCTCATTGACTTTGGTTAATAAAATTGACGCAGCGTATTTTAAGCATAGATGATACCATCAATATCTGTGCAATATACAAGTTCCCCTTTCATGCTAAAAAACTGCGAAAACTACAAACATTGAAAACACTTTGAAGCAAATTCAATTGTTTTATCTGGAAGCCAGTAGCTCAGCTTTAACTTTCGGCAAATCTAAATCCCTAACAAGATCATTTTACATGCGGGTTACAGGAAAGTTAACACCCAGTTTAGGTTCGTCACAAAACCACCAACGTGTTCGTCAGGTAAGACCAATTGCCTGTGAGATATTTATCGTGCAGAGTTTTGAGGGTTCAAGACATTTGATAGTAAATCTTGCACATTTGGATGTGTGATCTTTTGTTTTAATTGGTTGCAAAGCGCCAACCAAGACAATACAAGTTTTTAAGGTTTATGTAACTTAGTGTTAACGAATAAAAGTATTGAGAAATAGGTTTTTTAAATGGAAAGAGGCTTTTGAAAGCCTCTAGATCAAGGCTAACCTCTAGATCACAGTGTTGGTGAGTGGTTCAGAAAGCGAAGTACTTCTAAAGTAAAGCTGATCCATAAGCCAAGTGAGCATTCGTAAATTCGGTAATGTGCACAAATGAAGAGAGTGCTTTTTTTTTATCTGGCAAAAAGTTTTATTTGAAGGCATTGTAAAACCAGAAAAAAAATCATTTTCGACCAAAGGAGTTTGTGAAGAATTTGTTACTTGGGGGACAGAATAATTGCCAGTGGTGAAAGTGAAGTAGTAGCGGCAGCAAGAACGAGAATCGTATGAATAACATTAGTGAATGTGGGGAGTTGCTTTACGGAAGAAACTTCGCTAAAGATAAGAGAAAAATATAACAAGAGTTTAGTACGATCGGTAATGCTGTACGAAATCGAGAATTCATAAGCTGTACGATATCGAGAATTGGTCAGCAACGAAAAAGTAGTAAATTTTTCAGTAAAGAGCAACTTACTTAAATGGTGTAATTTCTTTACTTCTCATACTTTTACTTAAGTAGATTACGTGGGATGTAACGCTACTTTAGTAGTTATGATTTTTACTTAAATAGGCTCCAAAAGTTTGTTGTCTGTTGAATAGAAATGCAGTATGCTGGCATCAAAAAAGCTTTAAATTCACATCTATATTTTTTACAACTCCTCGATTAAAGTGGGCCATATTTGGTAACAATTAAAAAATCAACTGCTAGGCCTATTACTGTTTAATATTATCTAGGCAAGCTGCGGTGAGTTATTACCAGCGAGCTGTGTTGTCATATCTTTCGATTTTGAAAAGTTTTTAGCGCCAGAAGTAAATCCAAATATTCTTCATCGTTTAACTTTTTGCAGCTTGAGTTATCTTCCCAAGCATGCATTGCTTTTTTCACACACCAGCCAAAGGTACAGTTCGTTCCAACGGAGTGGCAAAGACAGCAATTACCCTCCCAAAAAATTGATTCAATTTTTGTTTTTGGCGGAATTTTTCAGTGGCCTCGACAAAAGGTAAACAAGTAAGCCTAGCCTCAAAAACTATTTTTAAAATTTACTTAATTCCTCTGATTCAAACCAAAATACCTTTGGTTCTCTGAACAAGACAAGAAGATCATTACCAAAAATGTAGTCCAAAATATAAAATTTTGCCGCTCCTATCTCTAAAATTTTTAGCGGATTACACCATTTGGCTCCACTTTTTTTAGGTTAAATTTTAAATGTTTTAAAAATCAAAGCTTTTCAATTAGAGGTAAAAGACATGGTTTAATCAAGTCGTTCAACTTTTTAGCGACTTAAACATTAAAAACGTTTTATCAAAGCATAACAAAACAATCAAAAAATATAATCAGTTTGATCTAGACCTACAAGTTGTAATTACATGGAATAACTAGACCTACGTGTCTGAGCTATGCTGTATCGTTTAGATCTGATTAGCGGATCTCAATTTATTTAGCATATCACACTCCGTAAAAGAAAAAGCCAATTTCTACCAGGGATGTGGAAGCGGTCCTTTTTTTGTGGAAGCGGAAGCGCGAAAATTCTACCGCTTCCGCTTTCACATAAGAAGGAAGAATGGAGGAAGAAAAGAAATTGGTTCTGCTATCCTTCGTAGAAGAGCGAATAGGGGGGGCATAAACATTAAGAAATGAGAGCGAGGAGGAGCTGTTTAGAGAGATGTTACCCTCCACATAATCAGAGTAGGGGTCAGGCGAAGAAAGAGAGGAGGTAGAAAGCTCAGAGAAGGACAAGCCCTACCTGACGAAAATGATGACGCCGTCGCTAGCGTCTGTGACATCAGTAGGAAAAATACCAGATCGGGAGTGGGTGCCATCAGATCGCAGAGCAGAAAATTCAGGGACCCGGAAAGAGGAAGATAAATTTAAGTTAGATTACTGGATACGAATAAGGGAAACGGGATGAGACGAAATAAAGTGTTGCAGTTCAGTGCTCCTGGCTCGGAGACCCCCAGCATTCCATTGAAGTATCCTGAGGGAGTTAGGGAAGGGAAGAGGAAGCAGGAGGTAAAGAGAAACAGCCAGGAGCATGAGGCGGTGGTGAGGGTGCAGAGGGAGAAGATACAAAGTGGGCGGAAAAAGGATAGAAGGTTTGAAGGCGAGGGTGGGATGCGAGTACTGCATTAGCAGAAGGGGGCCAGATGGGTCAGATTGAGCAGTGGAGGTATACCACATGGAGAAGTCCGAGGAGGAAGTCACAGTGCTGGTAGGTGTGGGATCTCTAAAAAAAGCAGGAACGCAGCAGGGAGGGCAGCTCCAGAAGTGAGAGCTGCCAAGAGTTTTGACTCTAGAAAAGGAGAGTAGTGAGCACTTTAAATGAACCTAAATAGAGCATGTGCAGCATTTCACTGACCTACCCCGCCAGGTTACATTTCCAGTGCACACTGAACAGGAAAAGATGGGACAAGGGTTAGGGTGAACGTTGCCGCTCATCAGGAGAAGGAGAAGAATGAGAAGACGGGCAAAAGAAAGGCAGGAGAAGAGAGAAGACAGGCCGATTTTAAAGAGGCTGCGTGCTACCTTTCTGCGGTCGTTCAGGGGGCTGCACGGTGGAAAAATGATTTGTGTGAGGGGAGTGCCCGGGGTAACTGGGACCCTTGGGAAGACCAACAGCCATTTTGACCCAACCCAAACGGGGTTGGGGACTGCACTACCATGTTTAGACGGCTATTGATTGGTGCAGTTCAATTTTGCTCGCTTTACATGTATATACTATATATACGACAGAAATTTTGTACTTCACTATCCAAAAAGATCGGAGTCAATACGTGTTTTGGGGACGGACAGAAAGTCGGTAATGATGATTAGAGTTAAAGTTAACTCAAAGTCCGAGTTAGTTGAGGATAGAGGGAAAATCAGTGCTATACGGTGTAATTTGTTGTTGTGACGACAGGTTAGTGTCGGGAGCTCTAATATGTGGTCATACGGTTTAGATCTGAGAAGCATTAAGTTAACTGTTGTAAAAGTGTTTGTAAGTAGTGAAGGAACTTATAATAACTGTCTATTTGTTGAAGTGTTTAATTGGTTTTTGGATTTTAGTAATTCCTGCAAACAATTGGTGATTTCTAAATTTTTGTTAGTGGGGGTTCCGTGACCAACGCGAAAGTACATCAAGGGTTTCGCGATGACAAAAAGATTGAAAAGCACTGCTCTACATTCAACACGAGTTCTAATATCTATGAAAAAAAACACAGAGTAGTTCAGAACAATAAGCTCAAGCGAAGTAGGTAAAATAATAGCAATTAATAAAGGTTTTTGTTTTCTCAAAAATGATGAAGTGTAGGAGAAGGCAGGCTACAGACCCACAAAAGTAAAAAAAATTGTCAACAGTCGTTTTCTCATTTTTTGTTAGTGGAAGCGGAAGCGATAGGTGTGGAAGCGGAAGCTGTTAAAAAATAACCGCTTCCACATCACTGATTTCTACTCCCTTCCATCATAATTTATGACACCGGAGATGGATTCTGAAAATGCTGCTCCACAACAAAAAAACTTCCTTCAAAAAATGTCTTCAATCTAAATTTACATGGTGGTCTTTTAAAGAATAAAAATTCATCAACCTAATTGAGGTAGCCTAAGCCTTTACAAGAGCTTTACATAGTGTCTCTTAGGGCGGGCCTTTTTTTCCAGTGATTCCATTGCCTGGACAATACACGCAAACCTTTTTAACAAAGTTGATAACGTAAATTAAGCAACAAGTTGGCCGAAAAGTTTGCATTTTCAAAAATTCCTTTCCGTATCCTATGTGGTGCAAACACCCCCAACTGAGAAAATCACGGTTTCAGAGAAATACACGAAAAAATTGCTAAAAAATAAAATTATAATTTCTACTTTTACTACTTAAGTAGCTTTGCTGTAGATACTTTTTTGCTTTTACTCGAGTAAAAAATAGCCTACCTATCGTTACTTTTTACTTTTACTTGAATACGTTTTTGAGTAGGTTTCAATACTTTTACTCAAGTAGATTTTTTAGCTATTTTGACCACCTTTGATGGTGCCTGAGAGAGAACGAGATGGCAATTTTGAGGAGAACTGAAAAAGCAGTAATAAGAACAATGTGTGAAGGTAAGTTGATTGAGAAAAGAAGTAGCCAAGAACTTATAAATTCGTGGGGTTTGGAAGATACTTTGGACAGACTGGCCATGGCGCTTAAAGTGCGATAGTACGGGCATGTCTTGAGAATGGGTAATAATAATAGGTAGAGAAGAGCGTTAATTATTTAAGGGGTGGGAAGAAGAAGGCGTGGGCAACCAAAAATGACGTGGAGAAGTCAAGTAGAAGGACATATTGATCAGAGTGGACTGAAAAAAGAAAGATGCCACTGACAGGAGGGAGTATGGTTATGGCGTATATGAAATTTCTACAAACATGAGGTGAATCCTGTCACCTCCATTAATGGAGACAAAATCGTATTTGCAAAATCGGATCTCTCTCTTCCTGTGGCTGAGATGAAAGAAAAATTGGATCTGGGGTTACTGACGGCTAAGAGGAAACATTAATACCTTGAAAAACAGACAGTACCGAGCTTTAGGTACGCATTGATGAAAACACTGCAACTACGGATTTGTTTGAGTTGGTTTGAACACGTTTGAACACTCACTATATGACAATGAGATGATGAGTTTACTCACCAATGGTGAATCATGAGAAGCAACTCCGGCATGGTTGCGGCTGCTATTCAACTTGGTTGAACAGGATCATGACTTTTTAGTTGGTTTCAACAGCACTTAGAGCAATTTAATCCAAATTAAATAAGATATCATCATTTATTATTCTAACACCTGTAATCTAACATACTTTATTATCATTCTGCCTTGTCTGCCACGCCATGCCTTAATAACTTGCATTGGGTATTTTCCATATTGAATATTGCATCTAATTTGGATGTAGAAGAGAAGTAGTTGTAGTGGTGTGCCACTACACCTGCTCAAAAAGTTGTGACAAGGGCTAGACTACCTTTGACATTTTGTAATGTTACTGTTATTGCGTCAGAAAGGGTTGATGATGGCGTAACTAGGTAGGATGAGTGAAAAGCGACGTTTCACCTAAAACTTTCAATTGTAGGCTGACGATAGGGTCAAATCTTCGATGGTTTAATTCTTACTAATCGCATTAAAATTTTTAGAAGGGTAGGCACAAAGTATTTAAGTGAAAGCTTTTTTATAAGGTTACTCAGAATTGTTCACAAAATAGTAGTTTTGAAAAAACAATGCAATGATTATTTTTAAAGATCCAAACCCAAATTAAGCAAACATTATTGTCAAGGATAAAGAGTATGGACATGCCCCCTTGGAAAATACGCTAGTGCAGGTAAGAGAAATATTTTAGCTTTTTGGCTTTCTACAATTAGAGCAATACTACAGCTGATATTTTAATGTGACGTGATAAGGAAATCGAGGACTACTTTACTGACTTTAAAAGCGATTTTGGCAAAAGAAAGATCTAAAACTTGGTGATTGATTTTTGGAGTCATCTTCGGTAGGCTTTAAGCCTGGTTCACAAAGAAAGCATTAGCCGAAAAGCTAAAAGCGCGACCTTTTTTTGAGCTACGCATTCCAAAAGCAAAAAGAAAAACCTGTTGCGCTTTGAGCAATGGTGTTCACCACAGACAAATTAGTGGAATAAAAGTCTTGTCATGGTTGAGTAATCACGCAGTTTTTCTTTTGACGTATCTTTGTCATTACTGCACAAAACAGGTAAAAATTTTCCACAACACTCCAATTTTACTTTTTGAAAATTTTTAATGATTTTTCCTGATACATTTTAATTTTTTTACAACATTAAAAAATCTTATATCGAAGCTTCATAGGATCAAGTAACGGTTCAATTTACTTGCGCTCCTCACTATAAATTTGCACTAAAATCAATGGAAAAATGCTGAAAACCGGAGTTGAGAGGGTTTTGCAGTTTTTGAACAAGATTTTGACGCAAAAGTGGTCTGAGGAAAGACACCTTTATCGAGTTTTTTCATGAGCAAGTAATTAAGTTTTCAATACTCTAGTTAAAAGTCTGGTATGAGTTCTTGGCCTGGCTCAAGTTTAAAAGCATAGACAACTTTAAAGCATTGCACTAAAACCCATGGCTTGAAAGCACCAGCGAACAGAAAGTTCAACTGGGCCCAATTTCAGAGTTATAATTCTTTTAAAAAGATGAATGCTGTGATAAAAAAGAAGATGTAGTTTTCTTGAAGGGCGGCTGATGGATTTGCTGATGGTTTCAGGCCATGGGTTTGAGTTTGATGGCTTAAAGTTGTCTATGCTTTTTATGCTTAATCCAGGCTAAGAACTCATACCAGGCTTTTAACTGGCATATTAAAAGCTTAGTTACTTGCTTATGAAAAAACTCGATAAAACTATCTTTCCTCACACTACTTTGGCATCAAAATCTTGTCCGAGATTACAACAAACCCCTCTTAACTCCGGTTTTCAGTATTTTTTCCCATTGATTTCAGTGCAAATTTATAGCTAGGAGCCCAAGTGAATTGAACCGTGACTTGTTTGTGAAATTTATACGGAGGAGTTTATTGACCAAGTTTTCTATGTGTTCACAAAGAACGTAGAGCGCTATTGTTGCGAGAGAAGGAGTTACCCAGAAAATCCATCCAGTATTAGGATTAGTTGAACTATAAGAACCAGGTCTGGCTGCTGTCTAAACTCTTTGGAATTTCGCTGAAAACACTGGTCAACACAAAATTTCTTTTTGGGATGAAAGTAGCCGCCCTTTATTTATTTTCGGGCGCTGAATCCGAAAATGAGCCTCAAAATTGTTGGTTTGCTCTAGTTTTCAAGATGTGGGCACCAGCAACATTTGCTAAGGGAGCAGGTGACCCCCTGGAATTCTAAGTCAAATACCTGTTTGTCTCTTTCAATCACAAATTTACCCCTTTTAGATAACAGGGCTCGAAGACCTTTTTAAAACAACCACCATGTTACCTTTTTACTAACTACATGTTTCTAAGGCCTGTAGTGACTGTTACACTTGATCTCCCTTTACAGATCATTTAATATCCCTTTTGAAAATACTGCAGGCGCCCATATTTAAAAATATTTGAGAGAAGTGAGGTCACATGTTTATTATGATGACAGCTAGGCTTATAAAAGATGGAAATACAATGTGCATTCCTCCTATACTGATAAGAAGTTTTTCAGCAACAGAGATGAAATAAAGTTATCAGGGAGGGCATATCTGAAGACAGTACGAGTGATGTGAAAAGATTTCGCTGATTTATATCAACTACAGAGCTTGAAAAGGAGTGCAGCTTAGTTATTTTTCGTGATAAACAGTGAAATATAACAGGTAACCCTAGCCAGCAAAAATTCACCTTATTTAGACTACGCAGAAAAGGCTTGTAGCAGATGCAAATAAACTGCAAAGTACAGGAACTGTCTAATATAGTCACATCCAAAACTTACACTGTGTTTTTTTGTTTAGAATTGAGCTCTTTTAACCACGAGTGCAATAACCTGCTAAAGTAGCTTTCAGTATATTTTAAAATGCCCCGTGTTTGTGTAAATTCTGTAGATAATTTTTGTTATATCTGTGGGGAGTTCACCGTGTCTTCGCAGAAGCGTGTCTTAACCACTAGAACAAGAAAGGCTCATCATCAGTACTTTGGTGGTAAAGTCGGAGATCAGGACAAGCCTTGGGCTCCTCACATATGCTGCAACTCCTGTGTGACCGCCCTTAATGAATGGTTGAAGAAGAAAAGAAAGGCAATGCCATTTGCAGTGCCAATAATTAGGAGAGAACCTACGGATCACGTAAATGATTCTTACTTCTGTCTCACGCCTCCCATGAAAAAAGGATTCAACAGGAAGAAGAAGTCTTTAATAGAGTATCCTGACATACCATCTGCAATTCGTCCTGTTCCTCACAGTGATCAGTTACCTATTCCTGCACCATGTGAAATAGATCTGTTGTGTTTAGATGATGCAGAAAGCAGTGAAGAGTCTAGCATTTCTTAACCGTGCACATCCAGGAATGAAGAATTTGGTTATTTTACATCTGAACCACGTTTGCTCAATAAAAGTGAACTGAATGATCTTGTTAGGGATTTAGATGTGCCGAAAGTTAAAGCTGAGCTACTGGCTTCCAGATAAAACAATTGAATTTGCTTCAAAGTGTTTTCAATGTTTGTAGTTTTCGAACACGTCAACAGTTTTTTAGCATGAAAGGGGAACTTGTATATTGCATTGATATTGATGGTATCATGCAAGAGCTCGGAAACTCTCACTAACCAGAAGAATGGAGACTGCTCATTGATTCGTCGAAACTAAGACTAAAAGCTGTGTTGCTACACAATGGAAATATGTTGCCATCAATTCCCGTCGGATATGCAGCTCATATGAAAGAAACATACGAGAATATGAAGCATTTTTTATAGTGCATAAATTGCGAACAGTACTGCTGGCAACTGTGTGGTGACTTGAAAGTAATTGCAATACTAATGGGATTGCAGGCTGGTTATACAAAGTATTGCTGTTTTTTGTGTGAATGGGACAGTCGTGCTAGGAATGAACATTACCTTAAAAAGGAGTGGCTAAAAAATACGCTTCTTACATTCGCACTTGGATTTTTTCCTTCAAACTGTGGTGACGTAAGTGACGAACATGGGGAGCGTTTCCACCAGGATATTGCAGTCATGAAAAAAGGGTACCAAGGAAGATGGAGCCCATCAACGTTAGCTGATTACTATTGGACTCTTGCTCTAGATCAACCGGACTTGTCTTACAGCAGGAAAGCTAAAAGAAAGCGATTGTGAACATGCACGTTTATGTAGTTGCATTAGCGTTAATGTATGCATTCGCAGAAAACTAAAATTAAAAATATTCAAAAAACGAGAGCTAATCGAAGGTTTTTATTGTCATTTTCGGATTCAGCGCCCAAAAATCTATAAGAAATGACTATTTTATAAAAGAAAGAAAATTTTTTTGAAATTTTGTTGACAATCGGTGACAGTTTTGCTAAACAAACTTTATCTTGTAGACCTTCACTTGTAAATTTTGCATAAAAATGCGAATGCTGTAAGTCAGGGGTGCAAAAACTTTTTTAGAATTTAGTAGCACGTAGATATTTTTGCTAGCGCAAACATATGTCATATCATTTTAACGCTATTATTTTCTAATAGTGTACTTCAAAATATAAATTTGCTACCACTGCGTCGTTGCACATCCCGTTTGCGCGCGTGAACTTTTTGGTAGCACGGCGAGAGTGCGCGACCGTATTTTTGCAGCCCTGTTATAAGTATGTTGTCAATCCATTAGCAACATTTTCTTCATTTTTGGAAACTTGTACGTGAAAATGCCTTTGAATCATAATTGCTTTAACACAACGACACAAAAAACTTTGTGGCATTTTTACGGCATTACTTCAATCGTTCAAAGGCTGGTTTCCATTGGGCGTAGATTGTAGGCGTAACGTGAAAAATTCTATCTTTCTCGATTTAGTTTTATGCGTGGAGCGAGCGCGCTCCGCGCATAAAACTAAATCGAGAAACAAAAATTTTTCACGCTACCCTGCAATCTACGCCTAATGGAAACCAGCCTTAAAGTGGTGTGAAAACATTGAGCTTCAATCTGTTAATAATGCATATCACCGTTTTTAACAGCTTCACTCATGGCCATACCAAAGACTCAGCAGGCCAGGTTTATTCATTGCTACAAGCTGCTCTCACCATAAAACGCACTGTAAGTCAAATTTTTACAGCATATCAGCTCACAGTAGTGGTTTAGTTTTGGTTTACGGTCGTGTTCAACGTGGTGTCATTTTATGGGGAACAGTAACTAAGACTCGTCACAAAGAAGTAGTATCAAAACTAAACAACAACGTTTGGATTATAATCTGTTGTAGGAAATTTGATCACATCAGCGTATGGTATAAACAGCTTCAATTTTTGAAATTGCAAGACATGTGACTTTCGTAAACGTTTATATGCAGTTTTTACTTATGTTTTAATAAATCCAAGTATTTCCCATTTATTGTGGTTCTAGTGGTCAAAAATTACAGCTTCGCTTGGCTTTTACTTGACCTTCCCCGCAAATTATTTGGCTTGCTGGGTGCTTTATGGTTATGATTGTGTAATTGGGATTGTAACGTTCACCCTTAGGCCTATGAACATAGCGCTCAGGAATCACAAACTGCTAGATGCACGATTCGTCTCTGTACAGCACTATGGATCAGTCTTCAGTCGTTCAATGACGATGAACGTTGGCAAATATTTATTGCTTGTCCTTTATAGCCTTTGTCAGCAAAGGTTTTTTTGCAGGCTTGGGTGATGTTAGGCCAAAATCATACTGCAAGCGTCGGATACTGTCATAGCGCTGAGATAGCCACCCTTTGCCACTAGTGCAATCTGACTTTCCTTATTAAGCTGCATGGAGACCGGCAAACAATCCTTTTCAATCAGTTGTTATCCTTTGGGCTAGTTTTCTTGGGGCGTCCGAATCTTTTCTTGTGAATGAAATTGCCGTTCACTTCAAAATTTGCCATTGCTGTGCGCACCGCTTTGCGGCAAACTGCACTAGTCGCTGATCTGCCTTTGCGAATATCCTTTATCGTGTCACGTAACAATTTTTGACTATATACCTGCCTAGAATATGTCTGCCTTTGCCGCGAATATACTTCATCGCGTAACGTAACAATTTCTGACCGCTGAGCAATGGTCGAGGGTGTTTTTTTTACCCATGATATTTCTTCAAATCTATCCTTTTACTTCAAATATCCGTTCTCTAAATCACATTACTGCAAGGGAACTGACTAATTAGCTTTCGTTTTTGGCGCGCAGAAAACTGTCACGCAACACTACACAAAAAGAAAATCAAAGAAGATTAAGGGGCACAAAAAAAGTGAATAAAGCCTGCATTTGAAAATAAGGGTAAAATATGCATTTTTCTCTTGGGGTGGCTCTAAAAGACTGTAGGTACCTAAATAGTTACTTTTGCTTACTGCTTTGAGCGTCATAGGTGAGGTCTACTAACAGTCTATATTTGAAGCATACTTGTGTATAATTAAATTACCCAGCCCTAGATACTGATTTCCATAAAGCTTTAGCTCATTGTCAGCACATCAGCAATATGCAGTGGCAATTACAGCAGGCCTATGCTCTATCCGGAACATATTGGCTAGGCCTAATAATAAATGTCTAATTTAATGTTCGAAACTACAACTTGAATAAACTAGGCTACAGTATTATATTCATTTCTAAATTTGTTAATTTTTCATCAAAAGGTGGCTTTTAATGCGAGCCACTTGCAAAAAATAAACGTTATCTAACCTGTTCAACAAAGTTCATTTGAACCAGTGAACAACTAAAAGCAAAGTCGCAAAGCTATATATGCCAACTGCTTGAAAAAGCATTTCTGAGTAAGCAGCTTGCTTTCATAGGTATACAGAAACTGCGTAACTAGGTTGTTGAATTTTACATCAAAACAGCTAGAGATTCTAAAACTAAAAAATTAGCAAGCTGACTTTCTGCAACGGTTTTCAGACAAAACATTTTTTTTGATCTAGCTCCACACATAATCATATCGTTATTAGCCAGCACATCTTATGTTTTTGTGCATTCAACCAACATATCAGGGCGATGCTATCACCAAAGTTACGAAGCGGAATAGCAAAAACTTCACTTTTTGCAAAAACACGAAGCACCAAAGTGTTACCGCTAAACTCTTCTGCGAACATTAACTACAATCTATGACAAGTTGTTATGCTTCGTATTTTGTTACGCTTTACTCCAGACATTCCAAATTTTCCGCTACTGCTCTCTGTGCGAACCAGGTTTTGTCTTGCCAAAAAAAAGCTGCGGTTGACAGCGCTTTCACGTCACAAGCTATCGTTTAATCCAGTGCTTCGAACTTGGACTCGGACTCGAACTTGAACTCAAAAAAATAAAAGTTTCTGGACTCGAACTCGCACTCAAAAAAACATATAATAAGTTCGAGTTCATCAATTGAGTAATTTTAAAAGGAGAACAGTAGACAATATTTTGCAGTGACGTAGATCTTAAACCCGGTCTTGGTCTTAAAGGGATCTTGAGACCGTTTTTTCGAGATCTTGGCCTTGACTAGGATGGTCTTGGTTTTGATCTTAACCAGGACTGTGAACTCGAATTCGACAAACTCGGTGTGCTTTGACCAGCTCGAACGTAAAGTCGAAAAAGTGAAAAAAAGAACTCAAACTCAAACTCGGACCTCCAATTTTTGGTGCACTCAAACAAAAATTCATCGAGTTTGCAGGCCTGGTTTGATTACACCTATAGGCTTTCTGGTACAGAGTCGATGTGGTTTTGCAATCAAATGCGGTCAACTACTAGCAGGAGCGATTACAATGGGCCGTGCGATCAATAACTTTTGTTCGAACGGTTTACTTTTCTTTTGTTTGTGTAAGTGAGGCGAGCATTTACGCCTTTGATGGTCAACTATAGCTTTATTGTTATGTCAGAATAGAGAAAGCTTGCCTGTAGCTCGAGGAAAATGGCAAATGCCGATTGACTTCGGCGCTAGTGTAGAGTTCGTAACAGTCTACACGCAATTTAGCTGCCAGAGGTGGAAAGTTTTTCTTAACAAGCTGTCATGGATTTTGAAAAAAGACGTCAGCTTTTTCGAGGCAAATCAGCCAGTTTCAAACAACTGGAGCAATCCAACATTGTGCGGATTTTCATTAGTTCTACATTTTCGGGTAACAACTTTGCTACATTTTTAATTAGTTTGTTACATACTTCCAGTTGTGAGCAAGTTACTTTTTTATAGTTATTTAAAAAATTTTAATGTTAACTTTTTAACTTTTAAAGTTACTTTAAAAACTTTTTATTTTTTAAAAGTAACTCAGTTACTTTTTGAAGTAGCAGTACCTGAGTTACAGTTACCTAGCTACATTTCAGCTATAAATTAAAAAAATTAGTTACAGTTACTTTCAACGGCCAAAATTAACCTATTGACGTAGTTTTCATGCAAGGCGATACAGCCAAACAGGCAATTGAAAATGTTGATTAATTTTCTTAGAAGCGAAAGCTTGAATTCCTAGGGCAATACCGTTCCCCTTCAGTGTTCAAAAGCTATCTGCACCCTTGCTGGAAGAAAATGGAGACAAGCGCATGGAAAATACTTTTAATGGGTACCCTTCTGCAATAGCCTTCAACTTTGTTGGCAATGTTTTGAAGATTTTCGAAGAGACGCATCAATCTTCCCGAGCTCTACAGTTTCTGCTAGAGTACTACGGTTAATGCTAATTGCAAAAACGCGTGATTCTGAAAATTGACCTCATAGAATAGTCCGCAGAATGATGACAAATGGAATTCGAACCCATGCCTTCACCAACCAGTGACGTACACTGATTTTGAGTTCGCGGCAGCTCTTCACCGTAAGACAGGCATAGACCCATCACACTATCGTAGCACAACTACACTATCCTAGAATAGCACTGAACTTTTGATGTAAGCACATTAGGTGATAGCATACGTATCTAGCAAGCCAATGTGCTCTACTGCCTTCGAATCATTTTCACATCTGCTCGCCACCACTACGGAAACAAAGGCATCATGTCGATTTCCCATAATTTGGGGGAGCGATACGCCCCACCCCCTACCGGTCATTATAGATTTACTTTAAAACGACTATAGATTCACTTTCATGCTTCCTGAGTTTGAAAATAATTTCAAGTTAATCGGTCAAGGTTAAAAGGGTCCAAAATTGCCAATTTGTCGAAGGGGCCCGATGATGTAAATTTTTTTGACGCATTACGTGAATTATTTTTCATTATTTAATAACAAGTTAATGAAATATTT
Source organism: Trididemnum clinides (assembly GCA_963675345.1). NCBI lineage: Eukaryota > Metazoa > Chordata > Ascidiacea > Aplousobranchia > Didemnidae > Trididemnum > Trididemnum clinides. The sequence continues at coordinate 11,284,615 of OY776285.1, read as the reverse complement.
GTTCTTTATGCTGTGAAAGCAGAAAACAGAAAGTAGCTGTAACTTGTGACTTTCACAGTATCCAATTGATAACTAGTCGCAAATTTGGTTACGTCAGCAAAAAAACAATGGTATTACAGGCACTAAAAAAGTAACTGGTTACAGCCCACCACTGCATAGATCATGCCGACAACAATTTTATATTTTTGCGAGAACATTTCGCCTATACTCCAAGTGAGGTAAGAAAATCATCCATCAAACTGCTTCTGTGGTTACGCCAATACTTTCTGAAGTTTATACGGTTATGTTCAGAGAAGAAAAGGGCAAGTGCCCATTTTCCTCAGCAATGGACATGAACTTTATATTTTACAAAGATCTGCACAGTTTTGTCTGAAACGCTGACATTTTTTCTTTCTTTGAGTTGCTTTGTTCAGAGATGGTTTAACTTCAGGTAATGATTTTAGACATGGCAGTTGAACGTAACCTGTTGCTGGAGAAAGCATATCCTTTTCTGCGAAAATATTGCCAGGAAATGGGATTAGATTTTCAAGTAAATAAATGTTTTGAAAACAAGTTTTGTTCCTTGCAATGATTTAATCCAGGCTTGTTTGAAAGCAAACGACAAATTCGCCTGGCTACACTCAAAGTAACCTATTGCTTCGAGCGCTCTAATCACAAACTTTGGAGTGCAAGTTGGACGCTTGGTCCATTGCGCCACGTTGTCTACAAAGATTTTTGCTTTTGACAATTTTCTTAAGATTAAAGGCTGATTTCCATTTGGCGTAACTTGCAGGCGTAGCTTGCATATTCTTTGTTTGTCTATTTGAAGTTATTTTACGGGCAAAAACGCCCCGCACATAAAATTAAATAGAAAAAAATTTTTGCACTACGCCTGCAATTTACGCTTAATGGAAACCAGCCCTAATGCGATCGCCAAGTTCCATGTCTAATAAATATTTTGAAATGGCAAGAAGAGCTTATTTTTAAGATGGGAGAGCTTATTTTTAGGATCTTTCATTGTAGAAATAATTTCTATAAAGCTTGTTTAGTCCTTTTTTGAGTTGAAGATCCTTTCTGGAGACTTTGGGAAAACTTTGGGAAAGCTCCTGTAAAAAAGGACAAGTGTGTGTGTGTAGGAAGAGGACGGTTGAACTAAACGGGAAAAGAAAAGCTTAAACTCTTCCTCCCCTCTCCTTACGCTAGTGTTTAAGGGTTCATTACGCATGGGGCCTACACTCAAAAAGTTAATTTAAAGTATTTATTTTAGATCATGGATATGAGATGGGGCATTCAAGACACAGCTAGTATCGATCATTCCACATGCGAGTTATGTCTAAAGGAAATTAAAGCTTGCAAAAGACTTTCAATTGGACCGTATTTTGTCGTAAGTAGGCAAACTTTGTGCCAGTTTCAGGGATCAATTTTGTGCCCGTAATAATCGTGTGTTCAAATCTCAAAACAATGGCGTTGTATCTTTTGGAAGGACGATTTAAGGGAATATCCTCTTTTTTAAGAAAAATCACTCAGAAATTTCTCTTTAAGGGAGTTTTTTCTGTATCTAAGGGAGAGTCGGTTTGAGTTGCACTTCTTGCTGCAGAAATAAGCAGTGCTATCAATGATGGTATCTAGTTCAAAGTTTGAACCCCTGTTGTTTATATTACCAACAAAAGGTATTGCAGTGCCTGAGGAATCAAAATGTATTACTGGTAGTGGACTAGTATGGTGGCATGGTTTTTGGAAGGTCACTGTAGCTAAGCGGAAAATTCGAGACGCCAAACAAGATGTTAGCAATTACGCTGCGCGCTTACTTGTGGTTTGTCCGTATTATGTGCGTTTACACGTCATGTAACAACAAATCTTTTTCTATTGTAGGCTTTTGTCGGCAACCGTTACGGCTACAGACCTATTCCTTCAAGCATCGATTCAGCAACATATAAAATATTCTGTCAACTAACACAGAGCCATAAAATGGACGACGCTGGACTTTTAAAAAATTGGTGAGTTTCTAACATTGCTAAGTAACGAACTATGATTATAAAATAATAACAATTGGAAACGGAGAGTTATTGAAGCTTGCAAGGTGACGTTGTGACCATTTAATCGACTAACAATTGTTCGCATTGCAGTCAGTGCAATATTGCCACTGAGGGCATAGTCCGACCTGCGTGACATCCTGGACCTAAGCCCACGTAATGGACGCTAGGGTAGGTGCTTTAATTATTTTTCAACAAACAGAAAAGATTTGGCATTTGTCCTCACCTGTATTTAAGAGAAAGGGATAAGGTTTGCATCCAGTTGACATTTACCTTTTTTGAATTTACTTTTTTGTCCCACTACCCAAAAAATAAATAAACAATTTCCCAAAACCTAACTTACCCATTAGTCGGCTAGGTTGGTCATTGAATCGTTTTTGTTAAATTCCATTGATGCATAACGTAGTTGCTATGAGAAAAAGAGGCTCTTTTGGAAGCATGATATACAAAATAATCAATTAAGGAACAAGACCGTATGTCAAAAGCATTCAAAAATTTACTACTTTACTAGGTACAAACTCGACAACAATGCAGTTCCGCCATGTTATATTCTTCAACCAATTACAAGCAGGTATCCTCACTTTAATGATGAAAAGCCAGAAAATCTACATGAAAGAAAATCAGATCGGCAACACTGGAAAATAGTCTCAGATCAATTGGCTGCGCTGTTGCATCACTGCGCAAAAGCAGCGTTAATAGAAGGAATTTTTAACGAAGAAAATGCAATGCAGTTTTTCAAATCTGGTAAGATTACTGACCCTAGGCCTAATGAGGAGGGTTGAATTACTTGAGATAGAAAAAGCTTATATTTTTTAGAATTTTTTCTTCCCCTGAATTAAATTATTCGGAGTTAGATTAGATGTCAGGCGTAAGAGGAAAATAATCGCCTTTTTTAAAAATTTTTATCGAAATTATAATATTTGCTATAAAAGTACACAGATATAATAATTCAATAAACAAAGGAAACACTAAAATCGCATTGTTTGCGGTAAAACAAGCTTCATTTTTATCTCAAAAACTTTTTTTCACTTTAGTTTGTGGATAGTGAAGCATACAGGTTGACGAAAGTTCTGAATAACTACTTTCAAGAAGTCTATTCAAAGATTAGGGGGCGAATCCCTCCCCTTAGTCAAGATACTTAACCTTAATAAGGGTAAACACACACAACAACTTTTGCATCACAAATTCTGCTATGGTTTTTGCTAGCCGTTATGTTTAATTAATTCTCCTTACAAACATTCTGCTTCTGTCCTTGTTTGCTAGCTTTCAACCATTGCTTGAACGCAAAAACATCAAAACTTTATAACATAGACGCAACACTTTTCTTTGTATGGAGGATTTGACGGTATTTTTGTCTCACAGGATGGTAAAAACCTTTTTTTAGTGATGCAAGAGGCTAGCGATGCACTTAGCAAACTGCAGACAGTGACACTGTTTCTGCCTATCAGGTTTCTTCAGTGCAGTTGGTGACCGACAAGAAGGCTTTTAATAATGCATAGCTTAGATCGCCACACCTGTGGGACCTATACTAGGTCCACTGTGGCGGTCAAGCTATGCTTTGTTAAAAGCCTCTAGCTTCTTGTCGGTCACCAACTCCACTAAAGAGATCTGATAGGTCGAAACAGTGTCACTGTCTGCAGTTTGCTAAGTGCATCGCTAGCCTTTTGCATTACTATAAGAGCTTGTGACCACTAGGTTGTTACAGCACTATTGTTCTAGCAGTTGTTAGACTTAGTAAATCTGCGACAACCGCCACTCGTTCACGAGTAATACGGCTTCGCACAGTACTGACAAACCACCCACCACAGTGGACCTAGTATAGGTCCCACAAATCTGGCGGTCTAAGCTATGCGTTATTAAAAGCCTCTAGCTTTTTGTCGGTCACCAACTGCACCGAAGAGACCTATTTTTTCTTTTACGCTTATAATCAACAAATAAAACAAAACGGCAAATATAACCTCGCAATATTAATTGATGGTAGTGAACAAATTTAATGTCCATTGATGTAAAGCTGTGCGATACGAACATTGACGTAAACATGACAAAGCACACTGACAGTAAAATTACCTCCTTAATTTCCTTGACTGACCAGCTTGTAGGGTGTCGTTTTGGCACAACTGGTCGCCGTACGCCTTCCATCCGCTCTCAATTTTGCTTTTTGCTTTATTTGATTTCGAATCAGGAATTCATGATTCTTGGAGATCTTCCGAGTAGTCTTTTTTACGGGGGTAGGTATCACTCGATAATTGCGTCTTTCCATGTTTGGTGGATGGAGCGGGAAACGTGTCTACTCTCGGCTCGTGAGAATAAACATCAACTCTTCCATGAAAATGATCTCGAACTGGTGTTAGTTTTTTGAAGAAATTTTCGCCTCGCTGTTTTTGCCTAAGATCGTTCGTTCGTTCGTTCGTTCGTAAGACAATCTCATCAGAAGTTGCAGTTCATCAGATATCGTTGCCTAAAATAATTGATCTGAAGCAAAATAGAAAGCAGCGTAGAAGGGAGAAACAAGTAGCTAAAAGTTATTGCATAGTTTGAGTAACTATTGGAGGATGCTAATCATGCATTTAATTCGGGTCCGCCAAAATGCTTCGTGAAAATCTGATGAAACTGCTTTTGGCTGTTATGCAAAAATTTGACATAATAAAAATGCGATTTTTCATAATAATATAATGCATTATTACTAACCTAAATGCATAACATAAAAACCGCGTAATCATTGCTACATGCGTAATGATTTTGCACTTATTAAAATGCGATTATAACCAACTAATAAAAGGCCTACTTAACCTGCTCGTCCTCAAAATTCACATTAACTGAAACTATTGTCAAGCAACATTCCATTACTGCAGTAGCCAAAAGAAAATCTGGATCATTAAATTACAAGAATTAAGTGCATACGATTAAATATATTTCAGATCATTGGCGCGAAATACAAAAATTGCGTTCGTCAACTGGTCAAGAAGTAAAGGGAGGAAATGCTGTCATTCAAAAAAGTTGAAGGCTTTCTCGATTTAGGAAGTATCAACAGCATTTTAAAATAAACCTCTTAAAAAAAAGTATGGAACTTTCATCCTATTGCATTTTCTAATTTTCATTCATTTCGGGTGGGCTTCACATAAAAATGTCAATGATTAAGCCTTTTGCCCTTAATGATAACCATATACAGACTCTTTTTATATTTAATAGTCCTGCTCTTCAGAAAAATTTCCGAAGTTTTTTCACGTTTTTTCTTCAGTTACTGAATTGGAAATCGATGAAGGATTTGCAGGAGATTCAAACGAAGCTTATTTTTATTTTCGCGAAATCACAGATCTCAAGCAGCACATAGCTGAGCCTGCAGCTAATAAATTTGTAGACTTGGATGAAGGCGGGCTCATTGACACTGAAGCACAGGTAGGGGTTATTTGTTGTTGAGACGCTACCAGTGGCTGCGTTCTCAGGTCGTAGGTTTTTGCACTCTTTTTTTTATGATGACTGGGTGAGTACAGTTTTATATTTCACCCTCCACATTTATCCTGTTGCTTAGGGCCATGCAAGAAGTTTGTGAATATAGTCCTTGGTGTGACTTAACAAGGGAATCGAGCCTAGATTTATTGACTAAGAAGCGACATGCGAACCGCAACACCACCGCTTCACTTAGTTTAGCTATATATTGTGCTGTTGAATTTATGAATCGTAATAAGTTTCCAGTTGTAAACAAAGCATTAACAGTCCAGCATAATAGAAGTCGCATGGTTTTGTTTATGTTTACCTCTGACGTAAATTATAAACAAATTACGTCATAAAATAAAATAAACAAAGCAACTACATTTGTCATACGCCCATTTATTAACCCCTTAAATCTGGTTTCGAAGAATTCTTTTTCAAGATGCATTGAATGCCATAAGCGAAGATGCATTGGATGGCAAAATGCAAGATGCATTGAATGCTAATATGCAAGATGCATTGAATACTAATATTTAACATACACCGCATTGGAGGTCAATATGCAAAGTGCATTGAGGACTGATGTTCAAAGGACATTAAGTTTCAATATTTCAGGTGCATTGGGCTTTTGTATCCAAACTACATTCGGTGCCAATATCCAACATGTTTTAGGTGCAAAAATCCAAGATGCATTAGGAGTCAATATTCAATTTAATATTGGCATTAGGGGCCAATATTAAAAGTGCATTGGTACCAATATTTAAGATGCATTGGGCACCAATATTCAATGTGCATTGGGTACCAATATCCAATGTGCATTGGTTGCCAATATTCAATTTGCATACGTTACCAATAGTCAATGTGCATTGGTTGCCAATATTCAATGCGCATTGGGTACCAATATTCAATGTGCATTGGGTACCAATATTCAATGCCCATTGGGTGCCAATATTCAATGTGCATTGGGTACCAATATTCAGTGTGCATTGGGTACCAATATTCAATGTGCATTGGGTACCAATATTCAATGTGCATTGGGTACTAATATCCAATGTGCATTGGGTGCCAATATCCAGTGTGCATTGGGTACCATTATTGAATGCCCATTGGGTATCAATATTCAATGTGCATTGGTTGCCAATATTCAAGGTGCATTGGGTACCAATATCCAAGATGCATTGGGTACCAATATTCAATGTGCATTGGGTGCCAATATTCAATGTGCATTGGGTTTCAATATTCAATGCCCATGGGGTTTCAATATTCAATGTACATTGGGTACCAATATTCAATGCGCATTGGGTACCAATATTCAATGTGTATTGGGTACCAATATTCAATGTGCATTGGGTACCAATATCCAATGTGCATTGGGTACCAATATTCAATGCGCATTGGGTATCAATATTACATGTGCATTGGGTACCAATATTCAATGTGCATTGGGTACCAATATCCAATGCGCATTGGTTGCCAATATTCAAGGTGCATTGGGTACCAATATCCAATGTGCATTGGGTACCAATATCCAATGTGCATTGGGTGCCAATATTCAATGTGCATTGGGTACCAATATTCAATACCCAATGGGTACCAATATTCAAGATGCATTGAATACCAATCTTCAAGATTCAATAGGTACCAATACCCAATATGCATTGGGTATCAATATTCAATGTGTATTGGGTACCAATATTCAATGTGCATTGGGTACCAATATCCAATGTGCATTGGGTACCAATATTCAATGCGCATTGGGTACCAATATCCAATGCGCATTGGTTGCCAATATTCAAGGTGCATTGGGTACCAATATCCAATGTGCATTGGGTACCAATATTCAATACCCATTGGGTACCAATATTCAAGATGCATTGAATACCAATCTTCAAGATTCAATAGGTACCAATACCCAATATGCATTGGGTACCAATAGTCAATGTGCGTTGTGTGCCAATATTCAATGCCCATTGGGTGCCAATATTCAATGTGCATTAGGTACCAATATTCAGTGTGCATTAGGTACCAATATTCAATGTGCATTGGGTACCAATATCCAATGTGCATTGGGTACCAATATCCAAGATGCATTGGGTGCCAAAATCCAAAGTGCTATTGGTGCGATATTCAAGATGTATTGCATTGGGTGGCAATATCAAAGATGCATTGGGTGCCAACATCAGGAAACGTCTTAAGCAATTACTTTGTAAATTTTTTGTCTAAGCAAAACAAAGTAATAACCTTGGCTGGTGAAAATGGGGCCGCAATGCAGTTGAAGCTCTACTGTTTGTTTCTCTGCGCCCCTCTCACACCTGGTAAAGGCTGAAATTTCAATGAGAGCATCAGGCCAACAAGCTCGGTATTATATTTTGAACTGTAACCTTAGTTGTACTTGATCCGTCACCTGAGTTTTGCGGTCTCGCTTATTCGGTAGAACCTTTGTGTCCGACTTCAACTTAAAAGTGCTGTTTGCAGTAAATAACCAAACAATGTACGTAAACTCGACCCTTGTTTTTCCGGACTAAATGATGCATAAATCGGTCCGGATAATGACAAAATTCGAATTACAGCTAATCGCAAACATACGCTGGGTACGATCGTAGGCCTATATTTGCAATTAGTTGTTTTATTGTTGCTCACATGTAGGCACCTCCACGTTTGGCTGAACGATGAAACCAAAGATTAGGTCCAAAATTTTTACCTCATGTATGACTTGGCTCCTCAAAAATACAAAACGTTTATACCTTTGTCAAGAATGTCACGCTTTAAAACATTAAGGAAAATGTCGCAGAGAATGATGACAAATCATTTATCTGGATGAAAAGACAGTGTTAAAGGGAATCTAGTCAGCTATCACCTGGAAATCAAGATTGCTTATTAGTGTAAATTCGACATGTAAAATCTGAATTATTTTATGAAATAAACTTCGCTGCAAAATATGGATTTGCCGTGGAAGACGACCGTTGATTTTACATGTTAATTACTTTGTAGCGGAACACAAAATATTGTAGCTACAGAAAACTTGCAAATACATCAGTATAAACCAGGGGTCCGCGCAAGAAGCTCAAAGTGTTGCCTGCGCAAGAAGTTTCCTCTCAGGAATTTTGCCTTGTTAGATATGGTAACTTCGTAACCCTTACTTACACCAATTGAACCCGAAAAAAATTTTTTTTCGGCCGTAAACACTTCAGATTAGTGAAATGTAGCCACAATCGAAAACTTTGGGCACCCTTGGTATAAACGGACCATAATTTTAATCTGAAACAAGTTGATGCGAATACGCATAGAGATATTGCAAAAAGTCAATAATCTTAATGATTGCAGAGCTTGTTGGAAAAGCTGAAAAACGAAATGGGAAAGATGGTGAGCGACTCTGACAATGCGAAATCCTATAAAGTAAAATGGGTGTCGGACCAAGGCAAGTCCTGTTCCAGTTTCTAAACAACTTGACACTGTTTTACTCTACTAGCGTACGCTTAAGTGTTGCTTTTTTTATGCAAGAGTATTTTCCAAAATATGTTAATAACAAAATATTGCCGAATGCACCGATAGTTGAAAGTGTTTTAAGTAAAAAGCTGAGCTTTGGTCAATTCGATGAGCCGTTTAACCAATTCCTGAGGTTATGTGTTTCCTTTTCGATTGAAATATGTCAGAGCTCTTCAACCAGGGTTCCATAAAATATTTATGGGGGTTCCGGGAGTACAGAGGGTTTCACAAAGGTTCTTCTTGTTTTGGTATCAGTTAGCAAAGCATATCGCTTTTTTCGAGAATATTTTGGCAAAAATTCACTCCATTGCAAACGCATGATGTCACCATCTTAATTGCGCATTTTGTTTGATTTTGAGCGCAGCAAATTCATTTTTATTATTGCGTGGCAAAAACACGCTGCAAAGCAAAAGATAAATTTTCTTGAAAAATTGAAAATAGCAGTGTTTAAATGATCCAAGAATGCAATTCGAGTCGCTCAATTACGTAACAAGTTTTATGATGCACATATTACGACTTAAATATGGTATAAAACAAAGGCAGGAATTTTGAAACTTTTTCTTGGTACAAAGCCTTCAAATTAATCTAGATGTGTAGCGTATCCTCGGAGAAGAATATAAGCATGAGAAGAATTCGATTTTATAAAGTTGATTACTTGAAAAAAGTCTTGAAGTTGAAAAAGACGAAAGCCTCGAATTATTACAAAATCAATGGTTTTCTGGGACAAAAGAGGCAAAATAATCGCTTTCGCGAAGTCTGATCTTCAAAACAATCTTTCAGTAGAGAAAGGGCAGAAGTGATAAATTTTTGCATAGGCTATTGTCGAAAATCTTTGATGTGCCTGTATGGCAAACCTGCTCGATTACCCCAATTTTTTTTCTCGCATACCCCAGTTTGAGAACTCCTAAACTAAGATTTTTATGAAAGAAGACCAGAGCCAAGGCAGTTCTTACGAGCTTTTGTAATTGGGGTTCCACGACTTCTGCAAAAGTACTGCAAAGGCTCCTCGACACTAAAAATATTGAAGAGCACTGAAATGGATACTCGCTTGTATTTCGTACGATAGGATAGGCAAAGATGGGAATTGTTTCCTAAATGTTTCGACCCGATGAGCATCAAAAAATACAACAGCAGATCTAATACCTTGTCCTTGCTTAGTTTGTTACTTAATAGACAGTTAGCGGTAACAATTTCGGTGATTTGATTTGTTTTGCACCTAATTTTAAAGTTTTTTCTATAGGCAAGTCAATTGTGAATCATTTTTTGTTTTGTGAATGCGAACAATATTTTTATTTAAATTCACTTCCCAAAATCAGACGCTTTTTTGCTATATTCATAGACTTATCGCTTTACTGTTTTTGTTTTACACTTTAGTGCCGCTTTGTACAGCACTATTAATTCTGTTTGCCTTTTTGTTTTGCAGCAATGTTTTTATGTAAAAGGAAATGCGGAATTAAAATGAATTTTACACATTCTTTTTAATATTTTTTATGCAGCAGTTACTAAAAAAGTATGAACAATTGTTGCCTTCAACGTATAGCGTTCGATTCTTGATAGGACTTACAGTAATTATACCCTTAATATTTAGGTATTAATTTGAAGTCGAAAAACCACATCGTTTATTTGGAAAAATTTCGTAAGGATTTTATTTCGGACCTGATGACGTCAATTCGGCGTTCTGTTGAAATGAAAGAGAAATCAAGCGTGAAAGCGAATGAACATGCAGAGAAATCGGACTGGTTAATTGAAGAGATTTTACACCAAGCTATTTTTGCTCAAAAAAAATGCAAATCTTTTTGTGGCAGGACACTACTTGTAGGTAAGTAGAGATAAATAAATTTCTTTTTCACGCTTCAACCGACGGGGCTGTGTGGTGGTAGTTCAGAGCGTTCCCTTTCCAGTTCGTAGACGTGAGTTCAATTCTCCTGTCAAGTAACGTCAGAGAATTAAAACTGCCTTCACAGCATTCCTGCCAGGGGCTCGGCACAAAAGTTATTGTGTGGAGAAAATACCGGACAGTTAGCTTATTATGTCTTGGGCCTGGGAATTCAACGGAATTGCTCCAACTTTAAGGGGCGAACAGGTGGAAGGGTCGAGCAGCCTACACGTCGCGGCGGCCTGGTTAAACTAAAACAAAAAAACAGAGCATGGTCTCATGTGAATGAGCAAAAGAGAATTACCTCGTATGAAAACGACAACTGTACATTAAACAACGAATCCAAAGATTAAGTTGAGCTAGAATGGCGCAATGCTGTCATCATTACATTTTAGACACGTTTTAGAAACTCCGTTCTATCGCCTAACTTTGCTTAGAATATACAACTTTTTATAAAACTCAATTTACATTTTTTACAAATCTCAGAACATTGCAAGGTTTTTCTATCTGGATTTCAGCTCAACCTTCCATATAAATTTATGCGCATGTGCTGAAAGATTCTGTGGTAAAGATTTTCAGGTAGAGATTTGGAAATCTATATTTGCAGTACCACCAGAAATGATCAATGGTAACTGTAAACGCACTATTTCTATTTACGTGTTTCACCTAATAAAGATCTACGTGTAGTTTGTAATTGTTGGTTACGTAAACAACATTGATTGATTGTGGCATTGTAGTATCGATTCAGTGTTAGTGATTTTAAATTGCAGACATTACTCAAAAGCTGTTTTTTTGTCAGATAAAGTGCTTGATAAACTTTCCGAAAAACACGGGTGTCCTATCATTATATATGGATCTTCTGGGAAGGGCAAGACAGCTTTGGTGGCGAAGATAGCGGAAATCTGGCAAGGCAAAGACTCAACCGCTGTTTTTTGTCGTTTTCTAGGCACTTCTCCTAACTCTTCCCACATACACAATGTCCTGCAGGTTAGCATTAGGTCGTAGCGTTGCAAGGGAGTGTCTGCTGACACTGGCTCGGAATCAACTTAGAGGCCCGGGCGGGGTCTGTTGTTGTGCCCCCTCTCATAAAGGACACACCAATCGTTTTCAAGAAGTTAATCTCCGAAAGAAAAGATTTTCAACTTGAAAAATGGCACAAGTTCTCCAACAAAATGCAGCCGTTGGTATTCAACCTCTAAAACTCAGATACCGGGCCAGGGCTGGACTTCAACGGCCCTGGCATTAGATCTACAACCGAGATGAGTAGAAGGAAAGAGCAGCGAACGCCTTTAATCTATTTAAAAAGATCGTTAGCTTAGCTCTCTTTAATAAGGCACTAACGAGCATTGTTACTTGTGAGATTTTGAGATCAATTCTGGCATAGTTCCTGCTGTGCTGTGCTCTGCGAAAGGTATTTTGTGAAATTTTTTTAGCCTGATCCCAACTTTCCTAAACGTGGCCGAGTGAATTGAATCAACAGCCGTGCGTTTAAACCTTACGATGGTTACGCCTCGTGCTTCTGAGAAAGGCACATTAAAACCAGTTGCCCTGCTTTGAGGCAGTAGTTGGCACAGAAACTCACTGCGCTGACAGTAGTAGCAACTCCGAAGTAGGTTCGAACATTTGATTGTTTAGATATAACGGTAAAGCTTTCCCAATAATTGTAAGATTGAAATGCACTATATCTTTCAAACTGACAAATATCGAAACATCTTTTGCGGAGATTTTGTTAAGACCTATGTCGTTTCCTTTTCGTAAATGCTTTTTTGCAACTAAAACAAGCATGAAGAAGGAATAAGTGGATATTCTGAAGTTCTTCAAGCAGAAAGATTGATGGAATGGTGTCTGAATTATGAATAATTTCTGATATTAACAAGTTTTCTGTTATTTTTAGACTCTAGTCTTGCAAATCACTGAAGCTTGTGATCTACCAATACCTGCCATTCATTTGCTGCAAAATTTTAACAACTTGGTACAGAACTTTTCAAAGTGCTTATGGGATGCCTCAAAAGAAATGGATAAACGCAATGAAACTTTAATTGTCATCTTGGATTCTCTCGACCAACTTTCAACGCTGGATGGAGCCTACAGGTTGGTTTTTCGAATTTGCATCTGCTAGTTTGTTACTATTTGCTATAGCTGAATTATGTTTTCGTGTCTTAGAAAGGGATCTTAAAATAATTTTCTTGCGTGCAGTTTACAGCAAACAATTATATTTGATACATCCTAAGAACTGTAACTTGAATTGATGGCGAAGTGTTAGGACTCCTAATCTGATAAAAGCAAAACTTGATCAGGGGGATTTGAAATATCCATACCAGACTGCAAAACAGCAATAATTATATGAACTTACTTGAGGGTTGCAGCGCATCAACTGCGATTCCATACTGATTCTAGTCGCTACTTTTACCTATTTACTCGCTCATTCAAGAATATAAATGCGATTTAGATTGAAGTGGCTGCCCAAAAATCTTCCTTCCAACGTCAAAATGCTGATATCAACTCTTCCAAATTCGGAGTTTGGAATTCTTAAAAAGTTGCGGAATTTCTTTCCTGAGAATTGTTTTATTGAGGTTGAAGATTTAGATGATTCAACAGGAGAGGAAATTTTACGAACTTTCTTCAGGAACGATAACCGGCAATTAACTTTGCTTCAACACGACCTAATTATGAACGGCTTTCAATCTTGTAGAAGCCCATTGTTTTTGAAAGTAGGACAGTTTTTACTTTTTACTGAATGGGGCTGGATTGAAACGGCATTAGTGACCCAGTGAAATTTAAAAAACTTCATTAAAACACTTAACTGCCTATGCAGCGTGTTTTATGCGTTGATTATATTCTTGTTAGTTTTTTGCCAATATAGCTAGTGCGTTTTTCTTCTAACCTAATATTGCTGCGACTCGACCTTATCTTTTGAAGAGAGGGAGGGGTGACAAAAAGCCACAGTGGCTCAGAACAGACTACGTTTTACTGCCTGGATTAAATGCCACAGGTGTGACGAAATCGAAAGATGCTGCGAAAAGGCAATCTGTACATGACAATCTAAAATCTACAAACGCTAACGTTGCCGACAAATTTGTTTAAGAGACTGACAAATGCAATAACGATACCACCAATTTATGTTTGCTGGGTTATTCTTTTCAGCTTGCTTTTGACGAGGCCCGTACTTGGCATTCCTACACTGATGTTTCCACTTTAAAGATTGGAAATACTGTACGCGAGGCAATCTCCTTGTTTCTTGATCGCTTGGAAAGAATTCATGGTTATCTCTTTGTCAGCAGAGCTCTTGCTTACATTGTTGCTGCGAAGTAAGCTATTGTTTACGTCATTTCATTTCGGGTTTAAAGCAATTTACAAGTTGATTTCTCAACCAGAAAGTATTTATAGCTTTTACTCGGACGGGATATAAGAACAAAACTTTGTAGCTTACTCCCTAGCAATTGTTTTGTGGTTTCGGTTTTGATCGGCGGCTACTTAAGTAGATTGGTATTGATGATCGTCTCAAAGACAGGCTAAGCCTTTTGGCAAACAGTGTGCCTCTGAATTGAAATCAGCTCTAGCTGTGAGAGAGCCCCTCAATACTTCTTCCAAATTGTGAAATGTTCTCCAAAAAATAGTTTTATCTGATGTAAAGAGTCTCTTTTTGGTTCACCCCCCCGCCCCTTAACCTAGCGGTGGATGAAACACAGACTTACTTTTATGCCTGGTTCAAAATACGTAATCACTCTTTTCGAATCGAATTTTCTTGTTTTTATTGACTGATGGAATTGTGGGGAAGCATTTTTTTCTGCACCGTTTGTAAAGTTGATAGTCTCCCAAAAGAGGGGTTTTTGATAGACTTTCAAACGAATACTACAAGTTTTGCTTAAATTGAAATTATCAAATTTTTATTGCAACTGAAAAATTTGGTGCCAATCTCAAAGAAAGTACTTCTACGTACAACCATGTAGATACTTTCAGTGATTGGAAAACGTCTCATATTTATACTTAAGAGCTCATGCTTCGTCTTTAGTCAGACGGAGTCAGAGTAGACTTCTCGTCCTCACCACCCGACTGCCACGTGGAGTTAAAAAATCTTTCCCGAGCGCGTCACCATTTCTTCACGCTACTCTTTTTCTGTTAAGCGCAAAGCAGAAGAGTTGTTAATATTTTTTGTAAGCCTTTGGTGTGACCCAGTCGAAGTTTAAGCCAGCAACTTACTGCATTCACCGCTATCATTTAACCACTATTGTATAGAGCTATTGAAAGATAAAAAGTACAATTTCTGCAGAAATGGCGTCACCGAGCACGAACTAGATGATTTGTTTTCACTGGACAACGAGATCTTGGACGATAGTTACCGTCACTGGTCACCACCATCCGAAAAAATTGTCCGTGTGCCATCCTTGCTGTGGTCTAGACTGCGATATAACCTTGGTGATGATCTGGTGGAGAGGCAGGCTCAGGGCTTTACTGTCTTGGGCCTCTATCATAGGTAAGTGCGTCGAGTTAAAATGGATGTATTGTTCGAATGCCAGCGAATTGTTAATTTGTCTGACTGATTGAGTGGAATGTGTCAGTGCATTTCGATTTAAGATCCAGATATTATTTGTGGTTACTTTTTGTGTTTACTTCACCAACATCAGCAGCACAATCATTGAAACAGAGAATGGTAGCTCATCTTGCTTTTACCAACTGAAATAATGACGATGTTTATCCCGCATGGGATGAGAGGCAATTGCTGGGCATTCACTAGTGGCTGTCCAAAATGTTGTTCTTAGAACTACTAGAAAACGTTAAACGATCCTTCAAAGCAGTTTAACGAATTGTTGATTCCCACCAGGTTTGGCATTATGACTTTAAATAGCCACTGTGATCGATAGAGGTCTTGCTGGGCAAATATTTTTCTCGCTGTGCTGAACTGTTGCTCAATGACACTAGATTTGATAGCTTTATCATAATACTACGGCTTTTAGGCAATTTATTGAAGTAATTCGGGAACGTTATCTTGGTGAGGAAGCACGAGCTAAAATTCATAAAGCTTTAGCTGAATATTTTCTTGGTATGTGGTCGGGAGGCGCGAAGAAGCCAGTTAAACTGAAAATATGGAAAAATAAAACGGTAAAAGCGGACAGACAAGTCTCCTCACAGGTTAGTATTTAAAGCCATAATGAAGGATTGCTTTCGACTTGGAGAAAAAGATGAATGGCCAATAACGGAAATGGCTCTTTGAAACATTTACCAAGATATCCAGACCCCAATTTTTCAGGTAGAACAATTTCATAAATTTAATCTTTTTGCATTTGGTGGAGCTGAGTCATCGCTTCGACTTTAAACAGGACCTAATTTGTTAGCATGTAGAGAACATGTAATAAAATCACGGTGATGATTATCTCACAGGTCATGCCGTACATTTACATTGCTCAGTTGCAGTGCTAAGCAATGAATCAATTTTTCAGGTTTGTGTTTGCGGGCTTAGCCATTATGCAGCTGCTGTCAGAGTTTTCTACTAAAGCTGCATATTTGGGAACTGTTTGCTGGAAAGGATTAAGAGATGGGGCGTACTGCTACTGGCCAGTACACGTTTCTTTACTGCAACTTTTTCTGCAATATTGAAAATTTGCTAAAGCAACTACATGGTATTAGATTTATCAGGATGTTTTTTTGATGTCAGAATTGAACTGCAGCTAAATTTTTTTCAGCCTTTTAAGTTTAGCGAGAAAGTTTACAACACTCGTAAACTGAGTGAACTTTCTTATCATCTCGTTCAAGCTGGTATGTGGCAGGAGCTCTACGACTCTGTTTTATGTTCCGCTAAATGGCTACTCAACAAAACACAAGCTTTCTCCGTCAAAGGTATGTGTAAATCAACGCAGCTGTATTTTTATAATGAAAGAGCTATCAGTAAATGACAGTATCTTGTCTCATACCAAAGTTGCATTGATGGAGCAGGAGTTTTATTTTCCTCAAAACGAGAGTCGGACCTCCGAATATCGGTGAAGCTTATAAATGAAGCCTGGGTTTCAAAATATGGTCCGTAATTGTTAATTTTCTTTCTGAGCGTTTCCTTCCTTTGCTGACAAAATGCTTCAGAAATATGATTGTAATTAAAAATTTTTGCCTTTAAATATTTTTACAAGCATTTTGTAATTTTTAGATGTTCTTGACGATTTTGATTTTGCTCTGGATAGAAAACATGACGTAGGGATTTCCCTTGTACGAGATGCGATCAAGTTGGCAAAGCCGACTCTTGAGTTCCCAGGTAAAATTGTTTGATGGCAGCAGCAGCAGCAGCAGAAGCATCAGTCTAATCATAATAGTTGGTGTAGTTTAGGCGAAGATGGCCCTAATTTTTAGTTAATAGTTGCAGAAGCGAATCTAGCTGATTTGCACGGAATTGACTTAAAGATCTTTTCTTCGGAGACCAACTCTTCAAATAGGCCTGGTGGTGGTGGTAAATAAGTTTCGATGACGCTGTTTTTGTAAAGAATATTTGAAAGATTTCAATCATTTTACACTTAGCATCGTTGTAAATACCAACTAGCGCTTACTTTGTCTGCAGACGTAGACACTAGACCCACTATTTTTTGCTTTTTCTTTAAGTCGTCCTAATGAGCGACCTATCTTATAGACGATTTTTCAATAAAATGTAACAAAACCGCGTCGTCCGGTTACGAGCATGTAGGTAGAGAAGGAGAGTTAGCTTTAAGGCAGATTGTTATGTAAAAACCTTTAATGTATGTAATGTTTCATGATAAAGTGTTCTTTCAAATAACCTTATGATCAACAGCAGCATAGTTGAGTAGACTACCGCAACTTTATAATGACGATAGTTTTTGCCAAGTTTTCGGAAAAACTCGGAAAAATCCCTGCGGTGATTTTCTTTGCTTGGCGCAGTCAAATAAGCAGCAAAATGTATGAGATTCAATGACAAGTTTAATTATTCTGTCGGAACATGGATAAATGACTACTTCGAAGCCGGTCTGGACAACTATCGTCTTGATAAACACCACTGTCGCTCTTTTTCAAGTTTGAAGAATTTAACAAAACAACAATTTCATAGCAGTGGTTCTCATTACATGCAATTAGTAATTTCCATGTCAATGATATGGGTTCGCCTTGTTGGCTGTTTCCAGTTTTTCTACGAGCGTATGTCAGGTTTCGTTTTTCACTACGCAATCCACATATTATGAATCGCAGCCGACCTGTTTCAGGTTTTTGATTTGATAGCGAGTAGCGTGGAAAGTGCTGTTTCACACTTGCAAGTCGTTGGAAATAAACTCAGCACTTTTAGCGCTGCATAATATCAGCATAAGACGTGCAATTGCGATCCGAAAGTTATTGCAACAAATCTCACTTGATTTCGCACACCATGATTCAACAAATCAACAAAAGGTTCTTTAATTATCCTAAGCTGTCTTCCGAAAGCAGATTACTAACATTGGCGCCAACGGATTGCTGGTGAAGCGAAAGCACATTCAAAAGTCCTGTAGATTGGAACAGTAGCGGCAGATTTTATCTTCAAGAGTGAAAATGTGCCGTTTTAAAACTTCGAAAATGTCATCTTTTATATGAAGTTCGTTTGATTAAGAAATGTATTTAGATGTAAAAAAATGTAGTAAAGTTTTCATTGTCTAACTTGGAATGCCACAATGATAGCTTTATTGGGAGAGACTCGTAATGCAAACAACAACACCTCGCTGCGCAACTATTATGTTTTTCACAAAACACAACTACTGCTCTCTCATGACGTCTTTAGCCAAATTTCTTTGTTTTTTACTTCTATAGTTGTATACACTTAAACAAAAAGTGCAGAAAAAAGAAAGTAGTACATGATACAATAGCGGTGCCGCTGTTTTGCCAGTAGACGATTTTGAATAAAAAATGAAAAATTTTTTTGAGCGGGATATTTCAAGCACATCAATAATTTCGTTTAAGAAAAACTCGCAGCATATTTTGAAGATGCTTGCGGTCTTAGAATATTGCTTGGGGGACTCTAAAGTGCTGCGGAGCCCAGTTTATGAACCACTGCTTTATAGGAAACCGGCTCGGAAAGGTCTTGATTTAACAGCCAGGGACAGTTTTTGAAAAACAAGGTCTTTATATATTTAGGCAAATTGGGTGTAATCAAGGTTCACCCCCCTTTTTTTAGGTGGAATACGAAATCATCTCTGCACTGAGCTGTACGGGCGACTCGCATTTTTTAAATCTAATTTTCCTTTGACTATTGGCAAGCTTGTGGATGAAGCATGGTCGATCTTGCAAAGTATCAAAGGAACAAAGCTGATTCCAATGTCTGGTTGTTTTCAGCCCCCAGGTAACGGTTTTGTAATAGTAGTAACTGCCTCGAAACATCGTCGAAATTTCATAACCATACACTCGCGCAACCTACGGTAACTTTCCATAAAGGTGTACTGTTTACTCCACACATACAGTCTACATTAGTGGCAGTACTGTCGCTGTGGGAAAACCAGGGAGCCGTGCCTTCCTGACTACTGATTGCTCCCCTTGTTTTGGCCGCTCTGAATATTTTTTCCTTAAAGCAGTTACGTGCAATCTGTGAACCGCGATGTATAGTTTTTTGGCCCACGAAAGGATTTTTCGGCCCGAGGTTGATGTCACTACTGGCCAATCGTACTTTGAAGACATTGAACTCTAAAAAACACGTTCATCTTTAACTGAAGGAAATTACGCTGAAGTACGCGCTTTGTGCATAGTTTTGATCACCATAAGAAAAAACAATGGGCTTTCAAATTTAAGCGGAAAATGCAACCAGCTAGGCGTGGGACGGGTGTACATATGCAATGGAACCTTGCTTACCTGACCACCTACCGGACCACATTCAAGCGGTCGCGTTAACGGAGTGGTGGCGTTGCTGAAACTGAATGCAATGCGTTACCATAGTACAGATTACTAAAGACCGCGCACTGAAATGGTCCTAATAAAAGGATGGTCTGGTAACCGAGGTGGTCACAAACCGGGGTTCCACTGTAACTAGTCTGGGCCCCATGCAAACGATCTTGGGCTGACATTTGGATAACAAACTCGGACTAGCTCGCAAATTTTTCAACCAGCTTAAAATTGACCCATCAGAAAAGGTTGCACACCACTGCAATAAGGCGTTCTTTAATCTGTTGTTGCTCTTTTAGCAAAAAATTCTTAATTTCCGAAATTGCACAGTATTTGAAGCTGCAAAATATTAGTTTTGATCCATAAAATTATATCTGTTTCAGTGGGTTCTCACTTTGGGTTTGTGCCCCACCACTTTGTTTGCTCTGGTGACGGCAATGATTAATGGGCTTACTATTGGAGGCGTGCGATGGTTGAAACGACTTCCGCTGATTCGAAGTTCGAACCATTAGCTTTCTAATTCCGAGTTTAAAATATCATTGGAATAGCTTTAGTTTTTGTCTTCCACTGCAATGATAGGCAAACCTTTGTACTCGTGATTATTTATTATAGGAAGGGTTGCCATCGTACTTGAAGAAAAAACATTTAAAAGTATTAAAAAAACGTTTCGTTTAATATCTCTTGCACGGCGGTTTTGGTAAGCTCTGCTTAATTGCCTTGGGTATACGTAAGTATGATTGCATCGATCGAAACTGTAAACATTGATGCTGTCTAAAAAGCTACAACTGTTGTCTCTTGACTTCAGATATTTTGCAATAAAATATTGTAAGGAGGGGGTCCTTGGGCACATGTGAAATCACCAGAAGGTGCACGTCTTCAAAGGTTTTACACGTGACTTTTTGATGCTCTAAACTGGACGATCAAGAAACCTCGACATCACTTTCTTTTGTTTTATGTTTTAAAGTTTGAACCACCAACTTGAAATACTTTAGATAGTTATATAAATAATATTGCACTCGGTTGTGGTGTAAGAAAACTAGGAAAATTTTTGCAGGTGGTCCATTAAGAACAACTTTGACCGGGTTTAGTAAACCTATAACCAGCATGGTAAGATCCGAAGATAAAGTCACATTTGCTGCTGGCTCTAAAGATGGTTTGATAATCGTGTGGCAAGTCGGAGAAGACGAAGTATTGTACAGTGTAAAAGCCCATGAAGAATCAGTGACATGTTTAGCAATTTCAGGTAAAATTTCGTTTTGCAAAAATGGAAAAATTTGTTAAAATGCGGAAAAATTAGTAAAAATGCGCACCTATTTCCCATCTTCTTGGCCGTTAGGCTGCATCAAAAGCTTACAAGATTGCCTATAGACATAAATGCATTTAAAAGAAAAAAAATTCCTCAAGCGCTTTAGTAATTTTACAGCATTATATTACTTTTTCCAGAAACTCGTAGATCTTTTTTGAAAACTTTTTGATTGGCTCAAACTGCTTCAGGAAGCATCTTTATCAGTATCTTTGCTATAATTACGTAAAAGGTTCTGCAAATCAGATTCAATCAATATGGCGGTAGCGTGGGTTAGAAGCAAAAAACCATAGCTGACTGGTGAAATGAGATACTCCATGGATTTCGAGTATTAAAGCCTCAAAGTTTACAAACGTGTGTCTGAAAGTTATCGTGATTTCATAACCTTTTATAAATCATTTTATCTTTTACCCATTATTTTACTTGGTCTGAAAATGACTTATTTTTGTACCTACCTATTTGTGGTTTTATGTAAACCATCTTTGTAAGATGGTCTAACTTAGCGTTTCTCAAATCATCGGTCGCGAGCAATGGCGCAGCCAGGAAGATACTCTTTGTGGTGTCAGCTATTGAGTTTTGTTGTGTCGATTGTGATTTTAAAGGCTTGACCTCAAAAGAAAGAGAAAAAATTTTCACTTTTTGCCACAGGGGCAGTTGTTGCTGCAATCTGTGTTTTGAAGCAATTTTCGGTCGCAGACAAAAGGTACATGTGTAAAAATGTTGATCTTACTAAACACGATCACCCTGAAAAACAATTTTTGTGGATGATAACTTTAACGTTAGAACAATGAAAAACAAAAATTTATTACAAAATATTCTGTTTTGTTTAGGACCTCGTCTTGTATCTGGTTCATCTGATAACACACTGCAATTGTTCAACGTTGAAAGTGAAACTAAAATCGGCTCCATTCATGAAGATCATACTGGATATCAAAAGCATGCAAGTTTAGGAATCAACAAATCCGGAAACCTTATTGTATCCGCTTGTGGTGAAAAGGTGATGAAGCACGTAATTTTAAAGCGGCAGTTGTGCTTTCGCCTGTTTAGATTAGTGAAGCTGCTCAGTGCTTAGTCATTGTTTCGCATAAGACGTCTATCTTGATTTTCCACCAACGGCAGGCTCCATAGTCAGAGGCGGAGTACTAACACTGGTTCAAGACCACCCCTGGTTATTTTTTATTACGACTCGTTGGAAACATGCCAGCACATTTTGCGATAATTTTACGGCTTAGACAAGTTTTCGATGTACAGCTGTGGGAATTGCAACTCATTGCACTTTCTCTTGAGAGCAAGTTGAAAAATATCATAAATACTAGTCAGCCAAAATTGATGTCTTACATCTGCTACTGTTACAATTTTTCCGCTGATGAGAATTAGAATTCAACTGGTACCGCTTTTTTATTGGCCTTATTTGTAAACAAGTAACTATTCTTGAATTTAGGTCAACGTTTGGGGTATTGGTGATTTCCAATGCAAGTTTACTTTTGGAAATCTCGTCTCCGCAACAATTTCGTGCGCTGTGTTAATTTCAAACAACAACGTGTTTGTTGGTTATAATGACGGAACCAGTGTATGTTGGTCGTTAGAGAATGGTAAGTGTTGTTTTTTTTTGAGTTGAGGTCGTTTTACGGCAACCGCAGTTGTATCTTCAATTTATCTATGAACAGATTGTTATGTTGTTACATATGAAATTAGATTTTAGTATGATTTTGTAAAATTGTCAGAATTGACTTATTTTCTGCTGCACCCTTGTTCATCCGATTCAAGGCTTTTTGTCATGTCCATCTTTGACTTTACTCTTCACCCGACAACCTCTCTCCTCTCCGTTTACGACTTCTGGTGTACATTCTTCTGTCGACTGCCAGGTCCTTTTTTAGGAAGGAGTTGTGGAATAAAAACAGCACGATATTCTCTGCTTGGCGGATGTGAACGAGATAAAGCTTTCGAAAGCATTATGAATGAAAACTGTGACTCTCGACCAGGCCGTGAAAAATTTTACTCTATCACGCGGTGACGCCAGAAGCTTGCTATCTCTTTAATAATAAATAAAGTTATAGCCGTTTTACTTTGGCTTACAAAATGTAGAAGCGCTCTGGGTTACAACATGTAATTGACAAAGAGTGTTAATGCTTCGTTTTGAAATAATAATAATAATAATAATGGTGAGCATATTATACGATATACAGTGCTTCCCTTGAGAAAATAACTTTTGTCAACGCAACTGATTAAGAGGCCGGTAGTGGTGGATTAAGGATTTTAGGGGCCTGAAACAAGAATTCATAAGGGGTCCCCTAATTGCCCAAGTTGTCGGTAAGTACCTTTTTTTTTGAAGATTACCATCATTCCAAAGAGTTGAATTAGCTTATCGGATATGCATAGAAAGGGCCTTTTGTTTTCCAAAAAGGAGGCCCCTCAAAATCGGGGTCGACTCAGCTGCCCCACTTTCCTTATCTTAGATACACCACTAGACGCTAGTTAGAAAACTTAACACTTAAGGAAACAAAATAAACACAAAAATACATTTTCAGATCAAGTGCAGCTGTTCACAACTGATTTTTAGGCGACCAACGCTTCGCAGTAGACTGCGATGATGACAAAGAAACAGATTTCACGACAAAAACCAAAGATTTAACAAATCAAGCCGTCGCCGCTCATTTCGTACGAGGAGAAAAGTATTACTCATGGCGTCATGGGGGCCGTTTGTACGTGACTTTGATTCAAAACGGCCAGGCTGCCGGCTGCCATCAAATGTATCCGGCAAACATTGTTGCGCTGTCGAGTGATGGAAATACATTTGCTGTGGGCAGTGGAAACAAGATTGAAATCTGGCATTTGTTCAAAGTAAGTGGTTGCTAAGATCTAACACATGTTTTCACTAGAAAAAAGTAATTCAAAAACCATTACAAAAAATGATTGAATAGAGTGGAGTATGTTAGCTCAAGCAGATCTTACAGGGCTAAGTGAATAGGCAAAGGAATTTTCAAAAATGCGCAAAAATCACTATCTTAAGTGCGCTGATTTTGTTATTTAATCGAGGATCCCTTCAAAAGAACCTTTTGTCATTTCTGAACAACGTACAAGTCTCTTTGATTATTATTTTGGTAAATTTGATTTTCGTCTAATTATCCTAACATTAAACCGAACTTTTCGGTGATTGCAGATAGAAAAAAAAGATAAATCCGTATATAATCTTTTTTGTCATGTGCTCTCTTTCTGCAGCTTTTACTGTTTAGTGGAACTTATAAGTCATGAGCTAATTGACATGGGAGCACTCCATTGCACTTTTATTCAATCCAAAGTATCTTTGTTGTTGTTGTTGTTATCAACAGAACCCCAGGTACTAATCATATTGTACGAATAATGTTTTTATCAAACGTTTTCGTCGTCACATTTTGCCCTTTTCAGCATGCATAAGCCTGTATACTTGCACTAATAATACCAATGACAATGACACAAATACTTGAGGCACTTATCTAATAAATTAGGGTATTTTTACAGCACATAAATACACTTCAATACCACCAGGACGTCATCTTGTCTCTGAGCTTCCATAAATCCAATAAAATGCTTATTGCTGGATCAGAGGATCAAATCATCACCACATGGTCTGAGGAGAGCCTGTTAGGTGGTTCAGTTAAGCATCCAGTTGAAGTTATCCAGGGAATGGGAGCTCCTGTGGACTGCCTCCTGTCCTTTGATGACGTAATTGCTTCTGGTTCCTCAAATGTACGTTGAATGGCGTCAGTCGATAGCAATGCTTGTCGTCAGATCACATGAAAAATGTGTCGGTTATGGATAAAACAACTTGTGTTCAGACCAGTGAAGTCGCAAGAGCCAGTAACACTAGAGTTAATCTTGGAAAGTACCTCCCAAAATTTAGAAAAAATAGCAGTCATTAATAAAAGGACACCATTTTTAGGGAAACGAGTTGCTGGTATCTTATCTGAACCAGATCTTCTTTTCCCAACAATGTTGCTGCTTCAAAATTATTTCTGATTTGCTGCAACCAAGCAACAAAAATTGTGGTAAAGTGCTTTTCCAACCAAACAGCAAACCATGCGACTAATTCATGCGTGCATTGCTCTTGCTGCTTCTTTTTAACTTTGTGTTGTTGTTGTTGTTATGTTTACTTTTCCTTTTCTTTGGATGGAGGCAAGGTACGAAACGCACGGCAAAAACTTTGTCGTGTTGAAGCAAAGTGGTTTATTGGGTTGGAGTGTTATTTAATGGTGGCGGCATTGTTACCCCTTGGGAAGACGGTTTACTAGAATTTACTTGCTTGAGGTAGAAATGCATTGTGACAGCAGCATTGTTAGCTTTACGCAAGAGTGAACGCTACGATGTTTTGGTATTACCAACGAAAGATTTTTTCCGCGACAAAGCGATGAAAATGCAAGAAAAAAATTAAAGTTTTTTCAGTTTTGCTCAAAATGAGCTTCATTGTTCGCTTATTGGCAAAACAATGACGTGATTGATATTTCAACATTGCCTTGTTGAATATCAATAACATTTGAAGCAAAGCTTTATCAAGCATTCAGCAAAAGATACAAACAAACTTAACATTTGTTTCTCAGGTTTTCTACATCAAATTGTGGAACTTAAATCGACGAAAAGTTGTTGCTGATCCAAAATCTTTTGGTTTTGACGTCAACAACAACGTCATATCTTCTTGCGGAACCTATCTGGCTTTATTTGATAACTTTGATCAAACCATCACCTTTCAAGATCTCACCACTCTTAATATCTCCAAGGATAGCAGCATCTCAATTCCATATCAAGATTTAGGATCTCCCAAAGTCAATCTTTTTCCTATTTCCTTCAATTGCCTGTGCTTCTTAACTTCTTCTAATTACCTCTATCTTGGATCACATTCGGGGGCAGTATTGAAAGTTGCAAATCCCTTCGTAAACAAGCAACCGGAAATGAATAAAGCTGAAAGTGTGACTTTAAACGCTAAAGCAGTGAAGTTTTTATGCAAAGGGGTTGGAGAAAAACATATTTTGGCTGTTTCAAGAAGCGAAAAAAAAAGCAGTAAGCCAGAATTGCATATCCTAAACTGTCTCAGCATGTCAGTAGAACATTCAATGACTTGCCACGACGTTAATGGCGAAGTAACTGCTGTTTGCTTTGGAAACGCTGATCCAAATCATATTCAAGTATTTCTTGGTACAGGCAGCTGCAAAGTGTACGTGTTGAATCTAACAAAAAATAAATTTAGCAACAGCTATATTAGCCAAGTCACAGACATACTCACAGACCACAAAAGCCCAATCTCGTTGCTTTCTCTCAGCGTTAATCAAAGGTTGCTTTTTTCTGGATCTCTGGGACAAACCAAAAGACTATGGGAGATTGTGGTAAGAACTATAAGAATCACAATAGATTGTTTTACTTAATATATTTTATATATGCCAGCAGTCTTAATGAAGTAACCGATTCCTGACATTTTGTTTGTTTGTTTGTAGGATGGAAAATGGAAGCTTCGTCAAGAAATTCTTTTCAAATCGCTTCTAATGTCAGGAAGTACTCACGCAATGTTCACTAAAGATGGAAAATATGTTATCACCGGATCTCAGGAGAGATCGATTAAAGTTTGGGATACAGAAACTGGTCAGGGTCAAGTTTTTAGATGCTTTATATTTCTGTAGTGCAATTTAAAATGTTTGAAGACAGGCGGCACAATGTTGGTTTCAAATGAATTTTTTTATTTTTTCTTTGATCACGGAAAAACCTTTTGTACTACTAGTGCTGTACTACACAGGGATGGTGAGCCGGAAAAATTATGTTACTGCTCCACCTCAACCTCCTGAGCCGACTGAAATGTAGACTCCAACTCCAGCTCCGGATCCAGTTCTACCAGAGTTGCAGATTCAGCTCCAATTCCATCTCGAGCTATATCACGTGAATTCCAGGCTCCAAGACTCCGATTCCGAAATCTTGATTAGCGATACCAAAAATTTTATAACAATATGATCACATCTCGAATATTAAGCAAAAATAAGCAAATGTGCGAGAGAAATTGCGGCAATAATAAACCAGTTACTGCACCGTAGCATAGTATTAGCATATGGTCAGTTGAATCACAATGTTTTAACTAACAATTTTCTCTTCCAGGGTAAGCACATGTTTTCAGTCCCAACTTTCTAGACTTACTGAAGCCACTAATTTCTCAGTAGAATTACCCGGTAATTTATAACATATTCATTACCAACTAAGCAGGCGGTCTTCACAAACTCAATCAAAATGCTATTGCGGCAATCTGTTCCATGATATTTACGTTGTTGTCTCCTATTTACTTATTTATTATAATTGAACCGAGTTTTTCGCGACCCTCAGAAATTGAGTTTTGAAATCCTACCTAGGCTGTGTAGCTTTTGTGTGCCGTCTCTCATTGGTATACCCACTGGTTATCCAGTACATACTTAAGTGTACCACTCACCCGGTTGAAGAGCACTACTTTAAATTTAAAGGAAAACTATTTGTCTCATTCACTAAAAAACTGAACAATATGACCAATAGCCAATAGAGTAGCCATTTGTCTTCGCAAAGACTGTAAGCAGCTCATAGCTCTCCGACAGTTTTTTGGGGGGCTGCAAGAAAAATCTTTCTGTCCAAATGCAATGTCTGTTTTGGAAGAATCACTCAAATTGCAAATTCTTCCTGGAATTTGAAATGAAGACAGAGAAGTTGAAAGAATATCTGGGTTTTATTGACTTTTTTTACAGAAGCTGGCAAATACTATCAAAAATTTGAAGCGAGGAAAAAGGGAGAAAGGGGAGGGTCGAGAAAGTATAGGGTTTTCTTCACTTTTTCGCCAAAATCTTCCAAATTCTTCCAGAAATTCAGATTTTTCAAAATGTTTTTGGCTATATGACTGAATATACTTGAAGTAAACTCTGCACTGAGACAAAACAGAATCTTTGTTTTCAGCCTACTTGAGTTCACTTATAATCATTAGCTTTAAAAATGGCAATTCTTTGATTAAAGTGTTTTAGCGATTGAAGTGTTGTCATCGGCACTTTTGAATTGTGACAATACCAAACATCGCGCGTTGTAAATTGCAACTTACAATGCTTTAAATTGCACCAACTATCGCACTCAACATGCTTAAGAATAATAAGAGCCCTCGCTATTTTTGGGTTACTTGAATCGTAAGAATAAGAAAGACCATTGGTTTGTTTAATTGTTTTGAGTTTTTTCAATCAGTCAAATGAGAAAAGCGAAAAAACCAAATAATTGGCCTAGTTAAAATTAGCAAATGTAAATCACATTACGAGAAACCAGTGTGGCCTGATATAGTCACAAGCTGAAGCAAGGTCCAACACCACCAGAGTTGCAGGTTCAGCTCTGTCTTCAGTTACAGCTCTTACCATATGACATAGCTCACACTGCCAGCACTGGTGTTATACTAAATTCACCAGGTCTGGTACTATAGGGTCGATTACACTCTACGAAAACATTTTTACGCTCATTACTACTTCAAGTTATCAATACCTATCACAGGGTCATTTACGCTTCAAGCAGGAAAATTACAGCAAAATGCCTTTCCAAAGGCGCAACATGGCCGTCATTGTGGAGTGTAAATAATATTCTATTCAAAGTCTGTGCAACTCAAACAGTGATAGGACCACATGAAACAATTATTTTTTAGCGGGAAACATGCCAGGATTCTTCAACTTTTGGTTTCGAAACAAACTTGAAGATCTTTTTTTCGAACATGTACATTTTCAAAAAGCATGTTGACCCAATTTTCGACCTGATGATGTTTTTCCTTCGGTTTTAGTCCTGTGTAGAGAGTTTGAAGAGCCGCAGAAAAAATTCTTGCGCGCCGCTTCTATCCTTTCGATAAATAATCAGACAAGTTAAAGAGTTTAAGTTCATTTTTTGCAAATGTCTTGAAAATTTAATTTTAGTTTTCATTGAAAAAATGTTTTTATTGAAGATTTTAATTTGTTCAAAAGTACTTGATTCAGTGAGAAAGCAAAAAATTGAAATGTGATGCTGGTAGAGTTCCATAACTCTTGATAACAGGGAAGCCTATAGCGAAGGCTAAGAGACAGCTTTTTTCACGATAGCAAGTGGTACGTCTTGAATGTTGCCTTTCAAATCGTCTTCTGGTACTCTGGGAAGTTTTTTTTCATTCCATTGTAGCTTCTTTCTTTGAAATTTTTTTGCTTGATCATTCTCGGAATCCGAAGATTGGTAATAACTTTTCAAACCTGACATAAGCGCAAATCCATCCACTGAGGAAATGCTGCTTGAATCACTACTATGTGCTCCAGATTGAGTGGCCTGACTTTTGCTTTGAAATTGAATTTCTTCATCATCACTTGAATACCCAGAGCGATTTGATCTAGCATATACTGGTTTCTGAAAATATTTCAAAGTGAAAAGAGAGAGAATTCTATCTAAGCCTTATGATATTTCTTTGTTCAAATAGTATTTATTTTCCTGAATACATAAAATAGGCAATGCTGGCCTTATTAAGACCACTTTCGGAGTGAATAAGGATATTTGCTGTGTCAACATTGCAATATGAGTAAGAAATATACCGCAAAAAGTGCTAAAAAAACACGCTTCAAGATGATTGGAAAATAAAGATTGACTCAACAACTGGCTTGTAGTCTGCCAGTTCTTTTATGGGTTAAACGAACCCAATTGTACTATCCTGAATTAATTCTAAAAGAATTTAATTTGAGTGGAAAAATGTGGTGTCTGATTTCTTTCAGGGGATTTTTCAAAAAACGGTAATCCGGTTTCTAGTCGGTATGGACTACCACTAGGATCGCATTCTGGTGGGTCAAAGTCAGAGGAAGCTTTGTTTCCTACAAAGAAACACAAGCTTTATCAGGAATGCAAACTACTCAGCCTTTTCGTTTAGGGCCGTGATGAAAAACAAAGCGTTGCTGCTCGTTGACGCTTTTAAATAAACAACTATGATTTAAATATTCGCTACCGTTCGTAAAATATTGTCAAGCAAAGGAACGATCTTATACTCTTTACTTGGTTTTTCTTTTCTTGAATATCCATTTTTTTCCCTTCTATTACTCCGCTTGCATATTTAGGTATGTTATCTAAAACAAATCAAAATTGAATTGATAATTAGCACAGCATAGATGACATTGACTATAGCTTTCCAATTTCAGCTTTTCACTTCAATTATGTATTTTGATAAATTTAGTTGTTGTTGGAATCTGCCAAGCTTAGAAATTTGTTCTAAAGACTCTTTTCTTGGTGCAGGACAACGCAGTTTCCCTAGGGTTTATCACAGGATCATTATATCATTATTGTGGACCTCAAGTCGCTCAATGATGGCGACTGCAAAATTTCTTTGATATAATCCAAACAACAATCAAGAAAATGATTTTGGAGATTCCTAAAAATTGCTGTGATTTGGCTTTGAACTTCATCGTGAAGCCTGTATCAATCACACTCAACACAGAGATTCCGAATTTTAAGGAGCCCGCCTTTATAGGGACAACTACTAGAAGTTTGGCCCATAGTCCATCGAAATGTACTTCCATGCGGGATCATAAATTATATATTCTGGAAGATTTGCACTTCCTACTCACATATACCACTAATCAACATATATTCAACCTTCGTTGTTATCAATCGTTGTGTTTGGCTGAGCATAATTTTGAATGTGGCTTGATACGTGACGTGTTGCTGATCGGCCAGTGCCGCTGGTTGGACGTTGCAAGTCTAAAACAAACAAAGCGTTTTAAGGTTCATCTATGCATTTAAACTTAAAACATATGGCAATCATTTTGAATTTTCAATCAGCCGGCCGTAATTAGTCTTCAAGACAATAGAATTTCGGAAATTCTGTAACATAATATCTGCGATGTTATGACGACTAAAAGATTCGCTCACGAAAAAAGAGCCATCTGCTCAATTTATTATAAAGACACACGTATCATGACGTCATGTTCTGCCTCAACGCGTAAATATGACTTTGCCACTAAGTATATTTCATTTTTTTTTCGTCAGAGCCCAAATTGATTGACCACTTTGAGCAAGTTTAATTTTTCTGATGATGTAATCAATCCTCTTACGACACTAATCTTAAGGTTATGATCAACCATCCCTGATTTCTAAGGTATACTTTCTATAGTTTTAGAGCAGTGGTTTACAACCGGGGATACGCGTACCCTTAAAGACACGAGCTTAGAAGAGGTACGAGATTGCTCTATCGAAACCAGGAAGTAAGAAACCTCAGGAAAAACCAGAAACGAAACACTAGAAACACCAGGAAGCCTGGAACACTAGAAACACCAGAACACCACAAAAATCAAAAACACCACAAAAACCAGAACTAACTACAAAAACCAGAACACCAAAAACACCAACCACTAACACCACCAGGAAGCCTGGTGTGCTTTTATCACGAAACGATTGTTGTAACAGCAAAATTCTCTCTCTCGTCAGTTATTTTTTTTGCTTCTGACTAGCTCTTTTGTGGTTTCTTTAGACCAGGGACGCCAAGCTGGCAGTCCACAACGTAATATTCTGTGGCCCGCGAAAGAATTTTGTGGCGCGGTGCGAATATCTGACCTCCGACTTTGGTCTTTGAAAAGTTGTTCTCCGAAATGAAAAAATCTTCAAGTTGCAATTAATTGAAAAATATGCAATAGTGTATGCCTACATTTAGTAACAACTGATTGTATTTGCAAAATCCTTAGCATAGACTTCGAAAACTACAAGAAAAAGCTCAAGAGTTTTACTGAGAGAAAGATCGTTGAAATAGCACAGAACCGATCAAGTGCTTGCCTATGTTTATTGCAAAAGGCAACAAATGGCCATATATATTCTTTTCGGGAGAGTTAATCTACATCATCATCGGCACAATTTTAAAACGGGCGCGGTACCATTTGTCAAACTATTCGTTAAGCGCAATATATATTAATATACCGGTTTCGTGTAACCAAAATGCTGACTACTTTTAACAGAATTGCAGATTTTTAAGAGCGATGATAGTTATATCTGCCTGTCTTTGTTAAAATTATGCCAAAAGAATGCCAAAAGTGGGAAGTACCAAAACGTCAAAAGTTACAGCTATTCTGAAGAATCTTAGCAATGTGGGCTTTGAATTACGCAATTGTGCAGTAGAGCTCACTAAGCGGTTTCTGATTGAAAGTGATCGGAAGACAATCAAACACCAGAAAGCCTTAAGTAATTAATCTGTGTTGCAAAGCCCACACTATATTCTCAAACTTTTTGAAGAACAGTGGCGAAAACTTTGTGAAGAAACTTATCAAGGCATTTCTGTCTGCGTATATTTACTTGTATGAATTGAAGAAAAAGCACATTGCAAACCAACTTCACGAAATTGGCCACAGTTTACCCTAGAAAAACTGTTCTCAAATCTAGTTGAGACAAATTTCTGCGCGTTAAAATTGCTCAAGAAGATAAATAAATTTGTGATTGCTGATAAAAGCACTTTATCCGGTATACCATGCATGAATGTTATAGTTTGAAACCAGGATTGCAATACATCAGATACATGTACGACTGCCAAGTTGCCAACCTTTAACGTCAGCACCAACCAGCAAAAATATAACTTAAGCAGTTGTCGATGCTGTGAGATCACTAGATGTTGAGATCACTAGCAGTGAGATCACTAGATCACTAATCAAAACTCTTTTTGCCTTCTGTTGTCTGCTGCTGTACGACATATAGTCGGAGCCGGCACCACACTGAAATCTCTTTGTCCTAAACTGTTTCATGCTACCAGCGTTGTTCATTTGTTGCATAATTGCACCTTGTAAGTCAAATCTCAGTTTTATGTCGATCAAGTAATACCAAAAATTAAAGCAATTACTCTGAAAAGAAAAACTAGACCTGCCAAATTTGCTGCTTTGGTCACCCAACCCAGTAATTTGAAATCTGATGTGGAAGCTGGTTAAAAGCTGCCTAACACTATTCGAAGCGCTTTTCTGAAGTGAAAGCAGTTGTAGTAAATTTTGACGATTCTGCGTTTTTGGCCACACGAGCAAAAGCTAGTTTGCTGGCACCTCATTTGGCTGTTCAACCACTAAAGATAAAACAGCAATGTGAATGTTTGATAGGGCTTATTGAAGCAGTGAAAAGTACGAAGTACAGCATCAAAGAGTCTTCTCAAGTCAATTAAAAACTTTATGTTGAAGAAGGCTCTTGTGATGTTAAACGTTACATCACAAAACATTGCACAAAAGTAACAGATCAAAGAGATAGACAATAGAAAGAACAGACGTTTCTCTAGTAGACGCGAAGTTGAGGCTGATGTGTGCGTCGCGAAAGGATTTTTCTAAGTTCGATTATCGCTTGCGGTATCTCAAGGTCACATAATTCATAAAGTTTTGGTATTGCTCGTTTTAATACCGCTATGAAAGTTTGCCACCAAAGCAGGTACTTGGGCCAGAGTGCCATTAACTTTGCGAAATTGGCCAGTTAACAGTATAGATAAAACTACACCGTTTTTTCGATTGCTCAATGCGCATAGTACAATCAAAGATGAATAACAACCAATGCCATGGTATTTCCACAAGTAAATATCTAAAAAAGTTTTCCGTTATCGCGCTAGTGTCAATTTTTTTACTTTTACCTTAAGGTATTGAATTACTATAAGTAAGAACACTTTTATTCTGGCGTATTTTTAGGATTACAGTCATACCTCACCTTTACGAACTAATTCGTTCTTCAATGTAGCTCGTAAAACGAGAGTTCGTAAACTGAGGTTCTTTTATACACAGAAAGTAATGCATAAATTGGGGTTACGTTCTTATGAAAAAAAAAATCATTATAAACTTAAAAAAGGAACAGTAAAATGCATGTATTACTTAATCCAAGCTTTTAATAAATGAAAAGAACACTTTTTTATTCTAAAGGAATGAAAACGAACACTTTTCAATGACATGATGAAGGGTAAAGTAACCAATAATAAAAATAAGTTAACAACTACTGTACATATGCACAAGAGCTTCTGTCTTGGAAGGAATGCAAGAACTTACTGCAGAGCTAGCCAATGAGCACTGAGCAGTATCCCTTTCAAGCGCCGAGTTACAATAAAATCGTTTGTAATCGTTACACTACGGTTTGGGTTGCTGCTATTTGCGCTCAAAAACGTTGCAGAACGTTTCAAGACAAAGTCAATGCGTTTCTGTTTTCAATTGCGTACGTATTCTGTTGTTAACATTCAAAAAGATTGAATAGAACCAACCACACTTTCTTCAGATAGAGCTTGCTGACAGTGAGACAAGACCGCAGAAAATATTGCACAACGATTGTAATTAATATAATACTTCAGTTGTTTGATAAATTACAAAATTTGTTGGTTCTTTGTTGAAGCTGTTACTTCTAAAAATCTATTTCGTAATTCCGAGGTTTCGTAAAGCGGGAGTTCGTAAAATGAGGTATGACTGTATTTAACCTTTCCTATCCACAAATGGATCTTAAACACTTACGTCCTGTAGCTTTGGTCGAGGTGGTGTTAGTTAACTTTGTTCCAAAGATTTTTTCTTTAGCATACCTTCTTTTCCCGTCACTGTTTTTCTTTCGCCACTAAAATGGAATACTGTATTCCACTCAATGATGTACCGATGCAAAAAATGTTTTATAGGGAGGAATGCATGTTCTTAAAATTGGATTAGGATTTAATCTCCGTGATTGACCGCATTAAAAAATAAACCTGGTCCTTATCTAAATTATGTCGCCAAAAATTGCCATAAGCTGCTCATGTGAATGAGTCCGCCTTTCTAGGTTGCGTTGGCGCATAGCGATTTTCGAGCGACGTTCTCATCGCACTCAGTATCAAGTAGCGAAACCTCGTGTCAAAGCCTGCTCTAAATATCGGTAAGAAGTTTTATTCCTGGCTGCGAAAACGCTACGCGCGAACACAGCCTTAATGTTAAGTGTACTAGTAGAACTTTACTCTCGTAAGACTGGATTGCAGTTGCTACAGCTCACCTTTGCTATAAAACTTGTACAAAAGCTAGATTTTACGTTCACTTTCGCGCTTTGAAAGGCTTAAACGTGCTGCTTCGCTCGGTGCCTGGCGCTATTTTCTCGCTTTCAAACCAGATGTTTTTTCTGGAGCAACACAGGTTTTTAAATTACGGATGCCCGTCCTGATAAATACCACTGGTGCTTTGTTGTAGTTTCGAACTTTCAGCCTTTTGCTAGGTAGTTTGAAATAACTGCCACTACACGACGACGGCTGTTTCTTCGTCGATTGTGTTTGCGGTGTAAAACCTGGGTACTGCTCTTCTTACAAAAAATTTTATATTCAAAAAAATGGGGTCAATCATCACCTAATAGTAGTAGGAGCTTCACTCACTTATCGAATATAAAATCATCATTCCTATCTCCACCAGCACTAAGAAAACCTGATTTTTGCCAGCAATCACAAAACACCAAAATTACGGGAAGACTTAATTTCCATCTACCTTTCACCATCCTAACCTTATAACCCAGTAGTCTGAGACCTGACCTTGCTCCAGTATTGATGTCCATACTGATGTGATAAACAGCCAGACTGGTACATATACTAAGCCTTGTTTCACGCAATAACGCATACGTTTGAAGAAGCAATCGGGTAAAAAATGGTGTTTTGCTTGGAGCAATGCTCGTTGTACTAGGCTCTGAAGTGGCCACAATATATCTAGGAAAGCTGCAATGGCATTCAGGGAAATTAGTTTTCAGTCAGTGGGCAATTGCGGTTGTTTCTACGACTAGACAGAAAGCCAGAGGTGAGTCGAAAGAGCGCACGTGTGATTTGGAATTAGTGTACTTACAAATAGCGAAATGTTTTGTTCTGATGCAGTTAATGGCAATGATTCTTTCAACTGAATTCCAAATCGTTGTTTTAGTCGCTCAGCACTGTTCAGTTCAGCTGATTCGTCTTTCTCAAGTACAACCAAACCTTTCTCTATTGTTATTGAAAGAGCACCTGAAAAGATTTCAAAATTGTATGCTGCTAACATTAAAGGTGAATGATTGCTAACACAATATGATATGTTCTGAAATTTCGTTGCTGATCTACATCTAAGATCAAGCAAAATATGTGTTCGTCAATGACTTGTTAAAAATAGCTGATTATTCAAGCAATGAGATAGCTTGAGGCAGGTTTAAATTACTTTCCACACTGCTGACATACAAAAACCAACTAGACAATCACCTACTTGTTCTCCAATTAAAAATTAACCTCTCCATTTTCTACAATGATTTCCGGTTGGCTACAGCACAAGCTAACCGGGTGGCTTATTCATTACTATAACCCTAATTCTTACTGATTGCAATAAGTGTATATTGTCATAAAAAGTAATTGATCTTTAAACTAGAACAGAAAAACGAAGTAGGAGCGATGTGAGCGCTCTGGCCACTATGTAGTTCCTATAACTGCATTGATTCAAATGAGGTACTTGCCGCGGTAAGTTTTCTGGGTATGCGGCTCAAACTATTTTTTAAGTGCTGAATCAAATCACATTTTTGTTGACTGAATATACTTAAACACACTTGCTTCAAACATTTATCCTTGGCTACCGCATAGATTCCAGTGACGTCGAGATTACTTTGCTTGATCTTTTTTTTATTTACCTGGAACAAACATTCCTCTTCTGTTGTATTTTCCGTAGAGATGCATTTCCCCGTCAGGAGCTATGTCTCCTCCTACGTAAACATTGATGTCATCATGCTCTCCGAATACTGCATCACACAAGATTGTAATACATATAGGATCCGGCATTATAACTCCGTCTTTTACACAAACCCAATGTGTTTGATTTTGAGTTCGAATATCATCAGCTCTCGGTAATCTCAGCACTCTTGTAATGTCTATTATCTCTTGAATTAAATCCTCATGAAGTGCTTTTTCTGGCATCAAAAAATTATCGCTTTCAAAGTTATACTTGCAGCTGGGCACAAAACTATGACAGTCTTCACTTGACATTCCAGGAATCACAAAGCCATATTTGGAAACATAATAGGACGATATAAATTTGCCTTAAAATAAGATTAGTTGCATTTTGAATCATCGTCACTGCTAATATTGCAATATCCTACAAGCTAAATCAGAAACTGCCATTAGCTTAGGTTCTAGCTGTATAGCTGTTATTTTACATAAGGTAAACAAATTAAGAAAATAATAAAATGTACCGCATTAAACTCTGTTCCTAATTTTGCTATAAATTGGCTGAATGAGGATGTTGTGCAATTGATGCACAGTGTTACTCGAATCATCTAAGTTCTTGCTGCATTTTAAACGGAAATCGTACTAAAAGCACAATTTATTAAAAATGAAACGAATATTTGAGTTCTAGAAACATCCTCGTCTCGGTTTCGGAGTAAAACATTGCACATTGAAATAGGGAATCAAAGTAAGTCCAAACAATTAATATTTGTGGGAGCAAGCGTTATGATCAGAGTAATGGCTATCCGTTAGATTGACTCACTTACCTTCATAATTAAAAACTCCAGCAACAAAATATTCATCTGCTTGATCCAAGCGCCACAAACCTGAGCTTAGCAGCTCACTAATTTTTACTTCAGTGCCATCTCTAAGACAGAAATTGAATAGAGAGCATTCCTGATGAAAAATCGAATCTGAGTGACTTTCTGGCAAGATGCCTACCTCACTTGTGCGCTTTTCCTCTCGCAAAGACAATTTTCGCACCCGTATTTGCTGCGGCAAAGAGAGTCTCGTTTCCGACATTTCGCCAGTTTGTTTCTTGATCAGTTCATTTAGAGTTGGAAACCCTATTTTTTCCGATGGAAAATTATCCTGAACGTAATACGGGTGATATTTTCCGTTGCTGTCAATTTTTCCTCGAGGATTAAACGGAAAGCAGGGAACGCATGGAATTGTGACTTCGTGAGGGTTGTTTTCGTCATTTCTAGTTTGATCGTGATCAATCACATACTTTTGGGAGCTTTGTTTTTTTCTAAGAATGAAATTTTCTCGCGAGAAGAATCCTGAGTAGAAGCAGCCATCTTTAGTTTTGTAACCTACAAGTCCAATCTTTTGAAGCAGTTCTGTGTGAGCCAACTGCTGTTCGCTACTTTCCTGTTCGTCCGGAAGACTTGATTGCGTGGGAACAAATGCAAATATGCGAGCTCGATAAGAAGTAGCTGTTTTGTGTGCAAACTCTTTGTTTCTGTTGTGTCTGCCTAGTAGTTCAGTTTGAGCGTGAGTTGAAAGGCCGACATAATCTGAAAACATGGAATGGTTTTTATTGTCCATGTCCATGTTTGTCCTCCATTTTTCACGAGAAAGCAAATTGTATCGCTTTCCTTTGGACGGGATGTCTGCACACGCTTGGGAGTTGCTATTTTCCAGGTGTCTGGGCCACTTGTCTCCCACATAAAGGTGGGGGCGTCCCGTTAAATGCCTTGTCGATGGACACAACAAGCGAACTCGCGGCTTGTTCTCCACAACATTCCTTAAATACCGAGCGCCAAGCAGGGGAGCTGTGGAGATTATTTTTTTAAATCTTTGGTATGACTCGACAAGGGGAACGAACCCCAGGTCTATAGTCTAATCTGATAAAAAGGTTACTTTAGATCAAATTGCGACAAAATTGGATCTGTCCCATGGCACAGTTTATTCAATCGTGGATGAGATGTTGCATTTTTCCAAAAGCCAGCTGCCGTTGGGTTCTTAAGATGTTAGCGGATGATCACAAGATGCAGCATCTGATGATTTCCAGAGCATCACTATGCAGATACAAAAAGAAGGGAGATGGTTTTCTGTCAAGAATAGTGACAACAGACGAGGCATGGTCTTTCATTATGACTTCCAAAAGTCATACCGAATGAACGACCCAGGTCTCGTCTGTTGTTACTTCCGGACTGATGAAGAAGTGAAGGTTGTTGCGAGGAACTGGCTTCGGACTTAGCCGCGAAATTCTACGTCAAAGGAATAAACAATCTACTATCACGATGGGAAAAGTGTGTTACAATATGGAGACTATGTGGAAAAATAAAAAGCATTTTTTGATTGCCAGTCAAGATATACTTGAGTTTTAAAAAAATCTCATTATTGACTGACCCTCGCACAAGCCTTTTTTGTACCTTTGAAAAAAACTCGCAATTGGCTCTCCGTTTCCTTTTGCCAGATTCTATATGACAAAAACCCGCTACTTTCTCCCACGTCGAGGTCCTTTTTTAATAACCTTTTCCTCCCACCACCTCGGAGAATTGAGAGAAAAAGATTAAAAAAGGAAGGAAAAATACATCAAGCTTTTAAAATCGCTGATCTAGACAGTTTGCCTTATGCCCTGTGCTTCGCGGTACCAGCGCTATTTGTGTGTAGGACAAAGATTCACAAAAGCAACACACTTACAACGACTTTTTACTGTGGGTTTTCCAACACACATCAAAATCTCATTTATTAATTCTTCCTTTTTCGTTCGTCTCAATTTT
Organism: Trididemnum clinides; assembly: GCA_963675345.1. Classification (NCBI taxonomy): domain Eukaryota; kingdom Metazoa; phylum Chordata; class Ascidiacea; order Aplousobranchia; family Didemnidae; genus Trididemnum; species Trididemnum clinides. The sequence goes on along the minus strand of OY776285.1, from coordinate 11,245,284 downwards.
GGCATAACCTCAATTAAACATTTTGGAATGAATCGCTTACTGCATCGTAGGAAGTCAACTAAAGAAACAGCATCTCTCAACGACAAGCTAACCACAGGTCCATTGACAAAACGAGCAATCTGAACAAGAGTAAAAGCTAATGCAATATTGAGTTTGTGTAATAACAATGTCTCATTTTTTAGTTTTTGAAAGGGATGTTTTTGTGACCTGAGGTAAGGTGAATAACGGAAACTTGTTTAACCTCTCAAACACCAGATAAACGAAAATTTGGGAGAGTGCGAAATGACTTATCGGCTTTCAAGTTCGCAGTCATCCTTATATGGTCGGCGGAGTTGACTTTATACAGGATCTCCAAGTGGTTAAATGCTTTTCATTTAGGAAGATATTTACCCTTTACTCAAGTCACTTTAAACCACTACAAGCTTGTCCGTTATTGACATATAACAAGGTAGTATAGTTAATACAGGAAAACTGTAATTAGCATATTGGGCTAGGTTTTGCTAAGTGGGGCTTGAATCAATGCAGTGAATGTGTGAATTGTGATAAAATGCCATCGCATTTGTGATTAGTTCCATTCTAGGCTTAATGTGCAAAATTGTATGCAGCAAGTGGTAGCAGGTAACTACAAGCTACCCGCCAGTGACGTTATGCCTCATTGGTGCCATGATGGTACCAGTTGGCATTTCGACAGTTTTGAAATGGCCACTGGTTTTCTCTAATTAGCTTGTCCTTAGTATTTGGATGTCGTTTCATTTGTCTTAACGCAAGGAAACGTGGGAACAATTGCTAAAGAATTTTCTTAATATATTATTTATGCAGTCTTACCTCTTTACAATGTTTTCGCAATCTCTTGTGAGTTCTCCATATTTGCAGACATTTTAAACAATGAAATAAACCAACGACTAATGGACTGTACTTTCCATGTTGAGCAGTTCCGAATGAATCAAATGTTATCTTGAATTAAAGAGTAAGTTATTCTTCTGATTATACGAGAGAGCCAGTACATGCAAAACGTTTTTGCGATTGTGTCGCTCATTAGTTAGCTAAGATGCTTTCGTATTTTCGGCAGTAACGTTGATAATGCTGCGACTCCAAATTCTTTAGCTCAAGCTGAGGTCGCGTACTGGTCTTGCCTCAACCGCTTCAGTTCTGAGATTAGACGTTGTAAAAGTGCTGATGAGCAAGTGAAAAATTGAGAATACCTCTGTGGCTGGCCAATACGAAGAAGAGCAAATGATGAAATACGTACTGATCTACCCTTTTCCTTTCCAACCATCCAATCTGAGTAACGCAAACTAGAGCTACCCAAACTTTTTCAAAGGCTGATCAGTTTCACTCAATAGGATGATACCGCAGGCCAGATGCACTCTTTCCGAAACCTTTTCTTAATTGTTTTCGGAGTTCAACCTTAAAAGGGCGAAATTCCAAACTAAAGGCTTATATATTTTAATCAACCTACAAAGGTTAAAGATTTTAAACTGAAGATCTTTTTTTATTTGGTTTGTCAAACTGTGGACGCGGGTCACAAGTCTCATTCTTCCGCGAACTGCACTTGACACACCCCTATTCAAAACAATCCTTCCAAAACATATGTGGAGCACTGCACGACATCTGAAACACTTCATGGTTGGGGATGTATAGTAGGAGATACGAAGAGAAGAAAAAGCTCAAGCTCATTACCGTATGAGAGGCGTCGCCTGGTAGCATGCTTTGATGTTTGAACACTTCCCGCTTACGTTATCAGTCGAACTTACAGTATACAGTCAAACCTCGGTTTTTAAACACAATTCGTTCTGGAAGGCTGTTCAAAAACCGATTTGTTCGAAAACCGAATTATATTTTCCCATTACAAATAATGTTAAAGAGATTAATTCGTTTCATGTACCAAAAGAACAACTTATTTGCCTGCTTACACTATACTCTGTATATAATGGCATAAAACCATTTAGGCAAAGAGTAAATAAACCACAAAAGTGTAAATAAAACGAAAAACATAACAAGTAATTTTTATGTAAATTTAAATAATACAGTACTGTATTGCAGGGGTCGGCAACCTACGGCACGCGTGCCACACTTGGCACGCCAAGCAATTTCCAATGGCACGCAGAGCCTTCCCAAGTTGCACAAAATGTTTTTGTTATTCACACGGAAGTTGCACCAATCGGAGCTACTCGGTCTATAAAAAATAGCCCAGTAGTTGTGATTGAATTCGTACACAATATTAGATACTAATGCCACCTATGGATAAGGTTACCATACGTCCCGCTTTTTCAGGGCTTGTCCCGACTTTTTGATCGAAAATCCGGCAAACCCAAAGGGGTGGTCTCCAAAAAAAAAAAAAAAGGTCAGCACATGTGTGATTGCAGAAATTTTTGCATTTTTGGGCCTTTGAATGACACCAAACCCGCTGCGAATCAAGAGATGACCTTTTTTTTTTTTTTGGAGACCACCCCTTTGGGCGTGCCGATTTTGTATTGACAATAGTTGAAAAGCCCATGAATTTCGCCTGGTGCAAGGTTGCCATCCGTTGTCCGGCATTTTGCTTTTCTAAATATGGTAACTCTATATATGGACTATGTCTGGTTTATTGTATATTAATGTATTAAAATGTATGAGGTTGGCACACTGAACGATTTCAAAACTTAAGTCGGCACACAGTTAGCAAAAGCTTGCCGACCCCTGCCTTATACTATACTGTCGCGTCTACCATATACTGTTTGTTTTTATACTTTACCATTAATGGCAATCCTTGTGAATGGAGTTTCAGCAACCCATATAAATCTTTGTGGAACTTTTTTTCTGGATCAGCAAGTGCAACTGTGCAGAAACCAGCCTGTGGGTGTAAGGACACCCAGTCAATGTCATTCCTGTTGAAATCATATTAATCCTTCTAAATAGAATTCTGATATTAAAACAGAAAACTGCATCACTAACATTTGAAAATTTAAGCAGTGCAAGCGCCGTTTCGTAGAATCTTATTTTATAGGTAAATCGGTTTATTGAAAAATATAATGAATCACAAGAAATTATTTTCCAAGGGTAGCCAGCTCAAATCTAACCTGAACCGTTGGTTTTGTGTGGTTTTGTCCTGGGACGTAGACTGTTCGTTTTACTGCAGTCCATGCACACAAAACGATTCCAAAATTTTAAAAGATATTTAAAGACTCTTTGTTAGGATATTAACTTTTACAATAGCGCCACAGCAGTGGCAAACCATCGCCTCTCCCCTTCTTTTGCGATGCCACTGTAGTCATCTATTTTAAAATAGAACTGTGTTTTAGGTGGATAGTCTTGACTAAATGCTATCATTTAACTGACTGATGATGACTTGCTAATGAAAATCGATGTTGATTTTATTTCTTATATTTGACCTTAACATTGCTTTTACAAAGCTATATAATTCTCATTGTAAACGTGCTTACTCGTGGTATTTGTTTAAAAATTTTGACCAGAAAGAGATAAGAAAGCTCATGCAGTTTGTTTCCGGAGGAAAATTTTTAAATACAAACGTTTGTCATTTGACTGCAGCTCTGAGTTGAAAGATGTTGCTGATTGGCAATAATGAATCTGCAAGATTTATCTTATTTTGCGTTTGTGGTAGTAAAGTTTACTGGAAACGCCCAAACGAGTCTAAACGCAAACCAAAACGACAAAAACAATATCCGAACAACGAACTTTTTTAGGGAATGTAGAATGAATTTAATTTAAAGAATGGCTGGAGTTGCTCTTTGACAGAAAGTTTTTGTTAAAAATAAAAGAAAGGATCTACCACAGCTGAGGAAGGACGGCGATGTTTTACGGAATTGGGACTTGGCGCCTGAAGAGAGATTAGATGGTGATTTTGAGAAAAACTTAGAGAGCAATGATAAAAGCAATGTGTCATGTTAAACTAACTGAGAAAAGGAGCTGCCAAGAACTCATGGTTTTGCTGAATTTAGAAGAAAGCTTAGACAGATTAGCCAAAGCAAATGGCAAGCGATAGTACGGAAATGCTTTAAAGAAAGATAGTGGTAATGTGTTTAGAAGAATCTTAGATTTTTTAGCTTTTGGAAAAAGTTGGCGTGGGCCACCAAAGATGACCTGGAGAAGGCTGATGAAAGAACAGATTCGATTGAAAAAAGATGTCATCGACAGAACGAAGTGGTGCAATGCTGTTTGTGAACTTTCGAGAAACTTTGGGCAAATCCGGCTACCTCCGGCTTCCTCCGGTAATGGAGACAAAATCAGATATAAAAATTTAAATCTTTATCTTCCGAACTCTTTTACTGCTTTTCTTTTTCCGAAGCACTATTGTTTCGGCACGACTCAAACTGGAGTCGGCTCCTCCCCCTCCAATCCACTGAGATGGGAGATCAACTATCAGCTGTAAAACAGATTAGCAAACAGCCAGTACAGGGTGTATCACAAAGATATTCACCCCCCCTAGAGCTCAATCCAAAAGGACTAGGAAAAAAACAAAAATATTGTTATAAATTATATTAAAATAGAAATTTATTCCGTACATTAAATCAATCCTAACTAGTAATCAGTATGACCACCATGGTTTTTTCTAACAGCATCTAATCTTGCAGGATACGATTTAAGAAGATTAGCAAAGATTTCAGGTTCCTCTTTTATTTTAATTAGTTCTTCTGAAATAATAGTCTTTAAGGTTTCCACTGAATTTCTTTCCATGCTAGGAATCTTTAAAATTCTATCTTCAACATGTTTTTTCAGAATAGCTCCCAAGTTTTCAGTTGCATTTAAATCTGGTGATGAACCTGGCCACTGACTGTTGTCGAAGAAATCAAATTCTATCAACATACCTAATTTTTTCATTATCAGCAAAAGCCATAATTATTAAGTATCTGGAAAAAAATGAAAATGTACATTAATTTCTAACAACATAAGCTTCACAATGTGCTATATAGTTTGGTCATACCTATTACCAGTTTGGCTGTAGGGGGGGTGAATATCTTTGTGATACACCCTGTATACGTGTAGCTATTTATAATGCACTGGCTAAGGACAAATAGCTTTTGCGAAACAGGATCTCATAGAGTTGACCTGCACAACATACAAGCCCGCAAAGATCTTTGTCACCGCCCTGCAGATGATTTGAAAAAATGTTACAAATCAAGCAAAATTATTTTTTGATTCATCGCCAGGATCATCATTTTGTGCTGATTTGCCAGTTTTGGGCTTGTTTTCCGAAACATCAAGTTAGAAAATAAAAATGTGCTTATTTTTAAAAAGCGTGCATAGTTTTCAGCTCTGTGTTTAGTTTGTCTCAAAAATTGCTTTTGTCTTAGAATTTTATTGCTCCAAGTATCTACCTCCAAAAAATAAGTTATTTGCCTGAAACATCGTTTTTTCGCATCGTGCATATTTTTGAGCCCAAAGGCAAATGTGAGTTCTGAGTATAAGTAAAAAATGTCGGCATGTGGCTCAAAGAAAAAATATTTGTCGGTTGTGATCTTTTTACAGTTTTGAATCGTGCAGACTTGTTTCAGGGCGACGTTGAAAGATGACAAAGCTTTTTTTCCACGCTATATTGTATTTAATATTAAGACAGAAAGAACTCTTTTCTTGAACGGCTTGGTTTTTCAGACTACTCTACGTAACAATGTAACTTACCCAAATGTATCTTTTTTGCCATTACGCATAGCATTTGTTCCAGAAGCGGGTGGATTCTCATTATCAGGGTGAATGTTGATTTTAACCTGCTCATAAAAAAGCTGTTGTCAGGCTAACTAAAGCGATCGATTGAACTGTCGATACCAGGAGAGTCATTGCATATTATTAAAATACGTAGCTATGCTTTTTTTGCTTACAGACTTTCATGATCATATTTCCTCTTCTGCTCACATTTCTCTTGTTTAAAAGTGTTACCTTTGTGCTCATATTTCTTTCACTGAGTTGTTGCATACACTTTTTTCTTCATTTGACTAATCCATCTTCAAACTCGAAACTCCTGGTTTGTCTGCAATGCGTGGAGCCATGGTTCATGTCTTTGAGCAGCCTAAATTATATCTGATTCGTTGCAGTAACTTAAGCTGTTGAACTGTGTGTCTGTGAGTGCTGACTTGCAGTCGTAAGTTTTGAGTTCAATACCCCCGTGGTTTCTGTTTTGTGTCTTTGGGAAAGATACGTTGGAGCAATTTCTCCTGCTTAGTTTTGTCGCGCGCGGTGGAAATGCGTTGTGTCTGGAGCACTGGTAACTCAGAAGCAGGTCTAAACTTTAAGCATATGCAGTTCTTTGCAGGGTTGTAGAACCAAGACAACGTTAGGCCACTGGTAAAAGAAATGTGGTGCTTCAAAAATTAAGCAATGTTTACCATGGGGCCCAATCAGAAAAGTAAGGGAGCTAAAGCCTTTTTCCTACTCCCATTGACTTGTTACTTTGGCTCGAAAAACGAAGACCTTTCAGGTTTGAAAAAGCGAGTCATGCGAGACCAGTCACCCAATATCTTGACAAAAAGACCCTCATATTTTTGTTTGCTTTCCTCCCTTTCCTTTTAAAAATCCAGGTTGCCGCCTGATTTTCACACCCCAGAGCAGTGTTGGATTGATTTTGATAAAGAGTGCTGTTTAGAAACGTATAGAAACTTTTTCCAAGATCAGAAAATTATGGGAATGCTTTTCCACCCCACAACACGTCTGTTTCTAAGTCTAAAGATTATGTAGTGACCGGATGATGAAGTCATGCGACAAAATATGACAGGATTTGCTGTTATCATGTTCTTATTTCTGAAACAAAGGCAAAATTTAATAGATTGGAATTTTAAATTTTATCGTAGCGAATTTCTCAAACAGACAAGCGTAACAATTGAACCAAAAGCCGGCGTAGCATGCCACGAACAGTTTCGTTTATCCACCAAAATTTCGAAGAACGAACTAATACAAACGACTTGTGCGAAAAATTCGAACTTACCTTTTTATTCCATCTCGATAAATTTGACGCTGTACAACTTTTACTCGTGAATTTTTAACTTGCATTTGTTCTGCTCTATCACCAGCACTTTAGTTGAAAGATACGCATATTACATCACAAACTAGTGTTTATTGCATAAAGCTGATTAGCCGATTCTAAAATTGGCTGATTAGCTGATTCTTTTTTAATACAGTACAAAAGTAATTGTGCAATTTTACGGCGTTTTTATATTTCCGAAGATATATTATGGATAACTTTGAGGAATTGTACTCAGAAAATTAAAAATACGATTAACTACCGTTTTTTAAATGGAACTTATTTAGGTCAAAAACAAGATTTGCGCAATATTTGGTATTTGTTTCAATGCAAAAACTTTGATTCGACGCTCTATAGTTTGCCATTTTTGTTCTTTACTCTAAAAAGTTGTCGCTTTTGTCAACCTTAATCTTCCTCTACCGAAGAGTGCTTTTAATTTTGGCTCTTCTTGCTTGATAATGGCTTGGCATTGTACCAGTTGAGCTAGTGAGGTAACAGAGTCCGTGGCACTTCGTACGACTCGAAATATGTCACTCATCATTTGCTAAAATAATAGCCATGTTAACCACCAAGCGAATACTGTTTGTAGAGGCAAATTTGATAAAGAACCAGTTCTTAACATAGCATCACCCGAAGTGAGTAATGCTTGTGTTGGATTAGGTGTAGCTAGTCTGCAGATTGCAAGGTGTGTAAAAAACTACTGGCTAGGGCATCTGCTCCAGCACTTCTGAATAAAAAAGTAAGTTTAAATAATTGTGGTTTCCACTCTGACTATTTAACTCTGCAAGTAAAGTCTTTCCAGGTCCCTTTGTTAAACATTTGTTTTTAGGTACTTTAGTTGCTGCGCAATACGTCTACGCAACTGTAACTGGCATTACTGTGACGGATGAACATAAAGTTATTGCTACAACGGAGATGGGTTACGTCATCACAAACCAGCTGGATTTTGACCAATCAAAAAGCAGAGAAGTCAAGACCCAAGGAAACAAATCTTCGGGGCTCATTTCACGCAGAACAACTAGTGGCAATTTGCAAACTTCCTCGATCTGTATTTTAGTGTAAAAAGTTATGTTCTTCTACTAGACAAACTGCCTAACACACCGTCAAATAAACAATTTCTGTTCCAAGAAGCGAGCCAGGTGTATTCTCGCAAAACGACTGCTTAGGTCACCAGATACCTGAAGACAATGTCTTTTAAAGACTAAAAGAAAATTTTGGTTTTTTAGGAAATGGTTCTCTTAACAGCGATCTTGGTCGGCAGCTGGAAAGAATTTGCCGTCGATCAAAAAAATCTTTAATCGTTATGCAACACTCCATTTATATTCAATTTTGCTTTACCTATAGGCCCCTCGCGTACGAATTTTATTATTACATTAATTCTGTTATGATTTGTTGTCCTTGTTGATTTGAGCTAACTGTAAACTCATTTCTGCAGACAGGTTTTATTGCTTTATTAGAGTTTTGTGTCATATTACATGAAGTGCATCTGCGACTCCCAAAGCCTATGCCACTTAAAAAGAAAACAGCTGCAGTCAATCACTTCTATCTATATAGAGGCATCATTTGGCTAGTAGACTATTTGTCTATAACCTTTTCATAACCGCTTCCTTTTTTCTTCACAAAAGATAAAATCATGCTAGTAGTTCACAGTAAAAAAAAAAGAATTTTTGATCTAAAACTCGAATTGCTATCAGTAATGCAGTTTAATCAATTCGCATCTCGTTAATGTGTCTTTTATTAACGCAGGACAAATACTAGCCATATGAAAGGCAGAGGAGTGAGGTAGGATTGTGCCATAAACCCAGTCTTTGGCTCTAAAAAAGAGGTAAACTTTAAAAATTTAAGTTTTCATCTTAATTCCATCTAAAACGCCCATTTCAGGTAAATCTCTGACTGAGCTCCAAAAAACATTACCTCTCGGTTTCACAATTTGTTTACCCTCCTCATCAAACCCTATCAAAAATCCTCGGTGCGTTAATGAGTACATGGTTGGATGATATTAATGGTTTATTTTTAAATTGAGAAACTACTGTCGTCTGCGTTAAAGTTATCTCCTGTTGCTGCGCCAAGTCATCAATACAGTTGATATTGCTCTCTGACGAAAGCGATACCACGGTTAAATAGATTGACAGCTGCACATTCGTAGTTTTATTACTAATACAGAATATCGTCAGAAATGGTTTTAGTACTTTTTCACCAAGAATATATAAACCTGCGTCAATTATCCCATCATTTTATCCAAGAGTAAATTGTCAACAGAAAAAACATCTGAAGCGATAAGGAATAAATTAAAAAAGATATTTGTTGTTCGAAAAATATAATTTATTAAACTATAAAATTGAATTTACATTTTATATTTTAAGTAGTTAATACTACTTGTCCTGCCTAGCCGATTATTGGTAGAAGAGAGAACGTCTCCGTTTGTAGCCAGAACTGCTATCGAAAGAGCTGCTAAAGCTTATGTCTTGAAAGACAACAGGCTGTAAAAGGCTCTAGTCAGTAAAACGTATGACAGATGCCGACAGGCCTGATTCGATCTATTAAATCTCGTCAGAGCATCTCTGTCAACGATCTCTATTCTTGTTGACGGAGGTGTTCTGAAGAGATTTAATTAATCAAAACAGGCCTGTCAAAATCTGTCGAGCGTTTATATTTTTTTTTGGGTAATATTCAAATCCTAAGTTGCATACTCGGCTTTGACTGCACAATATATCCGGTCTATAAAAAGATATTAAATGGGAGTCAATAAAATCCAAAACTTCTGAGAGAAAATTGCTGAAAAATAATTTGGTTTGTAATTTGAAAGTTTTTACTATTTTAATCTAAAATAACTTAAAGTGAGATTGAAGGCTTTGGAGTGTGGAGGGGATGGGAGAGCATGGGTCTTGTGGCTCCCTCTTGGCTACGTTTATAATTTAAGTCTTTTCAGTTTAATCTTTTCCTTGAATGCCGTTATGCTTCAAAGCTTGTATTGTCCAGGTTGCCCTCAAAATACACTACGTCACCGGCTATGGTCAATCATATCAAGAAAAGTTTGATTGTAAATGACAGGTCATCACTCAACCAAGCAGCAATAAGGGTAACATTTCTTCGATCACTTAAAATCCAGGTGGCATGTCGAGCTGTGTTCTATCCCTGAATAAATATGCCGTACTACTTCAGTTAATTCGTGACCACCTCAAAGCAGTATCGGTCATTACATGTCCGGAGTGGAATTTGGACTCCCAATACAGACTAGTTTCGCGGATGGGTCACTGAAGCGTGTAATGGGGAAGTTCTAACAAGACTAACACAATTTTTCATGGGCGATGCGTGTCTCTCTGGTGCAGCTATTGCTTCGCTCGAAACTTGTTCTGATTCAATGTTATTCCAGTTCGAATTTTAATTTGATTTAAAAAAAGTTAAATTTTGGTTCTGCAATTCAGCTCAAGGTATGCTTGAGGTCGTGAAAGAAACTTTCTCCATATAAAAGCTTGGATGTTTTATGATCACCTTTGCTCTTGACAAAATAATTGTCAAGAGCAGATAATTTGTCTTTACTTAAAAATGTAGCTGAATTTGGTTAATGCCTTCTGGCTCTTATAAATTTTTGATATACAATTAGTTTCTGAATATTTCAGGAAAGGAAATAATGACATCATTAGCGTCAAAAAAGGTCACCTCAAAATTTCAATAACATAAAAAATAACCTTCGGCAATCAGTAGACTCGAATATTTTAAGAAAAGACTTTGATTAGAGACAAACTGAGAGAATTACCCCTAAAGCTGTTTGCCAGAGGTAAAGGCCTTTTGATGTCGTCACTGTAGAGTCAACCCCTCTAGGTATTGTTTTAATTTTGTTGATCCTTTTTTAAAGCAGATTGATAGCAATTTTTAATTGCTTTTGTGGAAATTACTTTCGAGAAATGGCTGCAGCTACTTCACTTAAATCAAAAAGTATTGATCAGCTAGTTTACCATCGCACTTGACTGTGAATCATTTGCCATTGTTTCGAGATTGCAGTTGTAAAAAAATGCATGCAATGAAAAAATCTGGGAATATTTTGGCGATTGTTAACAGTAGTAGCTGTTCTATTTTCAGAGGAAGTACTGCGGTCAGAGTGTCCGCTTCAGTTGGTAGATCCTAGCCCTTGGATGGCGAACCTTTTTCATTGAACAGATAAAAATGAGACTTTAATATGCAAAAAAGGAATAGTGGGTCATGCATTCAACAATTTTGTGGCTGAATCTCTCAAAGGAAGAAAGGGTGGTCATTTCTATCCAGGCCAAATTTTGGTACCGTGATGACGAATCTACAGTACAAGTGGGTCACTCAGCTATCGGGGCGGGTCGGTGGTTTGCCATTCCTGCCCTAGCTCAACTTCCTCGTCAGGTTGTGGCAAGGAATTTTTTTATCTGTCTCCTGCTCGGCATTCAGCGCAACCCTACTGGAGTAAAGTGATGAATGAAATCGAATTTTATCAGCCATGATTTATGATTTCCTGGCGCTAAAAAACCCTGTACGTAAAAAGCGCCAAAAACTTCGCACTACGAGACTGAGTCAAAAAATTTATTTCTTAAACAGTTTAACCTGATGAAATGAAGTTTTTCCAAATTAGTAAACCATTTGCGGTCAATAAACAAAGGAAAATCTCAGAAAAAAATATAGACTTTGCACATTTTAGAGGAGATTTGATAGAGCTTTTGAAGCAGCCTAACAACAAGCCTTTATAACTTTTTCTAACGAGATGTGTGCATTGTTGAGGGGCTCAGCAGATGTCGAGAGGACAAAATATGTTTGTGAGGAATATTTCTAAAAAATTTGTTGGCAACGTGGGCGAGAGATTTGAAGCGCTCTTTGTCATAGCATAGATCGTGGGTTGAAACCTCACAATGGCTAAGTTGCTATGTACTTGGAAAAGACTTTTTACAGCAATATCCGTCACGTGATTGCAATGCTTAAGGTAGAAATGTACTGTGCTAGCAAGAATCGGTCACTCGTTAACTGCTTTACCTAACTTGCCTTCATCCCAACGACGTTCTAGCGAAACCGACAAAATATTTTCCCGTTACCTGAAAATGGAAATATGTTAATATTACCAATGAAATGGACTTAGTTTTCGTATGCAAAATCTGTTTAGAAATAGATTCTAAAAAGGTTAACCAAATAAAACGGTATTTTTTCCGAAGGAAAGGTCACCAATCATCTGAATGGTGCCAATTTCGGAATGTGAATCTATACTGGATTGTGGGAGAGGGTAGACAATATGTTCACTACAATTTTGAATACAATGTCAAATATTTTTTCACTCATTAATTTTTCTTATGTTAATAGTCTTTAAGCTTTCAAGCATTAAATTTTTCCCTATTTCAAAACTGCGAATTATAATAAGTTATAAAAGCAGAATATCAGGAGAGGTACATCCTTCCTTTCCTACGCCCTTGCATGTGCAAATGTAGGCTAAGGTATTTACGCGCATAGAATGCGCATCTCCAGATTTTTTTGCAAAAGCTCAAAGTTTTGCTTTGTTACAAAAATAGTGATGGATCACGCATTGAAGTTTTGTAGATAGCTGCTGCTACAAAAAATCGATTCTCGCTCTCTTGTTTGTTTCAGCTTGACTTGCAAACAAGCCTAAGCTGCAAATCAATTTTCCCAATATTTTGAACCGCATACCATTGATCTATCAGCAGTTTGATTGAAGTAAAATTTATTTTTATGAAACGACATACAAAAAAATATGTTATGCCAGGTTATGATGCACCCATGCTAGATTATGTAGCTGGGAAATTTTCCGCTAATGCGATAGGTTGGGATGAAGGCAAATTAGATATTGTCATTGAGTGCAAGAGCATAAGCTGATACCGCGGCAGTCATTCGTTTTCGTTTGTCTTTTTTTCTTTTTTGCAATCTTGAACAGGCTTATTGCTTTAAAATCAATATTCTTCGTCAATGTATTAATTCGGAGGTCTACGATCAGACTGACAACTCTTCTGGTTGAAATCTCAATTCAAGTGGCTATCGGAAAAGCAGCGTGAAAAAAATGACAACGACCTTTTTTTTTACCTTATAAAAGAAGATAAGCAGTTGATCAAGCACCGCAGTCATATTTGTCTGCTTCATTGATAGCCAAACGAAGCATCGTTTTCGTTGGAGCTTAATATTCAAGTTTTTGAGTTCAAGTCCTAACTCGGTTGTAGTTAGATCAGTTCGAGATGAGATAGAGCAAATACCAAAGGTACGCTCGTAACCAGACCGCTACCCCGTGAGCCAACTGATTCACATGGAGCAGGGGAGCAGTAAACTCTGCAAAAAGCATGTAAATCCTGATGAATCAATCGTAGATTAACCCAATGCCCAAGTAAACTTAAGGGAAAGCTTACCCCCCATTTCAGGAAAGGCATCAAAATAAGTCTTCATCTTTTTCAAGAGTATTTTCAAAATAATGCCGCCTCTAATCATCACTTTTAATTTTTTACGAAATGATCCCTATGGTCCTGGTAGGTTTTCTCGACAACATGCTTCTAAGGGGAAGGGAAATTTATTTTTGGGGTGATCCTTCCATCTGTCTGTGGGCTTCCTTAAGGCTGGTAACCCCCATCGTTGGGAGAGAATGGCTGTAATTTTGAAAAATAAATAGCCTTCTTAGTGCAAGCCGTTGTGCGCTCTGGGCTGTTGTTGCTGGGACGCCAACAGAGGCTACGCCCCCAACTTAATGAGGCCCATTGCAATATGATTTTATCAAGACTGAGCAAACTTAATTTCATATTTCATTCGCTACATTACAATAATTTCTGAGCACCAAGCAGGGAAGCTGTGAATACCACTTTAAAGTTTTTAGGATGACCTGACTAGGGAATTGAACCCATGTCTACTGCTTCGAAACGGACGCTCCAACCAATATAACCGTACACCACCGCGCAGATGTCATAACTTCTGCAGTGTGGCGAATGCTCAATCGCAAGTAAAATGCTTCTGCCGCTGGCACTTACGCAGTGAAAAAGCTTCAAAAAACTGAGTAAAATGTCACGTTTGCGTTAAAAAATTCCATCTCCAACCGGTTTAAAATGCCTCCGAAACCAATTTAAAAGTGGCTGTAGACAACCAGCTAATAGCTTGTTTGAAGCGATTTACCAGCAAGAATTTAAGGTTAATGAGTTTCTTCATAATTAATATTAATAATGAAGATTAAGCGACTGCCACACACGGCTTCTGTACAAGTTAATACGCAAATTAACATGTTATAGTTGGATAAGAGTTTTTCTCTGATCACGGGCAAACTTTGTGGGTTACCGTAGAACAAGTTGTGTTCCACTTTCCAATATCCATTTTAAGTTGATTTCCATTTTCCAGTTTTTGGAAAAGCACTTCAACTGAAAAGTAAAGTTTTGGTGCTGTTGCATTTCTAAGGGTATGGCAACGTGAGATCTCTACTGGCGTTGATCTCGCTACCGCGCGCTTGCAAGATCAGTGCCTTATTGCTTTGGCTATCATTGCCGACTTTTGTTGACGTAGATTTCCGAGCGTAATGAACCAATCACCACTCATCCACGAGGCATAGGGCTTCGCAGAATACTGACAAATCAAAGGACCTAGTTTGGGCTTTTCTTTGTTTTATTATAACGAAACAGGCGCTCAATGCTTCTGCGTGAAAGCACATGTTTCGTTGAAAGAGAACAAACAAAAGTTTGCTTCTGATCACGTTTGAACATCGCGTTGATGCAAACATACCTAATGTGTTTCAGACTCAATGCTAGGTTGGTGTTGTTAGGCTGTTTGTTCTTTTTTGAAGTAAACAAGATAGCCCCTGGTGGTTACTTTTCTGCTTCAGCCACCCGAGAGATGATAAATAATGCGGATTCCAAAAGTGAGTTATGATATAAACACGCTTCAAAACTGCAATGTAGCCATTTTACCGATGCGTGTCAAGTCCGACTGCTATAAGGCACAATGTCCGTCTTCAATCTACAACACATTATTTTTGTTGCATCCTGACTTTAGTAATGTTTGAAAAAAGGTACATTTTTGAAAAATCGATTGATCTTTTCAGGCAGGGAAACATTGCAGTTTTTTCTAAAGGACTAGGCCCGGGTTAAGTTCAGCAAATGTCCTATTACATTGGCGTAGCTAGGGGGCCTCAGATACCATACCCCCTTAAACTCCTTAAATTTGATCAAAGAATGATCACTTGTTTTCCTCACATTAAAAGAATAGTAACAATCAAAAAGTTGATCTCAAAAAATGGCGATCGCTGTTGTTTTAGGATGAAAATAAGCAAATAGCCGCTTCCCAAAAGTTGATCTTAAAAAAGTTGAACTTGCAAATTTCAAATTATTGCTCCCCCTCCAATACGCTTTTGTCATGGACTGCGTTAATTGCATCTGCACATCGCCATCTCTCGAAACTGTGAGACGTTTTCTAAACGAAAAGATTTTCATTTTGATGTGCAGTGCTCTATGTTTTCACGGAATCTGGTGCAAGGTAATTAGTAACACCCCTTAATCCTTACTATCAAGAGCACAATACATTCATCGTCAAATTGAATTCAAGATTACTCTACCGTAGACATAACTCACACTAACCATTTTCCTTGCTAGAACGCGCTCCCTCAAGCATGTAACCAAGGATTCTCGCGATTTTAGGAGAGTTTATAGCAGGCCTGCGCAGCATACGACCTGCGGATCGAATGAGGTCCGCAAAAACCGTTGTTGCGGCCAGCCAGACTCTCAACACCAGTTGATCTCCGAAAACACAAAAGAAAAAGATGGCACTTTAGTCCAAAATAAGAACAGAAAGCTTTTTAAAAAGTTGATCTTCAAGAAAAGGTGTTTATTTTTGTTGTGACAACAAAAGTTCGAGGACCTTGTCATGCCCCCTACGAAAAATATTTGCTGATGCGACTCTTACTTTTTGAGTTGATTTAGTCTGGCATTGAGCAATATTTAATAGCTGTTGCAAATCCTTGAAATTTGAAGCTCCTGTTAGCTGATATTGGGAAAGAGATTTCCTACAACCTTGACCTAAACCGTATTGCCTTTTTGATTTTATTTATGAAGCTACTTCATTAATGTGAAAGCGCACAGCAGCACAAGATTGGTTCATTTGAGCCCGCGTCACTACTATTGATTGGATGTGTATCGTTGGTCATACAATCAATAGTCGGTAGGTTGGTTTGAATGTCGCAACAAAAACTTGCTTGTGGCGGAAAAGTGGGGTGGTAAAACATATCACACAGAAGCCGTAAGGGAAAGATCAGTTAAAGCTACTCTTCTGCTTTCCCATTTTGCAACGCTAATGCTCACTCTTTCGGCAGCTGAAATTGCAAATCATCCATTACCTGATGCTGATCAAAAAAGTTTGTGGTTGCATTAACTATTTGTTTTTATCTATTTTTTTGAACTTGGAAATAATCTTTGTAGCTGACAACTGGAATGTTGACGCCATCGCATAAGCATAAGCTCAAATGTTTTTGTTTTCGCGCACGGGTAAAAATCGTGTAGGATTTAGATTTACATATGCTTTTCTACTGTACTAACGTTGCCCATTTGTTTTGCAGCAGCTGATGAAGGATCGGTGAAGGTTGGAAAGAGGCTTTCAGACATCGGCCAAGCAAAGAAGCTGCAGTTTGCTCAAACTAGAAGCCAGGCGATAAAAGAAAACGATAGCGGTTTAACGCTTCTCCTTGACAAACGTCAGGAGCAAAATGTGGAAAATAGTTTTAGCAAGAAGTATTTACTAGAAAAAGGTGATAAAGGATGCCCCAAGGTGCCGACAGCCACAGCTGTTTCAACTTTTTTAGTTTCTATTAACCCTGTCACCGCAGTTTCAAATAATTGTGATTGCAATGTAGAGACCGCAAGCAACAATTGGATGAGTTTACTAAAGAAAGCGATAAAAAAAGGAAAAACAGGCAAATCAAATCCGAACCAAACCAGAGATAAATCATTGTTGTGCTTGTCAGAAACCAATGCCCTTCGCCGTGCTTGCTTGACAATTGTCGAATGGAAGTAAGCTACTCTTCTGCATGCTGCAGTTTATTGCAATTAGCTTTTTTCTATTAAATTTTTATCTTGCAGACACGCAGTGGTACGAGAATAGCGAAGTTGTGCTTACAGGCTTCGAAGCCACCTAATTTTCATAGTTTTGTTGTTTTGCTTTGTATTGCTTCCAACAAATCTTGTGCTTATTGGAATTTACCAAGTAGGGAAACGTCCCTTACCCAAGGACACAACCACGCAACTATTGCTAGCTTTGAACGCGTGACTACTTGATCGTGATGATGATGATGATGATGAACGTTTGCTACTGCTGTCTCAGTAGCTTAGGCATCCAGAGACCATTGTTGTAAATAAAAAAATTAATCCCAGCTTTATTTTACGTGAATGTAAATGCTCTAAACCTTCTCGGATGTTTTACATTGGTCTGGAGATCTGAGTATAGCATTTTGGTAATTACTGATGTCAAAACAGTTTTTCAGCTCTTTTGACTACGTTGCTAATTGTTTTACACAAGGCTGTAGATCAGGAGCTACCTTCGCATGAGTGTAGCAGAAGATGGTTCTGTCATCTTCAAGTCCTGCTTATAAAACGCAAAGTCTTCCGGTCCAGAAAAGATGACGCCTAAAAATAATTCTCTGCTATGCCACACTAATTACCTTCTCACATAGGCGCGTTCCTAGAAAAAATAGCTGACAAAAAGGGAGCAAAATTTAACCTGCCTGAAAAGCATGAATTCTTAACAATTTTTGCGTAACTTACCTCTTTATTTCGTCGGCGCATTCTTCGAACTCTAAGTAATTTTAAGACCAATCTCTGCTAATCCAACCAATTAAAAAGTGAACTTTGAACCCATTGAAATGTATATTGTGCCCCCAAAAGTTATGGGTATCTCCAGTTAGGAACCACTGCTCCAACTGAAGAAACCAACATGACCTCAACTAAAGAGTTAGACCGTGGTTAAGAGAACAATTGGAGGATTTTTTTCAGAATTTTAAAGACTAATAGCGTTTCATTTCTTTGATTCATAGCTTCCACAGCAAAATTACAATTCTTTGCTCAGAGAGCGAGGCAAAATAAAAAATGCCACCGTTGTTCTTTAGTGTTTTTGCGCGGAAGTTACTTTTTCCACTCTTGCAAATAAGCGACTTACAAAGACATTGAGAAAAAAAGAATATAATAAACACTTCACATTATTGATTGATTTGCTACCGATGAAACATTTCGGACATATAGCAAGCAAAATCGATAGTCACTTAGCTACTGAGAAAATGAAACTGGAAAAACATTTTAAGGCTCATTGACTTCTGAATATGGTTTTTACTTGTGATGATATCACAAGCAGCACGACAGAATTGTTGTTAGATCGTTGGGTTCTTCATATACATTTCATTGCTCCGTTGTTTTGTTGAGATAGAAATGTACAACACCATTAGTATTGACTATTTTGAAAGGGATCTAGCGCGGAAATCTATTCATGCGTAATGGCAACTATAAGGCTTTACCTTTACCGGAAAATTATTCAACTCGAATTTTACGTCTTTATTTTCTCATATTTATTCCACGTATTTCAACTATATTTTCTTTGTGTTTTTTTATTTAGACATTTTTTTGAGCACCGCACCTTCAATTTCTATTACAGAAAAGAGAAGAAGACGGAGTGCGGTAGTAGGCATTATGTAATGTTGACGTGGAATTTGATCTTAGATTGAACAGTCACAAGGATAAAATTGGACAAAGACTGACTTTTAATGCCTACTTGTTTTACAGACCATTTGAAGTGTTGATTCTTTTTACCATATTTGCCAACTGCTGTGCGTTGGCCGTCAATATTCCTTTTCCCGGACAAGATTCGAATGATACCAACGAGAAATTGGTAACTTGGTGTTAATTGATATTTCATAGCTTTGTACACAGCCAACCGCATCATCTACAATTGCACCATCTAATATTCCTTTGCCGTGGAATGCAGGGCTGTATTAAATCTAGTAAGGGCTACGGTACACCTTTATTAAAGAAAGAGTGAGCGAGACGTTTTTTTCTTTGCGTATTGCTTCTTGCAAACAATGACGAAACTATGACTTGCCTGGACTGCAATGATATGAATGGGTGGCTGCTTGCTAGAAGACTAAAGTGCTTTTTTGCATTCTCCAAAACTCTTCTTTTACCTTGAGTTTGATAAGTTGACTAAACTCCTTGCGCTTTCATCGGGTGAACCCCTCTTTCCGAAATTACTTTGTGGTTAAGGGGTCAAGAAAAACATAAATTGTTCAGTTCGTCAACAACCGTGGAAATGCAGCGAACAATTTAAGGAATTGATTGGTTCCCCTGCGCATTATCTTAACAAAATAATCGATTCACAAGATAAACTATAGATTTTTTGTTGTGGAAGCAACAAAAATAAAACAAAAAAAAACAACCTGAGCCGTTTTGAGCGCCTTTTGTCAACGGAACCGAAAAACAAGTAAGTCATTCCAGCATACAATTTTGACAAAACCAAATGGAATTGCTGTTGTTCTGTATACCCCTTAAGTTCTTCGGGAAGGAGACACAGCATGAAATGATGATCTGGATTCACACCGTAAACCTGATCAGGATCAGGAGAGTGGTGAGCAAATGGACATAGTTCACATCATTTCGAAGCATCATAGAATAGAAAAGAGAGAAATTGTTGAAAGTATCTTTACATATGTTTTGTGATTTGCAGGAAAAGATTGAGTACGTTTTTCTCGCTATCTTTACTCTTGAAACTGCATTGAAGATAGTAGCGTTTGGCTTTGCTTGGCATCCAAATGCCTACCTTAGAAACGGCTGGAACATCCTAGATTTTATTATTGTGGTTGTAGGGTAAGGTTTAATATATTTTCATATATTTATGCCAAATCGCATTTGGAAGACCGGCGACGCACTTCAATCGCTACCTATGAAGAACGAAAGGGCTGTGTCCTTATTCCGGTTTTTCAAACCAAATCTA
Organism: Trididemnum clinides; assembly: GCA_963675345.1. Classification (NCBI taxonomy): domain Eukaryota; kingdom Metazoa; phylum Chordata; class Ascidiacea; order Aplousobranchia; family Didemnidae; genus Trididemnum; species Trididemnum clinides. The sequence goes on along the minus strand of OY776285.1, from coordinate 11,225,387 downwards.
CGGCGAGAGATCTATTTCGGGATCACCCAATGTGTTTGCTAGTTGGGGTGAACATTTTTTGCGAATTAAATTCTGTTTCTTTCTAATTTTTTCCGTCAACGACACTACTTTTCTTTACCCAAATCTTACAAAAATCTTTTAAAAGTTGTTTCTTTCAAGAACTCAAAGAACTTTTTGAAAGAAATTTGTTTTTATTGGTGCAACTTCTTTCCAAAACAGCTCCTAGACAGCAGCTACTTGAAATTTTTTACGATCATCGTGACCTGTCTTGTTTTCGCAGCAGTGAACACACTTCCTTTTACACTTTTCACTAAATAAAGTTCAAAGAAGTGAGCTTACTTGCAGCAAGCAGTTGCATTCTGTCCTCATACTTTCCCTTCCATTCTGTTCTGCCTTCCTATGGACCCTCTAATTCGCTTTTGCAACAGCTTTTGAATAACGACTTTTGATCACAATCTTGTAGAGCTGCATTGTTTTCAAGAATCCTTGATCTCCTGAAAGGTCCTATCTCGAGGAAGGAGTTAGTTAGCAGGACCTAATTATCATGTTTTTCAACACAGATTATTCAGCATAATATTCGAAATTGTCAATGTTGGAAATACGGACAAAGTGAGGGCATTGCGAGCTTTTCGAGTTTTAAGACCTCTCAGACTTGTTTCTGGAGTGCCTAGTGAGTTACATTTTTTAGATTTGATTCCAGAATAAGATTAAACGATTTAAATAAGCCTAAAAAGTTTTCAAATATTCTTCGGACTTGTGTTCTGCTGAGGTTTGCTTTGGTAGCACAGAGTTTTTATTTGTTGTATTTGGGTTGTAATTTTTATGCTTTGACTTCTTGTTACGGAAATGTAAATAAATGGTCTGAACTAGAATTAAAAATTTTCAAAATGATGCAAATTGAAGCAATGAAACTTAGGTACAATTATATACGCGGATCTAGATGTTTGGTCTATAAATTAAAGTTCTTTCTTTATCTAACTGGGCTCGTTTATGGATTTATGGTTTCCAAAGTTAACAGGTAGTGTTAAGTTCCTCTGAAGTCATAGATGTGCCAAAGCTTTTTGATAGCTTCTGTTTTTCTCGCAATGAATAACACGTTGCAGGTGAAGACTCAAATTTGAGTGAAATTTACTTGTTTTCTGCTATCGGTGAATGATTAATGAGAACAGCCAATTTTATGATTTTTCCTCGTTTGAAATTGCAATTTCCTCATTAACAAGTATACTACTTTGCCTATAAACAACAAATAATGAAAAAAGCAATTTACTTTCCAAAATTATTTATGGTATGTTAACACTTACTTGTAATTCTTCATTTGTTTGTAGGTCTTCAAGTTGTATTGAATGCAATTATATGTGCGATGCTACCTCTATGCCATATTGCCCTACTTGTCATATTCGTTATTATCATTTATGCTGTTGTCGGTCTGGAGTTGTATCAAGGAGTACTTCATAAATCATGTTTCTACAACGAAACTGGTAAAGCTGTTACCTTTACCGAATTAGAGCGATTGGGATTAAATTTCTTACGAAAATCATCTACCTGGGGTTAAAACCCAAATCCGTAATTTTAAACCATACTTTTTACAAAAATTTCCAGAAATATATGGCTTTATTTTTTGTAAAACCATTTCTATGATTAATTGTTTTGGTATACTCTTAGATGTCCAGTAATAAAAAGTAACGATCTGTCTGTCCACTTGCTTGCTCAATTTCGTTTCATCAGCGCAATGATGGAAAGCAGTCAACAAAAAGCATGTATAAAGCTCTTCAAAATTTCAAAATATTTCTTTGCAGATATGTTTGAAGCTGATCCTCTTCCCTGCGCTAAAGACGGCAGCTTGGGTCGTCATTGCCCTGTGGGATCCTATTGTAAGCCAGGATGGAAAGGCCCAGCCAACGGCATCATAAACTTTGACAACATCTTATACGCTGTTATCACTGTGTTTCAATGCATTACCATGGAAGGATGGACAGATGTGCTGTATTATGTAAGCAAGAGTTGTTTGCTGTTTCCCCGTTTTCAAATGCAAAATTCATTTAGCTACAGAACAATCGGAAATTGCAAAGCGGGTTTGACTACATCATTACTCACGTATAGCTAGCTAAAGAATTTCCTGTGACCTGACGGTAAAAATATGCCACTGAAAAATAATTCACTCATATGCGAATTTTTAAATTTCGGTTTCTCCTTCGATTTACACTGACGGCCTTTTTGCAAACACGATACCACTAATACTTGCTTTACTTTTCAGATAAATGATGCAGTGGGAAGTTATTCACCTTGGTTATATTTTGTTTCTCTTATTATTGTCGGTTCCTTCTTTGTCATGAATCTCATTTTGGGTGTGCTCAGCGGGTAGGTTGCTTCCTTGTGTTGGTGGTCTAACAGCAGTTGTAATTAAAAAAGTTTTTGCACTTCTTGCCTAATGTTCTGCAGCAGCTTTCATTTATAGTTATCAACTTTTAAGGGTTAGTCCATCGTTTCTCAACTGGTAGGCCGCGAACCTCTTTCAGGTGAGCCGCGAAGCATTTGAAATAGGATATTACAAATTTAGTTTCGCAAAATTAACGCAACCAAACTGGCAAAACAATTGTTTCCTTGAAGTTGAGATGCACAAAAAAGACTTTATACTTTAAAAACTTAGAGATATGGTCTAAAAATTACAAAATAATCGTTGCTTCGAAGTTAATTGAAAAATATGGTTTTCAAGTTAGATGAATGCTGAGAGTGGCCCGTTGTCAAAGTTGATCGCAAACTAGAAAAGTTTGTGATGCACTACTTTTATCTACTGAGTAGACAGTAATTAATCAAGTTTAACACATCCGTTAGAGCTAGAAATCCTAGTTTTAGCGGTGACTCGTGGCTGTTTTGAAAAAGCGCCAGACACTGATGCTCAACTGAAAGATGGCAGAAAGGTTTTGTCATCTAAACGCCTTCGGGTAAAAACCTTCCAGATTTTACAGCTTGTGAACTTATGTATCCGATGCAATAGCATAAGCCAGCGAATTAAGTTAAAGTGCTCAATGAAGACATCGAGCATAAACTACAATTATCGTTCCATGGTAATTAACGACCATTTCTTTGCAGACTGTTTCACGCATAAATGAAATTATCAAAAGGTCCACAACACAAAGTGACGACAGCAAAGAGGTGGTCACCAAAATAACGACATCAGAGATTCCCAACCGGGGGTACATTCGCAATTTTCAAGGGGTACATTACATTTGAAAGAAAAACTATTGCGAAAGAAAAATTGCGATAGTTGATGACTTTTAGATTTTCATAGGTATTTTTTTTTCTAGACTTGCGGATTGTTTATAGAGTTAGATAAAACAAACAGCTTAGTTTGCTATATCGATATTGTTTTACCTAAAAACTCAAAAAATTTTTAGTGCAAATGCCCAAGTGCTGCAAGCTGGGACAGGTATACATCGGATATGTTTGAACTCCAACACGATGCTGCTCCGCGTTATGCGCACTCTGAGAAGAATAAAGGTTGGTTTCCAGTAGGCGTTGATTGCAGGCGTAGCGTGAAAAATTTTTTGTTTCTCTATTTTATCGCTCCGCGCAGAAAACCAAATAGAGAAACAAAGAATTTTTCGCACTACGCCTGCAATCTACGGCTAATGGAGATCAACCTTTAGTCGAATTTTGGTTTTGATGCCCAATTCATACACATGAATTACTGAACCTGCTTTTCAAGTATTGTTATTTCCATCAAGATGGATTTGTGAGGCAGCATTTTCAGTGCTGCAGGGAATTAAATCAAAGTTCCAGATCACACTTCAAAACACTTGAACACGATCTTTGTTGTGCTATTGCGAACGTTACTCATTGTATTAATGGGCTTGTTGCCAAAAATCACCCTCAATCATCTCATTAGCTTCGATTTCTGAGATTACATTGTTGGTTGGATGATACTGCTTTGCTAGGATTACAATTATTTGTTACAATTTGTATCATTTGAATGATTTTTTGAGCTTTTGCTCTGCTTTTGATTGGTAGTAATTGCATTAAAAAAGTGGATATATGGCAAAGTCGATATATGACGCAATACAACCAACTGAATCGCAAAGACCTCGAATGTATAGCTTGCCGAAAACACCCAAAGAAGGCACTCCACTTCGGCCAATACTGTCTATGACAGGTTCGACCCATCATGAACTTGGCAAGTGGTTGGCTGGTCCATTGCAATCTGTGTTTGAGTGGTTTTCGTAACTTTGTATATCACATTCGTTTACGTTTCCATGCAAAATTTTGATATCGACCCAAATGTTTTCATGTGTTCTTCGTTCCCCAAGACGTATTTGTTGAATTGATGAAGAGCGTTACATCCTCCGTTGAGTCAGCTTCAATAGCACTGTGTACAAGCAAACAGACGGAGTAGCTATGGGATCACCACTTGGTCCGGCTTTGGCTAACATCTTTGTTGGATATTAAGAAGAAAAGTTATTTCCTCAAACGCAGAAGCCTCCAACATACTTCAGATATGTTGACGACACCTGTTCCATCTTCAATCATGAAGCTGAAGCAGATGAATTTCTGATCAAACTCAACTGCTTTCATCCATCCCTCAGATTGATCTTTGAAAAAGAGAAAGACAAATGTCTACCGTTTCTTGATATTTACGTCGAAAGAACAGATAGTACCCTTAAAACCAGTGTGTATCAGAAACCCACTTTCACCGGCCATTATTTGCGTTGGGAGTCCTTTAGTCCTTTCAAACCTAAAACAAGTTTAATATCTACATTGGTGCATCGAGCTCAAATGATTTGCACTAAGCGTAGACTCAATGGAGAAATAGTGCGGATCAACAAAATATTACTGGACAATGACTATCCTATAAACGTCATCAACATTCAGATCGCCAAGAAAATTGCTCAGTTCTCTACCCTTAAGCGATTTGGCCCTGAAAAGTGTCCGATGTACTTGAGGGTCCCTTGGATAGGTAATTCATCCACAAACTTGAAAAAAGAAATCAAAACCGCCGTGGAAAGCGGCTATGATTCCGTCAGCACCCGCTTGGTCTTTACGTCAAAGCGCATGCTGCCTGTGGCCCGCAAGGATGTTCTACCTACCACTTGGAAAAGCTCTGTCATATATGAATACAAGTACCACTGTGATAGTCGGTACGTAGAGCCAACATCTCAATGACTCCAGAATCGAATCAAGCAACATGTTCCGCAATGGTTAAGACAACAACAGATCCGTCCACGCCGATCTCAACCAGACAGATCGTGCAAACGAAACGTCACCAAACCGGACTGTGACTCTGCCATTGGTCAGTATCTTCAGAAAATGAACAGTGCGCATTAAACTATGACAACATGCGGTTTTCAATTCTCGAGACAACACGCAGCTTTTTCCATCTTAATCTCTTAGATGCTGCTTATATCAAGACCCGGCGCCCGGTGATATGCAGACAAAAAGAGTTTATTTACACTCTCATACTCTTTCGATAATCGCGGCGTTGCTATTTGGCCTCTTGCTGCGCATCCTCTACAGTCTAGCATTTCGCTATTTCAAAATCATTCTGTGCGCGTTTTACAATACTAGCGCTATCACTGGCTTGTCTTGATTGGCTAATGTCCAAATCAATCATATAAAACACTTATCCGCTCTAGCTCTTTCCTTTTGATGTGATATCGCCACTGAGCGTCACGAGCGTCATGAAAAGCTTATGGCTGAAACAGCTTCTTTCAAAGCTATATCAAAATTCTGTACCATCAACAAGAATTTTGAATTAAAAAACTAAATTTTATTTCAAAATAATATTAAAAATTTTATTGCTTTTTTCCTTGATTTTTATAGGGGTACACTTCAATTTATAAAAATTCTAAAGGGCTACATAAAAAGGAAAGTTTGGGAATACCTGAACAAAACAATAAAACTCGATTGGAAATTATTTCGAAATGGTGACACAAACTCACAATTAAATAATGTGATTTCAAATTTGAATATTTTGTAATCAGTTTAAATCTGTATTGCTCAACTTTATTACATAAATCTAAAGTTTGCAAAGCTTTCTCTGCCTGTTCTTTTTTATCGTTTTGAGATTAAGGTAAGAAAGCTAAGCAATATGGATTTACATAGATTCGTTCGTTTAATATTGGTATGCGAGGATCCTTTATTACAAAGTAGATAATAAGAAAAATAAGTTCTAAGATCTCACTCCTATTTACTTTTATTTGAATATTTTCGCCTTAATGTACTGTATATGTGTTAAAGTTTATTTTGCCGTCAATTACGTCATAATCAACAGTCACGATAAGCTTATTGTCACATGTACAGGGTGATTCTATAGTAGGTTGACAGTAAATATACTTTGTATTTAGTAAATAAATTTATTTTGAGATTCAAAAGTAGGTGGACAGTAAATATATTTTTTTGTACACAGTAAATATATTTATTTTGAGATTAGATATTTACAATTTTATTGACAAAATTATTACATTGACAATTAAATTACATTGTGTAGCGTAAAAGAACTAAAATTTTATTAATGAAGGTGCTCAAACTGCTGTTCATCACAATTCACACAATTTTGAAGTCTTTCCTTTACGCTTCGACAAACATTTTGGCATAAGTCTCTTAATTCATTAATTTCTTGGAATACTTTTCTAATGAAACTTTTCAAATCATTGACGCTTCGTGGTTTTCGATGATAAACTTTGTCCTTTCACATTCCCCAAAAGAAAAAATCCATTGCGGTCAAGTTAGGTGACCTTTCTGGCCAATCAATTGAACCTCTTCCGCCAATTTATTTTTCGGGAAATGTTTCGTCAAAATACCATCGGACTTCTCTTGAGTAATGTGAAGGGGCCCGGTCTTGTTGGATGGAAAGCTCATTTGAGTAAGGTTGTTATTGCATTCCCCAAAAGAAAAAATCCATTGCGGTCAAGTTAGGTGACCTTTCTGGCCAATCAATTGAACCTCTTCCGCCAATTTATTTTTCGGGAAATGTTTCGTCAAGATACCATCGGACTTCTCTTGAGTAATGTGAAGGGGCCCGGTCTTGTTGGATGGAAAGCTCGTTTGAATAAGGTTGTTATTGCAATTGTGATGCAAGTTGATTTTTTATAATTTTGAGATAATTTTTGCCTGTCGCTGTTTCCATCAAAAAATATGGGTACTATTAGCCCAAAACTTGAAATACCACCCCAAACATCTACACCATGCTGGTTCAGTTTTTGCTCTATTATTAAATGCTTTTTCTCACTGTACCAGTAAACACAATTATGTCTGTTAACATAACCGGATAATTTTAAAGAAGCTTCATCGGTCCACACAATGTTGTCTAAAATTGCTGGATCTTCTTCGATCACATTCAACATAATCTCACTAAATTGCAGCCTCTGTCTGGATCATCTTCCAAAAAACCGTGAATTATCCTTGGACGATAAGGTTTTAGTCCAATTGATTTTAGAATCCGTAAAATAGAGGCTTGTAAAATATTCAATTCCAAAGAAGCTTTTCTGGAAGATTTTTTGCAACTTTTTGCTCTTTGTCACGAATGCGGTAAATGGTTTTTCTCTTTGGAGTTAGAGTACTAAACGTTTCAACCCATTTTGTTCTGAGTGTTATAGCATTTTGACACTTCCAGTACTCTTTTGTCACCCTTTTTCTTTCATCAGTATTTAAATTACTTGCCATCATGAGTTTTTTGATTTATCGCAAAACCAAAATATCAAATTTGAAGGTATAAAACACAAAAATCTAAATTAAAATGAACACCTCATAATTACATAAATTGTAAATCGTAATACTGTAAATTATAAAAAAACTACTGCCCACTTACTTTTGAATCATCCAGTATATCAGGAGTTCGCTTGCTATATTAATTTGTAGGTTAGTTTATAAAAACACAGTAGCATCGCTTAATTTTGAATTGCCAATGTTTATGTATCGCGTTTTATTATGTTAGTGTCTATTTGTAGTCGTTACGTTGCGTTTCATACCTCATAATGATTGTATTTACGAGTGAAATAATTAAATAGACGAATCAAATGTTTATAACTAGGGCCATTTTTTTTGACCTAAAAAATATATTTTTGACTTTATTTTAGCAAAATTTTGACTTTATTTTGACCTAACCGCTTTCGCCTATTATTTATGTCTTGTTGCACTTTTTTGATTAAAAATGTTTTATAATCCGCAATTTACATAAGTTTTTAAAGAAGAACGTAGCCTACTTTAAACATTTTCTCAATCACTCAGTCTTGAAGCTAATGCAACAAAGCGACGCATGACGTCAAAACCTAGGATAACGAGCCATTGTGTGTACCGGTATCAATTAGTGTGTAATACAAGAAATGCGTTGTTATCGCAACTGTACTGTACATTAGCAGTCTGTCTATGATGTTTTTAACGAAAGCCACACAGTATAATTACCAGGACTTTTTATTGTAATACAGCATCATATATTTTTTTACGTTCTTAACATCAAAATTTCTGTCTTTTCTCAGTAAATTACTGAGCATAGAAAACGATCTCTCAACAGCAGCAGAGGTTGGCTGAGCTTTTTGCAATAGTACGTAGCTTATTGGGTCAATTGTCAAGTTGGTACAGTTTATTATTGTTTCTAAATCAGAGTTGGATAGTCGTTTTTTAATGTAATTATGTCATTTTTAATTGCGCACGGATCATCATCGAATTGCATATTCTTCAGCAGTCCGTATGCTTCGGTTATTGTGCAGGCACTTCCTTCTAAGAACTCTACGTTGGCTGCTAGAGTCCGGTATTGATTTATTTTAACCAAGTCCGGCACCAAATCTTCCACATTGATAGCGTCTTTTGCTCTGCTGACTAAGAGGCCTGCACTTGTCCAATTGTTGACAATGGTACGAACAGCTGGAAGGTTCTCACTGTAATATAAAGCAGCTATAAGCCAAGTTGCCCATCTTGTAATTACAGAGTCAGAAGGAGATGGCAGACCAGCATCATGAAAATCTTTCTTGCGATCTTTGTTTTTGATTGTTGCTGCCTTGATCGTTGCTATTATTTCATCAATATTTTAAAAATGAGCACGCACACGCATAGCGCAGGTGACATGCATCAAAGAAGGGTATATTTCCTTTAATGTCTTTCCAGCCAAAGACATGTACCGAGCAGCATCAGTCAAGAACAATGAAAAATTCTCGCGTTTTATTTCAAGTTGTTGCAATATGTCATCCACAGTGTGCAGAATAATACTGCTATTAAAATTGCTACCGCTGTCAAGTGGATGGCAATCAACGAGGAATGTCTGATTTGGGGCATCTAAGCTGCCCACAGGCACACTAATATACTTTTGTTTAGCAATCTGTGCTTCATCCACAATTTAAAAAATTTTTTTTGTCACGAAGTAATTCTTGAATTTGTTCTTCTTTTTGCGATGCTAATTTAGCAACACATGCCCGGGCTGCAGTCTTCGAAGGCAATACTTTTCCCATTGTAGCAAATAGAGACTTTTAAGAAGGATGGTTCAGTTTATGAAGTGAGATATCTGCAGCTAAGAATGAAGACACAATCTGTTCCTTGAAGTTTACTTGATCGAGTTGTAAAAAGGTTTGCTTACTTTGGGATTTGCTCTTCGTCTCCAATTTTCTTTGATGTTGCTTACTTTTTCGGTGACTTTCCACAAAAAACTTTTTGTCACATTTGACTAACACGTCGCAAAGGTTGCATCGCAAGTCGCGGGCAGGAGTTGCCGAAAACTCATCCGGATATTCCTGGCAAATTTGCCTAACTTTCGCTGTAGAAGATTTGGCTTGTTTAGGCATTCTTTGTTTTGCAAGCTACGACTTAAAAAGACCACGTGTAAAGACCGCAAAGGTTTTATAGGAATAGATTAATTGTCTAAGAATTATGTGTTTATGCATCAACAATGACGATTTGATGCATAATAAGTGCTATTTCCTTCTCAATTACCGCACTCATTTTTACCATTGCAACTATTTGAGAAGTTTAAAATCAAATAAAACTGCGCATAAAATTTTAATAGCAGCTGAAAAATTCCAAAAAAATATAAAAAACATATAAATTTGTTCGTTTTTGTACGGAAATTTTTGATGAAGACAATTTTGACAAGTTTTGATTTTATGCAAAATTTTGACTTTATTTTGACTTATAAAATGTACCAAAACAGACTCCTGAACACCTGAAACGAACGTTAGTGGACGTTTGATCATGTAACAAGGTACTGAAAAACTTTTGACTTTATTGACTTTAGCGGGCCCTATTTATAACCATTGGCCAATAATAATACAGTATCGTATAAATATTTGAAAAATGTTTTGGGGTGCTGTAGAATACCTTTATGAATCGCCGCATTTAGCCTACAACTGTATATTTTTTTCAGAGAATTTTCCAAAGAAAGAGAAAAAGCAAAGAGTCGAGGCATGTTTAAGAAGCTTCGTGAAAAACAACAAATTGACGAAGGAGTTCGCCATTACATGGAATGGATCACAAGAGCTGAGGATATTGACTTGCTGGAAGATGGCGATGGCGAAACAGGTGCGGGCTATACGTTGGTAAATTTTCGGTGTTATCCAAGAACTTAATGGACGGAAAATCCCAAAGAAATTAAAACCATTCTCGGAGAATGCAAAAAGTAAAAACCATGATTGTATAACACCCCGCAGTACCAAATGAAGGATCCAAACTTAGGAGTCTCCCATTCATTGCAAAAATTATCTCCAAATATAGCTTTGATAAAAAGCTTTTCATGACGCTTTTATCAGTGGCGGAATCGCACCAAAAAGGGAAGAGCTAGAGGGAGTAAGTTGTTTTATGTGATTGATTTGGACATTACGCAATCAAAGCAAGCTAATGATAGCGCTAGCATTGTAAAGCGCGCCAAAGAATGATTTCGAAATAGCAAAATGCTAGACTCTACAGGATGCGCAGCAAGAGGCCACATAGGAACGTCACGATTATCGAAAGGGTGTGAGAGTGTAAGCAAACTCTTTTTGTCTGCATAACACCGGGCCATGAGTCTTGATATGAAAAGTCCCCAAGAGGAGAAATCAATGCAGAAATAGTGCGGATCAACAAAATATTACTGGACAATGACTATCCTATAAACGTCATCAACATTCAGATCGCCAAGAAAATTGCTCAGTTCTCTACCCTTAAGCGATTTGGCCCTGAAAAGTGTCCGATGTACTTGAGGGTCCCTTGGATAGGTAATTCATCCACAAACTTGAAAAAAGAAATCAAAACCGCCGTGGAAAGCGGCTATGATTCCGTCAGCACCCGCTTGGTCTTTACGTCAAAGCGCATGCTGCCTGTGGCCCGCAAGGATGTTCTACCTACCACTTGGAAAAGCTCTGTCATATATGAATACAAGTACCACTGTGATAGTCGGTACGTAGAGCCAACATCTCAATGACTCCAGAATCGCATCAAGCAACATGTTCCGCAATGGTTAAGACAACAACAGATCCGTCCACGCCGATCTCAACCAGACAGATCGTGCAAACGAAACGTCACCAAACCGGACTGTGACTCTGCCATTGGTCAGTATCTTCAGAAAATGAACAGTGCGCATTAAACTATGACAACATGCGGTTTTCAATTCTCGAGACAACACGCAGCTTTTTCCATCTTAATCTCTTAGATGCTGCTTATATCAAGACCCGGCGCCCGGTGATATGCAGACAAAAAGAGTTTATTTACACTCTCATACTCTTTCGATAATCGCGGCGTTGCTATTTGGCCTCTTGCTGCGCATCCTCTAAAGCAATGGTTCTCAAACGTTTGGTGCTGTGGAGCCCATGAAGAGGTTGACCATTATTTACGGAGCCCCACAATAAATTTCTAAAAATAAAAACAAAAGTAAACGAATAGCTCGCGGAGCCCACAGGGTTTTCTCGCGGAGCCTTGGGGCTTCGTACGGAGCACTTTGAGAACCAATGCTTTAGAGTCTAGCATTTTGCTATTCGAAATCATTCTTGGCGCGTTTTACAATACTAGCGCTATCATTGGCTTGCTTTGATTGCGTAATGTCCAAATCAATCACACAAAACACTTATTCGCTCTAGCTCTTCCCTTTTTGGTGCGATACCGCCACTGAACGTCCTGAGCATCGTGAAAAGCTTATGGCTGAAACAGTTTCTTTCAAAGCTATATCAAACTTCTGTACCACCAACAAGAATTTTGTATCATGAAATATTGCTTCACAGCACTGCTTTCCGCAAGAAAGGCTACAATTATATCTTCGCGGATGGATCCAAATATTTTAGCCACAATTTAGGTACAGAGTAAGAACTTTCGCCAGGAATTATCTATTTTGTTACAAGTTAGATCCTATTTTTGAGAACTGTTATTTTCGTTGGGTTCAAAAATTTCTTTAGAGGAATTGCTAAACAAGTCTTTGTTTCATGTGATAATAATTGAATCTCTAAGCTGCTTTATCCTGATTGCCTGAATCAAATTTTGTATATGTGGCAGGGGAAAGGAAATTTGAAGGGTTTGTGTCACTAAGTTTGTAGCCCTTTCTCTAGACTCTAGAGCAATGTGATCTCGCCGAAGTAAATTATTGCGCAAAATTCAGAGTTTTCAGACGAAAACGAAATGAAAGAAACAGAAGAAAAAATAAGCTGGTGGGCTCAACAAAGGTAAGTAGTGGCATTTTAGGCTACTAATGGACAAAGAGTTGCCATTCTGCACCGATACAAAAAACAAGTTCCAAGTGAAATTCAAACTTTTAGTCCTTTGATTGTCGGTTTCCAACCAACAGTCAAATGGATGTGAAACAATTAGAATAACCATCGGAACGCATCATAATATGGTCCTGCTAAACACGACTTTTGATGGTCAGGGTAAACTCTGGAATCTGATAGATTATATTTTCAACTACCATCCTCTATAGTTGTTACGTTTACCGCTGACACAGCGTCGTGAATTTTGCTTTGTTGCCTACGTTTAGATTAGAAAAGTAACTAGTTTGTCGTATATATTTTGTTAATCAGTGATTTTCAAGGTTCTTACTTTTTCTTCCTCTTTTTTTCTGTTTTTTTTAATCTCTTTACAGAGCAAATCGTGTGACTTTAAGATGCGCTACAGTAAAGGCTTTGCTTAATGAAAAAAATCTTTTTAATGGCTGAAGTTGATTTTCTATTTCCTCTTTCTTGGCTTGGAGACACGGTATGAGATTCTCCTTCATAAACCCAATTAAACAAAAAAGAGCACTATGATCAGATTAGGGGATATTTAAACCAATCAAAAATTAGGCAGCATCCCCACCAAACAAGATGGAATACTGTTTAGGTGTCTAATAGTTGGCTTTAACGGAATACAGGGTAGGCACATCATTATCCTAACACAGTGATAAAGCAACCGGAGTGAAATGATTTTAAAAATGAAGTCCACTTAAGCTAATATGATCTTAAATCTTCCATGAGGCCAGTGATGTACTTTTAGCGAACTGCAGGGAGTGACACTGTTTCGACTTTTTGTTCTCATCAGTGTAATTGGTTTCGAACGCTGCTCAGTTGAAATTGCAATCGATGGCCGACAAATTCCGATCACCAAAACCAACTGCAGCTCCGACAAGTCAGAGCAAGCCACCAACTGTACTGATGAGAACTGAAGGGTCAAAACAATAAGGCTATTAATCTGATTTAATAGGCGAGATATCAATGTAATTGAACGTTTGCTTAGCTGAGTAAACTGCTTTTTTAAATATTGTAACCGCTTAGGTAATGCTTTTTAAATCTGTGAATTTAAGTGTTTTGTTTTCATTTTTTCTCTTTATGATGTCATCATTAACCGCTTGATTCGTCACTGGCGTCTTTGTTCAGAATGAAAATATGCAAGAGCAAGCACAGGTGGGTTAATGACGTAAGATCACAGCGAAACTGTCGCTAGACAAAAATTAGAAGCCTGCTTGTTAGTTTTCGCATTGATTGCAAAATCGTAATTTTGCTGTATGACCGGTTATTTTCAATATTTTTGCCTGTGCCAGCACTTACTGGTATGCTGTACCGGTAACTTTTCTTCTACCGGAACTGCATACCGGTCTGCTTCTACCCTTGTGTAAGCGTTTAAACGAGCAAGTATGCTGGTAATCTAAATTGCCGATCTTTGCTTTACTGTAATGAAAAAGCGACAAAGACCGCTCTCCGCTTCGCGTAAATGGGAGCACTTCATGTTGGTTTCTTTTTTTTCTAAAAGCTTGATCCGTGGTGAACGTATTTCCCACAATATAAAGAAACAAAAATGCTCAACAATTGCAAATGGAAGCAAAAACCAGCGTTAAACATTTCCAATGTGGAGTAGACTAGAAAAAGAAGTATTTAAACTCTCAAAAATTCCCAAACTTCAACTTTCTATAATTTAAACTACTGAAAATTGGAAAAAGTTAGCAATTGAAAACCTTTTTGGAGAAAAACAGTCCACATTTTCGTAATGCCCTCTGCCGAATTGATATTCTTGGCCTGTTCTGTATATTTACGTTGATTTAGTGTTGGCAGAAGAGCTGATTTGAGAAAGTTTTTGAGAGCACCTGAAGAATCGTCACCCAGATTGGCTTGGAGTGATAATTCTGCAGATGATCCAATATATTTGTATGATTCGCTGTTTCTATTTGAAGTCCAGGGTGACGATTCTTTGGGTGGAAGCTCAGGGATGACGATTCTTTAAGTGATTCAGCTTTTGCTTGTGCAAATGCGCACATGCCGTATAGTTGACAATGGAAACCTAGTAACAGAAATCTTGTTTTACGCTCACTTTGTGGAAACTTTTTGTCAGGTCTTACATGTATAGTAATGCAAGAGGCTAGCGATGCACTTAGCAAAACTGCAGACAGTGACACTGTTTCGACCTATCAGGTCTCTTCAGTGCAGTTGGTGACCGACAAGAAGCAAGAGGCTTTTAATAAAGCATAGCTTAGACCGCCACACTTGCGGGATCTATACTAGATCCACTTGGTGGATGGTCTGTCAGTACTCTGCGAAGCCGTATCACTCGTGAATGAGTGGCGGTTGTCGCAGGTTCTCTTCAAATCGGCTACGGTAGATAAGTTTAAAAAAATGACAGCTGCCTTTTTGTGTTGGTTCTTAAGTAGTTGTTTGCTTATCCGTTTGTCAGTGCCAAACAAATTTTCAGCCGCAAGTTGAAAGACTGGAACCGAAAATCTCGATACTTTTGCCGCAAAATGGTAAAATCTACTAGTTTTTATTGGTTGGTGATTATCCTTGTGTTTTGCAACACACTATCTCTAGCAAGTGAGCATTATATGCAGCCTGACTGGTTGACCCATATACAAAGTAAGTTAGCAGATTTACTAGTAAACATATTAGCATTTTTGCTTCTTCCATAATCGCTTTGAGTTTAACTGCATAGCTATGGAAGAATTTTTTGTGGAGAATTGTATTAACATCTTTTCGGCCGTCCAGTTTTGGCAATTATTGTTTGGTGGTCTCCGCGAAAAATGTCATCAACCATGATTACAAAAAATTTTTTAAGAGGTGTGGGCGACGGAAATAGTCTCTGTTGACTTCTGCCACACCTTTTTGGTTGGGGTTGGTTGGTTTACTCTTCTCTTCCTTGAGATGGAGGTATGGCGCAAACTGCAGTCTACCTTCACGCCATCAACCTAATTGAATTAGACTAGGGGAAAGTGGCAGCCCATTTCGAAACAATTATAAATGCAAATTACTGACTGGTAGCCCCACCACCAACAAGGCGGACTGCCATTAGTGGG
Organism: Trididemnum clinides; assembly: GCA_963675345.1. Lineage (NCBI taxonomy): Eukaryota > Metazoa > Chordata > Ascidiacea > Aplousobranchia > Didemnidae > Trididemnum > Trididemnum clinides. Next base: position 11,209,696 of record OY776285.1, on the reverse strand, counting down.
TATCCAAGAGTCGCCTCTTACGACATGCTGGGTGAGCGGCTTCACAATTAATTTTGTTAGATGGAGCAGACATGCAACATGCATGATCTTCTATTTGTTCCTTTGCAGCATACTTCCATATTACAAGTGCTGAAAGGCTCCAATTAATTATCCCAATTATCTGATGTGTGTGAGGGCGGGAAGATAACGTAAAGAACAAAAAGAAAAAAATGTGAAATAAGCTAGTCAGTTTTTGAGAGGCTGCGTACCGTTTTCCAGTTCGGACCTTACGAGCCAGGCGAGTTTTAAAACACTCTTCGATTACAGGCATGTCCAACAAGGTTCTTCTGGCAATCTTCACCTTGGAAATGTTGGTCAAAATGTATGCTTTGGGTATTGGAGTTTATTTCGTTTCCTTATTTAATCGATTTGATTGCTTTGTTGTGTGTGGTGGAATAATAGAACTTCTCTTGACAGGCGCAGAGGTACGAAACGTGAAGTACTTTTCTAAGCCTATATTAAAATTGTGCAAGTTGACATTCTATTGACTTTCATAACGTGCTAATGTTTTCCTTTTGATTTCTCAAGTGGGCCACGCGTAATTTGTGCGGAAATCGTTGTAAGTTTCAAGGAGGGCTGACAATCTTTTTTTGCACCTTTGAAAATGAATGAGCACCTTTTGTTTTTCTTATTTTGGTGTGATAAGCGCGAAGAAAGTATTTATAAGCTTTCAGACGGCGCCCCAAGAGAAAGAAAAGTTGGGGAGTCGTGAGCTCAATTCGTTTCTCTGTTACACAAGACTGCTTTCGAGGCTTGTCTGGTGAGAAGACTAATTTTTCTTGGAGTCTCTTTCTATGGCAAAACAACTTGCATCCCACATTTTACGATCATCAAACGTTTATTGGCACGTGCGTGTGAAAATAATAGTCTGGTAAAAATTGTCTGCGACAAAATTCAAGTTCAGGACGCTGATCCCAACATAAAATGGTCATGATATATAGGCTTATTTTGGCCCGTGAAAATTTCAGATTAGTAAAATGTGGACTCCACCACAAAAACTTTGAGCACCTCTGATTTATGGCTTGGTGTTTTAGACCTTTGTACTTTCTCTTTTCTCTATACCAAACAGCTTAAAAATTTACTTCTCAAAATTACTGTCTTTATTTGAAGATTCTACCTGTTTGTTCTTAAAAAGAATTTTTCATCTTATTTTCTGCGTAATTGCAGTAAGTTAGATCAAATTTTATGTTGCACGGTAATAAACTTAAAACTTGAAGTAACTTTGAAATGCCAGCAAGAGCCTTATCACGAGAGATAACATTCTATGAAAATTCATCTATATATATAAAAGTCAATGACTGTGTATGTGTGTGTGTGTGTGTGTCTGTGTGTGTGTGTGTGTGTGTTCCCTATAGGAAGAAAGGTTAAAAAGTTTACATAAAAACTAAAAGTGTATTCTTATGTAAAATTCTCCGAGGAAGACAACGGAAGTAGTTCCGAACCTCTAAGTGCCCCCTAAGGGAGCTATGGGGGACAGAACCCCTCTTTGAAAATTCAAATATATTCAATTTAGATGAAATTTAAACCATATGTATAAGACACTAAATTAGAAAGCTTTCCAAAATTTCAGCCTTTTTCGACTATATTAGGGGGCAAAAAGGGGGCAGAAAGCCCCCTTGAAAATTCAAATACCTATAGAGAGAAAAGTTAAAGAAGCTTCAAAAAATAAGTAAAAGTGTATTGTCATGTAAAATTTTCCAAAGAATACTGTGGAAGTGGTCTCGAACCTTTAAGTGCTCCCCTAAGGGAGCTATGGGGGGCAGAACCCCCCTTTGAAAATTCAAATATATCTGATTTAGATGAAATTTAAACCATATGTATAAGACACTAAATTAAAAAGTTTCCCAAAATTTCAGCCTCCTACGACTATATTAGGGGGCAAAAAAGGGGGGAGAAAGCCCCCTTGAAAATTCAAATACCTATTGTTATGAGTTGTAATGATAAAGGAATTAAAAATGAAGTGTATGTCGCTTTTTATTATCTGTATTGAATAACAAGATTTACAAACAAAACTTTAAGCAAATAATCTTCACCTTTACATAGAACATGGTTATGCTAATGTAACTGTTGAGGTATGATATTGTAACCTGTTTCCTCTTCAAGGTGATTAGCCTCCGATAATGCAAATATTACGTGACAACAGTTTCTAGGGGTTAAAAAGCAAGTGTTGTCAGAATAGTAATCACCAGGATAACTTACATGATCTGACCAATTGCATATACTGACGTTGCTTTTTTATCCTATATCCGGGCAACGCCGGGTACCTCTGCTAGTTCTTTATAATATTGCCGGATAGTAATATAAAGGCAGTTGATCTTAATTATGGAACTGCGCGAAAGTACACAAAAGTTTCCAGAAAAATTCAAAGAGTGCGAGAGCTTGATATTCTGTAGCTAAAATGGTTGAGCATCTTAGCAATAATCAGAAGGCATTAGTTTGAATCCCACCAAGTCTTTTTTACCTCATGCCCTGTTTTATCGTAGGTGAACCCAACTACTAACTATGCATAAAATTGAGAAAAAATTGCTTATACGAGAACTAACTTAACGGTTGTACGTAGCTCTTATAAAAAGTATCTGAAAACCATTTTAAAGTCATTTGCTTTACATATATTCAATTGTTTGAAAATGACTGATGACCTTGAGGATATATTGCCGAAAGTGAAGTAAGCTGTGAAACCAACATCATGCTTATCGTGATTAGTGATCAACACTCATATAGCGGCCAGCCAAAAGCCAAGCACTGATTACGTAATTGACAGACTAAATTGAATTCACAACGAAATTACATCCAAAGTACTGGGCCATTTAGTTTGTTTAGTTTGCGTATAAGAGGTTTTGCAATATCATCATTGCGTTACAACCTGAGGAGTCCAGAGGAGTCGAACTCTTCTCCTAGTTTGCAACGGCAAGTTGCCTCCGAAATGGTGAAAACCGATAGACTTTTTAGAGATTACCAACAACTTTGCCCCAAAAATTTCATTACCGCCTTGGTTAGACCCCAACGCTCTTTTTATGAAATTTCTGGTTACGCTAGATTTCCTAATATTTTGTATATACTGAAATGAAACAAACAGTTAATTTTAAGTTGCAGGATATGATTTGTTTTTTCCTCAATTTGCAATTCGGTTATGGTAAAATACCGTACTACATAAAAACAGTTACTGTACTATTTATAAGATTTTTAATTGTTTGTCAAGCTTGAAGTAAATCCCATTATTTTGCCTTTACCTACCAAAAATTTTTTCAAGTTTCTACGACTTTTAGAAAAAGAATTGCTCATGATTGTGCCACAAAAACCCAGTTGTAAAAATTACCTTGAAATTGCCAGTAGCATTCTCTCGTCCATTTGTTTGTTTTCAGATTATGGAGCCTCTTGGAATTTCAGTGTTGCGCTGCGTAAGATTGCTGAGAATCTTCAAGATGACGAGGTATATATCAATTCACGTATATGCTACTATGGTGACGATCTTTTTGTGCTTTTTTACTTTGTGCTTGGTTTGTATTTATCTAGCTTTGGTTAGTGGTTTTTGTGTTTGCATTTATTTTTATGTTGTTAAGTTTTTTGTTTTTTCTTTTGCATATTTGTTTTAGCTGATTTTTGTCTTTGTAGCTCCTGGAGTTCGTTGAGCAACTTGGTTGCTTCCTTGCTTAATTCCATTCGCTCAATCGCAGGGTTGCTGCTGCTTCTCTTTTTATTTATTGTTATTTTCTCTCTGCTTGGTATGCAGCTGTTTGGAGGTCGTTTTAATGTCATTGAAGACCATGAGGAAAAAATCAGATCAAACTTCGATACTTTTGTAAATGCGTTATTGACAGTATTCCAAGTAAGCAACTAACTGTGCGGCACCCATTTAAACTTTTTCGTTCAAAACAGACTTTGCTTCGTATCTTGTCCCCAGTCGGAGTCCTGGTACAGTGATTTTGAGCGCCGGTTTTATGACAGCTATGATTTCATGGTCATGCGTTCAAATTTCACTTTGATTGCGTTGTTGTGTAGTAACTTACGATAATTATTAGGTTGTACGGAAAATAATGGCCGATTTTAGATGATATGTTTTTAAATTGGTTCTCTAATGAATGTCTTGTGTATTTCTGATCAAGAATGAGCCTTATTAGTTCATGAAGTCATAAATCCTTTAATAGCTCATTTCATAAGCAATAAAACCATGCACTTTTAATATGAAAAAAGAAGACTTGCGATCAGTTTTCTTGCATGAGTTCAAACTCGGCAATAATGCTGCTCAAACTACTGCAAACATCAATAAAGCATTGGGAGAAAGCACAACAAGTGAAAGAACAGTACAAAGATGGTTTCAAAAGTTTCGTGGTGGCGGCGAGAACCTCAAAGATGAAGAGGGTAGGGAAAGGCCACACATTTTTCAGAATGAAGATTTCAGAGCGATTGCCAAGCAAAACCTACGACAGAGTGTGAGGGAAATGTCAGCACAACTTGGTGTCAGCATTTCAACTGTGTCTGACCATCTGAAGCAAATCGGAAAGTCCAAAAAGCTCCAAAAATGGGTCCTCTTGATAGATCAACAAACATAAATGATCTTCTTGATAGATGGCAAAGATGTATAGCTGTTCAAGGTTCATACTTTGACTAATTTGAACATCAAATTGTCACATTTCATTATTAAAAGTTTTGGTCTAAAATCGGCCATTATTTTCCGAACAACCTAATATTATCCTTGCTTTGCAAATTCTAACGAGCGGTATATTTATTAAAAACATCACCAAGCAATTCCAGCGGAATATTTAAGCTTGGAAATTCCAAAGAAAGTTTGGACTATTGTCTTGAACATAGTGGCATTGTTGCTGTCTTGCCAGTCTGAAGGATAAAAATGTAATTAGTAAATTAACAATCTTATAAATTTCTATTTTTGGAAAATTCAAGTTCCAATAAAAGTTTTGATCTAAACTGTAAATTTGTACTTTTCTGTTTATATAACTGATCACCGAGGTTTCGTAAGAGCTGTTAGCTATTTTCAGTTTCCCACAAATAGCAGTCGGCCTGTCAGTTTGCATTTATAACTAATTGAAGACAAGCTTCTTTCTTTTGCGTTGTCGGCAAGGTTATATCAGTATCTAAAAATTGCTTTCAATCGATCGATAATCAGGAAAGTCTGCGGATGTAAACAAGAGGCACAATGAAACGAATATTTAAATCTTCTAAAGTCCCTCTGCCTTACAATAACTGCACCTATCAGCTTGTTACCTGTGCCGAGTTCGAAAAGAGGCAAAAAACAATAGCCCCAGGTCTATTTTTTCTGGGGAATCCTATTTCTTAAACTTTTAGAAGTGTCCTAAAATGCTTTCCTATTTTTGGTTTGTAAGCCAGCTCCCCCCCAAAAATAAATAAAGGTGAGGAAGTCAGACTGTGCTTTATTGGTCATTTTATCTTTAGTTTTACAACTTGCTTTAGATTCTTACCGGGGAGGATTGGAACGTTGTTATGTATCACGGTATTGAAGCATATGGGGGAGCTAACACTACTGGTTTGATTGCGGCATTCTATTACATTGTTCTTTTTGTATGTGGAAACTACATACTTTTGAATGTATTTTTGGCTATTGCTGTTGATAATTTGGCGGATGCTGAAAGTCTAAATGTGGCACAAAAAGAGGAAGAAGAGGAAAAGAAAAGAAAGAAGATTATTCGTTTGAAGAAGTTAAGGTTTGTACGCCAAGACGTAGTGATGTGGTAAACCCATTTGGATTCTCACAAAAACCTTTATTGAGCAGTGTTCTCTTTGTGTCAAGTAAAAAGCGATATTTTTAATTCGTAACAGAATTTTAAAAAAGTCTTTACCGTGACATTAAATGCCCGTTTTTTTATTTATTGGCTTGGTATGCAGGTATACAGCACGGCTTCACTAAACTTTGTTTTCAGGCATTTCCTAAAGCTTATTACAGCAATTTGTAACGAAAGCTTTGAAAATTTTTTAGAAAACTTTTTAAGAAAAATTCCTCTAGTGTAGAAGTAACAGGTACATCAGAAAATAGGCAATCACGTGGAGATGAACCTAACATTCACATTGAACAAACTAATGACGAAATAAGGTGAGATTTTTGATTACGAAAATAGCTCTACTTTAACTTATATACGATACATCTTTTATACCGGTTTTCCTTTTGGTAGCATTTAATCAGCAGCAGTTTTAGAAGTTGCCCAGAAAATATCTAGCTACAGCCACTAACTTAACTGGTTTGATTTTAAGACTTTACTGAGGCATGAGAAATTATATTTAGACTTAATGAACATAAAATGAATGGAAATTTTGTGAGACTGGGCGCTGGTCTCATTCTCTTTAATTCAGCAGTCCTCTGCATATGCTTCAGCGGTAGGCGCCCGCTATAATTTGTGTCCGGAGCGCGAGCTTGAAAGCTAGTAACACATAATAAGCTAATATTAATTTCAAGTACAAACCAAATTGTTTTAAAAGCTTATAACTTGTTTAAGCTCTTGCTTTCTCAATTAAAAAGATATTTTTGTCAGCGACTATGCCTTGTTGATTTGTTTATTTTGTAACTTGATACACCACAAGTAGGGTGATAGCCAGTAGTTTACCTAGAAGGAAGGGAGTATGGTGGCACGCCTCCTTTTAGATTTAACGCATGGCCGTATTAAAAACACCGCTTGAGAACCCCTATTAAAAGCTGAATTACAGAAGAGGTCGTCATCATCATAAAAATTAAGGAAAAATGTTTTTTTTACTACAAGTGAGAAAGAATCTGAACTTATTACTTAAAGGGACTTCCCACAAAAACTCAGCATGATTGCTTTTGTGACCCTTTCCTTTCCAAAATTCCCGGAACGCTAGTGATGGCAGCATGATTTCAAACACGATTTATCAAAAGAAAAAATTACTCAACCACAAAGCTTTTCGAAAACTTTTTCTTGGCCAAGACTTTACAATCATAAAATAAAAATTCTGCAAAAACAAACAACATTAATAATATGTGTTTATCAATAAAAACGTCAAAAAATAAACCCAGAAACATACTTCTTAAAAATCATGCTTTTAGTAACATTATGATATTTCAAGCTATATATATGAAAAAGATACCTTACGGCAGCTTTGTTTGTTTTACAAATGCTCATTTTTATACTTTTTAAAGATTGGTTTTGATCAAAAGACATTAAGGGTAATGCATGATTTTTTTACTTCCTTTTCTGAAAAAAAACTAGATAAAACAACTTGAAACTGAAAAAAAACTTGGGATTGCATCTTCAAGTGGAGTGTGTGATTTATGCAGCCAAAAATTGCCAAAATGGTGTGACATTTGTGATCTTTTACACAAAATCAGTAGAGTTTGTTGTGATTTGCATACTTCTTTTTTTCGTAGCATTGAGGTTCCTGAAAATGATAATTCAAAAATTGCAAAAGAACCAGAAATTTCGGCAGAAAAGGAGGAACACATTGGTCCAAGGCCTCGTCGAATATCAGAATTAAATACAAAGAAAAAAATTCGTACAATGCCAAAATCCTACTCTTTCTTTATATTTTCTCCGACCAATCGGTAAGAATTTTCTTGTAAAAGTGGAGGCATTTTCTAATACGGGCAACAGGAATAATTAGGCTGTTTTGATGACCATACAGAGCACAACAAGCAATTATTCCCTGTCTCATCGGACTAAGATAGTGAAAATGCTCCACCTGCTTTGAGGAAAAGGCAACTACATTTTACTCATCAATGCTGCTGAGTTTTGTAGGTAATGGGCAATGGTATCTGAATTAGTATTATCCAGTGGCGGACCAGAAAATTTGAAAACTAATTGAGTTTTCGAGAGAAGAATTTGATGCTATAGTGTCACTTCCATAGTTAGTATCACCTAAGTCGGGTCGGTTCGTTATTGATGACGCCACTGGTCATGGCATTACAATTTTGCTTTTGCGAATGCATTGAAATGACGGCCGCTTTTTCTTTGTTAAATCAGAATGTTGCTCTTGGTTTATTAGGTTTACGGGTGTGGGATCTGAATATTTTATGTCGCCATGTGTCTCTATCAGCCCTAGGGAAGAAAAGAAGATACTATCATTGTTACACCTACGGGAAGCTGCTATTTAAAACGCCGTCAGTTTTATCTAATCAAGCGAGTGAATTTGTTCGCTCTTTGCAAGTTTTTCCCCAGACTGAACCACCACTGCAATGAATAGGCTACTGAGTTTTGCCTTCAGTCTACCACACAAAATAACAGATAAATTGTTAAGTGCCTTTACCATGGGCAAAGCAAGCAAACTTGCGGGCTTTTTGAGACACTTATATCTTTTCTGGTAAGTGCCAAGTGGAGAATTGTAAGTATGTATTCTATGCAAAGCGGACGCTCTACCCACTATACTACCATGCTGGTTGCAAAAAAAAAAAACGACAAATTTGCTTGTCCCCTAAGAAAAAACTAACAAAATTCCTCTATTTTTAAATGGAAGTAGACTGTGGGTAAAGCAGTTTACCAGTTGCTGTGGCTCAGTCTAACAAAGAATGACAAACAGAGCACGAGCGCATACGCGGGAACAAACAATCATTTTGAGGTCTTGGAAACTTCTGTTTTGTATTATTGGACGTCTAATGAGCTTGACACGGTTGCTTTTTTAGATTTAGAGTTTTGTGCTATACTTTTGTCAATGATGATGTAATTAAAAATACTCTTCTGGTCTGTATTATTCTAAGTAGTTTAGCACTTGGAGCTGAAGATCCGTTGAATGCTGAATCGAAGCGAAACAAACTTTTACAGTGAGTTAGAGTTCATCGATAGCTGTTTAAAATAGCCATTTTTAATTCAACTGCAAGTGATCGAATATTTAGCTGCTTTGATGTGTTATGCTGATTCGTATGATGGCATTTCACCATTTTCCACGGTGAATGCCAAATCAAATTGAGAAATTGCCCATTCGTATAAATTTTTGAAAACAGCTTTTGCAAAAACGACGGCTTGCTTTTTTTATAAGTGAGCTATTTGCAAGTCATTCACGAGTTGTCATGACAAAAAGAATCATTCCATAAAACTTTTGAACCTGCTCACTGAAAAAAATTATGGGATTGGCTTTATATTTGGTCAAAAAAATCAAAATTACTTATAAGGAAAGCGGCCGACGTGACAATGCGCCTCAATGATTTCATTCGAGAGCATTTAATTTTAGAGTATTTCTCTTTTTGATAAATTAATTTCTTCTCCCCTAAATTGGAATAGCGACTCCTACACATGACCATTATAAGCGTTATACAGCACTAAATGCATCTAGATATGCATCGCAAGCTGAACAGTAGAATGTACTGACTATGTAAAAAAAAAGAGCGAGGGGTTATTTCAAGTCGGCTCAAATAGTAACCTCGACACCAACAGAGCAAACTGCTTATGGGGGATATGTCAGGTTTTGTGGAACTACCACATTTTAATAGCGAGCTTCTATTTTTAACAATATAATCTATTTATGCAGATACTTCGATTATGTTTTCACAACTATATTTACTGTGGAAATCTTCGTCAAAATGGTGTCTGATGGCGTTCTGCTCCATAAAGGATCATTTTGCCGTAACTCATTTAACCTGTTGGATTTATTGGTTGTATCAGTGTCGATAATATCAGTATCAGGACAGTAAGTATTTAGCCTGTTTGTATTTCAAAAGCGGGCAGCAGGTGAGCTAAATCAAAAATTTTCATGAGCCGAGAAAACATAAACGTCCCCTTAAAAGTAGCCGAGACATGTTCAGGTAATTACATTCTTACTGAACTTGTCGAAACAATACTGTGTGACACTGCATAACCAAGAAGATATACTTGTACACCAAGCGTTGTAGAAACTGTAAGGAATGTTATTGATTTAATTAATTGATGTTAAGGCATATAGGCTAACTGCAATCAGTTGAATAAAATACCACTTCCACGACCGGTTTCGTTCCTATTAGAACTCTTCATGTGAACTCAGGTATTGAACCGACGATTGCATGAATTGGCTGGGAATTAAAGCATATAGCGCATCAAGCTCACTGTAGTGAGTGTGCACCGTATGTAAGCTTAAAATTAACAGTATTAGTTGATAGGACCGATGGCGGAGTGGTATGAACCGCATGAAGCAATTCGTGCAATCGTCGGTTTAATACCTGAGTCCACATGAAGAGTTCTAATAGGAACGAAACCGGTCGTGGAAGTAGTATTTTATTCAACTGATTGCAGTTAGCCTATATGCCTTAACATCAATCAATTAAATTAATATCTTAACAGGCCAACACCAGCTCCTATAATTCATATTATAAGGAATGTTGTTGTTCTTCCAGTGTAAAACAATGTATAATGTTTGCAGCTCGTGCTTCCGGTTGAAATACCACTTTAAGCACTGCCAAGCGAAACGTTAGTAACAGAGCATTTTTATATTGCTTGCTCCATATATTATTTTTCATCAAAAGAGCAACAACATTCCTTACATTACTGTGAGATTTTAAAGACTTTGTGTAATAGAGTTTTTTTGAAGTCTATCTACAGACCCTTTTTTGAAAAAGTTTTCAGTAAGAATGTTAACCATGCGGAGTTATCAACCCCACTGTAAATTAATTAAGATTGCAATGCATTGAGCTTATCTCTATCCACATACACTTGTTTGAGCTTGCAGAACGTCAACATAGCTGGTATGCTTGGTCCACGCTTTACGGAACTAGTGGGCATAATTGAATTTGATTTTGATGTACTGTATATCAGCCTGTCAACAAGCTCTAACTAGAAAATCTTATTGTTCAAATGCCATTTGATTGTAGAATAGACTTCAAGTTATAAAAATAAGTTTCCGAAATAGGAGCTCGCTGATGTTTGAAAATGGTTTTTGAGGCCAAAAAATATTAACAGCCTTGAAAAAAGCAGTCTTAACAAAGTCAGTGCTGTTGTTTCAGAGGAGCATCCAAAAAATAGTTCAGTTGGAATCCAATAAATTTGAGGATTTCGTGTTTCATTCCTGCACAGTTAACTTGAAATATTGCAAAAATAGTTTTTAAATAAAAGCCTTCTCTTTAGCTCTGAAAGCTTCTCCATGTTCAAAAGTCTTCGGGTGTTGAGAGTTCTTCGCCCTCTGCGTGCAATCAACCGTGCTAAAGGGCTTAAGCACGTAGTGCAATGCGTCATTGTTGCAATCAGTAAGTGTTCAATAAATCTCTTGATATTTTATAATCGTCAAGCCTTTGATGTTTCAAAACTAAAAGACCAGATCTTTATTGACCTGGGTAGCGTACAAACTGGTTATCTTTTGAACCTGCCTCGCAAAATTGGTTGAAATTCTTACGCAAGACCATCACCACGAAAAAAATTAATAAAGGCTATGAGGAAGCATTCATTAGAACTCAGTCTTTAAAGGTGGGCAGCTTTAATGCAACTACACTAAGGCATTTTAACATGTACGGCTTGTATGTGCGGTGCAGAGAAACAAACCTCAGACAAACGGCACACTTTGCTGACACTGAATCGGCCTGTTAGTGATATGCCTCTCGTATATTTTGCAATGATCACAATCTGTATCACACATAAAGACATCACGAGAATAATTAATTGGATTTACCTCTAGTTCATATAACTCTCAGCAGGTTAAAACAATGCCGGGAGTGCGATTCGAAATCGCATCTAAATCAACAGTTAAATTACAGCCATGTCTTGAAAGTGTGGAGCATGACCTAACCGGTTAAGGCGCTGACTTTGGTATGGTCATGCTCTGCATCTACTGTACAGTCATGACTATAGTTTCACGATTGGTGTAGACGTGGATTCGAATTCCACACCAAACATTTCCTTTTGACATACTGAGAGTTATGAGATCTACCTTTTCTTACTAGAGGTCAGGCTTTAGCTAACCGTACCGTTAACTGATATGGAAAGCTAAGATCACTATCATAATAGCGTAGCATGTCACGAAAGCTCCATGCCAATTGAGGTAATGACGCTCTGTTAATTCAAATAGTAGAATTGATTACATCAGTCGCCAAAGTAGGATAGCCGAATCGGTTAAGGCAATGGTTACGGTGGGTCATACTTTGCACCTACGAGCTATAACAATTGTTCGACCGTTGATGTTGATTTGGGTTCGCACCCCACTCCCAGCATTGTTTTAACATGCTAAGAGTTATAAGACGTAGATGCAGATCAAGTATTGATTCTCTTGATGCTTTAATCTCAGATTTCATGCTACTTTATTGCCAACTTTTGTCACGACCTGAAACGACTTTTCCAGTTAGGACCATAATAAGGTCAAGTAGCTGCTCTAGAATCGATGCTACTACTGGGACGATCTGATTTGACCTTTTCGCTATTTTTTTAACGTAACAATCTTTTCAAATGAAAGAAGAATACGCTATTCTTACATTAGCTCTGTAGCTCGGCGCAAAACACGTAAGGATAGCTGCAAGCATAAACGTAACCGCTGGAGAAGGACCGACTGCTGTTGAAACATCTTAGAACGTGAATATCAAAAAACTTGCAACTAAAATAATTGATCAAAATACACCCTGTTATTCTGCTCATCATGCTTTTTTGCCGCAATCTCCAAAGAAATCCCAACACCATAAATCAGATAAATTTTATTTTCTGGTTGGGCTGTATCTCTTCCTTTAAAGAAAGTTTCGATTGCATTTCTGGTAGCTGGCCACTCAAAAAAAAACGAATTAAGTTTAAATTCTAAAATTCGTTTAGAAACCATGGGCAACATCATAATCATCACCACTCTACTTCAATTCATGTTTGCATGCATTGGCGTTCAATTATTCAAGGGAAGATTATATTACTGCACAGATGCTTCAAAATTAACCGAACAAACATGCAAGTAAGTTCAATTAATATATATTTTGCGAGAAAACAGACATTGCTTCTACTTTGAAATTCAGCAAAAAGTGATATTTGATAGCGAAATTCGAAAATGAGAAGCGGCGAAGTTTCAGCGTATTCCTACAGGAAAGTATATTAGTGAATGACAGCAATTACACGCAATGATGATTGACATAAGAGTAGGTGAAAACAGCTTGTTTTAGACTCGACAAATTTCGTTGTGTGCACATTCGAAGTTAACCGATGAATGATCCCAATTGTAGTTGGCATAGCTACATGTTTGCATTTGCGTCAACTGCCAATCAGCCAGTAAGAGCACCAGGCGAGCAAAGAAAATCGGTCCTCTAATCAAATAAAATAGGAGGGAACATAGAAAGTCATGCAGAATTGAGACCTGTCGCACATTACTAGTTCGTCTCTGTTGCGATTCAATAGAAGTTTTTTAATTTTATTTAAATTTTGATTTACTTCTTAAAATTGAAGCGACGTGTAGTATCGCTCGAATAATCTTGTCTGGTTGCAACTTAATAGCTTGGAAAAGATTGGCTTCCACTAAGATACTTTAACCCGCGCACTTTTCGATCAAGAACAGAACAATATATTCACAAATCACATTACAACTTCGAATTCCTTCGCTTGTCAAATACAGAACTAAAGTACTTTACTCTATATATACCAGATTAACCAAAACTAAAACCACCAAAATAATTGCTTAATTCCTGTCACAACAATCACCACAGAACAACGCCTTTTTACTAAACTCTACTACCTC